>JAOYRR010000398.1:0-640000 GCA_038994665.1 Podotricha telesiphe | reverse complement strand
ATATATATATTAGTTATATATATATATATATATATATATATGTATATATATATATATATATATATATATATATATATATATATATATATATATATATATATATGATAAAAGCAGCAGTTAATAATGTTATTGGAGAGTATACATATATACATATATATATATATATATATATATATATATATATATACATATATATATATATATATATATATATATATATATATATATATATATATATATATATATATATATATATATATATATATATATATATATATATATATTATACATATATATATATATATTATAGTTATATATATATACATATATACAGTATACATATATGTACATATATATAAAATACAGTTATATAGTTAGAGCAGCAGCTACAGTTATGCCATGCAATGTAATATATATATATAGATATATATATATATATATATACATGTATATATATATATATATATATATATATATATATATATATATATATATATAGCGGTAATAGTAATATTGCTAACAGACGATGAAATATTATTATTTATTTGTATATATTAAGAAAAAAAGATTATTATTTTTTTACGTTTTTAGTTTAAGTCAGTACCAGTTAGTAAGTACTAGTCAGTTTAAATTTCATACTGCAACATATTGGAGTGGAATTATAAAACAAATAAATATTTCTACATACATTCTCCACAATCCACTTTGAGAACTAAAATAAAGCAAATAGCAAACGACAAAAAAAATTAACATTTTATAACGACTTACTTTTCTCATCTCCAGAGGAAAACTTACATATAATATAGTATCTCGCATCATCCCATCCCATCCCATCCCGCACTGGTGTTGGAGTACTTCAAGTGGCTTGCCTTATTTATTTCGCTACGTATGTTTTTTCTATAGAAAGAGTCCATAATATAAGTAAAATTATATCAACTCATTATATTGAAGGTCCTCGTGGCGCAGATACAGTCTGTCTGTAAACGTGACTGGTGGTATATTCGATTCCTACTCGTGGGTATGATTATAATTAAAATATTTTCATTTTTATGCTGTAACAAAGCGCACCGTTGAGCTCCGCCAATAAGCATGCAATATCTCGATTCTGGTGAGCAGTGGAGAGCGGAGTGTCTTGACGTATATATATAAAATTCTAAACAAATTGCCTAGCACTTCAATTCAGTAAATACAACACTAGGATAATTAAAAAGAATAGTCATTTGACAAAAAAAAACCGCAAAGCAGTAGAAGCCAGAGAGAACCTATTATTATTATCAAGACGCTTCTTTCTTTCTTTCTTTCATTCATTTTCCGCCTAAAATTGTATCATTGACTGGCGAAACTCAACTCTTACCAATGCAGAGAAATAAAAAAAAATACAATCTAATCATACCGACGAGTGGGTATCGTATCCACAACCGACCGCGCTTATAGTTAGAGCATGTCCCACTGGGCCACAACGGGATTATAATTTTAGAATATATTTAAAACGCCAAACGATGTCGGTACCAGAATTCTATCCCGCACTTGGATATCGTCCTAGCGTTCTAGCTGAGTTAGGCCAGGCCGCTTCTAAACAGTTTCCACGGCTTTGTTGTTACACTCACAAATTAAATTAAATTATCTTCAGTTATATTCACGTCTCCAGCATTTTGCATAATTCTCTGTAATTTGCTTAAGAGGCAAAATATATTTCGAAATTCACTTAGTTCACAATTAGCCTACTTATTACAATAGCGTATATTTTTGGTGTTCGAAAACCAAACACTGAATCTACTTGTCCCACGAACTATTGTTATACACTGTAATATTTTGGTATTTTCAAATAGTTATAATAGTTTCATTTAAAATGTGTAATAATCGCAAAAACCAAAAATCTTACAACCTAAGACATTCACACAAGTTCATTTCTGAAATTAAATGTGTGTAAATTAATAAATAACACATTTGGAACAGTTTTATTATAAATACAATAGTTATAAATACAATATCGAACCATAGGATTGTTTCCACTTTGACAAGACAAAACGCGGCGTTTAGTTCGGCTCATCATCCGCAATATCTCAAAATTGAGCGGAAATTGGAGAGCGGAGTGTGTTACATCTAGATACCTTTTGCATACTAAAAATAAAAAAAAAATTATAATAATAATAAACCAGCACAAATATACACACATATAAGTGTGTCTACTGAAGTAAAAAGTGTATACTAACTAAAGGCCTTTGCACATCGCATTTGTTTAATGCAGTTCTGACGTCATGTTTGTTGCGTTTTTACGACGCGTAGAAACGCGCTGTAAACGCGCAGTTGTAGTAATTTGGCTATTTAAAGGAAGGAAGCTAAGGAAGGCTAAGCTAAGAAAGGCTTAGGAAAGCGGAAAACAGAATATTTGTCATACGTTAGTAGCGTAATAAAGGTATGCTTTACATTTTAATATATTGGTACAAACGCTCGTTTTTTTATATGTTTATAAAAAGTATAGACGAGATAATATATCAAAATGAGTTATTTTTAGATATAAGTCCAACTTTTGTCAACTTCCTTTCTGGGGTTGTTCGGTTTTATAACGAAATTTTATATAGAGTTAAGGATATGGGGATAAACGAAACGCTACTTATTTTCTAATTCTTTTTATAAAACTCGAAACATATAAATATATATATATACATTGCGTAAAAACGGCGCGTTGTCAACGAATATATAAGTATATAAATTTATAAATAGCACATTTTCAATTTTACTTCAACGCTGAGTGTGAGACACTACTTAGTGCATTTTCTATACAATATTTCATAGGTATTTTGTATTTGGCGTAACACAACGCCGTGCTTTATATGACCAAACTGGTGAAATACAACATTTGTTTTTGATACAATTATACTCTTGTGGGAATCGAGTAACCAATGAAATCGATTTAGTTACATATGAGACGTTTCTATTCATTTAATATTGTTTTCAGACATTACTTTCGGAAAACGGAGAGTTTTGACACTAGGTTCTCCGTGATTACACTTTGCGGGAAAGAGTGTAAAGCTGTTTGTTTGTTTGATTAGTTAATAATACTTCAAATATCATTTTAAGTATAATAAGTTTTTTAATATGTAATTTGTTGTGAAATTGTAAGTGTAGTGTTACGGCTTACAAGTATTGAAGTATAGAGAAGCTAACTTAACTTGTTCTAAGTGAATTTCAAGACGTACTGACAAAGCTCTTTAGTTCGTAATAAAATTACTAAACGATGTTCTTAATGCAGCTGAGCATGTAAATGTAAGGCGGTAATAGGTTCAAATCCAGTATTTTTGATAATAAGGATTGTGTTGATTTTAGGGATAAAACGCAAAATTCTTAAAACAATTAAGTATTTCTTTTAAAATACATTTGTCCTTCTCGTTATTCCGCGTTTTCCGTGTAAATTAAGCTGGTTCTCTTAATTTTATTTGTCAAATAATGTGATATTTTTTGTTGTGAAATCAACTAATTGTCATAGTTTTTTTAGTTTCTCGCATAGCAGGGTAGTCAGATAGAACCTAATGTTAACACTCCAATCTCCACTTTCCACCCGAAAACCGAGATATTGAGAGATAAATATTGAGATATATATATATATATACATTACGTAAAAACGGCACGTTGTCAACGAATAGAAAAAGTAGTGTGCAAACGCCCTAAAGTGAACGAGTTCGCTGGCTTTGTCTTGTCAACGTATTGTTCTAACAATCCTGACGTATATTTTTTTTATTAATTATCTACACAGCATATTCCCTTTGAAAGTTCTTCTGACGGTATGATTTTTGGGGCTTTTTTTCCTACATTTGATGTGATACTAGCATTTATTGTAAAATCACTATATGCAGCCATCGTGGCATAGAAGACAGCGTCTGACTGGAAACGCGAATGTTTTGTATAATGGCTTTGAATCCCAAACCCCGCTTGGGTAACAAGAAAGCGCGGCGCTGCCAAAGACCCGCCACTCAACTCTCAATATCTCGGTTTTCGGGTGGAAAGTGGAGATTGGAGTGTTGACATAAGGTTCTATCTGACTTCCCGGCTATGCGGGAAACTGAAAAAACTATGACAATTAGTTGATTTCACATAAAAAATATCACGTTATTTGACAAATAAAACTAAGAGAACCAGCTTAATTTACGCGGAGAACACAGTGTGTTGTCATTATTGATTTTACTTTGTATAACTCACAGATTGCGTAATACGAGAAAGCCAAATGTACTTAAATACTTAATTGTATATAAATACTTAATTGCATTCAGAATTCCGCATTTTATCCTTAAAATCAACACAATCCTTATTTATTTTGTTAACATTTTTCAAAGTGTTATTCGCACACTAAGGAAGTTGAAAAAGACATACTTAGAAAACGTATAAAAATTGAACGCAGCGGGATTTGAACCATGCCTCTTGAAAACCGTTCAACGGTTTTCTAAATATGTCTTTTACAATCCTTCTTATCAAAAATACTGGATTTGAACCTATTACCGCCTTACATTTACATGCTCTGCTGCCTGTAGAACATCGTAATTTTATTACGAACTAAAGAGCTTTGTCAGTACGTCTTGAAATTCACTTAGAACAAGTTAAGTTAGCTTCTCTATACTTCAATACTTGTAAGCCTTAACACTAGACTTACAATTTCACTACAAATTACATATAAAAAACTTATGATTCTTAAAATGATATTTGAAGTATTATTAACTAATCAAACAAACAAACAAACAGCTTTACGCTCTTTCCCGCTAAGTGTAATCACGGAGAACCTAGTATCAAAACTCTCCGTTTTCCGAAAATAATGTGTCTATCAGTACTCTACTGTCTATTTTTAAATAATATTAATTGAATAGAAACCCCTCGTATTCAAATCTATTCCATTGGTTACTCGATTCCCACTAGAGTATAATTGTAAAAAACAAATGTTGTATTTCCCCAATTTGGTCATATAAAGCACGGCGTTGTGTTACGCCAAATTCGAAATACCTATGAAATATTGTATAGAAAGTACTGTCTCACACTCTGCGTAGAACTGAATTTGAAAATGTGCCAATTGTAAATTTATATACTTATATTTTCCGCAGTTTCGCCCTTTTTCTCGTATAGCAACCATTTTCACTCCGTTCTCCAGTTTCCGGGGACTTGGCTCATCTCACTAGATCCTATGTACATATATCAATTTACCATAACATTACATATTTTGCTTATTATTTTAATATTGCTATCCAACGTCAGGCTTTGATGTTTTTGAGAGCCAATTACGGCATGTATTGAAAGAAGCTACAAAGTATTGTAAATAGGATATGAGATTAATTTGCGATGTAAAGTAAAATGGTTACTATGTACGATTATAATAAAGAATAAGGAGGTACAGACGAGGAGGTACGATTATAAAAACGGCGAGATTTTACACAAGAGGTCATCCCGTTCTACACTTTCCTCCCGAAATTGAGTGCAACTCAACGCCGCACTGTATCTCAGGTATCAGAGCGGAGAAATGTTTTTTTTTTATTCTATACAAGACAAGGCTGACGAGCGGAGAAATGTTTTTTTTTTTATTCTATACAAGACTCTCAAGGCTGACGAGCGTTCGGGTCACCTGATGATAAGTTATCACCGCCGCCCACCGTGTAACACCAGAGGGCCTACAAGGGTATTGCCGGCCTTTAAGGTGGGAATGGACGCGCTTTTTGAAGGAACCATGTCACGCGATTCGACCTGCTGGTAACACTGCCGCTGGTAGGCTATTCTACAGGCCGCACAGTAGTATAGTGCCACGTATCCAGATGGCGACGATGGTATTTCAATCTGCTAAGTACAGTACGGTTGGACAATTCAGCAGCAGCAATCAAGCCACTATACATGTGGGATGTTAAACCCACAACCAATCATTGTGTGCCAGTCATACGCTGTCCACACTACCATACTACCGCGCCTGACTATATATTTTTATGATATTCTAATTTCTTTTTGCTAAAATGTGAGGCTGCTACGTGGATTCTAAAGAAAGATCCAGTGATACCACAACCCGCAACGCAACCGCAACCCTACAACCCGCAACCCACAGCCATAGCGCCACGCATTGTCTTAGGTACCGGAAGCCATCGTGGCGCAGTGGGACGGTTATTGGATTCGATACCATTCGGAAACGCTGGCATTTAAAAGCTTTTTGGTTTTTCCGCTCTGGTACCAAAAAAGACATTGTTGTGGATCCTGTTATACTGATGGGCATTCATATGTAATGTTTTATTAATAATAACAATATATCACTGCACTATGGATTATATATGGTATTATCACCTAACCGCTAAAATAAAGCAGTTATTTTCATGTCGATTATTTCATAATTTACTACCGATGTCAATAATGGGATGCCATCGAATATTAAGCGCCCCTAAAATACTTCGTACTAAAGAGAGCGAAAGAAATATATTGGGAAATTCTCAAAATATTTCTTTTATTACAGATTATGCTGTATCGATCATTTTCTTTATACGCCATCGTTGTTCAGTAGACAAGTGTCCCAATAGTTCTGAATTCGATGTATCAAAATTTTAAAGAAGTCCTCTACACACCCCAACTCACTCAGTAAGAGAACACTTTTATATTTAACTACAAAACAAAATAATAGAAAAAAGGAGCCTATGATTATATATATTTAACATTTTAAAGTGTTATTCCCACACTAAGAAATTTCTAAATGTCTTTTTTAGCCTATGTTTATTCAACACCGACACAGAACCCTCAACTATTTTTATATGAAATTTCATCGCAATCGGTCCATAGATTTTGCCTTTATGACGTCACAGACAGAGTTGCTTTCATATTTGCAATATTATAATAAAGTATGGAAATTGAGTTAATTAATAATTGATTTAAATAAAAAATATTTGACTTTTCATATAAAAACTTTTCATAAGCCAATCAAAAATACTTTTAAGTTTGCCAGTATCGTTAAGCGTGTTGTATGTACAAATAATGTGGTATTAGGAATTTCTATTGTATAGAAAAGCTTAGAGGAACAATTTCTATTACATACAATAATGTTACTACAATAGTATAGTGGCTGGGCAGGTAGGTGCTGGTTCGATTCATGTTTGAGGTTTAAGGATTTTTATAATTCATATATTGATAATATTTTTTTTAAATTTACTGCTTTCTCTGCCTTCTACTTATTTTTTACTTCATATCGACTTGGGCCATTTTAAAACTAGTTTTCCGCGACTTCGTTTGCGTAGTATAAAACAAATTTAATAATTATAATAATTTAAACGTTTAAAATATATATATATATATATATACTTATATGCTCTTTCTCCACCTGCTATATAAATTGCCTTTAAAGACTTAGAAGTAAAATAGCCGTGTCTAATTTGTTTTTTTAACTATTCAGCTTTTTAACTCGCCCGTCACTTCCACTTAAATCATAAGCTTTTTGCCTGATATAATTTAAACTGTTGTCACTTTTTTTTATTTATGATTCTATTGAGAGCCAAGGAAATAAATGCTCAATGACCCAATGGAGGTTACCAAAAATATAGTCTAAAGTACACTAACACTGAACCCAAACAATGTTAAACGGAAAACGAAAATTAATAATCATTTGTTTTTTTGCAGCTTTCACGTTTATTCCATAGCAGGGCAGTCTGAGAAGAGAACCTGAGTGTCAGGTTTGGTAGCACTGCCAAAATCGAGACATTTGTGTTGAGGTGGCGGATATCGACGCCGCGCTTTGTCTCAGGTATGAAAGCCCATCGTGGACAGTGGCACTGCTTCTGACTGTTAACACACAGTTAGTTATGAGTTCGATTCAACTCAGGGAAATGCTTATATTTAAAAAAAACAGTTCTCCGCTCTGGTACCTATCACATTGTTTTGGGTTCTATTTATACTGATAAATGACCCCTAATAATATTGTTGCGCATACCACCTTCCATGTACGGACAGGGAATCAGTAACATTTTATTATATGTACTTATATATATATTAAATAACACTTTCTTGACTAAGCAGACTTTTAAAACACTCCGTTCTCCACCTGCCCTATCTGCCCTAAATCGGAACTTAATGCCGCGCTTTTTGTCTTGTCAGAGTGGAAAAATGAAAAAATAATAATTTACCAAAACAAGATTCGAACCCACGAGCCATTCGTGTTTACAGTAAAACGCTGTCACACTGCGCTGCGCTACGTTACTACTAAACGTATATAGAAAAAAGGAAGCCGATGTCAAATTGGATGATTGAATATATGTAGCGAAATGTGAACGATAGATAGATTATCATAATTGGCTAGAGCACTTGGACGGCATCCAAGGGGCACAGGTTCAAGTCCCTTCTTTCTGCGTACGGCATAGTTTTATACGGAATTTGTATGTTTTTAATCTTAGCTATATTAAAAGCTCTTTGAATATATTAAATAATATATAAAGAGATAATCTTTTAACATCAATTTTCTTATAAATGTATTTTTATATATATATATATATATATATATATATATATATATATATATATATATATATTATATATATATATATATATATATATATATATATATTATATATATATATATATATATAAAATATATTTGCAGGCAGCTTGGATTTTCAATTCAAAGGTATCCATTTTTTCACTGCAGTGCAGTTTTTATTTTCCTATCTCTACACATCAGTCATGCACTGCGCAATTTGTCTAGAAAATGTTAAAGTTTTAATGGCGCCTTTAAATAAGTAGATTTATAGCAAAGTAGGCCGACATAACTTAGTATTTCCTTCCGAATTTAAGACAACAGTGGCGGAATTAAACACCGCACTTTCATCAATCAGAATCCTAATAGATATTTACTATGTGTAAGACTAAAATATTATACTCGTCACATTTATATTTAGGTAATTTCTTAAAGATTTAAGATATTGAAAGAAAAAAAATAATAATTACTGATAATATTTGAAAATAGAAGTACTTATATATAAAATCAGATCAAAAATAACTTACAAAAAACGTACAAAAAAAACTATGTTACAAATAAGATTTAAACAATAAATGACTTTCAATGATTAAATTTAACTAGCTCTTAATAAATTTAATAAACAAGATCTTATATTATAAATATTAAAAAAAAATACTCACATTAAAAATCTCTATTTTCTATGTTGATGCATTAATTTAAATAAAAACTTATTGGCGAATACACAAAACCAAACACAACACGACACTATTTACTTTTATCCCACGGGACGCGTGCTTTCCCGTCGACGGTCGGGAGTTGACTGAAGAAAGTTCTGAAAATACGACTTGTGTAATATTTTGTCTCTGTCTATCATGGAATTAAGTGAATAGGCTGAAAAGGGATAGAAAATTTCTATAATGGGAACTAATGCAAGAATGTAGAGCGCGAGGTGACAATATCCGATTGATATTATAATAAAGTAATTTTGATTTCTATAATTTATATAAATATTTTATAGAAATTTCTTTGTGTGAATTTTAGAATTTAAAATTTCGTTTTCTCATGTTTCCGAAGGTATTTAGAAAATATTTTCTTAGTACTCCTTTAAGGAATTTGTCTGTCAGTCAATCAGTCGTTCAGTTTGAAATCTCAGGTTCCTTTGGAAGGCTTGTATGGGGTCACAGGTCCAACACAGAGGCTTAGATGATATAAAAATGTTTGATAATTTTTTTTAAAGTTGTTAATAAAAAAATAATTAAATCAATAAAATAAATGTAACATCCACTAAGTGAAATACACGTTGCTAAGTAAGTATGTTTAGGCGTTAATTATACTATTATATACGGGGCTATTAGTTTTTATTCGCAAACATACAGAAAGCGTAAATTGACAAAGAGACTCCACTTTCCGCACAATTTCAAGACACTTGTATTTAGAGCGGTGGAGCTCAACCCCAAACTACACCTTACCTGAAAATAATTTAAATATAATAATTCCTTCTAGATGGAATCGAACCCTCGACTATTGCCTCTATTGTCTACAGTCACTGCATCACTATGCCATGATAGCATCTTATTTAAAACTAGCTGTACCCGGTACACTGGATCCGCTTGAAATTCTAAAATAAAAGTAGCCAAGTTACTCAGTATTAATAAAAAGCGGTTATTTTAATATTAAAAACAGACACTCCAATTTTATTTATATGTATAAAAAAAAGTGCGACTTCGCTTCAAAGGTGTTTACGACAAAAAAAATTGTAGCTGTTGCATATATTCGTAATACCTATTTAAAATGGTCATAATTATCGTATTAATACGTAATACAATGTGTGTGTTGGTGTGTGTTTTTTTGTGTATTTTCTTTTACAAAAGTTATAAGTCGGAGGAGTATGACATCTGAAGGCAGAGAACAGAATCCAAGGCAATGATTTGATTGAGATTGAGGAAGATATATGAGAAAAAATATTATTAGGGGCATTTATCAATGTAATAATACCCAATACAATGATTTTTAACTTTCTTTGCAGTTTGTCTTGGTGTCTGTTTGTCTGTGCGTTTGTGCACGCTAATCTCAAAAACGACTTAACTGATTTATTTATAAATAAAAAAAATTAAGCAGAGTTTGTGACTGAGGCGAAAAAACGAAGCAGTTTAGTCGTATAGTGTACGCAGGGGAAGCGGCGGCGGGACGCTAGTCTATAAATAAAATTTATATTACACACACTACTGTGTGTGTGACATACACTTGCTGTTAAGGCAGCTCGTATTTAACGAGCCAACAGGTCTACCAGTATTTAAAATTACGAATATTGTACGATATAGATTAGGCTTTCGAGTGGATATATGGTTTTGTAAGGTTTTTAGTCTGTATAATTAGTACTTTCCTGAAAAAAATTGTCATTAACTAATTTATTTACTTTAGAAAATAAATAAATAGAAACAAAGAGAGAACAGTAATAAGTTAAGCTATTTTACTATGTCGTAATATATTTAAAGACATGCTCTGTTTGAACTTTCTATGACCAGAACTAGTAAATATTGATAAAAACAAAACACGTCTTCCTATACAGCAGGGTAGTCAAAGAGGCCGCCAGGGTTCACGGAAAATTGTAGTCCCTGTGGCCCTGGCCAGTGGCGGTGGAGGAGGAGCACCGTGAGGTTTAAGTGGGTACACGGATGCCCGTTGTCCTACATCTGCCGGTCCGGAGTCCCACATAACCGCGTCCGAATCCCCAATCGGGCGGGTATCCGTAAAGGATTTCCTTACATTAAAAAAAAAAGGGTAGTCAAAGAGAACCTAGTGTCCAGACACTCCGTTCTCCACATTTCGCTTAAACATCGAGATATTCCGTGTTATGTGATGGAACTACTTTAAATATAATCTTTCCGGAGTAGGAATCGAAGCCACAACCAATCGCGTTTACAGTGGCTGTCCCACTGTGCCAGTGGCCTCTTAATAATTACCTTATATCTTTTTTAATAGTATAGTATATAGCTGGCCCATTATGATTTTAAATTTCGTTACACTCTTCGAAATCTTATAGCCTATGTCCAGCTTACACTTAAGAGATATACAACAAAAAAAGGTTTTATACATATTCGTTTATTAGCTACGAACACGTGAGCATACAAACATTATATTTGTACTGTTTTAGATTATTTAGCATATCGGTTTATGATTTCATTAATATCAGTATGTCTGTATATGAAAATATACTAATATTATATAATATAATATTAGGTACCAGAGCGAAGAAATGAAAATATTATCTTTCCGGGGTAGGAATCGAACCCACAACCAATCGTGTTTACAGGCGCCACTCCCACTGCGCCAGTGGCCTCTTTATAATTATACCTGCTTTTTTAAATTTCAACATATTTCCTAGAAAAAAGCTAAAAAATATTAAGGTCGTGAGTTCCGTCACTGATTACGTAACCCCTCTACATATGTAGAGATTGGAGAACGGAAACGGTTTTATTTTAACTTTACAAAAATATAGCTTGAAATATAGGTACTGTTTCTTTAATATTTAATAAAAGTCTTATTACAGTTTTGGTCAATAAAATATATTATTACAGAAGTAGTAAAAAATTGCTGGATCTCAAATTATAGATGTAACACACATTGAAGTAAGAAAAGTGTAATAAAAAGAATATTCCGGGAAACGGTTCGCAAATACCAACTTTACAATATTATGTGAAAAAGTGCGATTTCAAGCATTTTTGGAGATGTTTATGTGTTTTAGAAGTAAAACAATTTTATATTTTATTATCCTATAGACTTCGGCTGTGGGTTCGATTCCCATTCGAGGGAATAATTATTCTAAAATTATTTTCATTTCTTCGCTTTGATACCTAAGATAAAGCGTGGCGTTGAGTTCTGCCACTATCACGCAATGCCTAGAATTCGTGTGAAAGGCAGAAAACGGAGTGTCATGACACTAGGTTCTCTCCGATTTATTTAACTTTATTATTCAACGTAGCAACATCGGATTTGAACCTGCGCCTTTTAAAAGGCATCTAGACGCTCTAGTCAATTAAGCTATACGTTTTTATCGAGCCTTCGAAAATTACCCACACTATTATTATAATTTTGTGGCGAACAATTAAATTTATTAACATATTGAGTGAAGGGGCTTATAATAAGCTCACTTCTGACAATCGACAACATTCGGATAAAGAATTAATATGAAATCTATAATGATCCAATGAAAAGGAATACAGTGCTACTATATTTTAATATTCATTATTTAATATCTCTTTGGTTTAGTGGTTAAATTAAGTTAGTCTTGATATCTGGTTTGATTCTCGAGTGGAACTAGATTTAAGGCTTTAAGATTGGTGAAAAACTTACTTCTACACTATGTAGAGTCTTTTTCTAGAGTAAGAAATAATATATACTAAATTGAGGCCATCATAGAGCAATAGGTGGTTTTGGGTTCAAAATCTCCACTTCGGTAAGTGTTTAATTTGAATTCGTGTGGAATGTGGAGAGCGGAGTGTCTGGACCTGGAGTGTAGGTCCTATCTATCTTATATTCGGCTGTGAAAAAGTTAAATATTTTCTTTTTTTACAGTCCACTTTTTTTTCGGGTACAGTTTAACTAAATAATCGTAGGTTCTATTTCCGCCTAAGATCTTCTCCAATAGATTCATTCACGTTTTGCGCTTTTAGTAGACAAAAAATATATATTAAGATTGAAGCCATCCTGGCGCAGTGTGACAGGGTCTGAATGTAAATGCTTGCGAGTTCGATTCCCACTCGTAAGAATGATTATATTTAAAATAATTTCATTTCTCCGCTCTGGTACCTATGACATGACGCGGCGTTCCGCCATTCAACACGCAATGTCTCTAATACAGGTAAGTAAAGAACGGAGTGTCTTGGCACTAGGTTCTCTCTGACTGAAACAATATGGACATATTTAAAAAATGCATAATAATTTGAACGTTAATGATAATAATACCGGCTTTCAAGTTCGGTTTTTAAGAGGCTCAAAGCCCGCTGCGTTCAAATTTTTATGCGTTTTCTATATATGCCCTTTTCAATTTCCTTAGTGTGCAAATAACACTTTAAAAAAATGTTAAAACAAAAATATGGACATATTTTACTTCACATGTTACATTATTGTAGGCAATAATAGTATTACAAAAATACCTACACTTGTATATCGTTATCCTGTAAAATATATGAAAAGAATATTGTTTCAGCTTTACAAGCTTTAGCTCCTGAAAACCACATTGTAACCTTTGGTTTCCCTGTCGACGTACAAATAAGTCCTATGTAGCGAATTTCCGGAAATAGTTTTGCAGTAATTGATTTTTTTTTTATATAATTGTGTATTGTAACAGATTGTTATACGTTAAGGTATATTTTAAAAGTAAATATATATAAAAACGTGTTTAGAAAACGTATAAAATTTATTACTCAGCTCAATTCAAACGTTTGCCAAGGAGAGCGTGATTCAATACAGCTTCGTTAAAAAAATATATACATTTTCTAAAAATGTTCTACAATTTAATAAGTGTGTGAATAACACTTTAAAATGTTCAAAAATTTGAACCAGCCGGATGTAGAAAGCATGACTTAGCGGGCAGAGCGCTTGGACGGTTTCCAAGAGTTCGACGGGTTCGAATACCGCTGCGTTCAAATTTATTTCGTTCTAAAAACGTTTTCACGCTTATTTCTATCAGAAACTAAACAAATAGATAATATAGTCAATGTCACTGATAATTACTCACTTTTTTATTGTTTTATTATAGCAATAGATAAGCATGGCTTACGGTCACAGCGCTTGAACGGTTTTCAAGAGGCGTGGGTTCAAATCCCGCTGCGTTAAAATTTTTGTACGTTTTCTAAATAAAAATAGGTAACTTGATTTGTTTTTTTACGGCAAGTAATTTATTGCCGATTTACTAAATATGTGACCTCACATATTAATGTGCATACTTAAATATAAAAAAATAATAATAAATGTACTTAGAGGATTCAGAATATCCATATTTCATTTAACGATTAGTTCTTTAAAAGATCCCTTAATGACAAACTCAGATATATAATCGTTACTCCGGTCGTCATTGATTACTTTTTCTAACAAGGAAATATGTTAGGCTCGCTGACACGTAAATACGCGTTTCCTTAGCAACGAGTACATAATTATATACAAAAATGTATGTTAAACGTTACGTATGTTAGAGAGTATAATATTTAAAAATTATGATTAGTAATATTGAATGATAATATCGATAATAATTTATTAAGTGGGACTCGAACCCACAACCAATCGCGATTACAACACACTGCGCCACGATGGCTTTTTATTAAAATTTATATATATATATATTTAATTATATTCGTCTCGACATCTGTACTCAAGTAAAAAAGCCTTCTCAAATAAAATTTTATTATTTCATACTTTAGAATAATAAGAGATGTTAAAGTTTAAACATAACCGTATGCTTAACTTTTATGAATTTTGTTCTGTTTTTCTTTAATGAGATAGAAATTATACTCGTATAAGTTTTGTTTATATACATAATAAAAAGAAAACCATCGCCCTCGTGGTGCAATAGAACAACGCCTGACTGTAAACCCGAATGGTTGGAGGTTCAAACCCAACTCAAGAGAATGATTGTATTTAAAATAATTTTCATTTCCCCGCATATAAAAGAATTTCGACTTAGCCGGATGTAAAAAGCATGGCTTAGCAGTCAGAGAGACGACGGTGTATATGAGGCTTGTGGAACCAGCTGTGTTCAAATTTTTATACGTTTTCTAAAAATATTTTCATTAAAGAAAACAAACTTTAAACGACATCAATATGAAGGGAATTACTCAGTTTTTAATTACTAATAAAAAATTGAAAATTTTAAAAAAATATAAATTCATAATTTAACGAACTATCAACAAACCTATCAAAGTAAAACTGTTGCCTTTCCCTAATTTGGGTAGACTTACCCTTTAAACTTGGAACTGTAACAATGCTAGCTAATCGGTCGTTACTTCCGAAAACTACATATAATTTGGTTCTGTTTGTAAGAAAATATCGCTGGGGACTACCTTGTGCAGTCACAGTGCAAGCGAGATATATTAGATATCGAGGTTATCGCAGCGTGGAACAGCGTCTAACTGAAAACGCGATTAAATGTAGGTTCGATTCCCACTCGAGGAATGATGACATTTAAAATATTTTCTTAATACGCAATGTCTCCATTTCAGTGGAAGGTGAAGTAGAGTGTCTTGACATTAGGTTCTCTCCGACTACCAGTTACGACTAGAAGTGTAAACGTTGTCGAACGAAGAAAAATACACGTATTTGAACCTGCGCCTCTTAGATGCGTCTTATCGTACATGTTAAAAATTGCTTTTGACCAAATAATTAAATAAGATTATAAATTTGCTATTTATTTATTAAAAATCTTATCTAATCTTTCTTAGCAACTCCAAAATCCATACTTAATATTAATAATGCAATAGTAACTCTGTCTGTCTATGACGTCATCAAGGCCGAACCGCTAAAATCAATCTGTTGAAATTTTGTATAGAGATACTTAAGGGTCTTGGTCACTCATTTTTTTTAGTTTTTAAAGGAATTTTAATTTCTTTAGGAAAAGGCAGCCCTAAATACGAAACAGCGCTTGTTCACGCGGGCGAATCTGTGAACGGGTAGCTAGTATGTATATAAAAATAAAACTGTTAATTAGTAATAATAAATAAAAAGCCACATAAGCACTTTGTCTTACCACACCAGAAATTATTGCAAATTTTTCAATTATATACATTTCCTCTTCCTTATTAGAGAATAAGACACAGAGTAGTGTCAAATTGCGCACTAAACAAGCAATGTTTTGAAATAGGTGGAGAGCAAAGAATAGAGTATTTTAACATGAAATTCTCTCTGTTTTGATGCTGACGTGCTGCTATAAAAACGACCTCTTTCACGTTTCCTGCACAATACAATTTTCAAAAGTCCTCGTATTTGTGGTATGTTCTCGTAACCAATATATCCCTCTACAATTATTTATAATTGTTTCATACATATATACTTATAGAACTCGCTCTGATCGTAATATTTTTCCCGTCATTCCTCCAAATCTTTGGTATTTCACATCTAACCCAACCTATCATCAGGCGGTCCAAATGCTGCATTTACATCGTCCATGCCGTCCATCTTGTCCATCTTGTCCATACTTTAAATAAATATTAAAAAATCGCTTCAAGTAACACCACAACCAGTTCACCTACCTGACCTATTTTCTTGACGAATGAGGCAATATCCCGACGTCATTAACTTCATGAAATGCTGAACGTATTTAGTCCATTATAAACTCCTTTAGTATAATTAATTTTATATTTGAACTTTGTGTGTCGATTCTAAATGTAGTTCTCAAAGTATTTCGAACCAGCTTTAGAAATGAAATATGTTTTTAATATGTACTGTGAAAGTAAAATTATCGATATTGTTTTCTACAACCAACCAACCTAGTGTCAAGACACTCCGTGCTCCAATTTCCATTTGAATCCGAGACATTGCGTGTATAGTGGCGGAACTCTTCGTCAGGTTTTGTTTTACTAAACCGGAGAAATTATATAGATTACATTATATAAAAAAAAAACATATTTTTAGAAAATGTATAAAATATTGAACGCAGCGTGTTGAACCCGCGCCTCTTGGATACCGTCCAAGCGCTCTGACCGCTTAGCCATACGTTCACTTTTGAACGTTTTCTAAAAATATGTTTTTCAATTTCCTAAGTGTGTTAATAACACTTTTAAAAAATGTTAAAAATGTATAATATAAATTGTACGTTCAAACTTAAAACTCAACTTACTCAGATCTGCTAAAAAATAAGCTTCTAGACTCCGGTCTAAGTGTTGTAATAAAAAAAAATAAGGAAATTTAATAATGAAATAATTTGTCATTAGAATTCTCTACATTATATAATTAAAGTATTTTATCATATCTCATTCAATCAATACTGTGCCGCAATCAATTGAATTATTCCTGAAAAATCACTTACTACTGAAACTCGCTGTCAATTTACTGGTTCAGCGGTCAGATTTTGAAAACATACGACAGATAATACGCTCATTTTAATTGTCACGCGTCTCCTGTATTTGGACGAGTTGGGAAAGAATTTAGTATCAAGCCACTTAGTTCTTCACTTCCCACACATTTAAGAAGCATTATGTTTTTGTATACCCAACACGTATATATATGGTAAGAAATTTAATAAATTATTAGGTAGAATAGATTTGAATTTACATGAATCCAAATTTGTATCGCTCATGAAATCGTATGTGTATTAATTAGCCTTCCACTTCTTAATACTGCTAAAATCTTACAAATCTATCAAATATTTTATCAGAATGTCGCTATTGTAAGAAAAAAAATATGGGGAACTTAGAGTCGAGACAGGAATCCCGAGTGGGGTTCGACCCCACAACCATCACATATGTATTCAAACATAATCACTATTTCCCCTCTCCCGCCCGGTCGACGACGCAAGCTGTGGCCCGAGCCCCACAGGGGGCGCCCTTGCGGTAGTCGACCTCCTCACAAGCAGCCATGTAGTGCTTGCATTTCGCAAGGACAGAGTACCCACTTTAATCCACTGCTCCATGATGGTCTCAAACAATTTAACTTAAAATATTTTGTATAATTATTTTATTGTTTACAAAAGCTTTTTTTTCAACAAATTTCCACCTCGTATGTTTTCTCAAGTTGAAATTGAGACAGAAATTCAATTGAGATGCATTTAGCTTTCGAAAGTCAATAAATAAGACCTTTTACCTTTTATGTAATTCCTTTCTGCTAAGAAGTTTATATATAGTTGATTCTAAAAATCTTTCATAGTTGTACCCTCAGAAATGTATGGAAAAACTTATAGAATTTTCTACCACTCGGTGGAATGAGCGTTTTCAAATGATTTCCGTTTCCGCTGTGGTAAGACAAAATTTCTTTCAACACGCAATGTATCTTTCTATATTCGCGTAATGTCTTGACACTAAGTTGTCTTCGACTATCCTGTTATGAGGAAAAACCTCTAACTGAAGAAGAATCAATAGCATTCTCTCTTGCCAAACGATTGTTCGTAGAACAATCTTTGAGTAGCAAAAATTTGGAAAAAAACACTCTACAGAGATGCTAACAACAAAAATAAATTGTACTAAGCGCATAATAATTTTGATGTAGCCGGATGCAGAACGCATGGCTTAGTGGTTAGAACGCTTGAACCGTTTTTAAGAGGCGCGGATTCAAATCTGGCTGCGTTCAAATTTTTATACATTTTCTAAATATGTTTTTCAATTTCATAAGTGTGTGAATAACACATTAAAAGAATGTTAAAAATATAAACACTAGTCAATGCTAAAAGCATATCGGGCCACGGCAGGGAAATCGTAAGCCGTTTCTTAGTTGAGACAGAGAGTACCAGTCAGTCTAGTTTATACTAATTTAAATCGTTTTCGATCTTAATATTAGTTGCCTAACTAATACCCTGAGAAGGTTTCCAGAGAAAAGTAGAGTGTCTTGACATTAGGTTATCTCTACCATACTATACTAGGAGAGAAAATCCTGAAGCTGCTTAACTTTTTCTAATTTCTTTTTCTCTTTTGTTACATTAACCAAGTAAATCTTAATCTTGCTTTAAACGAATATGACGAGAATTTTAAAATATGACTATGTATATGTAACTAATAACTAATATTATATATGTCTGTCTGTCTGTGACGTCATTACGGTCCAACTGCTACACCGATTGTGATGAAATTTTATGTACAGCTACTTGAGTGTCTTGGGATGAATGTTCATCGTTACTACGTTACTTTTTTCTCCAATTGTTTTAAGTTTTTCCAGGAAATTCATTTTTATATGAAAAAGCCGAAAATACGAAATAGCTATAGTTTACGCGGGCGAAGCCGTGAGCGTGTCGCTAGTATGTAGTATATATAACGACATCCGTTACTTACGAAGTGACTGACAGATGACGTACAGGTGACAGTACTGGAAATCTTGAGTACAATTTGTGGCATGTTGGTCGATTCCTTGAGGAAATAGATTGCTCTCAATTAACAAAAATGGAACAAACTATTAAAGTTTTGGGTCCGGAAGTATTTAATATGTTGCCTGGATATGTCAGAAGTGCTTCATATTAAAATAGTTTTGGACTAAAGAAATGATTGATCGAGAAATAATTTTGTACTATATATAAACTTTTTTAACCGGATTAATCGCGTCCAGAGAAATCCAGGGCAGAATGCGAGGCAACAGAGAAATTGTTGGCGGTAGTTTCATATAATATTTGTGAGATACAAATACCTGAGACCACGGACTACTGTAAAGTGTTCGAAACGTCTAGTTTCTAAAATGTATTTTCGAATATCAAAAATATACGCGATTAATCCGATTAAAAATAGTTTCGTTTCAAAATTCTGTAATAAACGCGAAAATCAAAGATCTTATTGGTTATAAAGAAAAATAACTGACATTATTTGTAACTAATTATAGATTTATGAATTTTTTACGGTAACTTTGCAATGGTAAATTATATTAAATCTAATTTATAATTACCAATAAAGATGATTATAACTGTTATGAATATAGGGCAAAACTAAAAAAGACATATTTAGAAGACGTATAAAAATTTCGAACGCAGCGAGATTCCGAACCGCGCCTCTTGGAAACCGTTCAAGCGCTCTGACCGCTAAGCCATGCGTTCTACATCCAGCTAAGTTGAAATTCTTATACGGTTATTACAATTTATATTTATAATATGTTTCTAAATATGTCTTTTTCTAAATATGACTTTAAAAAATGTTAAAAAAGGGCAAAACTAATTAATAATAATTACTTTTGCTCTTTCTTAATTGCACTTACAAAAAAAAATTAAAGTAAACGATAGACAAACGAACAGTACAAAGGTGGACTTATCTCTTGAAGAGATCCCTTCCAGTCGACCCGACTAAGAGTCGATTTCTTAATTTGAGAGAAACAGTAAAACGGGATTTCATAGTTTACATCCGATTCTACAGTCGAATTATATGAAAAGCCGAAACTCGACACGTGGCTTCCGTGGCGAGTGTAGAGCAGTTATATGCTGCGAAATTTCGACCCGAATTTTCATTTAAATTCGAACCTACATCCGATAAAACTGAAAACAATACGGCACAGCACACAAAGTGCACACAGTTGTAGTAACTGGCAACGATTGAACTGGAAACGATTTTGACAAATGGCTCTAAATGGCTTTCACTTTTAATTACTACAAAACTAGATTGAATATAAGCAATGGATTTCATTTTATGAGTTTTATTAATCCTAAACAGGTTTTAGGTAAGAGAAAAAATTAACTAATGGCCGCCGTTTAGGATAAAGTAAAATAAAATATGTATACAATAGAAATTTTACAAAGCACACAAAATATGAAATGAAAATATACGAAGAAAAGACATTTTGTATCAATATAAAATAATCTATCGTGAAACCGTCTTGGGGACAATGGGACAGCGTTTGTTTGCCAACGTGATTGTTGTGGGTTCAATTCCCATTCAGATAAATTATTATATTTAAATTATTTTCATTTCCCTGCTCTGTTAAGACAAAACGCAGGTTTGAGCTCTGACACTCAACACGCAATGTCTTAATTTAGGGCGGAAAGGGAAAAATACTGCAATACTGCAATATCTATACTTTAGGCGGATATTGGAGAATGGAGTGACTGGACACTAGGTTCTCTCTGACCCTGCTATGCGGCAGCTTGCCGTTTGCCACTTGCAAATTGATTTAAATGATATTTTGTGTTACAACGGAATTTGCCATAAAAGATGAATAATGAAAGTCATGTAAATATGTTATGTGAAGGAATCGAACACACAAGCAATTGCCTTTACAGTCAGATGCTGTCTCCTGGGGACCTCATAACCCAGACCAAGCCATACAAGTCTTAAATTCCAATCTATTCATCTCTTAGTATTAGGTACTCTATATCAATGAAGCACTAACTAATACTCAATATAGGTAAGTCATGTCACATGTCTATGTGTTCGTAATTGAATTGTAGGTGGGAGTGCTAACGATTTATTATGTGTACACCTCTTCAAGTGAACACATAGGCTGTACATAGTATAGTCTCTCGTCAATTTTTTTTTCTTTAACGAATATTTAACCTGTCTGTTTGCGAGGTAACCATAGGCTAGATGGCAGTATTCTTTTTACATAAATAATTTTAATCGGCGGTATTTCATATATTTTTTCTCTGTCGTGGGCGCTTTTATAATATTATAATTTTGCTTTTTAATTAATTATTAACTAAAATTATATTAAAATTATTAGTTCTATTTTAATTTTTAAAATACACATTTTTATTAATCACACAACTACCTAACGAAAAAATTGCTAAAAAGTCCTGGTGGAATGTATGTTTGAACATATTTTGAGCTAAAGCAATTAGACTAAATTACTAAGTGCTCTTTATTGCTTATTTAAAAAAAAAGAATCGGATAGAATAACTTATCGCCTCATTTAATTTAATTAACTAAATATGATAAATATTAGCATTCCCTCGTTGGAAATGAGCCCAGAATAACCGTACCCAGTCAAACGTTACCCAATTGCGCTACAACTGCGTCTCTACAGAGCATAATACTACATTCAAAAAACATTTCCTTACAACAAAATGGCCTACATTTCTGTAGATGTAAAAATAAGGTAAAAAAATAACCAAAAGGTAAAGACACCAGTAAATGGCTTTTTGATGAAAAGAAATTCGATGCAACTAGAAAGAACATCTGCTCCGATTTATTGGCACTGCAGTGGTTACTGTATTCGGATATTTTGGTGGAAAATTGTAAGTTATTATGTATATACTTGAAATTGTGGTTTGTTTGCGCTCTGGCGCTGTGGGTAAGTGTTCGAATTCATATGATGGTCGTAGGTTCAATTTCAACTGGTGAGAATTATTATGTCATCGTAGCGCAGTGCCACAGTTTTCAGTCAGTTTTTTCCATAGTCTAGTTAGATAAAGTACAGCGTTGTGTTCCAGTTTTTTATATGTTTACAGTTGAAAGACACATTTTTAGAAAAACATACAAAAACAAATCAGAAATCAAACGAATAACATTCATGCGAATGCATGTATTAGCGGTCGGAGCGCTTGGACGGTTTCCAAGAGGCGCGGGTTCAAATCCCGTTGTGTTCGAATTTTTTATATGTTTTCTAAATACATGTTTATCAATTTCCTAAGTGGGTGAATATCACCTAAAAATGTACACGTGATGCTTGTATGTGCCATTTCTACTCGGGGGCATGATCATATTTATTATTTCTCTTTTTCCCCTCTGGCGACAAGACAAAGAGCAGCGTTGAGTTACGCCATTCAAAATGCTATAATCTACTCTGTTATTTTTATTTCAACTTCACGCTTCTCCCGCAAAGAAGGTTAGTCAGAAAAAAGCCTAGTGTCAAGACACTCCGTTCTCCACTTTCCACCTGGTATCAAGACATTGCGTGTTGAGTGGCGTAAAGCCAAGAGCGGGGAAAAAAATAATAATTTTATACACTGAAGTATTATTTATAGCATTCAATATTAATCACTTATCTAATGGGTCTAGTATGACAAAATGTATAAATTATACAGGGTGATATTTTCCAGTAATTTCAATGGAAAAAGCATAATGTAGCTAGCTCCAAATAAAATTTCGTATTAAAATATGTTAAATTAACGTCAACACCCTTATAATGATCATGAATGATTGATTGACGAAAGGGTTCTATAGAGAGAGGGTATAATGGGGGTACATCATCATAGTGTTTATTATTCTCATATTTAAATTCCATCAATCATAGAATTTTATAGCAAATAATATTTTATAGTACCCTAGTTGGTGCGCGCTACTTGGTCCGCAGGGAATTTTTTATTTAAGAAGTGAGTCCTTCAAAGAGGAGATGAGATGCTACCTATCGTGGCGCGATTGGTCGCGGGCTCGAATCTCGCTAAAAGGAATAATTATATTTAAATTAAAAAAGACATATTTAAAAACGTATAAAAAAAAATTCAAACGCAGCGGGATTTGAACCCAACGTAGCAGGATGTAGAACGCATGGCTTAGCGGTCAGAGCGCTTGAACGGTTTTCAAGAGGCGTGGGTTCAAATCCCGCTGCGTTCAATTTACGTTTATACGTTTTCTAAAAGCGTACCCATGCATGTAAAAACTATGTAAAAATTGTAAACTGATTTAACATTTTTTTAAATTGTTATTCTCACACACTTGGGTAATTGATAAACATATTTTTAGGAAACGTATAAAAAATTTAAGCACTGCGGTATTTGAATCCGTACCTCTTGAAAACCGTTCAAGTGCCCCGACCGCTTAACCATGCATTCGCATGAATGTTATTCGCTTGATGTCTGATTCGTTTTTATATGTTTTTCTAAAAATCTGTCTTTCAATTGTAAACATATTAAAAAACGGAACACAACGCTGCATTTCATCTAACTAGACTATGAAAAAAAAACTATCCCAACAAAACATCCTCAAGGGAACCATAAACCCATAATCCATATACTGGCAAGTATCAAAAATCAGTTAAATAAAAATGGTACGACACAAGTGGCGTTTAATTAAACCGTCACTAATTGAAACAATCGTGGAATGGCTTTACGACGTCACTGAGGTCGTTTTATTGGCAATATTCGATGTTTGATAACGGTTACTATCAATTCCCCTACAATAGAATGAGAGAAGGTCTACTTAACCACCTTTTGTGGTAAATTTAGTGGTATTTATAGCGAATTAAGCTTTATTATACGTTTGTGCCGAGTTACGTTGAATATATTTCTTCAGGTTCCCGAGAAGAGGGAATCTAGACACAAGACACTCCGTTCTCCGTTTTGCGCCAGGCACCGAGACATTGTGATAAAAAATGAAAATAATTTACAGCTTCAATTAGTAGAGTAAGAATCGAATTCACAACTTTATTGGCCCTAAATTGTTGAGTTGTCGTAATAATTGGTATTTTTTATTTTATTTGATAACAATTTCCCCTGTAGCACAGTAATCAAAAAGGACCGCACTTTGTCTTAGGTAGTCGAAAAGGAAATATTTAAATATTATTTCCCCAAATGCAAATCGAACCCACAACAAATCTGGTTTACATTCAGATGATGCCACACTGCGCTACCATTTATAGTAATATATTTTTTTTGTTTGCACAGAAAATCATACTACTGTACTTTCATATAGATATATACAAAAATAACACTCATTTATCGATATCCTCGTATTCTAAGAAGAAAAACTAAAGCGTATTCGATATAATGTAAAGCGATTAATCACTTATAATCCTATATTAGTACGTAAATATAAAACTTTTGACTCTTTATTACGGAAATTGTGTGATGAAGATGATGATGATGATGTTTTATGGAGAAAAAGTGTAAGACGCCAATATTTTCATAATAAGCATTAGTAAAGTTATTAAATGAATAAAACAAATATTAAACAAACTACCACGTGCTTGACATTCACTTTTCTTTTTATAAAAATTACGTACACGTTACCGAGGCAACGCGTATTTTACGCGTTAACGGGGCTACTGGTGATATATCGGATCGAACCCACACCCGTTTTAAAGTAAGTACACTGCCTAACTCCCCTTGTATAAGTTAATCTTCTAATCAAGTATCTATCTAAGAATTTAATTTACAGCCCCCTTCAGGCGGTTTACAATTATGTAACAAGATCCAACACAAACCAACATAAACGTTATTTAAACCAACATAAACATGAATTACAACACGCGTACAAAACCATCACATAATATTGTGGTAAAATTTTCAGCAGAAGCAATGTCGCTTAAGGGTAAATTGAATAAGCCAATTAACCCAATAGCGACCTTCCTGAAACGCGATTTGAAAAATTCATTTTTAACATTTTTTCACAATGAGAAGTAAATAGGACCGAAAATATAGAGGCCATCATAGCGCAGTGCGACAACGTCTAACTGTAAAACTAGTCGTGGGTTCGACTCCCACTCGGGAGAACGGTTATTTTTGAAATATTTTAATTTCTCCGCTCCGCCACACCATCTTGGTTTTCGCCACTCAACACGTAATGTATAAATAATATGTATAAATAATAACTTATCTAGTGATATATCACGCCTTCCACAAAACCGCTTAAATCCAGATGAAACCGGTTAAATCTTGATATTTAATTGTAGTTAAAGCATTTCACTCCTTAACCGAGACGTTAATAGGAAGTAATTTAAAGGAGTACCTTTATTTATAGTAATCCAATAACAGAATGGAACGCGACTGACCCAATTTGTAGGGAAACACGAACACTTGCGACTTAAGAACAATTTTCTTATTAACATGAGTTTGATATATTGATGGTAACGCCATTGTGGCGCAGCTGAAAACTGTTTGGCTGTAGACGCGATGGTTGTGGGTTAGTTTACCACAGAGAGAAATGCTCATTTTTATTACAATACCAGCCACCTGCTCGCGCTTCGCCCGCGTGGTCTATAACTGTTTCATGTCTTTGGCGGCCTTTTCTTTAAACAATCCAAATTCTTGGAAAATTAAAAGAAAACGAAAGTAAAACGTGTCATTTCGCAGATTTTTAAGTATTATCTCTATATAAGATATCATCGTAATCGGTTCAGCGGTTTAGCCGTGATGGCGGAGAGACAGACAGAGTTACTTTTATATTACATTAAGTATTGATTATATGTCCCCGATCTGGATATGTAGCATGTAAATATATAGTGGTGTGTGAGAAATCTCATACTCGTAGATGCGTTAAAAGAACCAAAAGACCATCAGAATCTAATTAAAGCTTAAAAATGTGACTTTATTTGAACACATGAAGCCAAAAATATAAACTTTTAATTCTAATTTTAAATTATGGCAATAAATAAATATTAAAAAAAAGATTATTGTAATAACGAATAAATCCAGGCAAGTTCTGGCAAGGTTAGATTCGTGCTATGAAAATATATTACTACTATCGGACCCGGACACTTGTGCACTGCAAGACTGCAAGAAATGGTTTAGATAGTGTTGCAAGATTTGCTTAAATATATCATCATACATAGCATAGATAAAGCTAATATTTATCTAAGCTAAATTTAAAAAAACAGACAAATTACATTAGTGAAAGACAATTCGTTCTTTGTGACTAGCATCTAAAATAAACACTAAAATCTTTTATAAAGCAAGCAGGGTAGCAGGGTAGCAGTTATAGAGAAACTAATGTCAAGACCTTTCCTATCCACTTTCCGCCTGGAAACGACTCGTGATAAAAACAACAACATTTAAAACACCTTCCATGGCGATCGTGGAGCAATGGGACTAACTGTACGATTCATTGTGGGTTTGATACCCACTCGAGGGAATGATTATATTAAAAATATTTTAATTTCCCCGCTCTGCTACACAAGACAAAAAGCGGTGTTGAGTTCCGCCACTCAACGCGCAACGTCTCATTTCGGGCAATGCGTGGAGATCGGAGTGTCTTGGCACTAGTTTCTCTTTGAATGACCCGATATGCGGGAAAAAGCGTGAAGCTGTACCTGTACAGCTAATTCCTTCCTAAAAAGGAATATATCGAACCTACGACCTCTAAAATCTCCCCAGTCAAAGCTTCACGTGGTTAAACGAGAGCAGTCAATTATTTCCCGACTTGCGGCACCGGGGTCCCACTGAGTTCGCATTGTACTGAACTTTTCTTTGTTTCCTTTTGCAACTAACGTTTTTTTTAGCCATATAATAGTATGAAGTAAAGTATTATTATCGTAATTCTATGTGGATATATTAAAATGCGCGTAAGTATGTAACTTGGGTGTAGGAATTGTAAGCTCTAGTTTTATATTCGCATTGTAATAATTATTAAAACGTGTTATCTATATATATATATATATATATATATCATAAAAATGTAACTGACCGCTGTCTGTACATGGACGATATATTATAAAAAAAAAAATTTGAGTCACCTATCAATGCATAAAACAACGATATTAATTAACAAGTTCTTTGATTTTCACGATTATTACACATTTTGAAATGAAACTAATTTTAACCGGATTAATCGCGTATAATATTGGTATTCGAAAATATATTTTAGAACCCAGCGTTTCGAACACTTTACAGTAGTCTGTGGTCACAGGTACTCTGTGATATACGCGATTAATCCGTTTAAAAATACTTTCATTTTAAAATTATATAATTTTTTTTTCTGTTTGTATGTGCTTTTGTACAAGCTTATCACAGAAACGGCTTAAGCGATTTTAATGCAATTTTAAATATTGTACTTAGTCTGACCATAAATACTTTTATAATTAAAAAAAAACAAAATAATACTTTTGAATTTGGAACCTGTCATTTTATATGAGTTTTTCTTGTGTTTTCTTATTTTCGCGTTAATATATTGTAAAATAATTTATGATATTATAATGATAGAGTGGAGTGATAAAAAGAAACGAATTACTGTGATAGCATTACATAAAGTAGGTATGGTGACCAATGTATTTTTTTTAATTTTCCATACATTTGGTATATGTCAAATGTTTGTGTATCGGGCTATTGAAAAGTGCAATGAAGCCTCTCTCTGTTTGTGACAGAAAAAGATCGAGCGACCCATTTGGAGCCACTTTTCACCCCTTCATAACTCAAAAACTACATCACATAGACATGCCAAATTTGGCTCACATATTGTAACTTGCAAGGTTAACAAGTGCTCTAAATTTTATAAGCATAACTCAAACGATCATTTAGATATTAACGTCCGAAAATCGTAATTTTTATTACTCACTGACCCATAGATCAAAATTATTACCCACTTCCAGATGACCTAGAAAGTCATAACTTAACTTGGCATCCATATAGGTAGTTAGTTTGGTAAATACAAAGGAAAAACTTTTGAAACTAGCAAATTTGTATTATTATAAATATTTTTAACATTTTTTAAGTGTTATTCGCACACTTAGGAAATTGAAAAAGACATATTTAGAAAACGTATAAAAATACCGCTGCGTTAAAATTTTTATACGTTTTCTAAATATGTCTTTATTATAAATTTTCAATTTATTGATTATACTAGGAACATTTACTGCCTTTAATGTCTTTTTCTTTCGTTCTTTCTACTAGCCAGGGTTTGCCTTTCTACCTAATATCCTCCACTTTGCACGATCTTTGACATCCTCAGTGGTTAGTCCATTGGCTCGATGCCTCCAGCCTCGTGCAGAATAAAACCAAAGTACCTGAACTTTTCCGACTAAACAGCTGATTAAGGACCTATATGAATGGTGTGAGAGTCCGGGCTCCCGCAAGCCCGGTCAGTCTCGGTGCTCGGTCTTAGATACATTAAGTTTAAGACCACCGTTCTCAAGAGTACCCTTACACTGATTCAATTTCTGCTCCAGCGTCGACCGGCTCTCGTCAATGAGCGCTATGTCATCGGCATACATCATCAACCATGGAAGCTGAGACCTGAGAAGAACTGGCTAAGAGCTGAGCAGTACCCTTACCCGCATCAGGTCGACTTCGAGGAGACCATTCTAAAGCTCTTTAGATAGCACTACCGCTACACCAGCTTTACCATTTACTGCCTGTTATGTTAGAATAGCAATCAAAGCATTTAATAATAGTGCCTATGATGTAAAAAATTGCAATTAAAAATAATGATAGCTGGTTATTATGTGGCAATGTCTTGAAGTGAATATATAAAGTGAGGAATAGCACCCTTAATTTTTTTTTATCTTAACATATTATCCACTCTTTTAGTTCTTAGAGTATAGTATTAATTACGTTATACGTAAATATATATATATATATATATATATATCTATTCTATAGACAAGGTGTAGTGTTTGTATCTATTAAATAGATATAGCACACGTGAAGTTGCAGGCCTATAAATTATAACTGGAAAATCCTTTGGAAAAATAGAGAAGGTAGAGGAAGGAAGAAGGACATTGGAACGTCGATAATATCAATAGCTATTAGCTGCAGTAGTATGCGCAAGCGCTGCTGCGTAGTGTTATAGGGGTGAGAGGGTTTCCGCTGGGTTTGAGTGAGTAGAATCGGCTTTAAGTTACCCACAGGTCCGTCCATTCCTGCCAGGGTCTGCCGGGTTGCGTAGGCATTTTCCAGCGTCACAAAAAAAGGGCAAGCTTACGTTGGACATAAGCCTGCTTAGTTAAAACCTTAGATGGAATAGATCATCTTCTTCATTTAGATGCAAATCTAATCAAGCTTCAAAAGAGCTCTATTGTAGAGTAGAAGCGCTTGCGCATGTTATACCGTACCAATTTGGACAATTTTATAAAATCGGAATAGATATAAAAACTATTTCCTAATACTGAATAGGCAATACATTAGAATATTGGAAATATACAAGAACATATAGAAAACAACAGTAAAAAGGCAATTACATCCCGAAAACGTAGAAAAATATAATAATTTAACAAATATATTTTATTTTCAAAAATAATAATTAACAAATAAATTTCAGGACTCACTTTTAAACTTGGCACCCATTTAGATCTCCCTTCATTTGTCGTTGAAGTCAACAACCGTGGCATATATCATAATATTTTACTTGGCTCTCATTTTACATTTATATTTTTGATGGGATTAATGTACTAAACAAACACATTGAAACAAAAAAAAATGGTTTTTTCTTTGAAACAATATTAATGACAAAACTATGTATTTTGATAAGCTTTCTTAACATTTAGTGTTTATTTTATTTAAATCGGTTTATAAAAAATATAAAGTTACAATTTACAATTTACAATTATAAATTTAAGCAAAGTTTGTGATTTAAATGAAAAAAAAAGCATGCGGATGGGCCACGGAACGAAATGGTTATAGTCATGTAGTTTACACAGGCGAAGCCGCAAACGGTTAGGTAGTTAGATAATATATTTTTCAATAAAGAGCCATCGTGGCGGGAACCAGCGCTTGACTATAAGTCTCGATGAATGTAGACTTGGCTCGATGAATGTAGGTTCAAATTCCATTTGAGTGAATTGTTATATAATTAACGTAGCACTCTACTGTGGTAGAAAATGCGTGGAGTTGCAACAGTATCTACGATACAGATATTATTTTCTTATATGCAGTTTTACGCTTATTTCTCTTATCAGGCTATGAAGAGAGAGAAATAGAGTCAAGACTGTCTTCTTCGCGTTCCATAATAATTAGAAACATTGCATGTTACGTAGTGGAGTTGAGCTCCGCGACACGCTTTCTTTACCAGAGTATAGAAATGAAAATAAGTTCTTTATAAATATACTAGAGACCCGCACGAGAGATTTTTAGCTGTTAGGTATTTTAAGCGTTCTTTTCGTAAAACAATGAAATTCTTGAAAAAACTTTAACGGTTTGGCCGTGTTGACGCCACAGACAGACTACTAAAGAAGCTTTAGTTATTGATTTCTGAAAAAAATTAGCCTATGTTGGACCCTGGATCTTAAACTATTTTCATTCTAAATTCCATCTAAGCAAAGCCGGTGGTTTAGCCGTGAAAACGTCACAGATGGAAAGACTTTCGCATTTATAACATAAGCCATTTATAATACTAATATGGATATATGTAATATAATTAACACGCTAAGGATCCTCATTTGGTTAACAGGCTTATAAGAAGCTCCTAGACGAACCCTTAAAGAGTTCAGTTTTTGTAAATTTACTTTGCTTAAATGAAATGTATTTATTATACAAATTAACTTAACACTAAAATTTATTTTACAAATTACATTATAACTAATCTACTAACAACTAAATCTAATACGTAGATATATAATTAATCTTAAAGATAGAAACGGGATGGCATTACCACTATCCTAGAGGATATGACCGCTTCGTATCTTTTAGGGACATCTTCAAATGTTCCCCCGTTGCTTTCCGTATCAGCCTTTAAACCTCGTTGTCCTCAAAACCGCTGTAGTAGGAGAAGTTGCTCAGCACTTAAAAATGGTAATAAGTTCAAACATAATCGTTCCCCCCAATTTCCTCAAGTAAGGATTGAACCCACAACCATCGCTCTCACAGCCACTGCTCCACGACGGCCTCATACATTTTGTTTGTTATATATATGTTATATATTTGTTATGTATATCTTACATATCAATTACACTTAAGCGCCATTTAATGCGAAGTGATAAATGCGCCACCACACTGTACCAACAGTAAACGCCGAGCTTTTATCATTTACTTCCGGTTGTACAGGTGGATTAAATATTTAAGATGAATAAAAGCTCATTGTGAGAAGTTAATGGCAAAGTTTATGTTTTACACGATAATATAAAATTTAAGCACTGTACGTGTGTGATATACTGTCAATTCTGTTTGTTTTAATAATAACTTTAGATGCACTTTAGTTTTATCTCGTAAGAAATGAGTGACAGAGAGAGTATCGTATCAATTATTCTTCATATTTATGTTTAAACTAGCCACCCACTCGCCGTTTCGTCCGCGTGAACTATAGCCGTTTCGTATTGCGGCGTTTCCGTCAAACAATGAAATAAAAAAAAATATTACCATCGGTTCAGCGGTGTTTCCGTAATAAGTCAAATATAGACAGACAGAGTTACTGTCGCATTTATAATATTGCAATATTAATAATACAGTAGAGATTAAAGAAATCATGTAAAAAGCCTCAGTTAATTAAAAATGTGAATTGAATCCCAGTCTAAATAATTATTTTATGAGCACGCTGTATAATATATATATAATATTGATAACACGCTATATAATATTGTTGGATTAAATGCTGTAGTTTACTCATCATAGTTATCAGCTTATTGTATTTTTTTTAATTTTACTGTTGAGTTTCTCACCGACTCTCCTCGACAGAACTACCTTCCAATCTGGTAGGGCTGTTAAAATAACTTGAATAAATAATATTAAATTTTTTATTTATTTTGTTTATTTATGACCAACAATACATAATTACATTATTTATGAAGAAGTATTTATTTACAATTTATAGATATAAAGCATAGAATTGAAAAACATATATTAAGGAAACGTAAACATATTTGAACACAACGGGATTTGAACCCGGGCCTCTTGAAATCCCGCTGCGTTCAAATATTTATACGTTTTCTAAATATATGTTTTTCAATTTCCTAAGTGTGTGAACAAAACTAAAAAAAAAAAATGTTAAAAATATATAGAATTGCACAATTAATTACAAGTAAGCACCACATGCAATAATAGTTATCTAATGAGAACAAAAACAATATAATATATATTTTTTTAATAAAGTAATAACAACTTATTATTTGCTAGCTGTGCCCGCGACTCCGTCCGCCTCGAATTCTAAATTTAGCCTAAGTTACTCCTTATTATATCAGCTATATATACCATAGAAAGTCCCATCAAAATCAGTCAAGTCATTCAGAGATGAGACCAAGAACAAATAGACTGACCGACAAAAAAATTTAAAAAATATATATTTTGTTATATGCACCGTGTATACATACATTATATGTATTTAGTAAAAAGCGGTAATTTTAATATTACAAACAGACACTCCAATTTTATTTATTTATTCATATAAATAGCAGAAAACAAAAATAAAAAATATGAACCATTAACATAATATTATAAAAATATACTATTTTTTTTTTGATAAAAAAGAAATTTAAAAGAATTTCTTAAAATCAAAAAAGAAATTAAATGAATTTCTTAAAATAAAACTGTAAACGTTTTATTTTACCATTACACTGAAAAGAACCTCCACAAACGAACAAGCTTTTAAAGCTAATTTCCAAATAAACTGCAGAAACGGCAAATTTTCGCTTTATGTAATTAATACCGATCTCTAGAAAGCGTGTCGCCCGGAAATGTTAGCATTCTTGGCACACGCCCATAATGTATGATGGTTTTTTTCCCTCTTTAATAGAATACCCTGTAAGCTTTACATTAAGCTTATTCAATTCTTGCGATAAAATCCTTTCCGTGTTTCGTCGCTTTTACAAACAAGTTACAACGGTGGCGTTAATGTGCGAGAAAATTAAATTTTGGCACGTTTTCAGCGATTAAACAATTTATTACAATTTTTTTATCTTTACATGTATTTTTAGCTTCACACTTTATCCCTAGGGGTAGTCAGAGGTAAAACGCTAAACGCTACGGTCCCTGCATACTTCGCCTCGTCCACTGCCATCAACCTCTTCATATACGCTCTCAATTTCGATATGTACGTCGTGTATGTGTTGTGGGTCGGATCCCTACTCGGAGGAGTTATTATATTTAAATAATATTCACTTCTCCGTTTTGGTGATAGCATATAGCACGGTGTTGAGCTCCGCCACTCAACATGTAATGTCTAGATTTCAGAAGAAAAGGGCAGAAAGGAGTGTCTTAATACTAGGTAGGTACTTCTTAAAAACTTTTTTTTCTAGGTCCTCTGATTGCCATGCTATGCAGGAAAAAACGTAAAGCTGTATAAAATATAAAAAATATATATGTTCACAAAAGTTTTATGCTTAAATACGTTTGTCACATGAAAAAACTATCTCTAAGAATTCTACTAAAACTGTCTAGAAACGATTCAGTATTTTAAGAAAACGGGTAAAATTTCAAAAGTTGAAATTATCATGACATTCGAAAGTAAGGTAAGTGGATTTTTTCATATCCTCTCAGTTTTCTGCCATTTCCTAAGGATTTATGAGTTTTTTGCAAAACTCTTGGTAACTGTCGCAATCTTGGCGCACTTGGTAAGTGTCTCACTATATAGGTTGTTTGTAGTATTCCGCCAGGGTTCACGGAAGATTGTAGTACCCGTGGCCAAGTCCCCTTGGTTAGGTTAGGTTAGGTGGTGGAGGAAGAACACCGTGAGGTTTTAGTGGGTAAACGGACGGCCCATATCTGCCGGTCCGGAGTCCCACATAACCGTGTCTGAGTCCCCAATCGGACGGGTATCCGTAAAGGACTTCCTCACGTTAAAAAGAAAAATGGTGTTTGTAGTATAGATTATCACTCATCACATGTATAAGTAAATGTTGTCAGAGATGAGATGTCACAAATAACATGAGATTGTAAATACTATAAATAATATTATTTCTTACTATATAGTAAACGAAGGAATTCGTTTCTTTAGATTAAAGGTACACACTGTATAATATGGACGAATTAAATACTGTTGTGCAGACCTTATAACAATTACGAATAAAAATACAAAACCACTGGACTTATATACCTAAACTTATATTTTTTTACTGGCTGTAAGCGCGATTGGTAGTGGGTTCGATTCCCACTTAGTTTTCCACTCTGGCACTTTAACACGCAAAGTCTTGGATTACGGACGGAATATGGAGAATGTGTTTGCTCTAGATTCTCTCTGAAAAAGCATAAAGCTGTAAAAAAAATATCTTTTGCAATACATAAGCTCACTAACTTATGTTAATATATATCGCTAACTTATATATAATAATATAAAATATATATACCACAAATAAAAACGCTTTAGATAAAACGCATTTAAATAGACCTTTGTAGGATAAAAAGACTAAAATTGCCGTTTACAAGCTTTAAACTGATTTTCAGTACATATATTTGTATAAACATATTATATGGAATAACTAGCATATAAAATATACGGCACTGGAAAATATAAAAGAGACCCCTGAAATTCGTTCAGTGCTCTTGCAGAAGCCTATCATAAAATAAAAGTTTCAGGTATTCAGGATGATAACATTAGTTACGAAGTGCTTTAGTATATAACAAGCTTTCTTACGAGCTTCCTTCAAGATATGAACTTACAGCTTTATTTAGTATACAACTTGCAAATATTTAAGTCACATCTCAATCAAGTGATCATCTTTATTTATTATTCTTTGAAACTAACGTTTTTGTTCAAAAGTAGTAAGTAAAAAATGAACTGTCGATCTATGAGGCTGTGTGACAACGTCTCTATGCACGCAATGGTTTTAGGTTCGATTGCCACTCATTTCGCCGCTCTAGTGACAACGGTAAGTGCGGCGTTGAATTTTGATACTCAAAGCACAATGATTTGAATTTGAGCGGAAAGTGGAGAATGAAGTATCTAGACATCAAGTTCTCTTTGCTTAGAGTAGGCTATGTGGGAGAAAGAGTGAAGCTGATAAAAAAAACAGTATTTACAAATAAAACAGCGAAATTACTCTTTCATTACTAGTGAAATATTTGAAACTATTGAAAGAATTCATATGAATGGCTTCATAAAAAACTTGGATTTCACAAAATTCTACCCCTAAAGAAGGTAAACAGGGGGTGAAAATTTGTATGAAAAATAATATAAAGTTACCATAATGCTTTTGCTAAAAGCTTTACAAACAGCGTAATTGATCTAAATAGAAAAGCTAACAATTTAAAAAAAAAGAAAGTTCCCAGGGAAGAATACAATTTTCATAAAATTTAAGCTTTTAAATTTTAATATTATAATTTAAAAATAAAAATTTTTTCTTACCAATATTTATACACGACCACGACATGTCCGGTACATCTTAATACCTCAACGGATGAAAGCATATAGATTCAAAGCACATGTCAACCCCTGGTCTAATAAGATTAAATACATAGCATAGCTTCTAAAAATGCAGTTATCAACCTATCAATCTACCTGTCCACGGCTCTATAACTTCATGGATCACCATTTTCTACCGTGAACGGAACCAAATGTTTAAATTCGGAATAACAGGCGCTACATATAAGTATTATAGGTACCTAATATCAAAAACGGTGCTCTCCTCTTTCCGCCCGAATTCGAGACGCTGCCTTTAACAGTGACAGAACTCAACTTCTGGGCTTAGTCTTGCCAATGTGAAAACAAGAAAATAATTTACATATTCGTTGAGTGAAAATCGAACCTCCAACCAATTGTGTTTACAATCTAACGCTGGCCCACTGCGCCCGTTTTTGTTTTGTTAATATAAACTGCTTCAGTTCTATACTCAAACTGCGTCATTACAAAGAAGGTACTAGCTTTGTTGAGTACCAAACTCGCAATATCCAATTTTAAACTGTTATAAAGTTGCTCGGAATGACTTTGCATCAGCAAAGGATCCTGGACCCTTTAGTCATTCAAATAAGGTATAGATTAGTCTGCCAAATTAGACGCAAGGCAGTGGTTACACGAAATGACGGTCATATATCGGACTGTAAAGATTCGAGAAGTTTCTATGTAAAGTATAACAAACATTACAAGCTGAGTTGTTAATTTTGTATTAAATAACGAATTGTCTGAATAAATATATTTCAATATATATTAGTATACTTTTGAGTTCATTCTAATTATGATTTGTTAAAATATATCATATTTAAAAATGAATATAGGTAATATCTCGTATAAAACTCTCCAAGACAAACCCAGCCGACTAAGCTAGTTCTAATACCGCCGTAATTTAGATTAAGTACCGTGTTTTCAAATGTTCAGTCTTATCAAGCGAATATTTTTAATATTTTAAAGTGTTCATCACATTTAGGAAATTAAAAAATATATTTTAGGAAACGTATAAAAAATTGAACGCAGCGGGATTTGAACCCGCGCCTATCGAAAACCGTTCAAGCGCTCTGACCGCTAAGCCATGCTTCGCTAAGCCAGACCATGTTCTACATCCAGCTACGTCCAAATTCTTATACGCTAATTACAACTTATATTTGTTGTTAGCATATCTGTAAAGAGATTTTTACAAATTTCTGCTACCCAAAGATTATTCTACGAACAATCGTTTGGCACGAGAGAATGCTATTTATAAAATATATATATATTTTTACATTTTTTTAAGTGTTATTCGTACACTAAGGAAATTGAAAAAGACATATTTAGAAAACGTATAAAAATTAATTCAAGGTTTCTCTCACAAATCCTCCACTTTTCACCCGTCCTATACGTATTGGGCGGCGGAACTTAACGCCGCGCTTTCTTTCTTTTCTTAGGTACCAGAGCGGGGACTTGAAAATATAACCATTCCTTAGATTGGAAATCGAACTCACCACCAATCGCGTTTACAGTCAGACCTCGTTAGTTTTACCTCTCCTTTTAACCCCATTATTAAAACTAATGACGCACATTTGTTTGTAGAGCTATACCATTATCTGTGTTTGAGCAAAATCCTGCATTCCATATAGAAGTACCCGTATTTGCGATAAAAGACAGTTTGAAACAAATTAATCGTATGTTTAGATCTGATCATGGATGGATTATATTGACATTAATATAGAATTCATCAAAAAATCAAGGCAAAAAATATTTTTCCGAAACGTTTAAAAGTTTGAGTGCGGCAAGATTCGAAACCGCATCTCTTGGAAATCTCCCGAGCACTGTGACCATTAAGCCATACGTTCATATTTTGTATAAACAGCCCAATTTCTCAAAATAAATTAAATAGCAGCCATAGTCAAAGAAAACCTAGAGTCAAGACACTTTGTTCTCGTGCATCGAATTATGTTATGGTTACTACCTAAACCGCAATTCGCTGAAGTTTCATAAATATAAAGGCAAAAACAACAATTCTATTCTAGAAATCTAATTTGGAACTAGCACTTACCTACTTAACTAGTAATAAACTGCTGAAACGAAGAATAAATGTAATAAATTCTATTAAAACTACATTAGACGGCATTGTAGCGCAGTCGAAATACAAGACTGGACATTAAATATTTGTGGTTTTGATTTCCACTAGGGCAAAATATATATACTTTTTATAAATTCAACGTTTTTTTATTGCAAAGCAGGGTGGTCAGAGAGATACTAGTGTCAAGACACTCCACTCTCCACTTACCGCCTATCTTATATATAATAACTGATTGAACGGCGGAAATAAACGCCGCGCTTTGCCTAATCATCGTGTCATGAAAATAATTTAGAAAACGTATAATAGCTGGAAGGACACAAGATTTGAACCTGCACCTCTTCAAGCTCTTCAAACCGTTCAAGAGCGCTTGAACAGCTAAGTCATCTATTCTATGAAAAATCGTTTGGCAAGAGAGACTGCTATTTATTAAGTATTTTTAACATTTTAAATCCTAAAAATCTCTCTATAGATATGTATTTTTACGTTTGAATGAATTTTTATACGTTTCCTAAATATGTTTTTCAATTTCCTAAGTGTGTAAATAACACTTTATAACAATGTTAAAAAAAATATTAAATATAATATAATTTAACATTTTACGTGGGATCGAACCCACCACCATCGTCTAACCAATATTAAACGTCCAGCTGCAGCAGCCACGATACCATCAAAATGATAACCTGTTAACGTATAATATATGTAATAAAAACCATTAAAATTGCATTAAGCTGCACGGTGGGTCTCGAATGCAAAGTTAGTCGAGTGCTCACTCCTTATTATAGCATCGCGTACTTTTCGTTATTACCATAGAAACTAAAATTTCTATACTAGACCTAGTTTACAGTATTGTAAAAAAAAAAAAAGGAAAAGAGATACAATATATTTAAATTGTAAAGCGTAAGTAAAAGAATATTTTTAGAAAACGTATATAAAATTTGAACGCATGGCTTAGCGGTCAGAGCGCTCGGACTTTGGTTGGTGTGAAAGAGGCGCGGGTTTGAATCCTGCTGTGTTAAAAAATTTATACGTTTCCTAAAATTAGGTATACAGAAGTAATTGCAATCGAACCCACTATCACATTTACAGGTAGACGTGGTCGCATTTCGCTACGACGGCTAGCCGCTCTGCAATAATATTTATTTTATTATTTTAATGTACTTTTTACACATTATTATAAATAATAAAAATATCGACTTTCTGCATTTTTCTATATAAACTTTAAATGCCAAATTGCATATTCCTCCACATGGTATCGTAAAGTAATTTTCGTAATATATAGATAAATATTTTTTAACATTTTTTTAAAGTGTTATTCGCACACTAAGGAAATTGAACAGTAAGTTTTCAAGAAGCGCGGATTCAAATCCCGCTGCGTTCAAATTTTTATATGTTTTCTAAATATGTCTTTTTTTATATAGATATTTCACTTTGCCTTTTTGCGACTTTCTATAGTAGCTAGAACTAAACGACATAAAAGCATTTGAATAAAATAAAAAGCTAACCCCGCTCGTGAACACAAGGCATTAATTCCAATTTTTTATTGATTTACAGTTACAATTATTTGAATTATCCATGTATTAAAATTATGTTAAAAATGATAAATTCACAGTATTTGAATCCGCGACCCTTAGTACTGTTATATGTAAAATTATTATATGTGGCACAGTGGAGGTAAGTGTTTATGCGGTTTTATTGGAGTCCTTTAAGCTTACACTTGAGTCCGGAGACCCAAATACAAAATTTAAATTTAGCTGGATTAGAACTGGTAACTTATACTGTCATAGGTTTCTATTTATTATCTAAATAGAAACTAAACTAAAGCTAAACGGTTGTTATATATATATATATATATATATATATAAATTCAGATTTATTAACAAAAGCTACGGACCGTGTACTATTTAAATAAAACTGTTGTAAAACAAATCTTGTTATAATTTTATATCATGCTGGGATAACGTCTTACTATGAACGTGATATTTATGGGTTCAATCCCCACTCGGGGTTTATATTTAAATTATTTTTGATCCCCTCTCTGAAAATTAAACAAAACGTGGCATTGAGCTCCGATACCTAACACGCAATGTCTCCAAATGGAGCGAATACGAGTAAGGACGTAGAGAATGGAGTGTCTTGACACTAACTTCTCTCTCACTACTCTGCTATGCGTTATGCGTGAATCTGAATATAAATGGGATAATGTGATTGGTTGTGGGTCGATTCCCAGTCGAGCTAATTATATATATATATATATATTTAATTTTTTTGTAAAAGTCGAGAATACAAGACAAGTTATGTAAAAATTGTTTTAAAAAAGAGACTAAGCAAATGTATTCTGACTAGAATTGAAAGAAACTCTTTGACGAAACATATTTCTGTAACAACTGTAATATCAAACGAAACGAGAGAAAAATAAAAGTCTTTATATACATACTATAGTATAGCAAATGCGAGAATGTTTGTAAATTCAAATAGAAATTTTAGATGACGTTATAGTGGCGCAGTGATGCATTTGTCCAGTTGTAAGCGACGGGTGTGTGTTTAATTACCTCACAGTGTTTTGATTATAATTAGTTTGTTTTTGAAGTAATCTTTGACTTTTCTTATATGTCAACTTAGTCAAAGTTCTCTATTAGCTAGCACGCAGCTTCATGCCTTTTCCGCATAGCAGGGCACGTAGATTGAACCTGAGTGTCTAGACACTCCGCTCTCCGCTTTGCGCGAGACATCGAGACATTGGTGGACTCAACGCCGCGCTTTATCCTGCCAGAGCGGACAAGATCATCCTGGTTCTCACATCAGGTTCGTGCTACCAAAAAATTGTATCATCTTTAATACCGGACAAATGTACAAATCTTCTATTTCCAACATAATTAAACGGCAAGAAGTTAGTCAAAAAAGTCAGCTTTTACCTAAAAAGCAAGGTTTTCATGCCCACGGCTCTAAAATCTTTTTTTTAACATTCTTTGACAGAGAGGACCTGGTGTCAAGACACTTCGTTCTCCACTTTCAGCTCGAAATCGCGACATTGCGTGTTGAGTGGTGGAACTCAACACAGCCCTTTGTCCTCTTGGTACCAGAGCGGAGAATGAAAATATTTTAAAATATAATAATTCTTGAGTAAGAATCAAACCAACAACCTGACGCACAGGTTAAAAAACCGAGAAGACCCAGTAAACTAAGCTTTTCAAAATGAACTCAGTCTAATATTCAAGTTCCCACTAACTGTACTGTTAATTTGCATGCGAAATACTCGGGAGTCTCCCGACGACGATATCCACCGAGAACGAATGTATTAATCATAGTCACAAATGTAGACATTTTGTAACAAAAGGTTAGAAAATTGTCGTTTTTTATGTAAACCACGGTATGAGTCCGCTGTGGCGCAGTGACAATGTCGGACTGTACTTAGTCTGGCCATAAATACTGTAATAATTAAAAATAAACAAAATTTAATTTTGAATTTAGAATCTGTCATTTTTATATGATTGCACATTGTGTTTTCTTGTTATTGCGCCAATTTTAAAATATTTTGCAAAAATTTAAAATATTTGGTGATATTTAAATAAAGTGGGGTGATAAAGAGAACCGAATTGCTGTAATTGCATTACATAAAACCGGTAAGGTGCCATTTTTAAAATCACCCATATGCTTGGTATTAGTCAAATGTTGGTGTACCGGGCTATTGACAATTGATATGTTCAATGAAACCTCCTCTGCTTCACAAAAAAGTGTTTGAACCGGAAAGAATTCGAAGAAATCCTGTTCGAAAGCAACAGATTTTATCTCGCGAAATTTAGTTAGCACCGAGAAGCAAGTCGCGTACTTTCAAAGATGACTTAGGACTTGCAGCCTATAAGATGGGTATCTTAATGGCAATTTTTTAACACATAATTTAAAAATTAATGTTTCGGTATAATCAAAACAACTCCTTTTGCGTAACGCTTAGGTTACGCAAAGGGAGCTCACAGAAAAATTGAGACCACTTCTAATAAGCTTTATATATTTTAAATGTTATATGTTTATTTTAAATGTGTATCAATATTAATGTATTAAACTAAGACAGTGTTATAGCAATAAATGTACAATAACAAATGTAGTTTTTCTTTGTAACAATATTTATTTCAAGGCTGAGTAGGTATATGCGATGTTTCCAATTTATATATATTTTTGGTTTTAATATGTTTTTTAATCATACATTTATATGATATAAAAAAGTTTACAGAAATGGTATAAAATTGGAACGCAGCGGAATTAAAACCCGCGCCTCATAGTTACCTGATCTGACCGCTAATTGAACGCAAAGTACGGTAGTTTTCTAAATATGTTTTTCATATTATAAGTGTGTGAATATCATTTTAATATCTTAAAATATTATTTGATTTGATTACTCCTTCGGCCATAACTTTGAGTTTTTTTTTTTACCTTGAGGAAATCCGTTACGGATACCAGCCCAATTGGAGACTCGGACGTGGCTATATGGGACTAGCAACTGGCAGATGTAAGGCGTCCGTATACCCGACCTGACTACCAGCAGTGGGCGTAGAACGGCTGAGACGACGAATACGACGACGTGTATACATACATACATATGCAGTAATAAAAGCGCATATTTTAATATTACAAACAGACACTTCAATTTTATTTATTTGTATAGATTTAATTAAATAAATATATTTCAAAACTTCAAAGCGTTTTTAGTATACAATAAATAATGACATTACCATATAATAGTCTTGAAGTAGAATCTTTGCGTTTGTGACACTAAGCTTTTGCCACAATATTTGACGTGACCTCTAGAGGTGACAATTTATTAAATTAAATTTCCATTTACATAGAAATGTTACAGCTTTATTCAGATATCTTAGTGTACCTAAAGACCTAATTCTAATAGAATTCTTATAGAATTTTAATAGAATTAGGTCTTGGCTTTTAATGCCGCTTTTACAATTGTGTAGTTTATTTCAGCTTCACACTTTTTTCCGTTATAACAGGGAAACCAGAGAGAACCCAGACACTCCGTTTTCCAGTATCCACCGAATGAATTCCAAATATTGCGTTTGGAGTGGCGGAAAAATTAAAAAACTAAATTATGATATTTCCACCAATTGTGAATCACAAGCTTTAGTTTGTAGTATCTCTTATAATACATATATTTATAAAAGTTCTACTTTCTCTTGTCATCATTCCTTTAGCTTAATTTTCACTTTGTTATCACAGTCTGTACAGAAAAATTACATTATGAGCTTGTTTTTTTTTATTTTCTCCTTGAAATTTATCACAAGGAGAAATAAATTACTGCCAAGAAAAATAATTAGATTCTTCTTAATTTTTGCATATTTTGTTAAATTTGTGGGAAGAAAAATCGGCGTGATTAGTTATTTTGTTCTACTGCAATACTCTGTGATGAAATTCCACTACTTTCAAGGCTAATACTTCTTATAATAAGGCATTAGAAATATATTAAGGCCATCGTGGTGCAGTGGGACAGCACTTGATTGTAAAAGTGATTGGTTGAGAATTCGATTTCGACTCAGGAGAACGATTATATAAAAATAATTTAATTTCTCCGCTCTAGTACCTTAGACAAAACGGCGTTCATTTACCCTAAAAATATAGCAACTTTTGTACATAGTTTTTTATTTATATAAATATTAAAGGCGTAAGATGCAATCGTGGCGGAGTGGGACAGTGTTCGAGTGTAATTGAGTTAGGTAGTGGGTCCGATTCCTATCGGTGGAGAGGTCATTTTAATTACGGAGAAATTTCCGCAATTTTACATTTTTTCGTAAAAGACGGAAAGTTGAAAACGGAGTGTCTTGACACTAGGTTCTCTCTTACTGACCTATTATGCGTCAAATGTTAAAAAAAAAAAAACAAATATATAAAACTATTAAAATAAATATAGCTAAGTTTGAAATTCACCTGAATTAAATGAAATACATGTTAAGCAACGTGTGCATTTTAATGGGTCTAGTAGTATATTCAGACTTAGCGTTTAAAACGTTTTAAATGCAAATATTAAAGCGGGACAAAACACAGTGCTTTGATTTACAGGAGCGACTGACATTAATGCGAGCGAAAATCGAACCCACACCCGTCGTGTTCACAGTCAACTGTCCCACTGTCCCACCCAAATACTAATATAAAATATAAAAAATACAAGCCCCGCTGAGTTTCTTGCACCGGTTCTTCTCAGGTCTGAGGCCATTAACTTTAGTGGACTGGTGGTAAATTGTTAGACGTTCAAAAAATTAAGCATGTAACTCCTTATTTTGAATAAAATTATTTGACTTTGACTCTAGCATGTTCCATTATCGTCATTAACAAGTATTATTGTAACTGTACATAAAAAAGAAATAGAAATATATCGAAATATATCGTACCTTAATTAAACTTTAGTTCTGAGTAGCAATTTGACTTATCAATGTGCTTTAACTGTTAGAAATAATTATATTAAAAAAAAGGGCACAGACCAGGTGCCTGCAGTGTTTATATACTCGAATAATGTTTTTACCTGAGTCTTAAACACGCTTGACAATGAGTGATTGCCTAAAGGCGAGCAACACCTTATAAAGGGGCCGATAAAAATATATTTAATCTAACAATAGCGTATTCTATGGAGCTTTTACTTCATTTAATAGCTACATAATGAATGGGCCTCATCATTTCTTATTAACCATGAAAATAGACCTACTGTTGTACATAGCTTTTTCTTTACAAAATGCCCTTGTGGCGCAATGGGAGTGTTTGAGTGTAATCGCGATAGGTTGTGGGTTCAATTGCTCTTAGTGGAATTGATATTCTTTTTTATTTCTCCGGAATGGTAAACAAGACAAGGCAAGGTGGATGGAGCTCCGCAACTCAACACGCTATTTCTTAACTACTACTGTGCGGTTTAGTAGGAACTTCCTACCCATTGCCACTCAAATGTGGAATGGTCTACCAGCGGCAGTGTTTCCAGGTGGATTCAACATGGGTACCTTCAAAAGGCGCGTCTATTTCCACCTTAAAGGCCGGCAACGTCCCTGTATCTCTTCTGATGTTACACGGGGTCGTAGGCGGCGGGGATCACTTATCATTAGGTGACACGAACGTTTGCCTTGTCTATAGAAGAAAAAATAAAAAAAAATTGAAAAAAAGTTCCCAAACTGATGCAGAAAGTGAAGAACGGATTGTTTTTACACTACGGTCTCTCTGACTACCCTGGTATGCGGGAAAAAGCGTGAAGCTGAAAAAGAAAGGGATATATAGGAATATTAATTTTGTTTGTAGCCGTAAATTATTATTAGGTATTAGTAAAAATTGTTTTGACTGGCGGAGTAACTTAGTTACTCCCTCAAAAGCTTCGTCATTCATCTGCTATATGTAATAGGGAAAGGGAGAGCTAGTATTTCCTTCCAAAGTTTGATATATTTCAGTAAGTAGTAACCCAAATCTGACACCTTAAACATTGTTCCTTATATAAATATTGACCCCAAAACCACAGCTTGCTAATATTGTCTGAGTAATCAGGGGTCTCACCCGGCTGGACAGACCGCCCAGGCAACAATAGGTCCTCCCTCCTTTTTCTTACCTCACATCTCCAGCCCCTCACTTCCAGTTTCGGGCATATGGCCCATCCCAAGGTCTGATCCATATTTAGGTGAAAGGTTACAGTTAGAGGGCTTAAACCTGGCACGGTTTCCTCTCCCCCCAGGGTGAGAAGACTCAGTCTGTCTGTCTAGCTTGCTAATATAATAATTTGACAGTTGATGCAGCTATTTGGCGTTGAAATTTATTGAGCTTTACCCTTTATGCCGCATAGGGGGTAGAGAAAACCTAGTGTCATGACACTCCGTTCTCAGCCTTCCACCTAAATTTGAGACCTTGTGTGTTGAGTGGCGGAACTCAAAACTGCGTTTGATCTTACCAAAGTGGGGAAATAATGATAAAACCTTTAAATATTTCTATCAAATATTTTGGTTTTACTATAATTTTGTTATTCTAATTTATCAAACTTAGTTGTTCTAAATTACTTTTGCTATTACCGCATTATTAAGCAAATTCCTTTACATTTTGCCCATCATGCCCTATTTGTACTGTAATGATGTACAGAATTTTCTAAGCCATTATGTATATTTTTATAACGAACTACTGAAATTGGACCCGTAGACGAGTACAATGCCGGTCGCCTTAGCAACGTATATGTCAAGCACATTGTAGTGTGTGTAACATTTAATATATCAATTTAGTATATTTCTAATTCATATAAACTGATATCTTTCTGGGTCCCTGTTTTATATAACTTTAAGTATGCTAAATTTTATACTCATTAGCCTTATTAGAAGACTGTCCCATTTGGATTTATTTTAATTACAGGGGCTTCAACGAACACGAAAATTTCTAAACGAGGCCGTTAAATACCAATTTTCTCTAACGTTTACACATTTGATGTGTTTAAAAAAAACAAACAGCTTAACGCTTTTTTGCGCATAGCAGGTTAATCAGAGGAACGAGGAAAGTGTAGAATGGAATGTTTAGACACTAGCTCAAGAAACTCTGTACTCCACTTTCCTCCTAAAATCGAGACGTCACCTGTCAATGTCATGCCAATGCCAAAAAAAACAGTTTCACATTTTCTTTAGGTACCTGCCTAGTAAGTTACTAGTATAATACTAGTACTTGTGTCAGGAGGCCCCGCTCATCCATAAGACTTCATACATTTGAAGAAATTAATACTCAAAAATATCTTTAAAACATTACAATACATAAAATAAGGAAAATTAAAATATGTTTTTAATATTTTTTTAAGGTGTTATTCGCACACCAAGGGAAATTGAAAAATACATATTTAGAAAACGTATAAAAATTTTGAACGCAGCAGGATTTGAACCCGCAGGGGGAACAAGAGGCGCGGGTTCAAATCCCACTGCGTTCAAAAAATTTTTATACGTTTACTAAATAAAAAAATTAAAATATTTGGAAATATAAATAAAATTAAAATAAGGGATAATAATAAAAATAATTTAACTAACTAACCCTTTTATAGTAATTTTAAGCAATATTATTAAGAAAACCATTTGCTGACTTTACTATAGTACAATTCTGTTAGTATAGAATAGATCAAGATTCTTGTAAACTTCGTTGAAATTAAATTTATTACTGAGTACCGCCTTCAGTACCGAGTGGGTTCCGTCCGTCACTTTGGAGAATGCAAGTCCCTCACACTATTCATTTCAATTACGTTCCGTTACGAGACTCTGTAAAAAAATACTTTATTTCGTAGATATTTATTTTTAAAACAAATATGACTAAAACACGTAAAAAAATGGGGGAAATGAGTTTTTGTATGTGTTAAAATGTGTTTTCAGTGTTGTTACTGGTTACTTAAAGCGTGGTGATGTATACGGAAAAGCTACTCGTCGTATATTCATCGAAATATTTCTTATGTATTTCGTATATATATATATATATATATTATTCTTATTTTTTCTATTAATTTTTTTGATTTACGCAAATCAGTGAGAAGAAGCTAGTGTCAAGACACTCTGTTCTCCACTTTCCACCCAAAATCGAGACATTGTATGTTGAGTGGCGGAACTCAACGCCGCGCTTTGTCTTAGGTACCAGAGAGTATAAATAAAAATATTTTAAATATAATCACTCTACCAAGTGGAAATCGAACTCGCAACCAATCGCGTTTACAATAAAACGCTATTCCACTGCGCCACAATGGTCTCTAAGCTTTTTAGTCTAACTTGGCAGTGCTAATGAGGAAATTTCTCAAAATTAAGCTAGACTCAATTTCGTGTCCGTAAAAAACATCGCTAAACTCAACGAAAAATTATACTAAAATCTACTTGTGTCTACTATTTTTATTACTACTACTATTATTTTCGTATGGTAATGAATGATATATATTTTTTGCCTTATATATTTTTTCCCACATAGAAGGGTAGTCTAGAATGAAACGTCAAGGCACTTTACGCCCGCAGTCGATACATTGCGTGTTGATTGGCGGAAGTTAGCGCCGCCCCAGGCTGCAATAAAATCAATTTAGTTTGTAAATCAAATGTGTTATATTTGTTTATTGTAAATAGGTTCTGTCTCCTTATTTTAAACTTTATAAAGTACTGGCGACGCACTTCGACGGCGTAAACTATAGCTGTTTTTTTTTTAGCCGGCCTTAACGTATAACAATGAATATTCCGGAACAACTAAAAAATGAGAGAAAAACTTAGCCTATATTTATCCCAAGACCCTCAAGCATCTCTATACGAAATTATATCAACAATCAACAATCGCATTTATAATATTAGTATGGATTTATTTTTCAATGGTACAAACTCAACGTACAAATAGATAAAAATCGTATTTCACTTAGCATTTTTCTTGTAAAAAGAAAATAACCGATCACAGTCTCAAAGTGGTTTATAAACTAATAATCCAAGTCGTGTCCTCCGCTGTTTTTATTGAGGTTACTCGTGGTATTGGAAATAACATCGACTTAAGTGTTTTCTTACAGCTTCACGCTTTTTCCCGCATCCTGCAAGGTAGTTAGAAAGAACCAAGAGTCAAGACACTCCGTTCTCCACTTTCCGCCTGAATTTAAGACATTGCTTGTCAAGTGGCGGGAATCAACACCGCGCTATGTCTTGTTCACCAGAGCGGTAAAATAAAACTATTTTTTTCTTCAATATTTTTTTTTTAGTGTGTGTCAAGTGTTAATCGCACACTTAGGATAGAACGCATGGCTTAGCGGTCAGAGCGCTTGAACGGTTTCAAGAGGCACAGGTTCAAATCCGAAATTCAAATTTTTATACGTTTTGTAAATATGTTTTTTAAAATAAAACTAATTAAATATTATAATGGAACATTAATTTGGACATTGTGATGCAGTGTGACAGCGACCGGCTGTAAACACATTTGATTCGATACCCACTCGGTGGAATTATCATATTTAAATTATCTTCATTTCTCCGCTCCGGTAACATAAAACGCGGCGTTAAGTTTCGCCACTTAACTTGCCAATTTCCCGGATACTGGATTCTTGTTCTATTTGCTATAACATGAAATCGTCGCCTGCAAGTTTGCTTCAGTGGATTTTACTACCCCTGCAGTACAAGTGACATTTCTTTATTTTGTAATGTCAACTGTGAAATATAAAATTCTGTATTCCTGTTGCCGTAGTAATTTCACGTTTTTTCCCGTATATCAGTGTAATCAGAGAGTATCAAGCCACCCTAGTATCAAGACACTCCGTTCTCCACATTTCGCCTGAAATCCAAGACATTGCGTGTTTATTTGAGGAACTCACCACCGCGCTTCATAGTCAACAGTAAAATTCAATTCACTCTCGAAAATATTTGAACGAGAGAATTAAAATAACACCATCTAGACCCCTGTATTTGCTATGCATTTATTATTAAATGCAAATTACAACCTTATGTCAAAGGTATAAGGTTTAAAATACATTTCGTAAAAGTAAAAATGTCAAGTAATATTCAGTATTAATTCATTGTAAGAAACATTTCTTATATGTGTAAGTATATTTTTTATTCTTTTGTTACCTGTCTGCCTTTCAATTTGATTGATTTGTCGTAGAAAAAATTGTCGCCATCAAATATGGAAGCTATCATAGCGAAGATGTATGTGGGTTTAATTCCCAATCTGGGGAATCCATACCAAAAACATTTTTTTAAAAAGCGTATAAAAAATTGAACGCGGCGGGATTCGAACCCGCGTTTCTTGGTAACTGTCCAAGCGCTCAAAGCGCGCGCTTGAGTCAAACAGAACAATTGGTTTAAATTTCGCTTAACTTAAAACTTCACCAAACGCTCTCCCAATACAAAATACAAAATAATTTTACTCAGATATCGTTATAAAGTGTGCTAAATCCAACATTCGGCCAAATTAACTAAGGCGTTCGCTATAAAAGTGACTTCAGCATACATAAGTTATATTTTCATTAAGCTCTCTCGTAATTTTTCAACACAGGTCCAGGAGTTACGAGGGTTGTAAACATTTTTATGATCTAAATGTATACAAAAATATTACATGACTTGAATATTTTAATTGCATTACAGCGAAGCGCGGCGTTGAACTCTAAGTTGAGGCTGTATCTCTCTGTCTCGGATTTCAAGTGGAATGAGGAGAACGGGATGTCTTGACACTGAATTCTCTCTGCTTACCCGGCTCTGCCTGTTAATTTATTTTATAAATATTCTCATCCATAGTGACGCGGAGGCACAGCGTATAATTATTACGATTGGTTGTGGGTTCGATGCTCATTCGGGGCATTTGTTATATTTAAATTATTTTCATTTCACTGCTACTACCGATAAGACAGCGCGGTGTTGTGTTCCAGCACTCTAACTAGTTGTTTATTTTTATATAAATACTAGCGACCCGCTCGCCCGCTGTTTCGACCGCGCGAAGTATATATGTTTCGTATTATCGGCGGAGTTTTCGTAAAACTATAAAGTTCCTGGAGAAACCAAATAAAAGGGGAGAAAAAAATATTCTATGTCCGGCTCAAAACCCTCAAGTATCACTATATACAATTACATCACGGTTTGGCTGTGATGACGTCACAGATAGACAGACAGACAGTTACTTCCACATTCATAATATTACATCAGTATATAATATTTTTAACATTTTTTAGTCACACACAAAATTGAAAATTCAAACAGAAATAAGTTGTAATAAGCCTATAAGAATTTCGACGCAGCTGTACGTAGAACGCATGGCTTAGCATGGTCAGAGCGCTTGAACAGTTTTCAGGAGGCGCGGCTTCAAATCCTGCTGCGTTCAAATTTTATACGTTGTCTAAATATGCCTTTTTCAATTTCCTAGGTGTGCGATTAACACTTAAAAAATGTTAAAAAATATTTAATAAATAGCATTCTCTTTTGCCAAACGATTGCTCCTTAGAATAATCTTTGGGTAGCATGAAGCTTCTGTAAAAATCTTCAACAGAGATGCTAAAATATAAGTTGTAATAACCGTATAAAGAATGTCGACGTAGTTGGAAATAGAACGCATAGCTACGAAGCGGTCAGAGCGCTGAACTCTTGGTTTTCAAAAGGCGTGGGGTTCTAAATCCCGCTGCGTTCATATTTTTATACGTTTTCTAAATATGTCTTAATGATATATATATATATATATATATATATATATATATATATATATATATATAAATTAAACTACATTTGAAGACCCTAATATCTAATCTATAAGGCAAGCTTAGATATGTATTACAAAAAGAACGGATATCAATGACATTGACACAATATTCTGAATTAAAAACCAAAAAACCAACGTTTTTTAAACACTACAAAATATCAAAAAAAAGAACAAAAGCTTTTTTAAACAACGTTTTCTTTACATCGCACACACAATAGTTACTTGAACATTGGACTCGTAATGATTGAAAAGACAATATTAATTACTGTCGTTATAATAACAAGATAAACGGTATTCGGATCACGGCTTAAAAGCGGACGCTTGGAGCAGTTTACCACGAAAATTAATGTTATCCCGCCCTTTTCCTCTGCGAGATATTTTTTGCACCTTTTTTGAATAGCTCTTGTTTTAAATATATGAAAGATTGATATTATGAAAGTCTTTTGTATTGTTATGGTTTCAGATAACAATGACAGTGATATAAATGATTTGAGTATTTTTTTGTCAACTTCGTGGTTATTCGTGTAGTTAGAGAGGTGCTGGTGAAGGCTTCTTCGAGTATCATGGACGGAGTTTTGTACCAATACGAGTACTTCTATTTTAAATGAGCTTAGCATAAAACAGCGGTATAGTACAGACTCGCATACTAAAGCTGTTTGGACATATCTCGAGGTGAAATCATGGGTCAATTGAGCTTCTTGTGGTCCAAGGCAAAGTAGAAGGCACTAGAGCATGCGGCTCCCAATGCGATGGACGGACCCAGTAAAGTCGCTAGTGGGCAAACCTATATATGAGTGTACTAGATTGACTTTGAGTAGGGAAATGGCCCTACCATTTCCCTACTCGAAGTCAATCTAGTGCCGAGACATCGTACAGCGAGCTATACCTGCCCCTTGCAATTAAAACACCATGCTGACCACGACCACTATGTCAAGAGTGATCCGAATAAGGAAAATAGAAGTATTTTGTAATAGTATATGGCGTAATTCAATGCCACACCTTGGTTAACCAGAATAGGGAAGCGAAGCATAGTTGATTAAAATGCATCCAAGAATCAATCTTGGTGAGCCAAGATAGAGTCAATTTGAATATACATTTTATAGTTTGAAAATTTTTATACGGGTGTTTAATATATATTTTTAATATAAGTGTGCAATATTTTGATATATTTTTAATACTTATATATTGAAGTTACATATAAAAATTGGTATACAGCCGAATTAGAACGTGGGGCTCTTGAAAGTAATAGCCAATTACTCCATAAGACCTATCGCATGGGCGACAATTCTATACAGTTATTACAACTTTTGTTGTTAAACATTTCAATGAATGTTTTTACAAAGCTCTTCTAACTAAAGTTTATTATAAAGAATGATAATTTCCTAAAAGGGAATCTATGCACGCGATAACGTGTCCAGCCAAGTTCAAGGAGAGAACTGGCGGGCAGCTGCCGAGTGTAACGAATCATTTAGAGCTACTTTTGCATGTTCACAGCTTAAATTATATCTAATACATTAACATTAAATTTGTTGTATGTATGTATGTAAAGTCTCTCATTAGGATTCCAAATTCATACTTTATTTATTCTTAACTTAACAGTTAGTGAGGTATTAACGTTAAAAGTCGTTATTGTGTCTACTGACTTACTGAGGTATAGATAAAAACCTAACCTACTTCTAGATTATTGTATTAGCTATGGGGCTTCTTCTGTACTACAATAATTTAAACTAAAATATAATATATATAATATATAATTAAAACTATTTAAAAATATAACTTCTTAAATTTCTACAGTTAAATTATTTACATAAAATAGTACACTTGGGATAAATTGAAGACCAAGGTTCAACTTGGCTAGTAAACATTGCTGTAGTAGAAAAATACAGAAATTGTATTCTAACTTTATTTTAGAATGTTTTATGTTCTTACAAATTAATTCAGTTATATTTTCCGAATTTGGGAACCATTTATATCTCAATTATGTTGTCGATGTAGTTGCCACTCACTCATTCTTTTGATACTGAACTTGGCTGTCATTTTCACATTTATGTTATTGGTGTCTTGTTTAAACAATTATCGTTTATTATTACAATCATAACAATTATATTTATTTTTTCTTTTTTCGAGCTTTGTTTTTTCTGGCATAGCACTGTAGTCAGAGAGAACCTAGCGGACCTCAACCGTACCTTGTCTTACCAGAGGGGGGGAAATGTAGTTTTTTTCACTGACATTCAAAATATAAATATTTAAAAACAAATCCGAGTTACGGTAAATCATAACATTTTCCAAAAGATTTACTTTACGAGTACGTATAGTCCTTTGTCCTTTATAGAAAAGTTCTGCCATAAAGAAAAATATTTTAACTATTATCGCCTTAAAAATAATTGAACTTCCAAATCATGCTGGTTAATTTAAAACTTTACTTCATAGAATTATTGGCTATTGTGTCGTAGTGGAACAGCGTCTGACAGTAAACGTAACGGTTGTAGGTTCAATCCCATCCGGGGTAAGATTATATTTGAATATAAATTATTGTCAATTCCGAATTTAAATAGAAAGAACGAAAGCAAGCGGTCTCTTCACATGTACACTAAACTCGTATATGTACCTATTTTGCTATACGGGGAAAAAGTTGTAGCTGGAAAAATATATGACCAAGTACAGTACATTTAAATTTTCTTGAACCAAGCGAAAGAGAGGGAAAACCCAAGGCCCTTTCTGCAATACATTACTTTGCAGAGAGAGAGGAGCTTAAAGCCTAGGACTTGGGACTGTAGCCCAACGCCCTCTAACGCCCGCTTCTACCGTCCAAGCTTCACTAGAGACCTAACCAGTGTTTAAACTGTCACAGTTATAATTAAATTTACATATTAGCTATTAAATATTAATTACAAACTTGAGTAAAAGACCCTAAAACTTACTTGGACCATCGCTTTAAGCCTTTAAAGCATTTAAATATTCAGCTTTCTATGTAAATTACATTAATGAAACAAATTTGAAAGGTTACACTCTAAAGGTTACAGCTAGAAAGTTTCACGTAAATATTATCTAAATATTAATATATATTAGAGAAAAAATAATGTAGTGTAATATATAAAATAGTTATTTTCATAAAATAATTTAAAAATGTCAGCTTCATGCTTTTCCCGCATACCTGTGTAGTCAGAGAGAACCTAGTGTCAAGACACTCCGTTCTCGAGACATTGCGAGTTGAGTGGTGGAACTCGACGTCGCACTTTATCTTATCAATTACAGAAATGACAATTAAATAATAAAAATAGATAAATATGACCTGCAGTGAAGTAATATATAATAAATTCTAATACACAAATAACACACGAGACCAATTCAAAAGGGCGGCTGAATATTTTTAAGCTATAATGCTCGTAAGCTTTTTTTCAGCTTTGCATTCCGCCGGAAGTCGAGACGTTGCGTGTTGAGTTGCGGAACTTAAAGCCGCGCTTGTCTTGCCCACTAGTGCGAAGAAATGAAAAACAATTCAAATATAATCATTCCCCCGAGTCTGGATCGAACAGGTCACACAGATCCATGATGGATGGCCTCTGTAAGTAACTCTTTCTAAAAACTAAGTGTCGCATCACTACGCCCTCTTTAACTAAGCTATGTATGTCAATTATATTGCTATAACAAATTCATACGCTCACGCCGCCCTGTAGGTAGGCTACAGTTGGAACTTTTCACGTAAATATTACCTAATAAATTCAATAAAAGCCCGCATACAACTTTTCCCATTTGTCTACGATTTTCCCGATTCGCCAATTTGTTATTTATTATAAGCTTTCCTTTCTATAATGTTTTAGATTAATATTAAATTTTTGCTTAATTATATCCATACTGTATATACAATATATAATATTATAAATGCAAAAGTCTGTCTGTCTGTGCCGCTTTCACTTATAAACCGGCCTGATTTGGATGAAATTAAGAATGAAAATAGTTAAAGATTCAGGGTCCAATATAGGATATATATATTTTTTTTAAATCAACCTCTTAATTATTTAAATAAGGGATGAAAGTTTGTATGAAAAATCTAAACCGTTACGCTACAGATAAAGCGTGAAGCTGACAAAATATATATATATATATATATTAGACCGAACCTGGTGGTGGGGAACTCATCACCGCGCTTTTTCTGACCAGAATCATAATCATTCCCTCGAGTGGGAATTTACATTCAGACGATGTCCCTCTGAGCCACAACGGCCTTTGTTAAATTATATGTGTATTTGTTTTAAGATATAATCATATCGTTATTATAAAATAACATATGGTTTAATTAATAACGATTGAAAATTAAATGAATTTGTCATCTTCAAATATTTTATTTTTAATAAATCCACTCACGCATTTAATGGGGTAAGCAAAGGAGACATTGTGGAAGGTCACTGGGTTTTCCAATATACGCGAATTTTTAGAGATTTTATTTCAGCTCCACCCTTTATCCCGCATAGCATGGTAGTTAGAGAATACCTAGTGTCAAGACACTCTGTTCTCCACTTTCCGTCGGGAATTGAGACATTGCATGTCGAATGGTGGAACTCAACGCCGCGCTACGTCTAAGGTACCTGAGACCTAGGGTACCTTGGTAAAGAAATGAAAATATTTTAAATATAATAGCTCGTGTGAGTGGGATATGAACCCACAACAGTGGGATACGAAACCAGTTTTCAGTGAAGCTATCCACTGCGCCCAATGGTCTTCTTTTAGAGATATTGCGTTTCTGTAATTGTATTATTTCTTACGCAGAGCGAGGATCGAGCTCCCCAAATGGTATTTGAACTAACAATTATCGTTTTGAGTTAAGTACGAGTTTGTCCCAAATGTACTATAATCATGTCATAATAGCATATCTTCTAAATTGTATTTACCCGTAAAGGAATAATATTAAATTAATAAAATAAGTATTAAACACTACCATAGTTTTGACATACACTTTTGTAAGTAGCGTACACGTTGCTAAGGCAACGGACTAGCTATTTATAAATATTTAACTCGCTGATTCGAACTTATGACGATCGCTTAGATAGCTATACAATTGTCATAAGTTCGAGTTCGAAAAGATTCAAATAGTTGAATCTAATATGGTCGTATAAATAGTTTAATAAGCCTGTAATTAGCTATGTTAACACCACCATTTACGACCACCAAACTGAAGACCACGACCACTCTGTCACGAGTGTAACGACGAAGAAGATATTATATTAACAATTCCAAATCCGTAGCTGGTAGGTAACTGTTTTTATAAGATTTTTTTATTCAGTTAGTATACGCTCCATTCTCCATTTTGTACCGAAATTAGTAGCATTGCGTGCTGTATGGCGGAATTGGCCGCGCTTTAGTTACCAGAGCTGAGTATGAAAATAACTTAAATATAATAGGAATAGAACCCACTACACCACGATGCAGAGATTAGAGCAGAGAGCTAGAGATTTTATTATAGAATATAACATTGTTTATTATTAATTTTAAATATTTTCAACGGATCTTTTCACATAGATGTGCCTCTATCCATAAACAAATATAAAGAAAGACTCTGTCCCTTTCTAACCCATTCAACATAACAGAGAAGGAAAACGTATATTGAAAATGAAATATTCCTCAGTAAACGCTTTTAGAACGCGTGTAAAATTTAACAAAACATATGAACGTGTCTTTTAAAAATATGCTTTTTAAGTTTTTAATGAACCTCGCTCCTTTTTATTGTAAACTAAAATGTCTGAATAGAAAAAAAATCTTTTGATTATGTTGAACTTTGGACTTTTAGCGCTTTTTATGTATAGCAGGGTATTCAGAGATAGCCTAGTGTCAAGGCCTGAAGTCGATATATTCTGTGTTGAGTAGCGGAACTCAACGCCGTGCTTTCTCTTAGGTACCAGAGTGAAGAAATGCTAATATTTAAAAAAAAAAAAATTTCGTCATTATCATCTCGTCAGAATCATCTTAACAATCAATTTACTATCTTAATGAATTGTATTTTATTTTATTTTGGTTTAATTGTTTGGTTTGTTTTGTTGAAGCTCGCACTTAGGAGATCATTGTCTTTTTTTTTTTTTTCTTTTTTTTGGTGTAAGTGTGTGTTTCTTACACTTAGATTAAGTTCAGCTTACTATGTTTTTTTTATGTACTGTGAAAACAGATGTTGGTGGATCAAATTCAGCGCTTGAATGATTTTCAAGAGGCGCGGGTTCTAATCAGGCTGCGTTCAAATTTTTTTACGTTTTCTAAATACAGTGCTATATGTTTTCTGTGATACACATATTTCTTCACCATCCTGTAAATATATATCTATCAGTTGACAAATATATATAACTATATAATGAACTTACTAAATAATAAAAATTAAACGTAGCGGGACTAGAACCCACGCCTCTGGTTTACCGTCCAAGCGCTATGACCGATAAGCCATACGTTCTACATTTGATTAGGTCGAAATTCTTATACGCTTGTTATAACTTATTTTTGTTGTTAGCATTTCTTTAAATTACAAATTACAAATATCTGCTACAAAGATTATTTCTGAGAATGCTGTTTATTAAATATTTTAACATTTTTAAAGTGTAAATTTAGAATATAGATAACATTTAAATAAAACGTATAAAGCTTTGAATGTAGTGGGGTTCGAACACGCGTCTCTTGGGAACCGTCCAAGCGTTCTTCTTTTAGTGTTTAAAATTATTTAGTTGAAATGTTTTCGTAATAGCTTCCTTTAATTTACCATTTGTATGTGTGTTTGTTTTGATTTGAATATTACAAGCTAAATAAGATCCATTTGATTTATCCTTAGAAATTAGATTTTCATAACTTTCATGACCTGACTCCTCAATATAGGAATTCCGCTGTAGCTTAAAGCACAGACTTCATACATACAAAGAGAACTTAGTGTCGAGATACTCTGAAACTCACCGAGACTAGGGCTCTGTAAAGATAAACTTCCTAACCTAAATTAAAGCCTTATATAACTTTTTTTGTTAAAAAATCGAACTCACAGCCATTGTGCTCCATCATACGTCCCCAATGTGCCACAATGGATGCTTATGTAGGACTAATGAAACAATTCATTTAAAACGCTACATTTCAAATTCATTTGAGTTGGTTTTAATTTAAAGGGCGATGGCGCCCCTTGCGATTTGCCTGGATTACTACGGAACTGTCACGATAGAACTGTTTTATTACACGTGGTCCTGTATAACAATATATAAAGTGAACCACTAACCATTTTATTTGATACTGTGAAAAAGTCGGGCTACTCAAAGTACTGTCATAGCCTTGTATTTAGTCTAATCAAGCTCCATTCGTTACAACTATCGTACATAAATCGAGACGGAACTCAACGCCGCGCTTTATATTAAACACCAGAGCGGAGAAATGAAAATTACCATAATATATTACAGACAGACGATGGTCCACTGCGCCAATCAAAAAGTAACTTGTCTTTGAATACCTTGCTATGCAGGACGAAACGTAAAGGTGCAAACATAAAAATTAAATATTCTGGACATTGTGTGAATTCGAATGATGAACAATAGACGGTAAAGAGAGCGGAGAGCTATATCACTCCCCGTAAATCTCTTTACTCGCTCATTCTTAAATGTTTTGTGATTTGTCTGGATTCCAGCGGAACTCGTAAGTGTAGATAGTTTTCCGGTGGTTCTGTGGAGGTGTGTGAGGACGGTTCTGTGGAGACGGGAAATAAATTATACCAATTTTTATATCAAATTTAGAAGTATTTATAATTCTAAGTATCTAAAGAACAAGTATAAACTTTCTTTCAGCTTTCTTTCAGCCTGTCACCATCCAGAGCTGAACAGAGGCTTCGCTCATAGATCGCCAACCATACCAGTCCTGGGCAGCTGCAACCATCCACTGCCAGCCATCTTTATACTGCGTCTTTACAACATTTATATGAGGTCGGACTGTATATGCGATGGTTGTAGATTCGAATCTCACTCGGGGAATAGTAGGAATTTTCTTATTGAATTCTTAAAAAAAACATTACAAGTACATATAAAATAATAGCAAATCTTTAATATTAATTAAATAACAATTAATATAATGATTTCAGGCTATTGGAACTCCGTCTCACTCTTTTTATAATATTCTTAGTAGTTTTACAGTGTGAAAGCGTCGGACTGTGGCTGTGGATTCGATTCCCATTCGGGGGAATGATTATATATTTCTGAAATTATTATCATTTCTCCGCTCTGGTAACTAGACGAAGAGCGGCACTAGATTTGCACTAGGTTCTCACCACCTGCACTGATTTTCTTCTTTTTGGCACTAATCCCGGCGTATCCAGGGTCTGCCTTCCTACTCAAACTCCTCCACTTTGCGCGATCTTTGACATCCTCAGTGGTTAGTCCATTGGCTCTCATATCTATCTGTCAAGCGGGAAAAAGCACTAAATTTAATTAAAACTAAATTTTTATAACATTGTTTGAAGTGTTATTCGAACACTAAGGAAATTGAAAAAGACATATTTAGAAAACGTATAAATTTTTTTAACGCAGCGGGATTTGAAACCTTGAAAACTTTTAAACTTAAAACTTGAAAACTTCAACGGTTTCAACTTCAAGAGGCGCGGGTTCAAATCGCGCTGCGTTCAAAAAAAAATTATTTGTTTTCTAAATATGTCTTTTTTAAGCATGAGACTGTATTTGATTCATGAAACATTTATTACTTAGTAATTGTCAGTTTTTCCATTACTCTATGTAACTCTAACGAACTTTTACAAACAAATTGAAACAATCGGAACGTGTTGGTGTTCAGTATATATGGACAAATTCATTTTACAGCCGCCCCTATTATTCTGCTCGATTAATTCGCCAAAACTATACCTGAAAATAATTAAAAAATCATTATAAGTGGAGACTTGAGTATGACATCGACTCCAATATTGACATTTAAGGTAATTTTAAGTCTAGAAAAGGCAAGCAATACACGCATTGGTATACAAAAAAATATTCTTCGAAAACGTATACAATGTTTAACGTAGCAGTACTTGAACCCGCGCCTTTTGGAAACCGTCCAAGGCCACTGGCCACTAAGTCATACGATCTATTATATTCAGCTACATTGAAACTCTTATACACATGCTAAAACTTACATATATGGTTAGCATCTCTGTATAGTGATTTTCAAGTTTCTGCTACAAAAAGATTATTTCTAAGAACAATCGTTTGGCAAGAAAGTTTCAATCGTACACTTATGTGATAAGAAATTGTTTTTTTTAGAAACCGTATACAAAAAGATGGCTGGTGGCTCAGTTAGTTTCCAAGAGACGCGGGTTCGAGTTCCGCGCCTCTGTGTTCGTATTTTATACGTTTTACAAACAATATCGATATCCACTTTCCGCCCGAATTCGGAACATTGGCGGAGATATGAAAATAATTAAATTATGATCATTCCCTCAAGTGAGAATCGAACCCACAGCACAGACGATATCCCACTGAGCCACGATGGCTTCTCCATGTATATTATTGTTAATAGATAAGTGTGTTGATAACACTTGAAAATATTAAGAACATCGATATTGTTTAGATAAGTTTATATTAATAGAAGGCCCACCTCTCCAATACAAACTCGATTTATAATTTACAATTTCACTGTACGCTTTCAAACAAATTCAATATATTTATTTAGCTATGATTTAAAACTTTTAAATCTATTTACATTCTCCATTTCCGCTCGCTGAGGAACTATCGGTCAACGTCAGTACGATGTATTTGCTCTGTATCGACGTTTCGGACGACAATTCGATATCTTTTGTTTTGAACCAATTTCGCTTCGCAAAATAAATACTAAGTTTATAGAATATACAAATACAAATAAGCTATTGTGGAGTCTATAAAGTCTATAACTGATATTATGGGTTCGATTCTCACAATAAATAAATATGTATTTAAAGAATTTAAATACTTATTTATGATAAATTCTCTTTTTAAAGTTTTATTCACATTCTTAGGGATATGAGAAATGTACGTATTGGGACCCGAACTTGCCTCGTGCAAGCTGTCCAAGCTCTCTCACCACTAAGCTATACGTTCTATCCAGTTACGTCGAAAGTTTTATACGCTTATTAGAACTTATTTTTGTTGTTATTATCTGTGTAGAGAGATTTTTATAAAGTTTTCTAAAAAATATGTTTTACAATTTCCTATGTGTGTGATTACACTTTAAAATGATAAAAAAGAAAATAATCTATAAATTAAATTTACAGCTTCTTTAGTACAATTTTTATTATTTTTACTTAATAAAAATAAATATTCCAATTAAATGCTTCTTAATATGCCTGACTGATAAAAAGAATATTTGCAAGCCAAAATTTATAACCTACGGTACTAATAATTTACAATTAAATAAATAAATAAATTAAAATTAAAACAAAGGCTCTTGAAAATGTGCTGCAACAAGAAAACGGAGTGCCTCAACACTAGGTTCTCTAAGAAAATAAATACCTCAAGATCTCTGAATTTCGTTCGGACTTGCTCACAAAAAGTGCCGCGACTAAACTTAGTCGATCAAAATAAGAACACTGCATAAGAACACTGCATAAGCTTTCTTTATAATAAAAAAAGTAAAGCATAATGGATTGGAAGTGAATTGAACCCAGTACTCCCACTTATTTTTATTTTTAAATATCTTTATTAATCATAATACAATATATATATGGTAAAATAGCGTACATAGATGCTTTTATAACAATTCAATATACCAACACTGCTTTAAAGTATGAATCCATTTGTAAGCTCTATACTTTTCTGATTACTTTTAAAACTAAAACTGTTAATTTAACAATTTACATTCAATAAAAATATATTGTCTGCTTAATACTTAGCAATAGAATTCTGTAACTGGTAACCTTTTCTAAGGTTATTAAAATACGAGATGAGAAAAGAACCCCTGTCCCATTGCACCGCCATGACCAGACTAATTTAGACTTTTCTCCCATACAATACATCTGAGAACTCCCAGACCGCGCATGATTCCGTAAATATCAACAATTGTTCGCTAACAACAGGAACAACAAAGACTAATGCCTCGCGTTCAACAAACTTCGTCCGTAACAAATGAATGGGAAGATATGAATATGTATTTATTATGAATTAGGATTTAGCTCCATTGGAGTTCTGGTACTATATTTTATAGTGCTTTTTTGAGTCGTTTTTATAGTGCTTTTTTTTATAGTGCTTTTTTGAATCGCTTTTATTACAATCTGTTATAATTATTAATCAATAATGAATGAGATGTGGAAATGCTATTTTGACTGACTCTTGAACTTATAGAAAGTTAAAAAAAATTGAATTTACATCTACTCTCGTATAGCAGGGTAGTCAGAGAGGACCTAGTGTCAAGACACTCCGTTCTCCAGTTTTCTATAGAAACCAACATATTGAGTGTTGATTGGCGTAACTCAACGCCGCGCTTTATTTTAGGTACCAGAGCGCTGAATGAAAGTAACTTTAAAATAATTTTTCCACCGAGTGATACGATAAATATATATTCAATTCAGCTTTTTCAGTGGTAAACAACAAATGTCAGTATTGTCAGTGCGAGCTACTCGTAGCTGCTTTCGTGACAAATATCCAACGGACCGCGGGTCTATCCATACATTATACTATACAAATAAGGAGCTTAATTTATGAAGGCAAGTCATTATAAGCTGTTTAAACTAGAACAACTACTCAGATCGTATTATTTCAAACCTTCACGTATAAAGAGACATGAGACTAAGTTTGTCGAAATATTTAACTCGGATTTTATGGTGATTTTGAAACCATCGTGGCTTAGTAATGCATTGTCTGGTAACGAGATTGGTAGGGGATCCGTTCCCCACTAGGGGAAGTTATATTTCAAACGTTTGTGTTTCTCTGGTATGGTAATGCGAAGCGCGGTGTTGAGTTCCGCCACTCAATTCACTCTAATTTTGGGCGAAAAATGAGAAACGGAGTGTTTTGGCAGTAATGTCTCTCTGCCATTCCTGGTATCCGGATATGACATAAAAATTATCAAAAGCGACCATTCATTAAATAACACTTTCCATATTTATCGACTACTGGTAAAATACTCGTTGACGCTTCATACAAAGGTGTATTTCAATATTTTTTCCAGCTTCACGCTTTTTACCGCATAGCTGGGTAGTCAGAGAGAATCTAGTGTCAAGACACTCCGTTCTCTCTCTCTCGGTATCAGAACGGAAAAACTAATATATTTTAAATATAATCGTTAGCTCGAATGGAGTTGTGTTTGCATCATATAAAAATAAATATTGCTTTACTTCAGTTTCTCTCGATTTAATTATCCTGAGTGTGAATCGAACCGACAACCACAAGCTGTCGTGTTTCGTAACACGCTGTCCCACTACGCTACAATCGCCTCCAGATCCCCAATATATATATATTATATTTTGTATGAAAATATTAAATGCGAAGCAAATCCTGGTGCATCGCTTGTTAATTTACCTATCTATTATATTACAACAGTTTCGGCATTGAAAGTGAAACGTTTGATAAAAGTTCGGCTTACACTTTTACATCCCCTCTTTGGGGAGGCTTATCTCATAAAACTCGCGTATCGTCATTTAATGTTGTGCAGTGGTTAAATACCTTAGTACTATGAAGGTAACTGCTTTAATTCCTGATTGGGATAAATTTAAAATATGATTAGTGGTCAGAGCGCTTGAACGGTTTTCAAGAGGCGCAGGTTCGAATCCCGCTGCGTTAAAATTTTTATACGTTTCCTAAATATTTGTTTTAAAATATGATATAAAAAATAAAAGAACATTTCTAGGTAACGTTAAACATAAGAATAATATATGAATGAGCTAAAAAAAGGTGTAAGTAGAAAAATAGCATGAAAATATTATAAATATAACCATTCCTCCAAATGGGAATCGAACCCACAACCAATCGCGCCACGATAACCTCAAACGTATGACTAATTTCCCTCCGGCTTTCTCCGTATGACGGAGAAGATATGAGAAAATAAAAAAAACCTTTTAATACTTAAACGGCTAATATGACATGAAATTTAGTTTGGTAGAGACTAAAGAAACCTTTTAAGGGTAATTTACGACGCGTCCCCAAGAAAACATTTACGCCAGGACGTGACGCGATCAAACTGACGCCATCTTGCTTTTTATGACGTTTTGTTTTTTTTAGCTTTTGTTAACGTTCCACAGGCAATGACTATATGTTTTATGCCTTATTAAATTTTTCAGGTAATACCTTTAAATAAGATTACAGTAGTTTTTTGTGTCTATTATGCAAAATGGCGTACGAAAAGGAATAATCTCATTAAATTTACAAAAATTGAACATTAATTATACCAATTTGAAGTTAAATAATCTATAGTGTGGATGCGATAAATAAAGTACAATACATGTACAGCTTGGAAGGCACAAGTTTAGAAAAAGGTTATAGCACGGGCACTGGAAATACATACAGTTACAGAGAGTGAGGAAAGCACAGATACTAATATGAATTAAGAATGCGTAACATGAAATGAGTTAAGCAAGCAAGGGACACGCGCTCCGCGTAGAACGCATCGCTTAGCGGTCAGAGCGTTTGGACGGTTTTCAAGAGGCGCGGGTTCGAATATCGCTGCGTTCAAATTTTTATACGTTCTCTAAATATGTATTTTTTATGCATCTGTCTGTCTGCGTTCTCTTGTGGTTAATGCTTTAGCTCTAGCAATAAGGTGGCCAATGCACATATATAATATAACTGTAACTTTGTTATTAAGTCCAAATTTTAATTTATTGTGCAATAAAGTGCTACATTACCGCCGTTCGTCCCGTTCCAATTTACAAGATCTAATATTTGCTACTTCGCAATTAATTTACATCAATTGAACTCTTTAAAGGGTATACTGATATGTTTTATGAATAGGGAATTACTATTAAAACCAAAACATAACTAAAAAGCTTCCGATTTCTCTTAACTAGAGTGACAAAAATGGAAACAATTGAATTGAACCATTACCCCGAGTGAGCATCGAACCAAAACCCTCGCGTTACAATCTGACGCTACTCCACTGCGCCACGGTGGCCTTTTTAAACAGTTACTGCACATATGGTAGTATAAATTAATTTTCTATAGTCGCTACGCACATAGCTTTTATCTCTAGAGCCAATTATTTTGTAATAACACGGCGGGCTAAAGCAATTATTACTTGAAATTGAACGTGCAAAATATTCTCAACAAATGTTTATAGTTTATTATCTTTGTACGGCGACGCCTCGTTATAAGCATTACATGATATTTAACAACGGTAAGGGCAATGCATAGAAATTAATATTTAATTGATTGATAAAGCAGCTGTGGCGCAGCTGACTGTATACTCGTGTGTGAGGGTTGCGGTTTCAATTCTTATTTGGGGTAATTAAATTGCTTTAAACTGTTTGGCGCGACGTTCAGTTCTGTCCACGTAACACACAATGTTTTAATATCGCTGGTGAAATGGAGAATGGAGTGTCTTGGCACTAGGTTCTCTTTACCCTGCTATGTGGGAAACAGCGTGAAGCTATGTCTGATATAGCGTGGAGCAGTTCGACAGTGAATATCTGACGGTAATTGCGATAACTGTGGGTTCGATTCCCACTCGGATATAATTATCACTTGAGTTTGGAAGGAAACTTGAATTACCATGAAGCATAGTGGTTATATGTATTACTGAGTAATACAGATTCCATTTCTAAATTAGATCTCAATAATGAATTAGGTTTATAAATAAACTAAACGAAACCGGCTTAAACCGATTTTGTACGTGGATTATGATGGTGTTGGTGGACATTAGGTTCATGCCCTGAAATACTGTAGACCCCAAATTTGGACACGTGTGCAATAGTGTATCGAAAATCAAAAAATGGATCAAAACCATAAAGTGGATTAAAAATCAAAAAGGGGATCAAAATAACGAATTTTCTTGCATTGTGTCACAATCTATGGTAATATATATTTTCATTTTGTGTACTCGTAGACACAATCATTGTTCCGAGTATGAATCAAAACCCACAACCACTGTCTGTCTCAAAGTGTCAACCCGCTTATCACTTTACATTGTTATTTTCACAGATGAAATATACATACATAGTGTTATTACTGGAAGTTCTTACACCGTTCTCAACGCAACTCGAGTTCCAGGAAAAGCCCATATTTCGCTACTTAGTGCCCCCTGCAGCTGAATCGTGTAAATGGTGCAATATGCGGCCCCAAATTGTGGAAAGAGATAGAGTCTTGCCAAGAGTTGTTGATCTGTTTGATTTACCTGTTTTCGCTAATTTAATAAAAAATAGACATACTAGTAGAGAAATTTTAAAAGACATTATGCATCAAATTCCTTAAAGACAAGATAATTTTTTTTTAATTTTTTTTAATTTATTGTTATCATATAAAGAGTGGATGTAAAAATTCAATGTAGAACATCTGAAAACATAATTGTTTTGGGTCTGCATAGACAAAATAAAAAAATGTTTATTTTTTTTTAACCTTTTTTAAAGTGTTATTACGCACACTAAGGAAATTTAAAAAGACATATTTAGAAATTCAAGCGCTCTAACCGAAAAGCTAAGCATGGCTTAGCGGTCAGAGCGCCTGAACGGTTTTCAAGAGGCGCGGGTTCAAATCCTGCTGCGTTCAACGTTTTTATACGTTTTCTAAACATGTCTTTTTTAAAAAATGTAATTTAATTAATACAATTTCTATTAGTTTTTGAAATGTTATTACAAAGATTCGAGGGTAATTTGTAAATTAGTCTTAGAATAAGTTAAGCTGATGTGTGTTCATTGTAGCTATTAGTAGCTTGTATCGTGTACGATAAAACTGGCTACGAACTACGAGCTACGGTTCGCCTAAACAAAGGTACAAAGGCTGTTTTACGACACCAAATACATCTGGAGATGTCCGTAACGGTGATATGTCGCTATACTTTAATATTGGACGAAATCGAGCTTAAAGCTTTGTGTGATTTATGAAATTGGACTTTAAATGACTTAAACTGTTAATTGTTATCCATAATAAAAACAGATTTAGATTATAATTACATATTTTTAGTAATACAAAAAAGAACTAAATATTTTAATATTTTTTTTTATACACAATTTTAATGATATTTATTTGATTTCTTGACAAAATAAAATAGAATATGAGTTTTAATGGTTTTTAACGATTCATATGCACTTAAAATCAGTATTTATTCATAGAAATAACTGTTTAAGAAAAAAATTAAACCGACGAAATTATTAATATGACCCCCTACTACATGGTATGAGAGGTGCACAAAGTACATAAGTCATTGAAATTAGATACTGGTACTGGTACTAAACCCAACGGAAACCTATACCACCCCCATGTGACGTCACACCACACGGTCGGCTCTATGGAGGCAGCACACGGTCGCCTTCAGGTGCAATGTTTAAAGGACTGTAATGCAGCCAGTGGAGACCATTTTGAATAAGCTTTATATAATAAATAACATATTGAAATGAAAACGCAGCAGGATTTTTTTACATTTTTTAAAGTGTTATTCCCACACTAAAGAAATTGAAAAAGACATATTTAGAAAACATATAAAAATTTGAACGCAGCGGGATTTGAACCCGCGCCTTTTGAAAACCGTTCAAGCGCTCTGACCGCTAAGCCATGCGTTCTACATCCAGCTACGTTGTAATTCTTATACGCTCATTACAACTTATATTTGTTGTTAGCATCTCTGTAGAGAGATTTTTACAAATTTGTACTACCCAAGGTTTTCAAGAGGCGCGGGTTCATATCCCGCTGCGTTAAAATTTTTATACGTTTTCTAAATATGTCTTTTTCTTTATATATTTTTAACGGTTTTATACTAATGTATTCAAATAACACACTCTAATAGTAATAAATGTAATAAAAGTACAAAAAAAAACTATATTAATGGCAAGATTAAGTATATCGTAATGAAATATACTGTCTTAAAAGTAAAATAATTCGAATTTCTCTGCCGTCTGGCGTCAGTTACTTGTAACATTTTACTTTCACATGTTGCTGGATTCGAACTGGCACTTACTAAACTATGAATAATATTTTAAGTGGTCATAATTTTTTTTATTAATTATTTATTAATAATTTCTTGCTCTTCTTTTCTTGATCTTTAATTATCAATAATAGATTATTAAAAAAAATATTAAATAATGTTTTAAATTATTTTTTTTTATTTTAAAAAATAGAAATTAAGAAACATAGAAATTAGAAGTAATTCTGTCTGTCTTTGATGTCTTTACCAAAAAACTGCCGAACCGATTGTGACGAAATCCTGTATTGAGAGTCGTGGGATGAACATAGGCTACAATTCACAATTTTTGATATTTTTATCAGGAATTTCATTGTTTTACAAAAAGGCTACCAAAAAACCAAATAGGGCTGTAGGTCGTAGGAGTTTTGAGAAATCCTTTGCTCCTCTAGACTTTCCAAGGGACCTACATGTCAAATTTCACCTTCTTAGCGGAATATAGTCTGTGCGTTGTCCGTCAGTCAGTCAGTGAGTAACGGATGTGATTTATACATATCGATTTCTCCGAGTATTTAACAGACAACTGTAGAATACAGTAAAAGCCTTCTCAAGGTAGCCACAATAAAGACATACACATATTTAATTAAATTACAAGAACTAAATCAATAGCGCAGTGTTGTATTCCGCCACTCAATACATTATATTTCAGATCGTATCAAAAAGTCAACAACTGAGTGTTTTGACACTAGTTTCTCTCTGAATACTCCGCTATCAAGCGTGAAACTATAATACTAAATCAATTAACTTTTCTTTCTTTTTTCTTTGCAAGACATAAAATTATAATTACACCCACTATTAAATAGGCAACTGAATTTATATAGAAGCATATAAAAATGTTTTCATTCGATTTGAAAACATTAATGTGTATATTTTTATATATTTTTACATTTGAATCAAACAATGGCTTGAAACTTATTGATTTTTCTAACAAATATCAAAATGTAAACGATGAATATCTGTCGTTTTTAAGAAAAACAATAAAAGCTGTACCGGAAATGACGAAACTAAACAGATTAGACAAAGGCATTTTGGGCAATGAAAGAAAGGTTTTGTTGAAGTCAATAGTGCCTCATAATAGTCCGTTTGTAATACAATACGATGGAACTTTGAACACGCTGTATATACCTTTCGTACGAATGCATGAAACAAAAATGCAAAAAAAAGGCAAAAATTCAAATGTTTATATTATTACGGAAGAAATCCCGGAAGTTAATAAAGAAAAAACTTTGCTAGACCGCTTCAAAATACCTAGAACTAAAAATAACAAAAAAATACACAAAGAGATGGAAGAATTAAAAAGTAAATTGGAAAATCGTATGCAAGATATAAAAAATTACAAATCCTTAGTACATTTGCTTAAAGATATACTAAGGAGTCCACAGTTTGATAAGTCTGGTGAGGACAAGGACAATTTGACCCTGGGGAATGGCGAGGAGGAGGGGGGTTCTGAGAAAAGTAAAGTGTGGATGCCACATTACCCACCTTGGAACTATTGGACGGTAATTACTTGTTAATATTCTGGTACATATAGGTACCTAATATTTTAAATGACTGACACGAGTCCATCGTGGTGCAGTGTGCCAGCGTTTGACTGTAACTGCTTGGTTCTGGGTAGATTCCCTCTCGGGGGGAATGATAATGAATGAATGAATGATATTTAAATCAATTTTTTATTTCGATCTGGTGACAAGACAAAGTGCAAAATTGACTTCCGCCAGTCCGAGACACGCAATGTCTCGGATTCGGGAGAAAATGGGGAACGCAGTGTTATATGTTAAAGTAGAAAATAAGAAAAATATGATTTATACACAAAAAGGTTTATTAAAATTTTCATTATGGAAACAAGTAGATAGATAAACATATTTTTAGGAAAGAGGCGTGGGTTCGAATCCCGCTGCCTTCGATCAAGTATCCACTATATTAAAGATTGCATACAAATACAACTCATAAAAATGGCAAGAATCGGTATAAACAGAAATGCAAAGTATTATTACACACACACACACACACACACACACACTTATGATATAAAATCATGTTAATTGAATCCAACCTTATTTCAGTCAATTAAGGCTTAGTTTCAACTAGCGTGTAATGGACATAAAACAATTGAGAGTTGTCAGATAGTCATGGAGCCGATTTGTTAAAAAGAGGTGGACATATGGACATTTTACTAAATAAGTTTATTAAAAAAAATAAGTGAGACTCGTCGAAAATTGCCCTCTGGAGGTCTCAGGTCCGTGGGGTCACCACTCCCCAACAGCTTGCCTTGCGGGCTCATTCATCTCATTATTATTATTATTTTCATTATTATTTCAATCGGTTCGTAAATAAAAGTAGCAAAAGTATCAACCACTTAACTTATACATTTAAGCAAAGTTTGTGATTTAAGTGGGATTTAAGAGCGCAACCTCGCCAAGGAATTAACAACTCGCAAGAAAGGAGCCTTCTCGGTACGAACCAAACGTGTAACCAAGTGTACCATCGTGAACTCTGCAGTATTTAATTATAAATACTAGCAGAGTTCACCCGGCGCCGCTCGGCGCTGTACCAATTTCATGGCGTACCCCGGCGTCCCCGCTGACCTCCCGGTCACGCTGACCGATGGTTTCCGATAGTTACTCGCTGGCTCTTCTCAGCAGAACTGCCTTGCTCGCCAGTAGTTGCTGCTGCAAACTGCTTGTAATACCTTATATTAATAAACTCTATTATTAAAATAGAGTTTATTAAAAAGAGATAAGATGAAAAAGAGAATGAGAGTGATTCTGTGATCGTATGTTTGTTGGTTTCAAACACATTTATAAAAAATATTTTTAAATGGTTAACAAGTATGCCGCCATCCTGGCGCTATGGGAGTGATTGACTGTAATCGCGTTTGGTTGTGGGTTCGATTCCCACTCGGTGAAATTATCATAAGTCATTTACTTTCGTTTCTTGGCTCTGGTGAACAATACTAAGCGTATTATTAAGGTATGCTGGCGAGAATTCAGGCGCAAAGTGGATAACGGAGTGTCTTGAACGGTGTACTAGATTTTCTCTAACACCTTGCTAATATGGGGAAAACGTGAAGCTTATATAAATTGTTTGACAATTAAAGTTGTCAAACATAACCACAGGTCTCAAATTCTGTAGAATTCAACACTTTTTACACCAAATATATGCAAATGAGCCTCTGCAAATTGAAATATATTTCTGATTAAAACTCGAATTGGCCATTTACAAGCCATTCTTTGTTTCAGTACAAAAAAACAATTCACCAAGACGTGTGTCCGGGAGACCAGGTCAAGTTAGGCAACATGTGTATTTGGACACCACCACATTAGAATAAAATTATAGATTTACATGCGATGTTATTTGTTTAATTTTAAAATATTATTTTTATTTCACCTTCACGCTTTTTCCCGCTTTTTGTTTTACCAGAGTGAAATAAAAAAATGGAAAACCATTCACCCGACTGGAGATCGAACCCACAACTATCGTGTATAAAACTCAAATAATTTTATTCAAAATAAGAAGATACATGCTTCATTTTTTTAACGTAAAATAATTTAATTTACCACCGGTTCACTAAATTCAATGCCTCAGACCTGAAAGAAACTGGCGTAAGAAACTCAGCATCAGCAGCAGCACTAAGGTCACACAGTCAAGCGCCGAAGCTGTACCGTTGCCTAGATTGCCTGTTTCTCAAATAATAAGTATTTTTTTCGCAGTTCCATTTTCTACAAAAGTGTACTTGAAACATGGTAGTGTGTGGAATGGAGTAATGAAAATAATTTGAATATATTTTATACTAGCTGTGCCCGCGACTACGCTCTTACAGTACCTAAATCGCTCCTTATTACATTAGCTATCTGCCAGTGAAAGTCCCATCTAGATCCGCCTAGCCGTTCTGAAGATTAGCCGGAACAAACAGACAGAAAAATTGTAAAAAATATTATTTTGGTATTTGTACAGTGTGGATATGCATTTAGTAAAAAGCGGTTATTTTAATATTACAAACAAACAATCCCAGTTTTATTTATTTGTATATATTAAAACTATCTTCATTTCCTCCGCTCTGGTGAAGAACAAAGCTGGGGTGTTGAGTTCCACCAATAAATACACGTTAAACACGCAATGTCTCGGATTCGAACGGGCTTATTAGTCTTATATAGGAAAGAACGAAGTGTTTGGACACTAGATTCTAAAACTTCTACTCGTTTCGATCAGGGATCAAATATAAATACAATTACCATTGCCTCGAATGGAATCAAACCCATAATCATCGCATTTACAATCAGACACTATATTATTCACCATGCGTAGTTGACAAACCGCGGCGTTAAATCCCGCCATTTAACACGCAATATCTGTAATTCGGGCAAAAAAGTGTTTTTAAAGCACTTAACAATTAAAAAATAAAACACTAATACATATTAAATTAAACAAACATTTATTTCAAACTACAAAACATACAATTTAACATCAAATAATTGAGTTTTACATGGTATTAAATATTAAAATATAAGCTACAAGGCAATAATCCTGAAATTGCAACAATTTAAATAAAGTATGTAAAACTTTCAATGAATTTTCTTTAATTTTGCACATTACCGAGTTATTGCTTAGAGCTATCGCTATATATTTTTTACACTTAAGCAAAGAGAGCAATATAATGGCACAGCCTTTCTAAGAGATTGCTTAAGAGTGGAATGTTATAAAAAACAACTAAATAATGAGAATTATATTAATATTCGATTTTTACTCTTACATAATTAATATATATATTGATATTTTTTTTCTTTTATTTTAATTAATATATATTTTTAATTTAATTTAAAAATTCATGAGTAAGTCTTAAAACGTCGTATATTTGCTTCTTCATATTGTATGCAAAAAAAAGCAGTTGAGACTTGATTGACGCATATGTTTTGTAATCTGTATTACATTTAAGTATATTATAATTCGCCGATTTTAACTGTTTTTAATTATTTTAAAGTGTTATAACTTATTATTTTAAAAAGACAGTTAAATAATCTGAAAAAAAAAACATTTTTTTTATAGGACATCATAACTAACAGTTCTGAAAATACAAAATAAAAAGACACTAATAATAAATAAATTTAACAACGAATTTACTAATTTCCCGGTTATCACTACCCCCCCTATTCTCCTACCATTCCAATATTCTCCTACCATTCACCTCTACCCCCCTTTCTCCCCCTTCAGAATTTTCCACAACCACTCTTTCCCTATGCCCTCCCCCTTTCGTCCTCGTTCCCACATACCCATTCTTTCACCCTACTTCTTTCCCTTGTAATTATAATTAGAGATTCAAGGATGAATCATTTCAGATTTGGATCCGAATACGAATATAAAATTATTTCGAATAATTTCGGTTAATCTTTTTTTATATTACTTTCATGCCAGGTGCCTGGCCTTTACCTTTTAAAAAAAATATGTTATTGACAGCTGTCATTTAGACTCCGCCCATAACCGAAGTTATGCGAACCTTTCATAATGGATTCGGTAGGATAGCTTTTGTTTCGTGTATACGATAGTTTCTGTTACCTCCTCCCTCCACTCACCTCTCCACTCTCCTACATCAAAACATAAGTGGGAGCGGCTTGCACTCCACAGTTATCATCTCTGGCCGCCATCAACACATATCCATCGTTCCCCCATAAGTTGGACCACGAGTTCTTAATCAACCAATACTTGGAGCCGTTTAGGGCCCCATAGCCGACCGCTAGGACCGCATGGTCGAGTTGGTCCACTTCGTTTTTGCTAGAATTTACATGCAATTATTAGGTTTAGGTTGTAACAAGCATATAAGAGTATCGACGTACGACGACGATAGAACGTATAGTTTAGTGGTCAGAGCGCTTGGACGGTAAACAAGAGGCGGGGGGTTCGTACGTACGTTTCATATCCAAAGTGTAAGAATAACACTTTAAAAATATTAGTATATTTAATAAATAGCATTCTGTCTTGCCAAACGATTGTTCATAGAAATGATTTACAAAAAATTATCTACTGGGATGCTTATACGAATTGCAACTTAGCTGGTTATTGAACGTATGGCTTAGCGGTCAAAGGTTCAATTCTGCTACTTACAAATCATCACATTTATTTTTAACATTTGGAAGTGTTATTATAAGCACACTTTGGATATTAAAAAACATTATTAGTAAAACGTATGACAATATTTGCTTTTGTACGTGGCGAAACTCGAACCCGCGCCTCTCGTTCACCGTCCAAGCGCTCTGACCGCTAAGCCATGCGTTCCACGGCCGTCTACGTCGAAATATAATAAGCGTATAAGATATGTTTCGATTTTATTATATCTATATTATTATAATTAGAATATATTACATGTAAATATAATTTACTTTAATAAATAAATGCTTATAAAATGAATGCTTTAGCAAATATACCTTACCATTTAGGTTCATAGTAGACGCCGTTGGCATAGAAGCTGAAACTCTTGTGGGAAGCATCAATGGCGACGGATACGGGACCGTGTTTGAATAAAGCCAGCTGTAAAATTAAAAAAAATAAACTATTATTTTTCATACTTTATAAGCATTTAGAAATAACATTTTTAGAAAACTTGATATTTTTTTTTTAACAAATTTTAATAAGCGTATAAGAATTTCGGCGTGGCCGGATTTAATTCATACATTCTATTCGTATGGCTTAGCTGTGGACGGTAGACAAGATGTGCGAGTTCGAATCCCGCTGAGTTAAAATTTTAATACGTCTTCGTAAAAATTTTTTATATATAAGTCTAGCTGTCTGCTCCTTTTACGCACGAAAGCCGAACCACGAGGTGGAGATGCTAAACAAATATGTCCTAATATTTGAAAAATGATGTACGTACTTAATATATTAATTAATTATTTATAATTATTAACAAATATAAAAACTTCTTTGTGAAAAATAAACTACATTGTACGCGGGCAAAGCCGCACGCAATAACTACTAGCCACTGTATTTATATACTATAAAAAAATGAAAGGAACATGAAATGTGTCCGCTAAGAAAACATTTTGCGACAGGGCCGGATGAAGGCGGTGAGGAATTGCCAGTTTGTACTCGTATGTCTGAAAATTCTCCATTTCTTTTGCTACGAATTTGGACGCGGGCAACAGTTAGTTAATATATAACAAAACAAATATTAGATTTTTGGTCTTTATACATTTTGAAATGAAATTATTTTGTACGGATTTATCGCGTTTATTTTTGTTATTCGATGGTACATTTCAGAAAGAACTAATAAAACGTCGCGAGGCGACTAAGAAATCGTTTGCGGTGTTTTGATATAATAATTGTATCATCTGACAGACGAATGCCACCTCAGCGCTGTACCTGTGACCACGGACTACTGTAAACTGTTCTTAATGTCGGTATTTTTTAAAATCTATTTTCGAATACCAAAAATATACACGATTTAATATGATTAAAATAGTTTAATTACAAAAAGCAACTTACTTTCAAAGCATTTTCGTTTTTGGCCGTGACATTGACCCAACCTTTGATCGACGTCACGAGCGTCACGTTGTCGACGTGACAATAGCCGTCCTGGAAAATACAAAAAAAATAAAAAAAACTTTAATTATCAAGAAACTATTATTTGTAAGCTAAAAAAGAATACGGTACAAATAAAAAAATATATCGTTTCCCGTATAGAGCAAGGTTGAAAACCTAGTGTCAAATCACTGCGTTTTTTAACTTCCACAAGACTTTTTCAAGAGTTCTTTGATTTTCGCGATTATTACACATTTTGAAATGAAAAACTATTTTAACCGGGTCACAGGTAGACTCAGTCTGTATTTTCGAATACCAATATTATACGCGATTAATCCGGTTAATATAGTTTCATTCCACAAGACCTCAAGACATTGCGTATTGAGTGACGGAACTCAACTCGGAGCGGGAACAACGAAAACGCTGTCCCATTGCACTCCAAAGGCGCGGATAGAGGACAGCAACCCACCTGTCCCAAATACCCTCCGTAGTCCTCTTCAGTGGGCAAGCCGTGTCTCATGATCCACTGATAGGCGCGATAGTCTTCACCGCCATCGCAACCGTTATTACCGAAACTAAAAAAAATCAAATAAGTGACTTGCGTCAATTGTGAATGAACTAATAAAGCAATCAATTTAATATAAACGTTAAACACCCTGTATACGCTACTAATAAAAGCTACGGCGAACTCGCAGCAGCTTACCATATTCCCATCACTAATCAACAAATTTCACAAACATATCTGAAAGTAATATAAACAAAGTATTCAAATTGTATTTCACAAGCAATATAATTTAATTTTCTATATGCATGGAATGTAAAAAAATATTCCTTTCGGTACTAACTGATTGCCATAGAAAAATGAATTTGGTCATGTTGAAATTCTACATAGCTCTATGTTATATAGCTCTTGAAAAACATATATTTAGAAAACATATTTTTAAAAATTTTAACCCGCGCCTCTTGTCAACCGTTCAAGTTTTCTAAATATATGTTTTTCAATTTTTTAAGTATATGAATAACACTTTAAAAAAATCTTTAAAATACATATAGTTTTTTTTACGAAAATGTAGTATGATATTTGGCATTTACTATGCCAATTGCCAATTTATATAGAATAGAGCAGAAAACCAATATTATTTTGATAATACATTAGAAATACAATTAATTAATAAGAAAAATATTATACACACTACCATGTGTTTCACATAAAGTTTTGTATAAAAGTGGCTATGGCAACGCCCATTTAGGCGTTCACAAGAGTATTAGTACTAAAGTGATATACATAATATAACAAACACATTTCAGACAATCAAAAACTAACGATTCTCAACTGAATAGGTTTAAAGTTGAGAAATGAAAAAAAAATTAAAAAGAACCTCGTACCCCCAAGAACAATCAACAAGCGCTTGCTGACTCAATCGAACCAGGTGCCCTCCGTTGTGCAAGAACAGAGCCCCTTCCACTGCGCCTACGGTCCCGAACGACCAGCACGAGCCGCACACCGATTGATCTGGCATGAAATAATCAAATATATACAAACCTATATATACCTTACAAACCTATTACATACTTGAATTAGGTAAATAAAAGTATAAACGTTTAAACAAATTAATGAAACGATGTTTGAAACTGTGCACCTGAAAGACTAGGTTTAATATCACTCTATAGCAGGGGTGAGAAACCTTTCCTTTTCTTTTTATTTATTGAGACTTAATAATTTTATTTTATTTATTTGCAGGTTAAATTCGCACTTATTAACAGTATTTTAAATTGTATTCATATTACAAATTATGGTATAGATATTAGATAACGAAAACACAAAACTCTATCATTATAAAGTAAAATCAAAACGGCTTAAAAATATATAAGATCTTTATTATATAAAGCAGTTCTTATATAGACTCATCAGCACATATCCGAAAGTATCCGAAATATTCACATCGGATTCGGTTACGGTTACGGATAGTCGTTTATTCCGGATATCCGATAGTTTCGGTTTCGGTTGCGGAGCTTACCTTTAACTGGAGTAATAGCTCCAAATAATCTCCAATCGTATTCAGGTGGTAATTTTACACTCATTTCTTCTAGCATATTGTCACTGTACGGAAATAGGAGACCTGTGGACAGTTTAATTATTATTATATACAATAATTATACACTACAAGCAACCGTTGACGTGTAAAACAGGCCTTGGCAACGCGTATGTTACTACACAAAAGTGTATTGCAAATACTTGCTCGTGTGTAATATCAATTTAAAAATGGATCCATGGTTTTGACTTCACCTATATACATATAATAAAAATGTAACAGTCTGTGCGTTTGTGCACGCTAATCTCGGAAACGGCTAAACTGAATTGAATGCAGTTTTGACTATTGCAGACTATGGTAAACTTCCTTTTACAATTAGTGTTTGTTTCATTTCAATCGTTTTATAAATGAAAATGTTATAATCAATTAAATTTTCTACGAGAAATATAAGCGATTAATCCGGCTAAAATAGTTTCATATCAAAATATTCTAGTATCGCTTGTGTAGTCGACTGACAACTTTTAGAGTTTAGTCAAAGGACTTCTGAGTTAAAAAAAATTCAAAACTTCCCCCAGATTTTTATATAAATTTAGCTCTAGAAAATTTACCTTGGTTGGGTCCGGAGTAACGCCGTCCGCGGAGAGCGGAGAGTTCGTCATCCGTGCGGTCGGCGAGATGGTTCACCGACATAGTGAACCCGCGACGAGCTCGGTTACTGGAGTGGATGAATCTTAAAAAAAAAAAATATTAAAGTATAGAGTTTAAGTAAAAAGTATTTTGCGTAAGATTACAAAACAATTCATTAGTCAGTCGATTTTTTAATAGATACTGCTATATTTTTTTAAGCAGTTGAGATGAGATTAGGCTTTATCACTTGAGTCTTTAAACCGATTTAAAGACATAAGTGATTAAAAAAAACAGAACCGTTTCGCAGAATAATATTTCTTTGTTTTGCTATTGGTTTAGACAATGTTCTAGGTTCAAAGCGCGACGTTGAGTTCCAAGTCCAAGTCGAAAACGGAGTGTCTTGACACTATGTTCTCTCTGACTTTGCGGGAAAAAACGTCTAATTTTATTTTTGTCTTAGATATGGAAATACACATATGAATAAATGGTTGAATGATTGAATAAACTAATGAATGAATTGGGCTCACCTTAGATTCTGTCTAAAAATATTTATCCTCTTTGCATGTTCAATGTCAGATGCATATTGCTTGTTGTGTTTCATTTTGAATCTGTAAAACAGTTATTAGAATTAAGATATTTAATTCTTATTATAGCATTTTTAAAGTGTTATTCACATACATAGAATATGAAGAATATGTTTCGAGAAAACTATAATATAGCTTTTGAACGTAGCAAGACTCGAACCCGCGCCTCTTGTTCACCGTCCAAACGCTCTGACCGCTAAGCCATACGTTCTACATCCGGCTACGTCGAAACTATTACACACTTGTTACAACTTATTTTTACATTTAAATACTCAATTCTAAAATTTCAGCAGATAGAAAAAAACTTTTTTTTTAATAACATTCAATAAAACGATTACATTTTCGGCATAAATAAAACCATTATTATCCCAAAAAACTAATAATAATAATAATAATATGTGTATAAAAAGAAATAGTTCCAATTCAACATTTTATTACCAACAATTAACAAATAAATAAAGAATACTTGTACTTTAACAATAAATTTCAATATATAACATATAGATGAGATAAAAAGAAGATAGTAAGACACATATAATAAAAGAGTATATAGTAAGAGGTATATATGATCTTCAATTAACATTACTGACAATGAAAATAAACCTCACCTGTCAAATTCACTTTCCATTACGAGCATCAGAACTGATGAACAAACTTCATTGGATTGAATCGCTGACAGTGTTTCGATCCCGGACCCGAACGAAGTGTACGGAAAGCTAGAAAGAAAATTGCATTGCAATGCATTAAAGAAAATAAACTAGCTAGGCATGATGCAAACAGAGAATTGAGCTTAGAAAACGTCGATTAAAAAATTTAAGGCAGTTGTATGTAACCCGCGCCACTTGACAACCGCTCAAGCGCTCTCTGACCGCTAAGCCATGCGTTCTACGTCCGGCTACGTCGAAATTCTTATACTAGTGCAATATGTCTATATGAGTATGAGTTCGACTGTTTTAAACGATTTATGTAAGTACTTTTCGCATTGAGATATAAAAAGTCGAAAATATATTTTAGAATTTCCTGGGCGTGCGACAACACTTTAATAAATGTAAAATAAAAGCTCAGAATAGTACTTCTGAATATTATTAATATGAATATTTAATTTAATAAAAAAATTGTATAGTAGTTGTGTAAAACAGTATGTATATGAAACATAAGCTCTCGAACTTGTTTTTTTTATGCCAATATGTTATTAAAAAAAAGAAAAAAAAAAATCTCAATGTAATCTTTATTCATTTTCCATATTCTGATTATATCTTCTATAAGATCTGTATAGTTTTGATATATTTTTTGTCTATTATTGTTTTCTGTATATTATGAATAATGTTGGGTACTGCAATATCTATTATGTACACTACTTTTTTTTTTTTAATAATTATTATTAAAACTATAATATTTTACCCGGATCCACTTTAAACACGTCCTGGTCAATTTCATCCACATCGTAGTCCCTGTAATCTATGTAGTAGTGGTCGTAATGAGACCCTAGCAGCGAGTTGAAGCCTTTCATTTCATACCTTAAAAAAATATATATTGTATTAAGCTAACTAGTATTTAAAATTTTACGAAAGGTATTTTTTAGAAAGCATATAAAAATTTGAACTCTAGGTCCAAGGGCAATTTTCATACGGTTACTAAAAAATATGTTTTTCAATTTCCTAAGTATATGATTAACACTTGTCACTTAACACACACTCAATGTGAATAATGAATCTAAAACATTTGTTGTAAAAAAAATGTTAAAAAAGTTTTAGATTCAATATTCACATTGAGTGAGCATTCAGAAACAGGATTCCTCAGATTCACGATTTAGATTCAGCAAATCTAATAATAATAATATATCATTAAATTTCCATTTAAACTTTTACCAAAATAACGGCAATACAAACGTTAACCATATTATAATAACATTAAAAAAAGAAAATATGATTCAGTATTCAGATTCAGGATTCAGCATAATTCCGACTTCACTGTGATTGTTGGATATCTCAAGCCGTAGGCTTTTTTTCTACAAAAAATAATTTAAAAAAAAAACTAACCTGACAGGAATAGCAACAAGGTCTCCTCTCAAAGTTTTCCTATATTTCACCCACATTGTATATTTATTCACTTTGTCCCCCACGTTCATGACCATACGCCATTTTGACGTTTCAGCATCTTGCATCGTTTCTGTGTCTAAAATAAACAAATCAGTTTAAAAAAGAAAGTTAATAGGAATACGATTAAAATTATCGATCGATATATATATGGTGGGTGATAGGCTTGTCAGACACACGACCGGAAAAATTGTCCCGTAATTTCGGATTATCCATTGGGATTGATCCAGGAAATGACAACTCTGGATCGGACAACCATGTTTCCAATTTGTCCCGGTCCTCCTGACAAGGACTTTGGGTTCATGCTATAAAAATATTCTCATCATAATATTAGTTTAGTTATAACAGTAATAGTTCCACCAGAAACACACACTATTTAATCATTTACTATTATATTTAATCATTTACTATTATATTTATTGACGATTCCAAAGTTACCAAGCAACAAACAGCCTATTTAAATAAAGATGTTTTGAATTTATAACACCAATTTAGCAAAAAAAAAAAAACTATGAAATCAAATCTGAACTTACAACGATTCAGCCAGTCATTCTTGAATTAGTCAGTAGTCGTCAGTCAATTTGTAATAACTAACATATGTATTTACAGACAACTGACCAAAACTTACCAACAAATTTAAAGTCGGACATGTCAGGCAAAACCGACTGCGTTTTGATGCTCTCATCGTTTGTACCGTTCACTTGCAAGCATGTTTCACGATTCAACACTTGCTCGGTCGTTATAGGGGCTATCTGTTGAAAACAGAAATAAGGTTTTCTAGTAAAAAATCTAAATATTAGTAATAAAGAGGAGTGTATTGACACTGGGTTCTATCTGCCTACCCTGTTCTAAACGTGTGAAGCTAAAATAATAAAAAAAATACATTGGTAAGTTAAAACTAAATTTCGTTGTAATACATTTATAACAAGCAACCTGCTTGCGGCTCCGCCTGCGTAAACAACGAGGATATAATTATTTCGTCTTTTCGCCAGCCCTCGTTGTCATACAAACTGAAAATTATGTCGAATTATGAAAATTCTGTGTCAATTGATATGGAATGTGGGTTCTCGATTTTTATACTTACGAGTGGTTAGTGCCATACACGTGTATTGGCATTATAGATCTGAGGTACATTCACATTGAGGGATTAAGAATCTTAAAAAAAACTTCTTTTTTTTTATATGTTATCGTACAAATTGTCGTTTACAATAGGCAACATCTATACAGTGAATTTAATGAAACAGTTATTTATTTAGAAGCAATTTGAACAACAAAACTAAACTGGGAAGTTTACCAAAATCCAATTGTCGAAACTGCATGTCAATCGATTAAGCCGTTTCTGAGATAAGCACAGACAAACAGACACACAAACACTCAAAAAAATATATATCAAATATTCGCTAGTTGATATTAGTATTAATATTTAACACACAAAAATACGTGTGAGTTCAATTCTCTCCCGTTTTTTTTTTCATTTTGAACTAGAAACATTATATAATCTATTAAAATACAGCTTCACACCTAAAGTCATAGCCTATATAAAAAAAAATCTTAAAAATAAATACCTTAATAGAAGTGCCATACTGTGGAAAGACAGCGGCAGATAGCTGGTAGGTCTTGACCATAGCGCCATAGTAGTCAATGCGAGATTTGCCATTTTTGCTATCGAACCTGTCAAAATGTTTAATTTATTTATATGTAGTTTCACACTTCACGCTTCGCGCTTTATCTGTAGTCAAGAGAGAACCTGGTGTCCAGAGACTCCTACTATTACTAGACTACTTCCTGCCTAAATAAGAGACATTGCGTGTTGACCGTCGGAACTGAACGCCGAGCTTTGCCATGTTCACCACAGCGTAGATATGAAAAAAATCAAAATTTTGATCATTCCACCGAGCGGGAATCGAACCCAGAACCAACCACGATTACAGTCACACGCTGTACTTCTGCGTTACGATGGCGCCATTTTTATTTATTTTAATACATCTATACACATTATATGAAAAAATAAAAGTACACTTTTTAAAACGAGAAAACAATCTTTCAAAATAATTTCATACTAAACTCGCAACTTCGATACACGACTACTTAATGAGCATTCATACCACTATAAATACTCATCACAAAGAACAACTTTTGTCAAGGCGCAATTTCCTTTTATCTTTTAAACTTGAAAGCTAAATAACAAAAAAGCGTTCAAGCGCTCTGACCGCTAAGCCATGCGTCCCACCTCCAGCTACGTTGAAATCTATCTGTCAGAGCGCTTGAACGGTTTTCAAGAGGCGCGGGTTCAAATCCTTTTTTTCAATTTCCTTAGTGTGGGAATAACACTTTGAAAAATGTTAACAAAATATAAACAAAAAAGGTTTCATTCAAATCCGTCAAGTCGTTCCCAAAATGAGCTAGTACAAACATTCCGTTTCAACTGTCTTATGACAGTATATAGAAGAGAGGTGACCCAAGCAAGCAGTTTGATAATCCCCAAGCCTTTTTATCTGTTTTTTTTTTAGGCTTTTTTAAACAGGTTATTTTCTACCATTTTCAAGGTCATTGTTGAAAAGTGTAAGAGCGCTGGTGTTGTTATGGACAAGTTTAAATCTTACAATACCCATTGTACAATACCCAGAGTTCATTTCTACCAGATTTAATGTACAACTTAAATATGATTTTTATTTTTGTGTAACTGGTTACTGTACATCATTTGAAACAATAAACACATATTATATTATATAATTTTTAACTCTGAAATCTTTTGCAAACCATAGTATGCAAAAAATATTTTATTATTTCTTTTAATTTAAAGTATAATAAAACTAGCTGTTCAATTGATTATGATGAGACGATGATGATGATGCCTTGATGATGAATAATCATCAAAACTATGCTTCGTTAGATGTGTTAGATGTTTTATGGTGAGCAAATGTGTATTACTATCGTAAAGCCTCTTAAATATAGGCAGCCTACATACAGACTGTATATTTATGTAAATTAAGTCGTGATTGGTATAGTGATGGCATTAAGGCCTCGTTCCGGACACATTCCATTAAATAAATTTGGATTTTTTAATGAAGAAAGCTTCTTTCACTAACTGCCTCCATTGGGGAGTTGTAGAAGACGTGTGTTTTAATGGAATGGAATGTACCCGTAGCGAACCTCCGCTTACTCGAATTGGAGAAAATGCATTGGTGCTTGTAGTTTATATCTTACAAACCCTGCAGCAGATCTAGCTAAAATGGTGTATAGTGTAGTTTATAGATTAAACTTAATATAATTAAAACGTAAGTAGTGTGTATAAAATTAAAAAATATTTTTTTAAGAAGTAATTTTTAAGTTAATTTGTTATACTAGCAAGAGCAACATATTGACTCAGCTCACCCAACCCAAGTGACTCAGCTCTTTAAATGAGAATAATAAAAAAAAAAATTCAAACGTCAAAAGGCGCTAATGTAAATTATAAACAGTTATTTTTCATATAATAGTTATTTAAAGTAAACAAAAATACTTTACAATTTTTTTTATATATTATTTTTTTGAATAAAAAAATAATAGTACTCTCTATTAAAAAGAGAGTATTGCTTACTCTCTTTTTAAGCTAGTATGTCTAATGTTAATACACTCCGTTCTCCACTTCCAAAACATCGCGGGCTGAATGGGATACGGTTCAATGACTCGTATTCGAAAATACATTTTAGAAACCTGACGTTTCGAACACTTTACAGTAGTCCGTGGTCACAGGTACTCTGTGACCACGGACTACTGTCCGTTAATAATCAGATTAATTAATTTAAAATAGTTTCATTTCAAAATGTATAGTAATCGCGAATATCAAAAATCTTATTAAGAAAAACTATAAAAAAATAATTGCCCTGAACGAGGAAGAAACCGACTTTCATCGTGTCTACAGATACACACTGTACCACTGCGCCTGGATGGCCTCAAAAATGGCGTATTTATGCAAAAAAACATTACTAACACATGCCAGATAAGCTTTGTTTTATACTACAACATATATAACTTCCATTATCTACAATTAAAAAATTGTAACAAAGGAAAAAATATAAATATCGACGCCATAGTGACTCACTGTATAAATATCGATGTAATGTTTAGGATCAGAAAAAAAATTGCCAATTTGGTTCTGGTCTCGTTTTTTAGCAATTTTGTAAATCGAAGAAAATTACAGTACATAATGGCTTATTATATAAATATAATAGAATTATACTTTTAGAAAAAGTATAAAAACTTGAACGCAGCGGGATTCGAACCCGTGCCTCATGGAAACCGTCCAAGGGCCCTGCGGATGAGTTTCCAAGAGCGGATGCTTTTCGATTACCTAAATGTGTGAATAGCACTTTACAAATATTAAAAATATATAATGGAATTGTTATGTTCTAGTTAAAGTAAAACTTTAATAATTGTAAGTTCAAAGAATTTTCAACAACAAAGAAAATTTGTTGATTATTAACACTTGAATAAATATAAAATATTGAGTCATATCACTAGTATATTTTATTAATAAAAAAAAAACATCTTAACGCTTTTTCACGCGTATACGAGTAAATATAGGACAGAGAGAATCTAATGCCAAGACATTCTGTTTCCAGCTAAATTTTCAATAAATAATTTTACAAAAACAAAAATATTCCCCCAAGTGGGAACCGAACTAACAACCTTCATGCTTACAGCGTTTTTTTAAAGCTTCAAGCATCTTCCGCGGGATAGGCAGAGAACCTAACATTAAGAGAGCTTGACAAGTGAATGGTTTAAAGTATTTATTTTGTACATTCATATGTATTACATTATAATATTGAAAATCAAAACTATAGCCTATAATATTGCCTTCTACAAATTAATTAATTATATTACTATTTTAAAAATGTCACAATTGTCAGTCTATAAAATGCCATCAGTTTGTCTGTCCATATTTAAGACTTAGAGAGTGAGATAAGCATAAAAGTAGCATTTAAAAATAAAAAAATTGATTTATTTTATAATAATCATGGAGTTTCTACATGATAATATAAAAAATATAAAAAATGATGTGTTTTATTTTAACAAATTCTTTACAAAAAAGGACAAAAAAACCAGACAAAAATAAAAAACTTGCACTATATGTGAGCATGTACTCATATGTATATATTAGTATTCATGAAAGATCTGGCCTATAAGACCCATGGGAAAAGTAACACCATAAAGCATGACACAATTAGTATAGCAGGCTCAATATTTAGAGGCAATTCAACACTTTTCCCATATAGCAAGGTGGGCAGAGAGAACCTAGTGTCAAGGCACTCCATTCTCAACTATTAATATTTAATTTAACTTAAAATCCTAAATAAATGTACAAATTTATCAAATTTAACTTCAACATATATTACTATATATGTTATACATATATATATATATATATATATATATATTACTATATATACTTTACAAAGTAATATAACATAAAATTAATATACATGTATATAGAATAAACAACATGTTATCTTGAAACTGCATGACCTATAGATAAAGTTCATATAAGAACTCAAGATAAGGTCAACCTCGTGTAGTAGAAAGACTATTTGATTTTAAATTTAAGACACCATTACAATGAAATTGTAAATGTATGTATCAATCTCTATATAGTTGAAGAGTAGATTCACACTTTGCAGAGAAATGTTGTTTTTTGGCCTGCCTATTAAAATATCACAGTACTTCCTCACTGACTACTGAGGGGCACTGGAACTGTCCTAATCTTCTGACATCCTCAAAGCAAAGAGAACCTAGTGTTAAGACACTCTAATCTACCTTCTTAAAATACTATTTGTATCCTGTATATTATTCCTCATTTAGGGGAATACAATATATCAGTTTATTTAGTTTAGTTTGCAAAGTACAATGATATCCTGCTGCCAGCACGAAAAGTATAATGATATAAAAAAAATAAACAATTTTATCAAATATATTCTATGTATGAAGGTGTAAGAAAATAATATTCTGTTTGTGTCATAATGCGCCTCTATACAATACTGTTATACAGTATACAGTCTATAAATAAATATAAATTTTGATCTGTATCAATTTTGAACTTACAACTGTACTTAAATAAAACATATAATCTGTATTAATTGCTAAAAAAAACAAACAAAAACAAAGGAAGTCAAAATAACTATTAAAAATCGGACTAGAGTAATGATAGGGAACAATGGAGGCAATTGCGGGAGGCCTTGGTCAATAAAACACATTCAAAAATTTACTACAACAGTAATATATCTAATAATTTTAAATAATGCAGCAAACAATGCAAATAACTAACATAAGAAGTGTAACATGAAGTTAAAGAGGTTATTATTATTCTATTAAATATACAGCTTCACACTTTTTCCCGCATAGCATGGTAGACAGAGAACCTAGTGCCAAGACACTCCATTCTATACTCTCCATCCGAAATACACATTGGGTGTTTAGTGGCAGAACTCAAAATCAATCTTTGTGTTTTAGGTACAGGAGTGGAGAAATGAAAATAACTTAAATATAATCATCCCGTAAGAGTAATCGAACCTACGAACATCATGTTTATGGTTTCAAATGGTTAGGTATTCTCTTAAATGTATTTTAAATAAAAAACTTTAATATCAAAGGTCTTTGGTCGGAGTCACTTTATAATCTACAATATGGAGGAGCAATTAGAACATGTAAATAAACCTTGTAACATAAACAATAAATGTATATAATGATTGAATCGTTATAAATATGTGCTGTATTTATTACTAAGAAAACTTATTGTTTCATATTATGTGCTTTTATTTCTTCTTTTTCCTATATATATTTTAGTTCTACAGCTTTACACTCTTTCCCATATAGCAGGGTCAGTCAGTCAGAGAGAACTTAGTGTCAAGACACTCTGTTCTCCACTTTCTGCACGAATTTGAGACATTATGTCTTGAGTGGTGGAGCTTTGCTTGTTCACAAGAGAGGAGAATTGAAAATAATTAATTTTAACATTCCATAGAATGGGAATCAAACCAATCGCATTTGCAGTCAGGTATTGTCCCACTGCACCGCAATGGCCTTATTATAATTCTAGTTTATTAATATTTAGAGAAATGTAAAAACAGCCCAAAAATATAGAGACACAATGTTTCTAGAATTAAGCCTGTTACAAAGTGAATTAGTCAATAATTGTAAATCACAATTCATCTACACTATAATAAAACAGTAAAAACAGATTGTTTTTTATGCCCACATCTTCAAAACTACTGAATGGATTTGTTTGCTGAAAGGTTTTTTTTGTTATATAGCCTGAGTAGGATTTAGGCTATAATTATGTTAATTTTACAGCTTATGTAGAACCATAATAGACCAGCTATATGTTATAAAGAAATTGCATGTACTCAAATGTTGTTCAGTACAAAAACAATTTTGGTTATAAGGATCCATTAGGTCTGTATGTAACCAAAGTTGTGGACAGCTACTAGCAAGAAATAAATACTCTAATCTAATCAAGTTATTTGAGGCCATTGTTACGGTGCTATAGGATAGTGTCTGACTACAAATGCAAATGGTTCAATCCCTACTTAGAGGAATGATTATATTTAAAATATTTTCATTTCTCAGTACTGGTAATACAAAAGGCGGCGTTAAGTACCGCTACTCAACCCACAATGTCGCAAACTGTAGGTTAATTGATTCAATGTTCTTTCTGACTACCCCCCTATGAGGCAAAAAGCATGAAGCAGCTAAATCGAATACGTAATTAATATGAAAAGAATATTTTATAAACGTTTTAATATGAAAAAGAAAATTTATATACCTATTGATAAAATTAAATTGATCAAAGATTAAAAATGTACAACAATTTCGAATAAGGTATTATAACAAAAGGATTTAATGACTGTAAAATTGCTTACCAAGCGTAAAACGGTTCGTGGAGTTCTGCATAAGGAATATTTAACAATCCCTTAACTGTGTACACACCGCTCCATTGCGGCGGAGAAGCTATGAAATAAAAAAAAAACAATTAAAACAAATGATTCACGGAATTTCAGAGTAAAGTTGCTATTGAATTGTTAAATAACTAAACTCTATATTCATAATGTTTTATAGTAACGTATTTTGAAAAAAAAACAACTGAGTAGGTAGTCCAATAACTTATTTCCAACACATAGTGTACTGTATGACGCTTCTTTAAAAAAATATAAGCTTTTAACAATATATTATATAAAATACGAATCTATTTTACCTTTGTCCACCTTATACGCTATTGTAGAGCCGATAAAAATTAATAAAATCGTGTGCAAAAACATTCTGAACGAGCGCTCACAACGGCCGCCACAATCAGAATGACAATTTGTCAAATTAACTGACAGTTGAATATTTTGATTGCCGGTGGACCGCAACCGTAAGGCATTGTTATATAAACGTCTAAATTAATTATTAATTATGAAAAAGATATTGATTAATTAAATTAAATATATACAAATAAGCTTAATACTGAAATATTGTCCATTCGTTATAAGATAATGTTTATTTAAAAAAATATGAGTATTTTTATGGCTTCACGCTACACTACTTCACAGCAATTGTTTTTACCGGCACCAAATTCAACGAAATCGAACCGGTATTTAAAAGTATTATGCGAACCTACAAAGGTACAGATGTACAGGTAACACAGTAAATACCGGTATTTTACCTAAAAGTACATGTATGGAGTAAAGGTATAGTAGGCTACGTTGCCGCTCCGATTATTTTAAATAATTTATATAATGGACAGTTGTCCAAATAGTGGCACCATTAGAATTAAATTTCTCTAGTTTAAAAATAATGGGTCATATAACAACTATATTGATAAGATCGATTAATTATATTCTTCTTATAAAAAATTAACTTCAACTTATAAATAGTAGAAAATAAAGCCTTTCAAAAAAAATATCATGTTAAACAGAATTGAACTGATTGAAGGAAAAAAGACAATAAAATCAAGTAAAATATTTATTTAATATTAAGTATATTACTATTTTTTAGTCCAGTAACAAACAATATTATTTCTTTTTTTGTCACACAATAACAATATTTCTGTATTAATATTTAGAAAATATTCGTATTTCTTATAAAAGAGATCGTCTTTTAACGATTCTATTAATAATTAATCTTAATAAAACAATTACGTTTGTATTACATTTTTATACACTGATTTTTATGCAAACTCTGATTTTAAGTAAACATGTTTGTTCTGAAAAAGACATATTTAGAAAATGTATAGAAATTTTAACGCAGCGGGATTTGAACCCGCGCCTCTTGAAATCCGTTCACGCGCTCTGACCGGTAAGCCATGCGTTCTACATTCAGCTACGTTGTATTCTTATACGCTTATTACAACTTATATTTGTTGTTAGCATCTCTGTAGAGAGATTTTTACTAATTTCTGCTACCCAAAGTTTATTCTACGAACAATCGTTTGGCAAGAGAGAAGTGCTATTTATTAAATATTTATATATTCACAATACGTTTATACGTGTACAAATTTTTGTCCGTTTTCTAAATATATCTTTTTCAATTTCCTAAGTGTGCTAATAACACTTGTAAAAAATTTTCGTCTATTTGGCTATAAGTTTTTTCGAAGGGTACGCTTGAGAACGGCGGTCTTAAACTAAATGTGCTCGCTTGGCTTGGACTCTAGCACTATCTATATATGTCCTGAATCAGCCGTTAACTCGAAAAAACTGTGGTACCTTGGATCCGTTCTGTACGAGTTCTGAGGCCCAAACCCAGATACGTGCTGCTTCTGTCCTATGGCTGACGTCACAGGTGTGGTTTGCACCTCACGACAGCAGATGTGGTCTGCAGAATACCGCCCAAGCTCTAGGGACTATTATACAAGAGCATAATCAGACCAATTGTCTTATACAGCAGAAAATATGGGCTAGCACTGCAAATAATTAACTTAGCTTATTTGAGTGCCATATTACACACTAAACATTCGTCGAATTTTTTTTTTGTTTGATCGGTATTTGTTAACAGAATATATAGTGACCGTTTATAGAAAAAATGTAATGTTTTATTGTTATAACAACAAGACGGCTACGTTAACGAGTTTTACATTTGGTAAAGTAAAAATAATCACTATACTATATATTTTACAATATCAAACATAAAGCTACAAATAAAGCTATCTAGTATTAGATAGCATATCTGTTACAAAACGCAATTGCAAAAATCGTCGTCTTTGGATACAAATTGTAAAAAGACCGACTATCATCAGGACACAGCTTGCCTGCTCGGTGGTGTGCTATGGCTTGCCAGACGCGGCTTGGCTTGGTTTCGTGTATGTAGGTAGGCGAATGTTATGAGTAAGATTTAACAATGATAAGTTACGTATAAAATCATGCAGGATAAAATTAACAAATGAATAACTATTAGCTTATATCTTGTGTATTGATTTACTTTACTTAATTTCTTAGGAATGCCTGTCTTTGTTCAAAAAGTTTCTAAATATAATAGCTTGTATACAATATTTTAAATTACGCCAAAGTATGATTAGTCGTGTTTGGACATGACAAGTCACTGAGAAATCGCTAATATAATTTCATTTTGTTGTAAATATATCTATTCTTTTTACATAATTCTAACTAGCCTCTGTGTAAAAAATCTCTTTAAGCATATATAGTTCTTGTTAGTCTAGTCGTTGGTTGGACCAATGATTAGTGAGACCAGTGAGTGGTTGTACCAATATGTGGTCTGAATGGAGACTCGTTGGATTCCCGGTGGGAAATTTAACGTTGAAGTACGGTAGGGTACGTCTTGTTGCCTAAAATAATTGTTGTAATAACTTTCAAACTAAAGACCGTTTTTAGGTTAATACTTCTTTCATGTTGGGCACTTCAATACAAATAGTCAAGGAAATTAGTAGTTTTACATACTTAAGCCACACACTTTTTCCACAAAGCAGAGTAAGCAGAGAGAACCTAGTGTCAAGACACTCTGTTTTCAACTTTCTGCCCGAATCCCGAGACGTTGCGGATTGAGTGGTGGAATTCAACGCCGTGTTTGTCTTATCTACGTGTTTGTATTATGAGCGGAAAAATGAAAATAATTTAAGTATAATCACCTGAGTGGGAATCGAACCCACAGCCATCGTGTATATACGCTTTCACAGTGTAAAATTAAGATTAGCTAAGCTAAGAATGTTAATAAATAAAAAGAGTAACACAGAGTTCCAATATCTTCTAATTATTATATCGATTGTTTTCTATTAATGTTATAGATTTGCTATTTATTTATAATATTTTGCGAGTCAGTAATAAAAATCCTACAGCTTATTGATTTAGTACTCATTGTGAACATTGCCTTAATATGATTATGTCAAAACGTATATAATTACCATGAAAAGGAATGTAAAGACCTCTCAATCATTTCTTGAAAATAAAATTTTGAAAAAATATTTATATTAATGACATAAAAATAAATGTTACAAGATTTTTTTTATATTATCCAAGTATTTATGTACCTCAATTTGTATTTTTTATTTAATAAAAAATTTACATTTATCTGTCAGTATAGCTATCTGTCAGTGGAAGTCCCGTCAAAATCGATCCAGCCGTTCTAGAGATTAGCTACTTTTGCTGTGCTGCGGCTGTAATTATTTTTGAATACATTGCAATACTGACCTTGAAGCGATACCTGTAGTTTTTGATAACGATATCGACTTTACCAATGTTTTACTTTGTAAATACAGGTGTATATGTGCTCTAAAAATACATGTACTCAGTCCATATAATATAGGTTTCAATACTATTATTGGATTTATGCAATCAAAATTGGAATTATTAATAATAATTTTATAAATTAAAAATATAATTTTAAAGATAAAAACGTACCGCCTAAGGTCTTCAACCCGAGCCTCCAGAGGCGGACGCACGGATATATTGTATGAAGACCTTAATTATAAAAATTTGAGTGCTTTTTCACGAGAATATCTGATTAGTGCTTAGTATTTTGACAGTGTGATATACTAATATAAAGACATGTAAGCAAATCGCCGACCTCCAGGCCCTGCCGTCTGCTTGTGAGAGATGTTTGTCAAGAAAATTCAACATATACAAATATTACAAATTTTGTAATTAAAAATGAATTATTAGAAGCAACACAAGTCTAACTAATAATCATAACAAAGATATATTGAAAAAAATTATAAACATATTAAATTCACTATATATCCATATATAGATATATTGAAAAAAAAAACACAGAATAAAACTATATAAAAAACAACCTTAATGCCTAGGAAGTAGAGGGGACGAAAAGGTGTGTAATCTCTTCTTCTTCTTTGTCCTCGACTTGTCTAGTCACACGGGGTAGACTTTCGTTATCATGCGGCGCCATGTGATTCGTTGAGTCTCAACATGCACAACAAGGTCAAGTTGTCAACCGGGTAGTTTGAGATCTACCGCTACCCCTCTTTTTGTATCCATGGAATCACAACAATAATCATCGGGCCTTTTCATCAAGTGTCCGTACCATCTGAACCTTGATTCTGACAGTTTATCAGTTATAAGTACAACCTTTAACTCATATGTGGTTATTACTTACTCTATCTTTGAGGGTAACTCATGGCTTAAGATGAGCAGGAGTTACCCTCAAAGATACGCATTTCAGTGGTCTGTAGAATTTGTTCGTGTATTTTTGAACTGCCCAGACCTCGCTGCCATACAATAGTGCTAGTCTTACTGCTGTTATATACACTTTGCCTTTAGTTTTAATGGACATTTTTACTTCACACAGTACCTATTCTTGTGAACGTACCTCACTTCATCCATCCACTTGTTGTTCTTTGAATTATGTATGCTTCTATAGATCCATCCCCTATAGAAACTTCGGGGAAAGGACTGTAAACGTTTTAGTATAATTCGTTAATTAGTATATTGCATATATTACTTTTTCATATTTTATATTTAATTTATTAGTGTCATTAAAATAATTACCAAAGTAACTCTTTAAAAACAATAAAAACATTGAACAGTCTTAAATTTCGAAATCTCAGACCCGCTAGCCTATTGTCATGTGGTTTCGATATTGTAATTTGTAAATAAAAAAAATAATAATTAGTCGGCCCGATTATTAAAGGACAACACAGCGCGGTGCGCGAGGCGCGGGAGGCACCTTTATTCGATACATGTGTATTCAGACAGATAAAAATAAAAAAAAAAATTGTTTTATATATATCAACACATACATATGTACCGTGTATATATGTACATTTAGTAATTAATACGGTTATTTTAATATTTCAAATCGAATCGAAATCGTAATCGAATTTTAATTTTCGAAAAATGTAATTTATTTAGCTGTATGAATATTTTACTAAAAATTTAATCCATATTTTTAAGTTTCAATATATTTTTTGAACATTTTATATCATAACCAACAGGTCATAACCTGTAATTAAGTTTTCACATATATTGATTCTTTAGAGTGTCCGCTTCATACAAGCATTTTTTAATTTGCCATAACGCAAGTAATTTATTAGGAAATACAGTTTAAATCGGCAATTGTATAAGGCACTCCACGCGGTCAATTATTGGTCGTAATTTCTTAGGTTGATAGAGCATTGAGATTTGACAGCTGTCAGCTGTCACGCTCGGTAATTCGGAGAAAGTCAGTATTCTATTATCGTTGTATTGTACTACCAAATGTTGTGAGTGGTTTGAATCTGCAATTTATTTACAATACTATAATAACTATAGTTAATTAGTTACAAAGTACAGTAAATTTTAAAGAAAAGTGTATTTTATAAATCATTTATTTCTACTGTACTCTTGTTTGAAATATCCATAGCAAAATGAGTAAAAAACCAATATCATTTGGTAAAATTAGTCTTAACATTGAAAAACTAACATCGAATGACGATAAGTCTACATCAGGCTTCGGTACATTCGGCCGTACCCCAATACAAGAACAAAAAGACATTGAAGAAATACCTGATGATCCTGAAACAAGAGCTGTCCAAAGAATAATGGGGATCAAAAACTTTGGCAAAAAAGCTAAGAACTACAATGTAGAGGAAATGATTGAAGAAGCTAAAAAAACGGCCATAGAAACCCAGAACAAGAAAGCTTTAGTTGAAGCACAAGAAAAGGAAGTTGAAGTTGATACGATTGAAGATGAATTAATAGGTCCTCCTATACCATCAAATAAGGATACAAATGAAGATGATGACTCAAAAGATGATGATAGTTATAATGAATTAAGTGACTCTGATGATGAAGAATTATCGATTATAGATAGAATACCACATAAAGAAAAGGTTGGTCTTAATATTTGCTTTTAAAAAAGCTAATACAAAATCAGTGTTACAATAATTTTTATTATTAAATAGATATAAATATTTTTATTATATTTAGAATAGTTTCTCAGCATTATTTTTGATAACCCTTTTTTTAAAAGAAATATTTTTTTTTTTATCTATATATTTATAAATAATTACAGGTAGAAATGTATCATGGACCAAAAGCTGTTTCAGCACTTGCAGTGGATCCATCTGGAGCCCGATTAGCAACGGGGTCTATTGACTATAATGTTACTTTTTGGGACTTTGCAGGTAAAAATCAAGAGTAATTAAACTTTTTACAAAAATACTCTTATAAAACATATATACTTATAAAACATATTTACAAAATAAAAGTTTGAATTTTGTGATTCTCAAACCCTTCTCTTGGAAACTGATCAACAGCTCTAACCACTATCTCTAGCCATACATTATTACAGCCATGTAGAAATTCTTATGTACTTGCTACAACTTATTTCACTTATTAGCAATGTGTTGGATTTGAGTCCCAATACATCATAATTTTAGTACATTTTCTTAAAATGTTTTTCTTATCAATAAAAGTACATACTTACTTAATAATAAAAGTACTCATATAAATTTATGACCTTACTGGACAATGTTTAATAATATGTTTCATTTTTGGATTTTCACACTTCCATTTTTGCCTATTTTTTATGTTTTTACAGGTATGGACTCCTCAATGAGATCATTCCGTTCTCTCTACCCCTGCGAGAACCATCCAATCAAAGCCCTACAGTATTCTGCGACAGGTGACTCTATACTAGTTGTGAGTGGTTCGGCACAAGCCAAAGTATTAGACCGAGATGGATTTGAAGTACTGGAGTGTGTAAAAGGAGATCAATACATTACAGATATGGCCAAGTGAGTGGTTTATATTATGATTTTAGTTAAACAAAATGCATGGATGAATGAACTCATGCTTTTTTCCTCATGGCAGTATAGGCAGAGGAGACATAGTGTCAAGGCACACCATTCTCTATTAGTTTGTGTCAAAATTAAAAAAGAAATGTGTTGACCAAGAGTACTTAGGAAAATAACTTAATTTTTAGTAATGTATTTATTTAGTTGTTTTGTTTATGTGCATATTTTAATTTTACAAATTGTGACACTGTTTCGTTCAATATAGCAATAAACTTTGTCTCTCGCCATTCACAGAAATGTTTGAAAACCAGTGATGATTGAGATGTTAGTCTCAAGCATAGTTTGCCATAAGCTGGTACTTTTTTTCTTGTATACTGTACTTATTCTCTTATGGCAATAAATGTGTTTAATTATTATTGTTAAAAACATTTTTAGAAAATATATAAAAATTTTAATGCAGTAGAATTCTAATTTTAAATGTTTATATTTTTTTATGTCTTCTTAATATGTTTTTCATTTTCCTAAGTGTGTGATAAACACTTTTGTTAAAAATAGCAATTAAAATTAAAAAATAATTTGAATGTGATTAAAATAGAAAATAGAAAGAAAGTTCAAGTTAATATGTAAGAAACAATATTTGAAATTCTGAATTATGAAATTTATGTGTGTACAACACTGAATTTGAAATTGAAAGATGAGTTAAAATTTTAAAAGATGAATTTGATGCTTAAAAATGCTGAATTTGAAATTCAAAAATATAATTTCTTGTGGAAAGACTGTAAAAGGAGACTCTTGTAACTAAAATTAAATATTACCTTAAATAATATTTTTTATTTGCGCCATTACACATCAATTTACAAATTCATAAATATTCAATATTTTATTTATATATAGTATTTCTAAATTAATGAACATTACCAGTAAAAAGGCAACATCTGCAGAGATGGACGGGAAAGAATTTAATTCTTTAAATAATTGGCATGACTCGGGAACATTAGTGTTGGATCGATGTTAACCTCTTTAATTGCTCTCATTTCCAGAACTAAAGGCCACACGGCAGCCTTGAACAGCGGCTGTTGGCATCCACACATTCGGGAAGAATTTATGACGTGTTCCCATGATGGGACCCTGAGGCTGTGGTTGACGGGGAACCCCAAAAATCACAAGGCTGTCATTAAACCCCGACAAACTCGGGGACTGAAGACCAATCCCACCTCTTGCTCATATTCAAGAGACGGCAATACAGTGGCATGTGGGTGTTTTGATGGGTCCATACAAATGTGGGACCATAGGAAGAACTTCGTCAACACGACCGTCCAGCTTCGTGATGCTCACCAGAAACAGACAGAAATAACATCAATATCATTCTCTTACTTGGGAACGTATCTGGCAAGTCGTGGAAATGATGAAACTCTAAAACTGTGGGACTTGAGGAATTATAAAAAGCCGTTACACGTTTTCGGCGACTTGTTCTCGCGATATGAGCAGACCGATTGCAGCTTTAGTCCGGATGACAATATGATATTCACAGCGGAGTCCTTGGAAAAGAATCAGAAGTATGGGAGGCTGATGTTCTACAATACTAAGACCTTTGAACAGATAACGCATTTGAATGTAGCTAAGTCCCATATAATAAAGGCGGTGTGGCATCCCAAGTTGAACCAAATTTTCACAGGGTGTGCGAATGGCATGGTCAAGATATACTATGATACTAAGAGAAGCTTGAGAGGAGCCAAACTATGTCTTGTGAAGACAAGCAGGAAAAAACAGTCAATGGAAATCGTTAGCTCCCAACAAATCATCACTCCTCACGCCTTACCACTGTTCAGGCAAGAGAAGTTGAGGACCAGTAAGAAGAGGATGGAAAAAGAGCGGATGGATCCGGTCAAGTCTCATAGACCTGATCTGCCCATCACATCAGGTCAGGGTGGCAGAGTGGCTGCATCAGGAAGTACCCTCAGTTCCTTCGTAATACGGAACCTTGGGCTTAGCAAGAGGATCGATGATGACCAGGATCCAAGGGAGGCTATTTTGAAATATGCAAAGGATGCTGAGGAAAATCCGTTCTGGGTGGCTCCGGCTTATAAGAAAACTCAGCCTACTCCAATATTTCAAGATGATGAACCTGAAGCTAAAAAGCCTAAAAATGATAGTTGATTACAAAGTCATGCAAGACTTGGTATAAAGTGAATGCTCATATTTGTATGTGGAATTAAAGTTTGTGAAATATATGCAATATTTTAATATATTTAAAGTGTTATTCACACTTGGTATGTGAAAAATATTTTTAGAGAACCTGGTGGATTTGAACCCGCTCCTCTTGGTAACCATACACTAAGCCGTAGATGGATATAGCACGTACGGCTTAGCGGTCGGAGCAGTTGGACGTTTTCCAAGAGGCGTGGGTTCCAGTCGCATTCGATTTTCATATTTTTATACGTTTTCCAGAAATATGATGTGTGAAGCATCGGCATTGTATATAGTGGGACATATTTTATTTGTATAAAAAAATCTAATTCTAATCAACTTTTAATACAATATACATTTATTTATGTTTTGTATATTAATGTATAAAATGAAAAGAATCCTGAGGCCATCGTGGCGTAGCGGGACAGCATGGGTTCGATTCCCACTCGGGGGAATATTTTATACTTAAACTATTTTAATTTCTCCGCACGAGTTTAGACAATTTACACGCAATGTTTCGGGAGTGTTTTAAAACTAGGTTCTCTCTGACTTTCGCAGACTGTTTTAAATTTCGTTTACAACGTAAAATATGTGAAATAAATTTGTTTAGAATATAAATGTATATACTTGTTTTTTTTTTTTTTTATAATTGTAAAAGTATAAGGTAAAGTAAAAGATAGGTACAGTAAATGTATATGAATTTTCTCACTAAGCAATTGTTGCCTTGCATTAATAATTAAAATGATATTAATCTACTAGCTACCCGCTCGCGACTCTGCTTGCGTTTTTTCACCTGGTTCCCACTTAAACAGCTCAAACTCAAAACTGCTTGATTCATAATGTTTATTGTAACTTTTTTTATTTATGAACCGATTGAAGTGAAATAAACACTTAATGTTAATTGATGTTTATTAAAATATAATATTTAAATCAGTTATGTTTTTTTTGTAGATTCACGATATGGACTATCAGGATTAATTAAAAAAAAAAACATTTCTTTGGGTTTTATTACATTTATACATTGCCACCAATAATCATTTTTCTCATGTATCTTTTGTACGTATGAAGCGTCATAATAAAAGAACTCAACTCAACAAGAAATAATTAAACCATTTTTAGATTTTGAACCTGTTATACACACACTTTGGAATTTTTTATGTTTTTTAATTTCCTAAGTGTGTCAATAACAATTAAAAAAAAACAAATGTTACAAAATATTTAATAAATAGCATTCTCTCGTTGCCAAACGATCGTTCGTAGAATAATCTTTGGGTAGTAGAAATTTGCAAAAATCTTTACAGAGATACATGCTAACAACAAATATAAGTTGTTATAAAGCGTATAAGAATTTCGAAGTAGCCGGATGTAGAACGCATGGCTTAGCGGTCAGAGCGCTTGAACGGTTTCCAAGAGGCGCGGGTTTACATCCCGCTGCCTTCAAATGTTATACGTTTTCTAAAAATGTTTTCTTTTAATCAAATATATTTTTCATAATTAAAAAAAGGTAACTGTACATGTAAATGTACCTGTAGATGTACCCATCCCATTACCCATTATTATATTGATTAACCAACTAACCTATGGTCACTAATAATTAAAATAATAACAAATATAATCAATTAACATATTTTATTACTATTTCTATACAGTTTACATATTACAAACAAAAAACTCTAAGCTCTTGCGGCAACGCTTTCCGGTACTCTATTCTCACTGAACGGATGTAAAGGCGACCTCGCAGCGTTCTGTGAAAAGAAAAACAATGAAACTCCTGGAAAACTTCAGAAAATGAAACATAAAAGAAGCCTATGTCCATCTTTAAACTCAGATATCTCTATTAGAAATACATTCAATTAATAAAATAAATATTACACACCCTACGTGTTTCACATACACTTTAATATATAAAGTGGCACACACGTTGCTATGGCAACAAGGCAACGGGCACGTCCGTTAAATATAATAGATAAACTAGAGCCCTTACCAATTTCTTAGCCCTCTCCAATAGAATGCTAAATGCGAAATGATTTAAAATAACTCCAGTGGGAAGCGCCACTCCTTGAAATCTGTACAGCTGTTTCACATCACTGTCTGGACTACCTGGAATTATATATATACATATATATTTATGAGTAAAATGTATGTTGGGTACCGATATTTTATACATATAACAAAAATGTTCCAGATCGCTGTGTGGACGCCTATAGGACGGGTTTTTTTTTAAATTGAGATATACAGTAAAAAGGCAAAAACTTAAGACAGCGAACACCACGCAGTCCTTGTGTTTTCTCAAGATAAACTAATTTTAAATCACCATAGTTACACACAAAAGAAACGCCTGACAGAAAATAAAAACAATATTAAATGGAACCATTCAACTGAAATCAACACGCTGTATGTAATTAAAGGTAAGGGGAGAAAAAATATTATTATGGGCGTTTATCAATGTAATAGATAGAATCCAATCGAACGATTTTTATTTTCTTGTCTGTTTGTCTGTGCGTTTGTGCTCGCTAATCTAAGAAACGGCTTAACCGATTTCAATGCAGTTTTGATTATTGTATTTTGGTAAGCTTCCCCTTACATTTAGATAATTTATTTCAATCGATTCAAAAATGAAAGTGTTAAATCGATTTAAATTGTAAATTTAGCAGAGTTTGTGATTTAAGTGGGACCGCGGGAGGGCGAAATCAAAATATAATTAAGTCGTGTAGTTTACGCAGACGAAGAAGCCGGTTACTAGAAACAAATTACAAATTATTTAGAAAAAAAAACACATTTATTATCTCATAGTCATGTCTACGAACACTTTACAGTAGTCCGTGGTCACAGGTATACCTGCCATACAGGGAGGTCTTATTACCATTTATATTTGTTGTTAGCATCTCTGTAGAGAATTTTTTACAAATTTCTGCTACCCAAAGATTATTCTACGAACAATCGTCTGGCAAGAGAGAAATGCTATTTATTAAATATTTTTAACATTTAAAAAAAAAAACTTATATACAATATTGTATATAAGTTTGCAATAAGAATTTCGACGCGAACGAGAACGCATGGCTTATTGTTCAGAGTGCTTGAACGGTTTTCAAGAGGCGCGATTTCAAATTTTTATACTTTTTCAAAATATATGTTTTACAAATATATACATAAATATAGGAACCGCTTTATTATAATATTACCAGTCAATTACCCAACCGTACTACTTTAGGCGTTAAATTTTAACACACTCAGTCGCGACATCGACCATGCGCGACCCTTTTATTAAAGGAAACGAAATGAACATTATAAAATCAAACGTTTTGCCTCTTACAATACACCTTCCGTTTTTGTTGCTATAAGGGAGCTCACCTTGTAATCTGTGCACAGAAGCGACAGCAACCCTGCCAATCTGCCCAGTGTTACCAATCATAGGGCCCTTTGATATATCTATGTATTTATCTACTTTATATAAAGTTATTATACCTGAAAATAAATAAAAACTGTTTTAAAAGTTAAAAAAATATATAAACAAATTAAAACGAAAGAGACATGTCATCAATCATTCCATATCTTAAAACACTCGTATCTTTTAAAAGTACACTACACAAACACACACATACACACACATAATATATATATATACTGACAACACAGTTTTAAACTAGAGTAGTAATAACAGAAAGATTATTTTTTTTGATCTTTTGAAACTTCTTTATCCAAACCTTCTTACAGCTCATATTATATTATTCATAATAAAAGAAAAAAATTGTAGATATAACAACAGGGTAGTAGCCAGGGAGAGCCTAGTATCGAGACCCTCCGTTATGCACGCCCCGTCCGAAATCGAGACATTGCGCTTTCGAGTGGCGGAACTCAACGCCGTGTTTTGTCTTTTCCATCAGAGCGGAGAAATCAAAATAATTAAATTATAACCATTCCACCGAATGGTACTCGAACCCTCAGCCAATCGCGACTACAGTCATACACTGTCTTGACACTAGCTTCTCTCTGTTTTAAAAACCTTAAGCAACATTATTCTATCCAGGAATACTATTCTGATGTTAATGTGTGGAATTAAATGCTGTCGATGCTCACTCGAGCGGCTTTCATTGTAAAACTATATTTGGAAAGAGCAACTGCTGAGTTTCTCGCCGGCTCTTCTCAGCAGAAGTAGCTGCTAGGACTGACAATACTGACATTTTATGTTAATTGACGATTCGAAAGTGCTATTTGAATAAAGAATATTTATGATTATGGACAAAAAATATTACAATACCATTAGCCCTGGCTATACTAGGTATCTGTTTGGTTTTGTGTTCATTATCTCTGAACATTTCCAATGCGAGTTCCTCTGACACATCCAGCCGTTCCACCTGCAGCTGTTTTCTGCACAGCTTTATGTATTCAGCACTGAGGGTGTGCAGTTCCTGGGGTGTGGGGTTCCAATCCAATGTGGGGAGATCTATGTCATAGATGAATGAGCCGCTGCGGACTGAGGAATTAAAAAAATATATATTTAGTTAAATTTATTTATTTATTGGCTATTATTAAATAAAAACCTTAACCTATATCTATAGTTGTTAATCATTTTAATGATGTTTCTTATTAGAATAATTTGATGAATCCCTACCGTCAGTACTAGTTATACTGTATGACAGTAGGATAGTATTCCTCACACAACCATTTGCTATCTTTGTACAGTACTTAAACATTCAGAAGCTGCCACTTTAGTTACTAAAAAACTAATAACAAATACTTTGTTGTTATTTTATTTATTTGTATTGCTTTTTAATCATAAGTATACTACATATTTTTCTGAGTTTTGAGGTGTTTTTATCAATTTCTTGCTCATTTAGTTTTATTAAATTAAAAACACATACCAAACAAATTGTTATATATGATTTGTTATATTCAATTATGATTTCAAAGACTACCACAACTTATTTACCTATACAAAAAAAAATTGCCACTGAATTATTATCATTTAAAGCAATTGTCAAAAACTAATAAAGTGTTTAAATATAATACTCATAAAATCATATAAAAAAAAAGAAGTTTCTTTCTCACTCCACAAAAGTGGAAGTAATGGAACAAACAACTCACCATCAGGTCCAGGGAAGCTGTGTAACTTGACGGGCACATTATCTTTAAAAGCCACAGTGGCACACGCTCCGAGCACTAGGGAGCAAGTGCGCCAGAACGCCTTGTTAACTTGATGTGGCTCTTGAATATTGTATCTTTGTAACTGTATGTAATTTACTTTTGTAATTAATTATATAATATTAAATGAATTAAAATGTAAATTTGCAATTTCGTTTTCAATTTTTAATATCAAAACAAAGTAGATAATTTATTACGAGTTATATTAATTATTTAGAATATAAGTTTCCTTTAAGTATGCTCATGTAAATATAAGCTTGAAAACCTCCACCCATACATCCGAGGATAGATACTAATAAATGCGAAAGTAGCTTTATCTGTCTGTCTCTCTGTCTATGACGTCATCACGGCCAAACCGCTGAACCGATTGTAATGATATTTTATATAGAGACACTTTTGGGTATTGAAATGAACTAAGGCTATGTGATTCTCCAATTTGTAAGTATTTCCAGGAATTTTATTGTTTTACGAAAAGGTCGCCGAAAATATGAAACAGCCATAGTTAACGCGGGCGAAGTCGCGAGCGCATCGCTAGTTACAAATAAAGTAAAAAACTTAAAAGCCACACTATTATACCTAAGAAGTGAATAAGTACCCAAGAATATAAACAATGGGAAGACGATATTGCTAAAGTGGTGGAAACTGGTGGTAGAAGGTGGTCTAACAGATAGAACAGAAAGATATTGGAGAGGTTTTTGTCAGAGGAGCAGTGAACAGTGAAATTTAATTACTTTTATGTACCTAATATTGTAAAAACAAAGCTGATTGAATAGAGAGGCTATATTATATACAAATATCTAACTTTGACATAGAAATTGCTGAAATTGAAATTGCTGTTTACGTTAAATAAATAACTTGTACAAATGCTGCTAAAGCAAATAAAAATATTTAAATACATATTTTTCTTCATCAAATTGATAACAGTTAAACGGTTAGTTTATAAGATGCTTACCTCTAAAGTGCAGTTTTCAGTGAGAGGTCTATGCATATCCCAATATACTGAACCATCTAGCAATGCTAATGCGCTGGATTCTGTATGCCATTCTCCTAAATCTACAATAAATCAATAATAATTAAATATAATAAGTTTAATTTACTATAGAACACTAACTTCCAAATGAAAAATGGTTATAAATATGAAACAGGCCATTGTGGGGCACTGTAACAATGTCGGACTCGTAAACACGATTGGTTGTGGGTTTGATTCCCACTCAAGGAATATTTTAATATCTCTGCTCTGGTACCTAAGTCAAAGCATGGCATTAAGTTCCACCTCTCAACACACAATGTCTCGTTTTCAGAAAGGAAAATGGAGAATGGATTGCCTTGACATGTGACTTTTTAGACTACCCTGGTATGCAGGAAAAACCGTGAAGCTGATTAAAAATTAAGACACATACAATAAACATTTTTTGAAAGCGTATAAGAAATTGAATGCAGTGGATTCAAATGCGCACCTCTTGGATTCGGTGAAGCACACTGACCGCTAAGTTGTGTATTCTACATGCGGCTACTATCACTGCATTCAATTTTTTATATGCTTCCTTTAAACGTTTTTCAGTTTATTAAGTGAGTGAATAACATGTGCGAGAGATAAAAATCATGTATATTTTTTAATAACTCCCACTTACGTCGTGCACAGTCATGTGGTGTAGAGATATCTTTATTCATGACCAGTGTACAATCATTTGGTACACCTTTATAGTTTACTTCAATCTTTTCTATTCTTCCAACTTTTTCTTGTTGCCGTTTCTTTTCTAATATAAAGATATGATTACGGCGTTCTAAAGCCTCTTTACTACTTAGGTATCCTATAAAAATGATATATTACGCTTATTATTACAGTTTTATTCATTCAAAATAATATTTATCATATGCTAAGCAATAAATTACAAAATATATTTTTAAAACGTACTTATTGTAGTAACATTTTTGAAGGTATTGTTCATTAAAACTGCTTTAGATAATGATAAGGCGCGTTGCTTCATTTTTAATTTAATATTTTATTTTATAAGCAAATCGACAAAAATTAGAAACAAAATGTTTTTAGGTTATACCACTATATTTCATTTATTTGACATTAAAAGTTTGTATTGCCATCCGTTTTTATACGTCTATGTTTACTTTCAGTGCTGCCATTTTAATAAAAAGTAATAAATTATAAAATGTAATTTGTCAAGTTCTAGTACTTAGAAACTATAATTGTAATTTTATTACATGACACAAATGTACTTTTTACTCATCAATTATTCAATATATCGTTTACTGCATATTTTCTTATTTGTATATCGTCATATTTTCTTATTTGTACTCCTACAGTAGTAAATAAGAATGTTCTTACATACACTCTTACTTATTACAGCTATTCACTTTTTCCTTTCTTTCTTTCTATAAAAAACAACTTGAAACACTCCACCCAAAGTCACAGCATTGCGTGTTGAATGACAGAACTCAACACTGCTTTGTCTTTGACTTTTAAAGTTACTATTTAATTAAATAGGTCAAATAATAAAATATAAATCAATACATGTTTTTTATTACTTTTCAAAACAAACACAATTCAATATTAATAATGACTATCCCACCATAGTCCTTTTCCTGCCTCTTGCTCTAACATCTTCATACTTACTAATAATTTCTTTGATATTATTTTTACTGTAACTTTTGTATGCCTGAAATATTTCTTCAAATATTTCAGGATAATCATTATGAGTACTTATTAATGCTCGCTCAAGCACATAAAGATCTACTCCTTTATCCTCTACACTAGAATCAATGAAAGATAAACCAAAGTCTATCATAACTATTTCAACATTGTCATAGTTAAGCCATTTTGTATTATCAGCAATGCCGCTAGGATTTCTCTCAACAAGAAGAATGTTAGAAGTTGTCAAGTCTCCGTGAATTATATTATTATCGTGTAGTTTTCTTAAGTTCTGACCTATTTTGCATGAGTAAATATCTAAACTGTTAGGAGAATCTCCATTTACACAATTTATACTTTTAAAACTTGTGATAAAATCTTTTACTGTTATGCTGTGCTCAAAATGCTGCATGTAAATGCGTCGACGATCAAAGTCTACTAGGTATAAACTTGGAGTCTTCACCCCGGCTGCTTTGCTCCTGACAATAGATCTTGCCTCATTCTTTATTCTATCTTTAGTTAAAGATGTGTCTAAATCTGGATGTCTATAGTTTTTCTTAAACCTTTCCTTTATAAGAGTAGGTTTTCCAAGGTAATTGCAAATATATAATCTAGCTTCAGCGCCTTGTTTAAATATTTTTAAATTTTCACACATCATGCCTTACTCCAAAATGTAGTTATAACCTAAATGTTTAATATAAACCTTTTAAGCCTTCAGTTTCATTTAACTTTATTTTTAACGCTTTAATGTTTCTTTTCAATATTTTATAGGTTTATACATAATAATGATGTTTATTATGTAAAAGCGATTTGTTTATTGCTTTTAAGCGATATGTTTAAACAAACAAGTGTCAAGTACATCAAATATGAAACAGAAACGTCAAATTAGCTAATTTAGTATTGACTTCTAAATGTCAAATTCACAACTTATTTTGTCACGAAATATTTGTTTCCCAATTATATCAATTAATTTAATTTTTGATATTAAAATTATATGATATAAATAGTTTAAAAGTTCATTTATAATTAGAGAATATAATTAAAATGAGGTTAAAAAGAAAACTCATGAAAATCGTAATCGTATTATACAAGCCGTACCTTTCATTTAGTACGATAGTATGACCACGGCTATATCAACTCGCTATACATGGTATGTACTATGTAGAGTTCACTCGCTGGAGCAAGGGAGGCTGTGTGGGCGTCTGTTAGTAGCACCAGCGCGGGCGGACGGCTTGACGTACATTTCGTATATTAAAATTAAATATTAAAGGGATAAACTAAATCATTACCTCCCACACATTAATGTACAGTGTTTTTGTATAAAATATCAGTGTTCACGATTTCAGAACTGAAAATCGTACACAAAACCTTTTTCAGTGTAAACTTTTTGGTGTTTAATTTTTTTTAAGTGAAAATGGCTGTGGAAGGTATGGAATACGATACACTTGTGCAGAATGGGCCTAAGAAAGTGAGTTTAATTAATTATTTATTAAATTATACGTTAGTATATTGGTTTTTACGTTTTGGCTTTAGCATGTGTCGCGCAGTATCGATAGAGGGGGTGAAGTGCTATAGAGATGTCTGGGTGCATTTTAGTATATATGCAGGCACGCCTTGCCGGTTAATGTGATTTCCGTCTGATATGTCTGGAAGATGAGTAATATGCGCCCCTTTATATTTATTTTGGTATCTAATGGACTCAGATATTTCTATTTATGAAGCTTGAGTAAATTATTTATTTTACAAATACCGAAAATATTAAAACAGTTACATGATATGAGTCTTGTAATAATCTTACTGGATTGATTTATCTTAATATTTAATTTATTTATTGAAAAAAATAAAAAAATATATAAATAAATAATTACGCATATTTAGAAGTTGCAATATTTTAATAATATTTTTAACACATTCAGAAAAATAACCAAAATTATAAAAGAAAAACAAATGTAACAGATTATAAAAAAAACTACAAAACCTTAACTATTAATGAAGTTAACAAAATCTTTCATTCATCGTCAATTCAAAAAAAAAAAAACGTCAAATATAATCATGAATAATAATTAACATTAAATATGATGCATTTTTTTCCCACAAAAAGCCTGGGAGCTAATGAAACAGTTATTTCTGAGCATTTATAATCTGAACGGTACTAGGAACAATAGCGGCCAGAAGTGTAATGTCCGTTACCACCCGAATCCAGTTATGTAGAAAATACTGACACAAATATGTCATATTGTTCAAACATCTCAATTTGAAAAACAGCTTCACGCCTTTTCCCGCATAGCAGGGTTGTCAAGAGAGAACCTAGTGTCAAGACACTAAAGTCTGAAGAGGCGGAAAGTAGACAACGGTCCGCCTCTATCGCAGACATTACGTGTTGAGTGGAACTCAACGCCGCGCTTTGTCTTGTATCAGAGCGAAGAAATGAAAATACTCGTACGTAATACGAGAATCATCGAACCCACAACCAATTGCGTTTACAGTCAGACGCTGTCCCCTGCGCCACGATGGCCTCATATCTTAATTTACATTGAGATTAAATAATAATTTAATAGATATCAACACGGCGTATTTACGTGACGAGCTATTGATGAATAATGGTTGCGGGTTCGATTTTCGTTCGGAGCATATACTTGTAACACAAAGCACGTTGGGTTGCGTGATAATGTCTGTAAAAGGAGCGGAAAGAGGCGAACAGAGTATAGTTTTTCGAATGTGCAGCCTGTTTTACTGACCTCTTCTTGAGACAGTTAGGGAATGGTCTCAAGAAGAGGTCAAGTTACAAGAGCTTTGGTCTTGGCTAAGAAAACAGTCTTGACACTAGGATTTATCTGCCTGTTACATGGGAAAGATGCGGGAAGTGCGAAATTTTGTTAAGCGAAAAATGTGAAGTATATTTTACCCATTTTTCAAATTGATGTGATATTGTAATTTACTTGCTGATTGCTTCAAAAAAAATCGTTTCTGATGATACCATCAAACATTTGTTAAAAAACCTCTGTATTTCGACACCGACAATATCGATCGTACAATGCTTTAATATATTTTCATTCCACAGTCTGCCTCCAGCCAAGTCATAGTCTGTAAACAAATGTTCTTGCCTACATCTTTTCCATGAGGTATAATCGTAGGCATCAATCGATTTTTTTTAATTGCATATATATCTATCTATATACGGTACATATACTTTACGGTTTCAATACGAACAAGTATTCAATACTTGAGGGATTTTATTCAACATCGCTCTACACTTTCCCTTTTATAGGAACAATTTGTCAATTCTGTCCATGTTTTTAATGATAAGCTTAAATTAAATGATAAGCTTTGAAATTTAATTATTTTCATTACTCCACTCTGGTGGACAAGACAGAGGGCGGGTATGAGTTCCGCCTCTCAACTTCATTGTCCCGAATTCGGGCGGAAAGTGGAGACCGGGTTGCCTTGATACTATATTTTCTCTAACCGAGAGAGGAGAAAGAGTGAAGTTGTAAAAAATAACTCGCACATAATAAATATCGTTTATTGTAAAACAGATTTAAGTCAATTTTCCGTTTGACTGGTTTAAATGAATTTTATTTAAAATATAAAACGTACAAAGTTAGGAGAATGTAACAATAGAGCAAAAGCTGTTCATTGACCAATGGTCCGTGAAGGCTGTATGCGAGTAATGAGGCTATTTTTGACATAGATGTATTTGAATTTAGCTATTTTGAACGGTAATTGTAACTTTAGTTTAATTTTAAATATTTTTAAGTATCAATTATGAGAAAATATGTAATGTATGATATAAATCTTTAAATACAAATGTAAAAGTCAAAGAAACGTTGAATTAAAAGGATAACACTCCATACTTTATTAAATCATCCTGAAATTTATATAAATATATACAAATACAGCTTCACACTTTCTCTGTCAAGACTCCGTTCTCCACTTTCCATCCGCATCCGAGAATGGCGGAACTCAACGCCGCGCCTTATCTTGTCATGTACCAGAACGAAGATATTAAACAGTTAAAATATAATCAATCATCATAATGACACTTAGTAATTAGTATTTGTAAACATTATTATTTATTTTATGCATATAAATGGAATTACCTAATTAGTTTGTGTGTTCTGTTAAAATAAAACGTTATTTTTTCTATTAATCATATAACTTAACTATAAGCTCAATAACAATATAACTAAGCAATAACTTTTAGAAACCTGACAACTGCGATGGGCACATAACACATCCAATTAGCTAAAATTATTTTGTACACACTTTTCCTTAATCAATACAAACTAATATAATTTAACTAGCTCGTACCCACAACTTCGTGCGCGTTGACTCTATGACCTCCATCCAAGAAAAACTTCAAATCAAACTCATGACCTCTCTCCCAGTCTCTCAGGTTTCAGTAAGTCACTGCAACTGGTCCCCGACGGCTACATTATACTAATATGTATATATTACAATTTAACTTCAACCTAACTTTTAACCTTGCAAAAAAAATCCACTATATATATATATATACATACATATAAATCTTATTTTACAAGAATACAAGCTTTTATTTAAATATAAATAAACCTTTTCCTTATACTAATATAGTTTGTGATTCAACACTGTCCTTATTATATTGGCTCTAAAGCAAGTAATATCGTTTGACTCACAAATTAAATAATAAACAAAGCGCAACGTTAGGTCGCTATCTAAGTACAAAAACGGGTAAGCGAAGAATGGAATAACTTACATTACACCTTTTGCCAGCTACGTTATATGCGGCAGATTAGCGGTGCTAAACACACTGACATGGTACAAAAGAGAAGTGCCAGATTGTTGACAAGAGTATCAGTTCGATTCGAATATTTTATTTCATACAATCTAGTTCAATAAATCGCAACCTAAGATAGAATGCGAAGTGTTATACATATCACTAAGATCTCCGATTATATAAATACAATAAATAAATTGAATACAAAATTATAAATGCATACTCTTATCGACTTATCGACTGAGCGCATTTAGTTTTAATTAGAATTTTCATGCATAACCGAGCGGAAAAATCTTACGCTTATAAAGTATGTAGTTACAGTTTAAATATTACTTTTACAATATGTAGCTCAGTGTAGCAATTAAACATTCGTTTAGTATATTTGCTAATTTTTTTTACATAATTCCAGAAAAAAATATCATGTATAAATAATTATATATAATTGTCTCATGAATTAGGCCAAATTATGCGTTATTTCATTTTCTACAACAACATTATCGATGTTTATTATATTTTAAATACAAGTTTTCTCAAATGGTTACAGAGGATATTGACTAGACTTAGAAAAATGAAAATACAAAATAAAAATATTACTAATTTTGAGGGTACTTTGAGCATATTTTATTTGTTGCTAATTAGTAAGTAAATAAAATAAACAAAACTTTAGCCTCAATACAAGCATGCCATTACTATTTTAACATAACACTATAAATATATATTATCTATAACAATTTAAATTTCGAACATCGTTTCTCATACAAGCTGAGTGTCATTGACCCACGCCTACTCATACGCTTACATAGAAATAGGATTAATCATTATTTAGCGTTAAACTTTCAACTTTATATATATATATATATATATATATATATATATATATATATATACATATAAAACTCTTATATTACTGAGTGACTGACAGACAATGTACAGCAAAAATTAATAAGCGTAGAACGCTGTAATTTAAACTTATATTATATAATGGCGACACGTTGGCTTTTCTTTTTTTTTTTATCGCTGTAAAATACTGTTTACGCAGACCATCCGTGCGCAAGGCAAGCCCTAAAACATAGCGGAAACCCTCTCCACCCTCATGAGACGTCGCATGTTCGCTCGCGAATTATACTACGACGCCTCGGTGGACTGCCGGCCAATTGCGGGCCACCGGCGCCTTCAGGGTGCTGGGGATAGAGACCCGCTCGCCTGTGTGAACTTCGAATCTATAACTAATTATTTCGGTTTTACATCCGCCCCCGTTCTCACTTTGCTTAAATTTGTAATTTAGTCGATAATTATCATTAACACGATAATATCTAGACAGTGAATTGATTAAAGTTTCACCCAACTTAATAATACTTAAATTATATATTTTTTTTAATGAACCGATTGTTAGTTAATCCGTATTTGAGAACGCACAGATAAACACATAAACAAAAAAAAATTAGTTACATATTCTTTATTGCACACAATTTATATTAAAATAGAAAAATGCTCAAAAGGCGGACTTAACGCTAAGAAGCATTCTCTATCGGCCAACCTTGTCATATGGGATATAAAAGTAGAGGTGTCCAAAGACTCAAGGTATAATTTCTATAATTATGCATATATATATATATATATATATATATATATATATATATATATATATAAATTATACAGTTATATATATTACTTTTACATTGATAAATGACCCCTATAATATTTTTTCATATATCTTCCATGTACAGACAGCGTTAAGTTACATTTTTATTATGAGTATCGGTGGATGTATAGATCTCACGTTTTATAGCCCATTCAAACACAATGGCTGGTAACATCTAATGTAAATTTAAAATGTTTGTAATTCTTTGATTTGGTGTGACTAAACACGGTCACCCATATTATCGTGTCACATATCTAATACTTTTATAAACAAACGGAGAGTTGAAAACGAAATGGTTTATCACTACATTCTTTTTGACTAGGCTCAGATATTTTAATATCTCGCTTTTCCGAGTTCCCGTAGAAATTTCTAGAAATACTCTCTTAGTTCTTCCATACGAGTGTAGGGTTGGAAGCCGAAATAGTACGTAGCTAATAGGTTCCTTGGAGAGTCCTAAGGAACCTATGTACTATATTTCAGCTTTCTACAGCCAGTAGTTTCAACTGTACGTTGTTTGTCAGTCAGTCAGTGACACACAAGTTTTATATAATATACATTTTTAAATGGATTTCAAACTCATTAGATACAAGTAAATGTTTAAACGAAATTGATAATACTTGCTTACTATTAGATATAACGATGTTTGTTCCTTCACACCAAATATTCATATTTAATTAAATGACAAGATTATAGCGCAATGTCTCTATTAGAGGAGACACCCAATAGAAAAGTGATGATAAATATACTGGTGTTAGTTCCGAAAATATCAATTTTTTTCCAGTTTCACGCTTTCTCCCGTCAACGAGAAGCTAGTGTCAAGACACTCCGTTCTCCACTTTCCGACCGAAATAGGGAAATTGCGTGTTGAATGGCAGAGCTCAACGCCACGTTTTGCCTTGTCACCACACCGCATAAATGAAAATAATTGAAATATATATTAGTATTTTATAAACATATTTTTTGTTCTGTATGAATAAAATTAGCAAAATATTTAGTATTGACAATGAATAGATATTAAAATTGCGTTTTATAGTTTTAGCTCGTAATGTAAGCGGAAATTTATGGGGAACATTTAAAAAGCCCATATTCACTGATTACATTTCGAAAGTTTAATTGTGTATATAGAATATTTTGAAGTCTGGTGAAAAAAATTTACGTTGCTTGGTTGAAAAAGAAACACTTTGCCTGGCTAAAGAAAAGTCACAGAGAAAACTTACTTATAACAATTTAAATATATTACCTATAGTAAAGTATAGTATTTAAACCTATATATAATAGTTTTCGGCTATTACGGAGCATCTGACAGACAACTCGCACTGCACATTCGAAACTACACGGCACAAAAAGCTGAATATGAGATGTAAATAACTGGAGAAGTGTAGAAAAAAGAAAAAATTAGAGGAGGATTTTTCGGATTTGACTACAGAAATGGGAATACACGTGATTTAATGTTCTATAGTCCACCTAAACGAAGTTGCACGTCGGAAAACTATTGACAGTAGGCCGTTGAAATTAGTCGTGTAGGTTTTTAGGAAACCAAAAAATCGAAATTTCTACTACAGGAAAGGAATAAACACGGTTTCGGTTTCTTTTTTATATTTTATAGTTCCCGAAAATGAATTTGAGGGTGACAACTTGTGTACTGTATATACTTAAATATATACAGTACACAAGTTGAATACTTAAATATGTACATCCATGAATGGTGGATTATTCTAATCCACAGATAATATAGTGTATTTTATCTGTCATAAAGATAATAATGCACTCAACACGACATACAGCCATCCATACTAACATTATAAATAAGAAAGTAACCCTGTCTGTCTGTGACATGATTACGGCCAAACCGCTGAACCGATTGTAATGAAATGTCATATACAGATACATGAGGGTTTTGGGAGGAATATTGACTACTACTTTTATTATATATATATTTTTTAGTATTTCCAGGAATTTTATTGTTTTACGTAAAGGCCTCCGAAAATACGAAACTGCTTCACGCGGGCAAAGCTGCGAACGGGTCTGTGGTATATATAGCTTTGTGAGACAGTTTCAAAATATCTGCGTCTATGTCTTGACACTAGGTTCTCTCTGACTACCCTGCTACGCGGGAAAAGAAAATGTTTGCTGGTTGCAACTTCCGTAGAAAGATTTTAACTAAGGCACATCTGAATGAAGTTGTTTAAATTTAAAACTCATGCAATTACGCCGGTGTTTATAGAAACTTCTTACAATCGAAAATAGTAATCATCGTTAACACAATTTATTTATGTTTTTTTTACATTAGTCTCTATTCCGTGGCTCCAGTCAATATGTGCAGCAGTTATAGCTTACAGCAATTATATGAAAATGGGGAAAAGCTAAGTGATTAGTCACTAAAGTCACTCAAAATAAATGTAACTCGACCGAGTTACGTTATTCACTGGCGACTGACTGACTGACTAACACCGATGAATGAGATCGATGTTGGTAAGACGATCATATAATAAAAATGTAAGTGAACGCTGTCTGTACATGGAAGATATATAATAAAAAAATATTATTGGGGGCATTAATTGACGTAATAGAACTCAATACAATGTTTTTTTAATTGATTTTTCTATGCGTTCGTGCATGCTAATCTTAGAAATGGCTAAACCGATTTAAATAAAGTTTTATTTGTATAGTAGTAGTATTTTGGTAAACTTCCGTTAACATTTAGTGTTTATTTTATTTCAATTTGTTCATAAGTAAACTAATTACAACAGTTTAAATTACAAATTCAGTTGTAATTTGTGATTTAAGTGAGAACGCGGGAGGGAAAAAAATTAAATTGTTATAGTAGTGTAGTTAAACGCAGGCAAAGCCGCGACATGACACAGTCTACATGTGGAAGTGGCTACTGGCATAGGTTAGGGGTATATTATAAGTGAAAGTGGAGACCACGTCTTGGCAAGCGAGCCTAGCCTATACCAATAGGAAACTGTCCAGCTAGATTGGAGAGGACATACGCAACGTGGATGGCAAGGGTTGGGAGTGAAGAGTTAAGGATCGAGCTCAGTAGGGTCCCATTAGAGAGGGATATGCACAGTCCAGAGCAGTGACCGGAGAACGGCTGATGATGATGGTGATAAGGGCCATATTTTGATTTGTGTAAATTATAAAACTGTCGTTTGACCACACAGGCTAGACAGAGTCTAACATTAATGTAAGTTAGCACGCAAACTCACCGTTTAAATGAAAAATTAAAGACCATTTCATTTCAGTATATACATACAGACAGGACTGTTAACAAAGTTTTTTTGACTTCACGGTCTGTGTCAGAGAAAATTTACTTTGAATACCTCTACCACCACCACCACGTTACCACTTTAACTTCCACTTTCCGCCTCTCACAACCCATAATGTTCAAATTCCGGCGGAGAGTAGATAACGGAGTGTCTTAACACCGTGTTCTCTCCGCCTGCTCAGCTATGCGAGCTATTAAACTTTATTTTCCGATATCGCACACATGTATCATTGTAACAAGTCTACCTTCAATGTATAAATTTGGCTGAAACGAGGTCGGTATTGTCAGCGAAGGTCATTTACGAAATTTAATTGTGGCCCTTTTAAAGAAAATTTATAACTGGTTCTTCGAAAATTTATAACTGATAAATATTAAATTGCTGGATTTTTTTAAACAAGAATCCAACTTATGTATGTTTAGTTACTATTTTATAACCAAATGTTATAGAAATGTATAAAAATGAATCCGCTTCACGCTCTTTCCCGCATATGACTACCCAGAAAGAACCTAGTGTCTAGACACTCCGTTCTCCACTTTACGCCCAACATTGCGTGTTGAGTGGCGGCCTTCAATGCCGCGCTTTGTTTTGTTCATTAGAGTTCACCACAAAATAATTATTACCTTGTGTGGGAATCGAACTCAAAACAATCGCGTACACAGTCAGACGCTATCATGCTGCGCCACGATGGTCTCAATAGAAATTTGCATATAGTTCCTTTTTTAAACAATATTGCAAGTTCATCAATTTTTTTATAATTAAATTTTATACTTATCCGTAAACAATTACTAATTTATTGTAAATTACCATTAGAAAGTCAGCGTTATATTAACATACGCGCATGACTTAGAGCAAATATGTTGTACAAACTTCAAAGTGCAATTCATTCTAAAACCACTGGTTACTAGCGGTACTTAACTTTTGTATATTATTATTATTTAAATATTAGCTAAACTTTTTAATAAACAATATATAAAAATATTTAAAAATAAATAGCATTTATTGTTATCGTGATTAATTAATAGCTATTCATCGTAACGTCTTTGCCATCGTAACGAATATAGAGCTGTCTATGATTTAAAAAAAAAAACAAATGTCATGAATTTATGACACAAACAAAATATATTAAGTTTTAATTTACAATAAAACGAAGTATTACTCTAGTAATTGTAGAGATGAAACAGAAGTGGTTGAAATGCTTTTTAATAGCATGGGGCTGTGATGAACTGAGTTCAGTCTGTATTTAATATCAATTAGAAAGCACTTACTTATGAATGTCACGCAAAAAATGCGAGTTTTATGTACGGTTCTTCTCTCTTCTGTTTTATTTTAGAGAGGCTGCGAGTTTAAGGCCTTATTTAAATTCACAACTATCGCTTTTAATCAAACACGCTGAAACTAAGTTAAGATGGCGTCTAAATATTTAATTATAATTATCTAAGATTAAGAAAACACTAAACTTTATACTGCAGTTGGGTCTAATAATGTGTAATGAATTCAATCCATAAACATGCATACTGTATGACTTTGTAAGCGTTATAAAAATTGATTGGTGAAATTAAATAGATTTCTTTTTATTTTTTTTGATTGAATACCAAGCTCTGAGATCCTTATTTTCTAAAACTTTTGTTTAACTTTAATATTGATTAACAGTGGTGATTTTTTTCAAAATGATTCAGCGATAATTTTATTATTATTTAGAAGAGATTAGATAGAGAGATTTAGAACAAAACAACATTCTTTTAATTAAAAAAAAACAGTAATAGAACGGTCTTCAATAATTCAAAGCGTTCAAATTTTTATACGTTTTATAAATATATGTTTTTCAATTTTTTAAAGTCTGTGAATAACACTTTAAAAACAAATGTTAAAAAATATTCGGTTAATTATTTTCATAAATACACGATTTTTACTTATTTACTATTTGTAACCTAAAAAAAAATTATAGCAATTTAAGCTTATAACTTATAATAATTATGACATTTAGCTTTTATAGCGTCCGCAAATAAAGCTATGAGGCATTCAGAAGCATTAGTCGATTCGTCATAATTTAATTTTAACGGAATGGAAATAACGTGAAAGCTCCGCGTCTCAATTGGTGTAATATCCTGCCAATGAAAATATAACGAATATATGTTTGGAAACGTCTGTTTATATGAAGATTATGGATTCAAAATTGACATTTGAGTACCGGAAATGTCTATATTAAAATAGCGACAGACGTCTTGTCTTGGCTATGAATAATCAATTCGAATCGTGATATATAGTCAGTTTCTGATTTTTATCAAGTTCCTGCCCAATACTCTATTTTTTTCCCTTAATAAAAACCTACATCAAGTTAAAAGAAATTTTATAAAAAAAGATTTATGATAACGGTAAAGTCGTTCTCTAGTTATGGCCAAGGTATTATAAATAGGACCGATTTTTATATATAGCTCAGTAGATACATTACATTAGTTAAGTAATTTGACATTTGTACAAAACAGATTATAAAACAATATTATGTTACGCTTTCAAATTTTTTTTTAAATAATGACACAGACCTGATGTAAAACAGCCGATACAAGCGCAAAATAATAACAAAAAAAAGAATTCTTATCTCTGGTCTATATCCCTGAGCGTAGTTTGTTTCAGTTTCTCTAGAGGCATTCAAAAAACCCGGAAATACTTTCTCACATGTGGTCCACAAAGCCTCTTTTGTTCGTCTAGGTGCGATGACCCGGCGCTGTGCTTTTTATATGAGAAAATATGGCTTTCAATACTGTATTAATGCTTATTTCGTTTAGAATTTAATTTGGAAACTTAGAAATATAAAATATTATTTACCGCTATCATGGCGCAGTGTAGTCGTGACTGTGGGTTCGATTCCGCTTGAGGGAATGCTTACCTATATTTAAAACTATTTCATTTCTCCGCTCTGAAACTGGGAAACGGGAGTGTATTGACACTAGGTTCTCTCTGACTGCCCTGCTTTGCTGGAAAAAGTTGAAAAAAAAAGAGATATAATAGAAGTTCTTATAGATTTTTTTCACCTAAAATCTAAATTACTCTTTGATCTACTCAAAATGATTAAATAAAGAAAAACAGAAAATATTTCATTTCATTCAGTTTATGTTATAAACCTTTTCTTTTAATATTTTAAAAAATATAGGCATTGAGCGAAGCCATCTTTGTTATCCTGTACAAAGCGAGTCACTTTAAAAAAATAAAGCAGACAATGGAATTTATTGTTCAGCCCCAAAGTTTAAATTTGGGGAAAACGTTTCAGTTTGTGAAAAATATTTCTTGTTTATTAAAAGAAAAAAGTTTGTACATATTTTGTTTATCTTTTAATATACCTAATTATATTATTTAATATTCACACAAAACCCAATTTCTGTAGAGACAAAAAACCTTGTGATGGTACTTCATTCTTCAATTTCCACCCATTTGATAGACATTGCGTGTTGCGTTACTTCTTTTATTCAGATAAAGTAGTCGTAAAAAAAAATAAAAACTTGCAATTTAAACGGAGATTCAAACCACAACCAATGCGGATACAGTCAGCACTTTCCAAGCTACCATTTATTTTTTTAAGAATTTTTACATTATAATTTACTATTTTCAAGTCATTCAAAGCTGGCGGCGATCCAAATGCACTTTAAGTTCGAGGTCAGGGGGAGTTAATTTTGGACGATCCTTTCTCCATACCGAGGATAATATTAGCTTCTCTCGCTGTTTAAATATAAATGTTGTTAAGCCATATTTATATGTACAATGTTTTATTTAACTTAATTTTTACTAACTAAAGTCATGACTAACGTATTAGGGAGTGGTTATAATTGATAGTAAAATACGCGTTGTCATAGCACTCGTACAAACGTGTATAAAAATGTATAGAGAGAGAGATAAGTGTATATAATATTTATCGTTACATTAAAATGTTTTCTTGTTTTCCCCGCATAGCAAGGTAGTTAGAGAGAACCTAGTGTCAAGATACTCCATTCTCCACTTTCCGCCAGAATTTGAGACATTGCGAGACGCCAGAGTGACGCAGCTCGTAGCCGGTCTTTGGCTTGTTCACTAGAGCGAAGAAATTAAAATATCTAAATTTTTACAATTCCGCCGAGTGTGAATCGAACCCGCAACCAATCGTCATGCAATGCGGTCGGAAGCTCTATCACTGCGCCACGGTAGCGTCTACATTAATATGTAGAGGCCATCGTGATTTCGCCACTCAACGCGCAATGTTTCGATTTCAGGGGAAAAGTGGACTACGGAGTGTCTTGACACTAGGTTCTGTCTGACTTACCTGTTATGTGAGAAAAAGCGAGAAGCTGCTAAAATGCCATTTTCCAACCATACTTATATATTTTTTAAAAAATAAGTAACGCTAGATTAATTTAAATTGTAACAAATATATAGACGTATAGGAACCACTTTATTATAATTATTACGAGTTAATTACCTAACCGTATTTCTTGGGGCGTTAAATTTTAACACTTTCAGTCGCGACGTCGGCCATGCGCGACGCTTTTATTAAAGGGAACGAAACGAATATTATAAAATCAAACGTTTTGCCTTTTAAATTCGCAGTCACTCTCAGAGATGTCTATTAGCATTTAACTGGTATTAGAGCCGTACGGTTAAATTAATTTTACATTAAATAAAGTCCCACTGCGGCACAATGGCCACTAATTAATTAAGGCTACTTAGTAATTATTTACTTAAGACCCATGAAATAATTGTGACAGAATACATAAAGAACTGTCAAAAGTTCTGTCAATTTTTTTTTTAAGAAAAGTGCTTTAGTTCAAAATAATTGTGCCGGAACGAGGCGTTCGTTATTACGTCCTAAATTATACGTAATAAATGAAATTATCTTTTTGTTTTCATTTAGAAATAGAATTTATTGCCATATTATGAGGTTATATTGTAACTTAATAGTATGCTACTTAGCTAACTAATATAATTAATTACTCACTAAGGAAATGTCAATTTAAACTTAGAAAAAATTTAGGAAGAAATCCTGGCGCTGGGACAGCGTCTCACTGTAAAATCGTTTGGTTATTTGTTCGATCGCACTCGGAGGAATTCCTTATTTCAAATATTTTAATTTCTACGCTCAGGCTCTATGACAAAGCATTGAGCGGCGTTGAGTTCCGCCACACAACACACAATGTCTCGATTTCGGGCGGAAAAGAAAGTGGAGAAAAGAGTGACTTGACACTAGGTTCTTCTGACGGGTAGCACTGTGCGGGAAATGGCCTTAAAGTAAGATTTGAAGTCCTCTTTGAGCTTTTAGATACAGTCTAAGCACTCTACTCAATTAGGCTATAGCTGTACGTTTTCATCTTGTCACATGAAAATTTCTAGAGTTTTAATTAATACGCCTTAGATTTTAACGCAACTTCACGTTTTTCTTGCATAAAAGAGAGAGAACCTAATGTCAATGAACTCCGTTATTGAGACATTGCCGGATTTCAAAGCCGCACTTTGTCTATGTATATTTTATAAAATTTTGATTATAATACAAGGATTATTTTACATAGAATTATCGTTTGGTGAGAAATTATGTTAACACAAGGTGTAACGACCGTTTAGAATTATTGATATACCGGCAGTTAAATCTATAGTTAAATTAACTCAGTCGTTTGGACGGTATCCAAGAGACTTATTTACGCTATAATCCTAAATGTTTAAATGAGTCAATCAACTTCTAAGGTACTTCTTTGAGTGTAACGAAGAAAAAGATTTGTTAAAAATATATATAGGTATTCTAATAGAGCTACTATATTATCACTTGGCAAATAAGTTGTTTTTAATAGTAGCTGCAAAGTTTTCATTATAATTTTCGATATATATTGTAAACTCTGCATTTTTATATTGCGTTACAGTCCTTGTGGGCAGTGTGTTTGTATGAAAATCAACATTTCTCCCCTGCGTTACTAAAAAAAAGATAATAAAGCTAAGGGTGATGTTCCATAATGTATCTACGACATTTAAAAAAATATTTATTAATAATATTGGTTTATATTTTTTTATTTTATGGGGACACGAAACGTGTACTTTAAAGGTTGTTTACCCCAAATACTAATTTAAAATAATTAATTCAATGCAATTTTCAAATTATTTATATATGAAGGGCAAGGGCGGTAAAAAAGGCAGGGGGTTGGTTGGTCTTGGTTGACCTTCGAGAACACAGTATCGATGATACTGGATGAAGGTCACGTAAAAAGTATGAGGACCTCCCACTCCGTCCTCTCCGATTATCCCTATAGGGATATCCCTATAGGGATTAATAAAAGGTTAAGCTAAAAGCTTTTCATTATAAGCAAGCATATTTAGAAAACGTATAAAAGTTTGAACGCAGCGGGATTCGAACCCGCACCTCATGGACGGTTTCCAAGAGGCGCGGATTCGATTTTGCTTTTCATTTCCCAAGTGTGTGATTAACACTTGAAAATGTAAAACAAAAAGCTTGTCTTTTCATAACGGCAGTTCTTTCTTAAAAAAAATATAGGTAGGTATGTACTTAGTTTTGTTTGCGTAAAGTAATTTAGATAAACAATTTTAATAGAACGTGACTATATTACGAGATTTTACTGCTTCTAATAGACAATTATTCTTTTCACTTTCATTTATAAATTCATAAAATTTACATAACTCTTGTGAGGTTATTATAGTAGTATTTATATAATATTAAAAAACAATGCCATTGCGGTTTATAATAATTATACTTCAAAAATAAGTAATAGAGGCCATTGTAGCGCAGTGGCCCAGTGCCAGTGGATTCGATTCCCATTCGAGAGTTTGATTATTTTTCAAAGCGCGGCGATGAGTTCGTCGAAACCGAGTTGGGAGTGTGGAGAACGGGGTGTCTTGAGACGAGGTTCGTTTTGCCTACAAGGCTATGCTGTAATAAGCGTGAAGCTGTATATAAAAATAATCTATCCATCTATTTATAAACACCTGAAGAAAAAACTTAAATATTAGGGATACATTAAATTAATCAAAATAAATATTAATTAATAATAAATATCTTAAGTTTTGTTTTAATTTCTATAAACAATTGTGTTAATTTCTATAAACATTCATATATCAATTTCCTAAGTGTATGAATAAGACTTTAAAAAAATTTATAAAAATATGCATATCAAACGTTGTTAAGGCAACGTGTATTTTACGCGTCAGTATTTCAGATAACTCGAACTGTGTTGCGGCGTACAGTTCCGCTACCTCTTATCTTAGCAAATAACATATATACAATGAACGGAGTGAAGTGTCCCTTTTGTCTACTATAAGTAATTGGTAAAATTATATAAATACACATTTAAAATTCAAGCTATAAATTGTTTTATATATTAAAACTTTTTATTATTAAAAATTACATATGTTAAGTTAGCCGTGACCTAGCAAGCGGCACGCGAACCAGGTTGCTTGCACCCCAAATATGGCGACTGTCGCTGATTGCACGCTTTTATGGAGTTATAATATATATAATGTAATGTTATATAATAATATATAGCAATATAATAATTATATATATAAATACGTTTAATGTATTTATTATATCTTATCTTTAGTAATAATTATTTTTGCGTATGTTCAATAAAGACAAAGCGCAGTGTTAATTTACGCCACTTAAAGGAATTCTTCGAATTCGGCACGTGGAGAACAGAGTGTATTGCCACTAGTCTGTAGCTTCACGCTTTTTCCCGTATAGATATAGATATACGGGAAAAAGGGTGAAGCTGATATAAAATAATAATAATTTAAAGGTTGATCACTATTATGACTTTCAATGGACACTTAAATACCAGCGTTTCCTTTCAGTTAAAATAAAATCTTTTGAAGATGAATTTCAATTTAGCTTAATATATACAAGGGGATACCATTCTTTTATAACTCATTGCTGCCTATTATGTAATAAAAAAAATCGTGGCTCTTAATTAAAATTTGAATGGGTTTTTATAGGGCTAAAGGCATTAGGTTGATACTTATATGCCAAACCATCGTGGCGTGGTGGGACTGGTGGTAGCGTCTGACTGTAAACGCGGTTGGTTATGGGTTCTATTCACATTTTTAATTTCCTCGGTTTTATAAAACAACGCGGCGTTGAACTCCGCCAAGTTAAGTAAAACCAAAGTGCATAACAAGATTTCTTAAGGATAGATTGTCTTTCATGTTACAAAAGAGGCTTTATAATCTTTAACTGCAGATGGACAGAAGTGGATTTAAAAAAAACCCTGAAAATATTTAATAAAAACTACAAGGGCGTCCACATTAAACTCGCTGGGCCATACAATAAATATGTACTTATTATCTATTTCGTGGGCCTTCGGAACGCAGCGATTGCGATTGTTTATGGGCTCCATACTCACTTCAGGGATTATATTCAAAATATTGTAATTTCTCCGCTCTGGTACCTAAGACAAAGCGTGGCGTTGAGTTCCGCCATTCATCACATTTATTGCGATAGATTTCGGGTAGAAAATGGACAACAGGATCTTGACACTAGGTTCTCGCTGACTACCATGCTATGTGGGTAAAAGCGTGAAGCTGAAAAAAATGAATCTATTTTCAATACACTATAATAAATTTATATTAATATACTATTTTCATACAATTTTAAAATAAATATCCTACAGCTTTATTCCAATGTCGTATGAAGAAAGGAAGTTCAATAATACTGTATACACCAGTGTATGTATTAGGTACGTGCCACATGGATATATTAAGATTTAAGACCGTTTCATCAAAACACACATCTCGCGTACATTCAACCCGCTTGCGATGAGTATTTTTAATCTCACATAGGTATATTGACATATGTCATATTTTTTTATTATATCTGTTGTGTTATTGATCTTTATTTTATTTATGGCTTGTAGGCGTGCCAGTTAATCAAAATTTACCTTGCCTATGGTTTAGATACGATGGAGACTGGATAGTTAATTTTTAATAAAATAACGCGTAAAATTTTTAAACGGTTTAAAAAATAAAAGGTTTTATTATTTAAAGTACCACCTGCAATGAAAATTACAACACAAGATATATATAACTAAATTATATACATAAAATATTAATACAATCTACTTATTTATATCTGTATCAGGTATTATAAAGTATATTTTAATTTTTAAAATGTCAGTGGTTTGACATTTAACTGCCAGTTTCAAAAATATATTATATTTGTTTTTGTTAGGTACCTGTCAAGTTTATTAGAGCCAGCTCTCCGATTACCACTTTTCGCTTAATATAAATTGGATATTGTTTTCTTTTCAGCTTCACGCATATCATGGTAGAGTCAGAGGAAACAATCTAAACTATCAAAACACTTCGTTCTCCACTTTTGTTTATAATTTAGTTTTTACATAAATCTGTACAATTTTTAATCTATGCTTTAAAAATACATGTCGACTTACCGTTTAAAATACTTGAAACCAGCGGGAGTTGAGTTAAACGTTTATTCTCCGCCTTTTGCATTCAATGTACGCGTTTAAATAATTAAAATGCACAGTTCATACTATGTCTAAGGTGCATGGAATTTAAAAGTTTAACGAAGGTCGCTTATTCGAATCCTGGTTAAAAAATAAGCATAATTTTTTAATCACATGGTGGACTTTCCTTACACATTTCTTATTTTTTATATATCTAGGATTTTTTATTTTGTTTTGTTCGGTACTTTCTGCATAAACTGGTTCTTTATTAATGTCATAGACAATATTTTTTCAAGAGAAGACGAAAGAGAGAAGAGAAGACAAGAAGTTTTTCAAAATAGAATTTGAACCGGCTACTAAGTACTAACCATAGTGAAAAAGTCAACGGTATTTATTTACGGAGTTAACTAAGACTAAGTTATATAACACACAATATATTTTATCTTCAATCTATATTATCCAATTTTTCACTGCTATTATAAATCGATACTTATCAATCAAAAAGACATTAGCGCTATCTTTTCAAAAACAATTAACATGAAACAACAAGTTTTCTATGTAATTGATTTATCAGCTTTGTTTGATAAAAATTAAAAACTGTATACTTTATTTAATAAATACTTTAAAATACATACAGGTAATGAATGCATTTTACGTTTATTTCTTACAACTTCACGCTTTTTCCCGCGTAGCAGGGTAGTCAGAGAGAAACTAGTGTCAAGTCACTCCGCTTACGACATTCAACTGGAAATTGAGACATTGTGTATTGGGTGGCGGAACTCAATCAGCTCGACTTATAATAAAATTGCATAAGGTCAACGGCCAACGGTTGCGCTTAGTCTTAGGTACCAGAGTGTAACAATTGAAATATAAATAAATAATTTAAATATAATCGTTCCTACGAATGGTCAGGATGACCTAAAGTTTATTTAAATATTTATTAGTGTTTATATAGAAACAATTTATAACCAAACAAAGATCAAAACGCTATACCTCTAAACTAGTGTTCTCAGTTTTACATGACCAGTTATGTTCTATCAAATTTGGAGCAGCTTTTTATTTGTTTATTATTATCCAGCTATAAAATGACAGAGAGGTAACAATTATATCAAGACATCAAGACGAGTGGCGGAGCTCGACTCCGCGTTTTGCCTAATCGGAGCCGAGAATTGAAAATAAATTATATATAATTAATCCCCCAAATAAGAATCGAATCCACGACAATCGCGTTTACATTCAGACGCTCTCCCACTGCGCCACGACGACCGACGACACGACGTTTTTATGTATGTGCACATATATTTAGCTTAAACATTCATTGTCCTGTAGACGAAAACAGGAAACTCGTGTATATTGACCCAAATTAAATGTGACTAAACATTCCTAAGTGATGGCGAGGGAAGGTTTGTGGTATATTAATTTGTATGAAAAAGATTGCTTTTGATCGTCTTGGTACAGTTAACAAGTGTCTAGGTTTACACGATGGTTTTGGGTTCGATTAGCAGTTAATGAAATGTTTATAACTAGCCTGTTTCGTGTTTTCAGCGGCTTTTTCGTAAAAAAAATTAATTTCTGGAAAAACTAAAAACAATTGGAGAAAATTTAGTAGTCTATATTCAACCTAAAACCCTAAAGTATCTCTATATGAAATTTCATCAGAATCAGTTCAACGGTTTGGCTGTAATGACGTCACTGACAGACAGCTACTTTCGCATTTATAATATTAGTATGGATTAAATAAATTTTCGTTTCGCTTGGCTAGATAAAATGTGGCGTTGGGTATGTTAGGTAGTCAACTAATTTTGAAAATCTCAAAAATAGGGGGAAGAAATCAAGTTTTTCAGAAGAAAATTTCCTCTACTGACTGATGGGGGGGAGTAGGGGGTATGCAGTAGAAGTAGTTATCAAAAATCCATCCAATCTGTTTAGACATAACATTGGCTTCGCCGTCCAAGTGCTTTAAATACAGAGACGGTGCGTCATAACACCGTCTCTCCTCCATACACTTGCTAAAACAAAAAAAATGCCTCTAAAGCCGAGTGTACAAACACTATTCACTACATAATTTAAAAGGTGTTTAAATATAACTTAAAAACCACCCATAGTATTCATTTAATATATAGGAAAATATACTCGTATACGTTCGAGGGACCCCGGGCAGCGGCCATGTCATATATTTAATTCATAGAGTCCATATGGTGCTATAATCATATGAAGAGCTTAGAGTAAATTGATACAATAGCTGTGGAACGTGCCATCTCTTATTTACTAATATTCGCAAGTTAACCACTTCCGGTTTAAAGCAACGTCTAACTAGACAATGAATTATTTATTATAGTTAGATTAGACTGGTAAATCCGACATTCTTTCTATGTTATGTATATAACTACAGATGTTATAGTCGAATTTTTACAAAATATTTGTAAATTGTAGCTTGTAGTAAATATATGTTATTTTGGGTTATAAGCTATATTAATGTAAATTTTTGTCCGTAAAATAGTTTTTGCGAGACAGACTATCATTATCACCTCATCATTCTCTTCGTCATTGTCTTCTTATTCATTTGTTTCTCAGTTCTCCACTATCCGTTCGAATGAGTTGAGTAGCGGCACCCAACCTTGCGCTTTGTCTTGTCACCAGAGTTTGAATCGAACCCACTACCAGCCGCGATTACATTCATACGCTGTCCCGCAATAGCCCATGGATGGCGCAATTAAATTTAAATATAAAATGTCGTAAAATCAACAATTTCAGAAAATGGTGAAATAGTTTTTGGCTATTTATAAAATATAGTTGCAACTTTTAACTAGAAAACCAATTATTTGTTTATTGTTAATTTTGACGTTTTATTAAATTTAACGATATTTCTTAAGCTGTTTAAGACATTTTACAATATATTTCACAATAACGATTTCATATTTAATACTAAGTTGTTTCGAACGCAAAAATATAGTTTTTGAATATACCGTACGTACTAATTATTTTTTAGCTTCACACTTTATCTCTAGCGGGGTAGTCAAAGAGAACGGAGCGGCAAATAAGACCCTACGGTCTTATATGCCGCTTCGTTGCAGGGACCTACGTCCCTGCATACTTCTTTCGCCTCGTCCACTGTCATCACCTTCCTTCAGTAACATCGATTATGCGTTCTCGAAGGTCAGCCGAGATCTCCCCTTACCTCTTAACGCTCAGCATTGCTTCATATATTTTCTTACCGTTCTCTCATCCATCTATCATCTTAAATCCTCTTGACGTGCCCAAACCAAGACAAGTTCTTCTTCATTCTTAGTATAACACCCTGATTTACGCCTGCCATTTTATATAACTCGGATTCGATCAGCTAAGCTTACTCCGCACATACTACGAAGAGATCGCATAGGTATATACAGCATTCATCTTTCTTTCATGCTTTTTCTGTCATACGCACGTTACGCATTTTTACTCATTTTTAAAAAATAAGTATGAAAATATGGTATATATGTTAATTAAAGTAAAATACTAATATTAAAACGATATCATACAATACAGATAACTTTAGTGGTTAGTACTTAGTGTATGTACGAATTACCAGTCATAATATTTTGGTTCGTTTTTCGTCATTAATGGAAACAATTTAACGCATAGTTGATTCTATTTTAAGACTTGAAGTCTAAATATTAAATTATAAGTTTTAGTGTTATATTTTCTTTTTTTTTATGAGGCTGGAGACTAAAGAAGAGTAGAACAGCGGGATCTACTGATAATTGCTCATTTATAAAGCCACAGCGTTAATTTTATTTATTTACTTTTTTGGTATATAAAACCTTTTTATTTCAATTATTTGCATTTCTGTAAATTTACATCTGGTTGACAAAAGTAATTTAAAAAAAAATAAAACGTCACCAACATTGTCGTACAAACTATTAAGAATCCAAATAAACGCAAAATATTATGTGCAAATTATAAAGCAAATTATCAACAAAATGGCGGACCAAGCCGACCAAATTGAAAATACATACAAACGTCTGCAAGACCATATAGACAAGTTGTCCACTAGCCAGAGTGGTATAATAACTAAATTTGACGTTTTGAGCAAAAATGTTGATGAATTAAGAAAGATTTTAAATGAATTTTCGGTGAAAATGTCGCGTTTTGATGAATTATTGACAGATGGACGGACAATAAATAATGAAGTGAACGTTATAAAATGTAAAATTAATGAACTATTTACTATTGTGAGAGACGGGAAAGAAGATGATTCTGTACGAAGTGAGGGTGTGAGAGACGTTGATTCGTGCCATTCAGGATTTTCCTGCTCTTCTAAGGTAAACTACATATTAAGTTAACTAATATTTCGAACTAGCGACCAGCTGGCGGCTTCGCCTGCGTAAACTACACGACTAAACTATTTCTTTGTTTCACCCGCCTGCCGTTTTCACTTAAATCTCAAACTAAGCTTTCTTTTTAATGGTTGTAACTTTTTTGTCTCCTGTAAAACTGCATTTAAATCGGTTAAGTATTGAATCGGTCGGTAATTGGTTGCATAAAACAAACGAGTTTAGCACGCACAAACGCACCGACAGACAGAAAAGAACAATATTTTTTCTCATATATCTTCCATGTCACATACAGACAGCAATCGGATAACCTTTGAAGAGGTATGAGAAAGTCATAATTTAATTATGTATAAGTATATACTGTAATATATAACATCACTTTGTTCTCCATTTTCCACGCTTTTAATTGACATTAAGTACATATTGACTAGCGGAGCGTAACGCCGCTATTTGAATGTTAAGATGTAAATATTTTAAATATCAATAAAATGTATAGAAACTAATTTGAACTCAGCACTTTACAGTTTTAAACATATTAAGATTTACAGTGCGAGTGTCTTGATACGTCAGAGTGTACTCGAACTTACAATCATCCCACATTGTTAGATATTTTAATTTCAAAACAGCTTTATCCCGCTTAGCAGACACTCCGTTCTCCATTTTCCGCCCGAAATCTCTTGATTCTCTATGTGATGTGCTGATTTGGCGAAATTCAACAACGCGCTTTCCCAGTCTTTAACCAGAGCGGGGGAATGAAAATTAATTTACAATTTATCGTTCCTTTGTGTGGAATCGTATCCACAACCAATAGCGCTTACACTGCCAGACGCTATCACCCCCTGCGCCTCAATGGTAACATTTTCATTATTTCATTATTATATAAAACTATTACAAACTTTTTTTTTTCATAACACATATACATACCTACGTATTATGAAGAATGTATATTGTAGTTATCGCAAAATATTTTTAGGTAATTTCTATTTATATGTATTATTGAATTTATTATGACAAATTTACAACGGAAATATTGTTATCTAATGATTAGTACAATAAACTTGATTTCCCCGAACGAATGATAGATAGAATGAAATCGTGTATTTTAAGATAGTGATGTCATCGGTGTTGCAGAAATATTACTTTTTTTTTTAAATAAATAATGATAACGATCTTATATGACCGGTTTAGTATCGCATTTTAACCGACTTAAGAAAATTAGGAGGTTCTCGATTCGACTGTACGTACTTTTGTGTGTGTGTGTTGCCGCATAACTTTTTTACTGGGTGAACCGATTTTGATAATTCTTTTATTGTATGATAGCTAGCTATCGATAGCTTCGCATGTGGTCTCTCTCTCGTTAACGATTTGACGAGTAGATTTTGAATTATTCGTTACTGGTTATCTTATATTTAATTGAAAATCGTAGACACAAGTCGGTTTTCTTTTTTCCGTTTAAGTTTTTTTTCTATGTATTTTTATATTGTGTCACTAAAAATCAAAGGTTTGAGAAGATTTTTGAGATCAGCATCTCGAACAGCTGGTTGTGGATTCAATTCTCGCTCGGGGGAGTGATTACATTTAAATTATTTTTTATTTTTCTGCTCTGCTGCGCAAAGCGCGGGGTTGAATTACGCCATTCAACATGCAATGTGTCTAAGTAGTGCAGAGAAAGGAGTGTCTTAACAATAGGTCAAGACTCTAGACACTAGAAGCAGAGAACGCTTAGGTTTTCAGCCGAATTCGAGGCATGGCCTGTTAAGTGGCGGAACTGAACGAAGCGCTTTATCTTATCACACGGCTTTGGTTATATTAAACGTTAATACTTAAAAAAATACCACTAATTTGTTTATTTACACAACATTTAGAAGAAAACAATTAACCATCTAAAATAAATTATTTTTCAAACACACAAATTTATTTAAATGCTCCATGTTTGAATAGATTAGTTCACTTTGTATGTCGAACTCTCGGTTATATACGAGTACTAACAAGAGGCGCTAATTACAAAAAATTACGCTTTTTATCGCGTACAGTGAAAGGATGGTATGCAGTTATGCGCATATAAAGGTGGCTGTTGACTGGAAATATGGATATATGGAGATATAATATTTATGTGTTTTAACTTATTGGTACTCAGATATGTTATGAAGCCATAACCAAAGTTATAGGATATCCGAAATAAACAGCTATAGCTAAACGTAATCGAAGCCTATATGATAGATTCGGATAATATCGGATATGGGCGAAGACTAAATGAAAGCCGATAATTGACTATTTAAATAGTAAAGGCACCTGGGATGAAAGTAATATTGTGATATTACGAAAAAGACTAATTGCTGGCTAAAACTTACTTAAGTTCCACAAAAACCAAAGCCTTATCCAAAATAACTCGAAGTCATTAATATATCCGGTACCGATACATCGGTATGGTATTTTTCCTGTATCCTTGTCCAGATTTGAAATGATAAATTCGTAACATCCCTAGTGTATTCCGTAACACTCCGTTCTCTGCTCTACGCTCTCAGTTAAATCAATTCTAATATTTTCATTAAAATAGCTGGCTATATGTCTGCTATATTATCCTCAAAAATGGCAACACTGATCATTTTAGGATTTTTGTATACAATACAATGTTCATATTTTATTTGGTTTTTCTTTTTTGCAATCGTTTCTTAACAAGATTTTAATTTGTTTTTTTTTTAAATGGAACTCCTCCAGATTTAGCAGTAGGTGACAATACATTCAGTCCTCCATTTTCCATGTCAGTTTACGAACTGGCAATTAATGGAAACAACACTATCGATTAGAAGTTTTTCTGTCGTTAAGTATCCATATTGGCTTGCGACGCGCGTTCCTCTGTGCAGAATGTGCCGACTCGTTGGCTACGTATGTATTTTCTAATTATGCAAAAAAATCACGCCAGACTAGGCTTTAATATCGAGAGATGATTGTTTTTTATTTATATTATTCTTTAGAATATATAGCATAAATATGTTCTATGTTAGTTACCAGCTGTTGCCCGCGACTTCGTTCTCTTAGTAATGGAGATCTCTCTGCCATATTTCAAGTTTGTAGCAAAATAATTAATGACTTTCACGTAAATTTTTAAGAGTCCTACTTGATCCCGGGCCCGTGTGCACGTGTGTGCCCGTTTCTAAAAATTATTCACCACGGCAAGTATTCTCAATAAGAAGAGGTGGAGATATGTTGAATAGGGAAGTGAGTGTAGGTTTGATTTTCGATTGAACGTTTTGTAAATTGCGAACGAAAATTATGAAAGGAAAATTTGATATATTTTGTAGGATATATCGTTAGCTTCCGAATGTAAACGTTATGGGTTTATTTATAATGATGGTTTAATCAATCGTTCCCATTCAGGGTACTGATTATATTGAAATTATTCTCATTAGATTGTTTTAGTAAAATAAAAGCGAGGCGTTGAGCTAGAGTTGAGCAATTTAACACGCAATTTTGGGTGGTAAGTTGATAACGGAGTGCATTGAGTGCAGGGGTGCTATGCGGGGAAAAGCGTAAATCTGAAGAAAAATTTTATTTCATTATTCTCATAACCGTTTACTTTATTTTATGATTAAATGTAATCTAAAAATCAAGATAGCTATCCAATAAATCAATTCATAGAAAGCCGAATTTTTCAATTCGTAGTAAAGTATTATTAAGATACTGATAAAATCAATTATTAAAATTGAAATTTCAAGTTTTCAAATGCTTTTACCTATAGCTTCACCTGTAGGTAGGTCATATAACGAAGTGCTATTTTGGACAAATACTTAGCGTTAGATTTTTAGTGAAAATTTGCACACGTGTCCGGTGCCTATGATGATATAATATTTTCAGAGGATGAACCCGCTATCTCTCATATGATAGCCAGGATGACGAGGCAATGGATGATGAATAGTATGTTAATGTATTCAAACTTATCCTTTCCATATAAATTTCTATTTGAATAAGAAACTAATTTCACTATTGAAATCTAAATCTCATTGTGCGCATATGCACTTGTGGGTAGACTGATAGATTTTAGCCAAACTAAGTGTAATCTAATATTAAAAGCTATGCGCCTACAATGAACAAGGAACCATACATGCCAAATTTCAACATTCCACGTACAGTAGTGTCAGTATTTAGTTGCCATGCGTCGCTAGCCTAGCAACCTCTGCAAGTTCCACGCAATTATGAGAAGTCTCGTTTTTTTTAAAACCAAATATTATATATATTTTTTTTGTTTTGCTGCAGGTTACCATGACAACGGGGCTGGACCGCGACACGATACGCGCTGCTTACGAAGACGTGAGGGCCGACAGTTCTTTAACCGAATGGCAAGTTACGAGTATCTAATGGTTTAAAATACTAATACTAATAAATCGCAAACATTTTTTTTAGTTTCACTCTTATTCTTGCAAAGCGAGGTAGTCAGAGAGACATCTAGTGTCAAGACACTCAGTTTTCCACTGTCGAGACAATGAAAATAATTAAATTATGACCATTCCACCAATTATATTGAATTAATCGCGAATATATTCAAATGCTGACCTATGGCGCCACGATAGTCTACAATATTTGAAATGTTTCTTTGCCGAACGGAGTGTCTTGTCACTAGGTTCTCTCTGCCTACTCTATACACGGGAGAAGGCATAGTTAAAGAAAATATTCATCTACAATTTTTTAAGATGTTTCCCATCATGTTTTCTTTGAGCATTTCTTTTCCATCACGTATTGACGTTGGTATCTCTCGTCTGTATCAAACGCTTTTTGTTCCTCCCCGATCAAAAGACCCGCGTCTAGACTTGTCTAATGAAACAACGTTCCCTGTAATAGTGGTAATTTGTGGGAGAAATGTGAGGCTTAATGGAATTTTAGAATGGAAATGGAATTTTTATTTAAACAATTGGCTCGTCTTATTGATTTAGTTGGAAAATTGGATGAAAATTTTGTTGATGTCATGTTTTTTTTGTGATTTTTACACGTACTTGGCGTCTTCGTCCGCCCGCGTGAACTATAGCTGTTTCGTATCTACGACTGCCTTTTTGTAAGACAATGAAATTCCTGGAAATACTATGAAAAATGGAAGTAAAAATTGTGTTGAAAACTGTTCATATTGTTACTAAAAGACAAGCCAAATTATTTAATGAAATCTGAAAATGACGTGTTTAACAATGATTATGAGTCGACTAAAATAATCGGGAGAGAATTTCAGTTTGTTTACAAAGAATAAAATAATAATTCAACTATCTCCTAGATTAATACAACATTTTTTCACTACATGAATACAAAAATGTGTAAAAATTTAAATTAATTGTGGTTTCTTTTTTCATTTCTCCGATCCAAGACAAAACGCGGCGTTGATTTCCGTCACTCAACATGCAATGTCTCGACTTGGGTCGGAAAGTGGAGAACGGAAAGTCTTGACACTATATACTCTGTGACTACCCTGTTATGAGGGAGAAAAGCTTCACTCAGCTGAGAAAAAAGACAATAACCCTAACCATAAAACTATTTTTGCTGTGAGATTTGTTTGAAAATTTGCTCACGTTTCCGGATCCGATAATACAATATATATATATTCATAGCATGAACATGTTCTTGCCAGAACAAGTACGAGGACTTCATTTTAAGCGAGTTCCTTTTAGTTTTATATTGGGGTAAAAATCTACATTAGTTTTTTTTTTTATTTTTTGGTTGGGTATATATAAAATATAAATTATTATTTTATTGATTTAATGTATTCTGAATGTTTCCATTATAAAAAATATTGACGTCCTGCCCTTCTTTTTATTAAAATCTAGTGTCAAGACACTCCGTTCACCATCTTCCGCCCGAATACCAGACATTCGCCCTTTTTGGACGTCGCCATATAAACTTTAGGCTTTAAATTTCATACTCCATGTACCGTCTGGATAATTAACACAAAAGGTGGTGCATACTTTTCGTTTCACGTATTATTTAATATAATGCTAATTATTGTTACGGACATTCGACAGGGCGGTGTTCAAGTTCGACGGCGCTCGCATAGTGTGCTCCGCCCGCGGCAGCGACTTCACCGAGTTCCGCACACAGTTCTCCGATGACGAGCGTGCTTTTGGTTACCTCAGGTAAGTGGTTGTTTTTTAATTATATGTATTTATTTGTAATATACTTACATTTAAATATAATTTGACTCAATCAAGAGTATAATATAAAATTTGACTAATATTGGTTCAAAATCAAAATATTCTTTATTCGAATAGGCTATTTCAAGCAAGCACTTTCGTTAATCGTCAATTCACATAAAATGTCAGTATTGTCAATCCTAGGCGGCAGCTACCTATAGCTTTTATAGTAAAGCCGTAATAAAAGAAAAATAATGATTAGGCTATTAAACAGAATTCCATAAATTATCAATGAGAGAGCAAGATAATACAGTTTCAAAGATAAATTCTCAACCAGATTTGTCTTTGAAACTGAAAGTGACTAATTAGGTTTCGCTACCCAACTATGTCCTATGTAGGTATGTATTGATGTCTACTTGGTTGAATGCGAAGATGCGTAAATCTTTTTCTTTTTTTCATACAAAATTAAAAAAAAACCGGAAGGGGCCCTGACCGTGGATACGGGCGTTACTGCACATTTAAAAGTCTACATTTGTTTCGCAAGTCTTAGGGCACTGCCCCGAGCTCGTCTCTCTCTCTCTCTCTCCAAGGCGATTACGATATGAATCCATGGAATTGAGTTTGTTCTCTTTATTGATTATTTTAGGTTGCAAATGGGCGACGAGATGTCAAAACGCAGGAAGTTCTTGTTCGTGACGTGGGTGGGGCCCAACGTGTCTGTCATCAATCGCGCCAAGATGTCCACCGACAAGGCGATCATCAAGGATATTATATCTGTAAGTATTTAAATATACGCACCCCCAAACACCCCAAGTACTGTATCGATACAAATTAATTCCGATTCAATTACGACGCAATGTATATCAAATTTATATCTAGAAATAAATTAAATGCATTGCTAAATTACTAAAGTATAAAAATTAAACTATTAATTTCCCGTGGGAAATTTATAGTTTTTCTATTTGAAATTTTTATATAATTTATTAATAACTTCATAGAAGATTTAAGCCATCTTATAAATAAGCCCGTAACTATCCATCCAATGAAACAAATTGATATGAATTTTGTGTAGGTTTTTTTGTTTTCAGCTTTGTTATATTTAAATTATTTTCATTTATCCGCTCTCTGGTTCTGGTGACTAGACCAAGGGCGGCGTTGAGTTCCGCCACACAATACGCACTGTGTCTCCGATTCACTGCAGCGCGGTGCCTCGACACTAGGTTCTCCCCCCGTACCCTGCTCTGCGGGAAAAAGCGTGAAACTGAGATAAATATTTAATAAATAGTTTTTTATAGAGCATAAAATATATTTCTTATAATCTGACTCTCAATGTATATTAATGTATCTATATATATATATATTGCTTCTAGAGCAATACGGCTGCCATTGCACATATAATTTAAGTTTAATTATGTCATTAAGTCTAAATTGTAATTTGTCATAATTATTATTCTTTATAGAATCAATCACGAACCCGCCTCTCCTTTGCCCTTCGACGTTAGTTCATTGACAGTTATTGATTGTTTTTAAGTGTTATCTTATCCAGCTAAGTGAGTGACAAATGTTGTTATCGACTAATAATTTTCAAGTATACTTACTTTGTGGGGCTTCGTAATTAATGTTTCTTGTGAAATTATTTAATTTAAACATATATATAAAATCAATATTAATATATATTGCCATTGCGATGGTCGTGAGTTTGATTACCGTTTCATTTCACCCCTCTAGTGAGATGAAGGGCGGCGTTTAGTTTTGCCACTAAGTATATAATGTCTTAAATTTGTTAGGTATATATCTTGAAAAGTCTCTTCAAGCCTGAATAGCTTATAGCTTGGTGATGAATACCTGTTACTGTGTAATAAGTACTAAATAGTAAAACTATGGTTTTAGGTTCAATTCCCACTCAAGACAGATATCAAAATTGTCTTGTTAATTTTGTATGTATTTAAAAGTACATTTATAAGTAAACTCTATTTAATTTTGGTTTGAATAGTTGTTTGCAATTTTATTAATATTGTTAAATTTTAAAATTGTTGTATTTCATAGGAACTTTTGTTGTACTTGAAGAAATCAAAATGAAGAATCAAAATTAAATTTAAGTTATTAATATAATTAATACAGTACACACTTCAATAATTTATTAAATAACTATTTCATAATACAGTAAATTCATATAAAATCATATAAATACTTCCTGACATTAAACCCAACAGTCTGTGCAACGGCTGAGATAAAGTCATAACCCACAATGCATTTGTATTTGGATGTATCCAAATCTATCTCTTTACTTCCTGCTATCAGATTCAATTCAACCAAAGTAGCTATTTGAGCCAACAAGTTACTTGTTAAACCAATCTTTTCCTCCAAAATAGCATAAAATATAGCTAATAGTCTATCTAAAGTGAATATTTTTGGACCTAATTGTGTATTCAATTTTTCAGTAATCTTAGCTTTGGCCTTTACTTGTTGCATTCTTTTTCTTTGTTTACCATGATTTTTCATGAATAACCTCTTGTCTTCTTTTGGTGGATTGTAACTGGCCAGATATGCAGCGATTAGTAGATATTTTGCATAATATGGCAATTCAAAACTTTGGGCAAAGGTTTTTGTCGATAATAATTTGTCTTTTAAGGTGTTTTCGAAATTGTAACTTTCTAGTTCTGACCAGTCCGTGTTTTCTTTGCCCGGTGAAACCACTGATAGTTTAGAAGTGTTCAGCCTCAAATAAAGCATTTCTAAACTAGATTTCAATATAGGTGCAATATGCCGCCACAGTTTATTGAGATCAGTCGATCTAATTTCATTTTTTACAATTGGTTTACAATATTTAACGAAATTTACTCTAGCCATGTGTTGTAACTCAATTAAATCGCGACACGGTCGGTAGAACACACTCAAGAATGCGTTAAGAAAGTTTGCAAACAACTCTGGATTCTCTAATTCATCTTTTGTATCACAATCTATCTCGTTATTAGCCGTTACATATCGCACAAAGGACTTGTTATGCAAAAATATAATTTTAAACAGCTCTTCTTTGTTGTAGTTTGGAAAATATATCTTTATAGGTTCTCTTACTCCCATTTTGAAGTAAAAATTGTCGTAAATTAGATGTGTGACGAATATCGTACAGATGTTCAGGTTACAAAACTCACGGAGTCGTAACAGCGTGCACATTATGGTGTGGTTCATACTTCTCAGTCTGTCGGCTCTATCAAATACAAGCACGAACGGTTGGTACACAGTTTGTTTGTCGGCGATTGCATTTAAATTGTTTATTAGTTCCCATAACGAGTCGCATTTAACGTCCGCCAAATCTTCGTACAGTCCCGACAGAATAGATTCATACATAATTTTAGGTGTATAACATTCGATGCAATCTATCATGACATGTTTAAATTGCAAATAGTCCAAAACTGTTTTCAAGCATACGCTTTTGCCCGTGGCCATGTTGCCGCTAATAAATAGAGATATCGGTAACACTTCATCGCCGTCGCCCAAAAGAGCCAGTAGCTCGCTCAATTGACTTTCTCTGCACGGTAATTTGTTGTGTAAATCTTCCATATTTATGATTTCCTTTTAATATTCAGCAACACGAACATTATAGCGGGAACATAATTGAGGCATTCGATTGACGTTGGCTGTCAAAGTCGAATGCTTTAAAAAAAAAAAAACACACGATGGTTCGTGATTGGTTCATTTAAACTGAAACTGTTTCGTTTCACGCTTTTATTCATATTGAGATGAATTTAAGTGCGGCCTTTCTAAAATGTTTTCATTCAATTTATTTTCTATTTGTATTAATTTGTATATAATTTTATACAAAATATATATTTTGTAAGATGTGTATGATTTGTGCAATGTTTTAATTTCATTTAATATGTATTTTTTTTACATAAAGTAATTAGTCCATAATAAACTAAATTGCAAAAAGTTTAGGGAGAAGGCATTATAAATATGATGTTATTGATTTTATAAAACATTATTATAAATTAGATTTTATTGATTATTTAATTATTTCGATACACCATACAATGAAGAAAATCTATAAATATATTATATTTATTTCAGAATTTCGCTGTGGAACTTCAACTGGAGAACCAAGCTGAAATAGATATCGATCAATTCAAAGACGCCCTGAACAGAGCAGGTGGCGCCAACTACGGCACCGGCGTCAGGGACTTATGAATTGCCTTATACAAACATATGCTTTCATTTTAACTTAGCAATACAAGTCTTGTCTATGTCTAAAGAAAAGACAATAATGTTCTACATATTATTGTAATAATCAACCAAAGCTTAATAGTAAATGAAACAACATCTCTACCGTATTGCTCCGTTAAAATATTTGTGGTATAAGGTATTTTAAATTCAAGTCAGAAGTGGCATATTCAGAAAACTTTTAGTAGAATAAAAGTATTTGTAACGGATTTAATAAATTTTTGTAATGTTTTGTATATTTAAAATATAAATTAGAATTTCGATTCATATTTTGTAATGATATATTGTGTAACAATATATTTTAGTGATGAGCTCTTGGCATTATACATGTGGACTTTTGCCTTTATCATTGGAACGCTGCATCTTGCCCTTTTAGTATTTTTAAGAAGTCATTACAATTTATTTTCTTATTCTTGTTTTTCTAATGTTTTCATTTAAAAATTGTATTTATTTTTCGATGTCAAAGATTTATTTATTTTAGGGTTAATTGATTTGTGTGTTTTTTTCTGAAGTATTCATTTAGTGGCAGGGTGCAATGACCGCGTGACGTGCTGTTCACTGTTGCCATATATAGGCGCAAACGTGCATTTATTTTTGTCTACATTTGGATTTTTATTGCTTTTATATATATTACTAGTATTATATTATCACCCATACATTATTGACTGGTAATACAATAACCAAACATTTTAATGGCAGTTTTATTTATTTCCTTTACCATTATTTTATTAAGGTGATATTTGGAAAAAAAAATCTAAAGTAAATACTTAAAAATTAATAAACATCAATATAATTGGCCAATGATATTTCCTTAAGCTCATTAAGGATTTTGGGGCATTAGTAGAGGACAAAATGATCTATGTATAACGGAGAACGGAGTGTCTCGACACTAGGTTCTCTTTGACTAGAATCAGACAGACCCACCCTACTATGCCGGAAAAAGCGTGAAGATAAAATAAAATAATAATGAAATGTCTAATGGCAGTTTGTGTGCCTTTCTGGTTGTTAATAAAACGTTTCAATACATGTACAAAATATATCTTTATAATGAAAATAGTTGACTAAAGCAAACTATTCTGTTTTAAAAAGTAGTACCCATGTATATAAATGTTGTATTCATATTTCAGACTTTTCTAAACGCAAAAAATAATAGATAAAGCTCTTAAAATATTAAAATTCTGAATTGAATAATTAATTAGACATTCAAAGAACAGTTTATATTACTGACAGTAAAAATAATTAACTAGGGGGCTCCCTCTACATTCTCTATAAAAAAATATCGATGGGCGAACCGTCGGAAAACATTTGTATATGCAATAGGAAGATAATAAAATTTAATTACGGGTAAAGTTTCAGGTCTAATGATTAAGTCAAAATGCTAAATTTTTGATTTATTCGAAAGTACTGGGCTCAAGCTTCAGCGTAAGTATCTTGTTTATATATTAATTAATAATAGTTAATAAAACTATTGTAAAATAACGAAGATAAGTAAAAATAAAACAAACATTCTATTAGAAAAACGCATAAAAATTGGACGGAATCCAAGAGTCGCGGGTTCGAATCTGCGTTCAAGTTTTTATACATTTTCGCAAAATGTTTTTCATATCATAAGTGTGAGAATAACATTGCATAGAGCAAATTTGAAATTAAATAAAAAGAAAGAAAAATAAAGAATGTACTTGATTTATTATAATCTTAACTTATACATACATACAATTACAAAACTGACTTCCACAGCTAGTTTATTCTTACCATTTTATTGAATACAAAAAAAAAACTAATAAAAAAATAAAATATATAATACAAAATACAAGACTAAAATTCATGTAGATCTTTATATAAAACAAATGCTTTCATGGAATCTTATCATTTTATTGAAATATTTTTCCAAATATGTTCTTTCCATATATTGAATTAAAAAAAAACGTTTAAACCAGCATTAGACATTGTGTGTTGAGTGGCGGAACTCAACGCCGCGCCTTGTCTGAATATATATATATATATATATATATATTATTCGGAGGAGACCCCGATTGGGAATCGAACCCACAACCATTGCGTTTATAAACTATCATATGTAAATATTTGTTTAAAATTGGATTTTGTCAAATTTTCTATTAATATTTCTTTACTTAAGAAGAAATCCCGAGAAGTTATAATTATTATCATTTACTAAATGCTTTGAACATAAATTATATAAAGCGGCGTTAAGTCCCACAAGTCACAGTCAAAGTTTGAAGCGAGTAATGTAAAATATAATAAAGAAGTTATATTATAAAACAGCTTTAAACCAACGCTATGAAAATATTGTTTTCTCATCGGATCCGGACACATGAGCCAACTTTGAAGCAAACCTTTCCACAAGGGTATCGAAATAGTGTTACAAGATTGATTTACAGTTTTATGTATAAACATATACCTGGTTAAATGCCTGTGTTAATATAAAAAAAGAAAAGTATTTAAAAAGTTGTTAATATATTAATGGTAATGTAACATCTAAGGGTGTTATTCCGTAATATATCTATATAATTAAAAAATATTAGTATATAATAATATTGTTTTTTATTTCATAGGGATTGTCCCATATAGTGAAACTTATAAGAAAATAAAAAAGTTGTAATAATATTAATCTACATATTAATAAAATGTACTTTTTAATTGAACTTAAAACATTATTAGATTTGAAAACCATTTTTTTTCACAGTTATTTATGCAGTTTCCTTTTTTCTACTACACGCTGTATAACTCAATATTGTACACTTGATAATTAAAAAATATATGTATATGAAAAAAATCCATATTATTTAAAAAAAAAAATACTGGAACTTAACAACTGTCATTACAATAAAAGTTTAATTTGGTGACTTTAAGTTTGAATTATGTGTTTTAATATTTCTTACATTTCTTTAATCATCATTAAGTATACAATACGAGTACAATTTTATAATTTACATTTATATAGAAAGAGCAATGTCAATAGAGGGAAATCATAAGTGTATGGATCAGTGGCGAAGTGTGAAATTCTCATACAGGTAAAGCTAACTTAAATAAAGCGTTTAATTGTATGTTGAAATTGTCTTGTATCAATTAAATAGAATTTTGTAGTGATTTCGTTACATTTATATATAATTCTATTTATTAATAATTAATTTATTTATTAGAATTCAGAAAGTCAGTGTGAATAGTGTTGTATCACTTCGCCACTGGTTCATTTGGTTGTAGAGATAATGGGGGGTTGTAAGGGGTGTATGGGGTAGGTTAGAGGCTGCAAAGGGGTCATCAGTTCGGGCTAAGAGCGCGTAAGAGACGACTGCCAGAATGAGCACCGAAAAGTACGTTCAATAACGCCACGCCATATCCTGTAGCACGCTCTCCCTGGAAATAAATATATATATATATATATATATATATATATAATTAAATTGCATATACAGTATTAGATCAGTTGAAAATGAAGTATATCTAAAATTGGCGAAAAATACGAGTCTATGAAAATAATGTACTTTAGTACTAAATTTAGTTACAATATTAGAGACCATGTGGCCATGTCGTTGTGGACAGCGTCTCAATGCGATGGTTGTGAGTTCAATTCAACCGGGCGGGTACCCGGTTTCGGGAAATTATTATATTTATTACAATTTCCTGCTGTCAAGATACCCCACTCAACTTGCATTGTCTTTTTCCTTTTCACTTCACTACACTACGCTCTTTGCCGAGTAATTAAAAACTTCGTCTTCGTCGTACTTCATCTTCCTCCCAATCACCAATCACTTGTATTGAAATTAAACACTTTGTAAAAACCACACCGGCGAAACACTTGTGGTTGAATCAAATTGGGGATATAACCCACTATGACCAAGTTAGACACGACTCGAAATATTTATAGTAAGATAATTGTATAGATTTTTTTGTTTTTAAAATTCCCTTTCGAATTATACTTAATAAAGTTTGTAATAAATATAGTGCGAAAATTTAGAAAAAAATATATATTTATTCATGTTTTGATAAAAAACAAAAACAAAATCTAAGTCAACCTCATTCCTTTAGCGCTTTGACAATACTGCATTTAAAAAAATATAGATGACACTGTACAGAATGTTCACATTTACGCAAGCTATTAGAAAAACGTACATTACACAAATATTATACATGAATAAGAACTCAAAACCATCTTGTATTACTTTTCTGTAAACGTATTCTTTTAAATATCCAAGTAATTTCGTTTTTTTTTCGAGCTCTAGGCAAAGTGAAGCTAGTGTCTAGACTTTACGATTCTCCACTCTCTCTCATTTGATTTGCAAATTTATAAAATATACAAATATACATATTTTGAAAAATAATATCACCAACTGTATATAAATTGAAGACCATATACATTGCATGGAGTATAGCCATGTAGCAAAGTCTAATATACCTTCATCCAAGCATGTCTTCAATTTATTTAATAATGTTATTTTTTAAATATTTATATATATTTGAAAAAAAAAAAGAAAAAAAACAACTAAAACAAGTTTAAAATACGTCAAAACATATATAAAAAACTTATAGTGGTGGGATCGATGCACATTCGAAGGAATAATTAAAATAAAATCCCGCCGAACAACGCATGGCCGGGGCAGGGGGTGGGGGGGTGGGGGGGGGGGGGGGGTACTGACAGCGTGCGCGGGCGCCGCCATGTCCACGTGCAGCCACGCGCCGCCGAAGTCGAAGCCGAGGTGCGCCAGCACGAACAGCGCCGCGCACGACGGCTGCGCGTTATTGCGGTCCTGCAACACGCGCCGCTACACTGCCCGTCCGTTGGATGCCGAGTGCACTCGGATCCATGTACAAAGGCAACATGTTCAAAATATTCAAATCCCATATAGAGTTTCGAATCTGCGACCCGCAGCTCCATGAGCTTTGGACCAAAGCTGGACTCGGGTACATCAATATTTGTATGAATAACTTTATTTAATTAATAATCTGTAAACAGCATTTGAAGCTGTGAACGCGATTGGGTATTCCATTCATTCATTCATTATTTTCATTTCTCCGTCTCTGGGCAACAAGACAAAGCGCACTCCACTCAACACGCAGTCTAGGTTCCGTAATTTAAGTCAAACTTGTATTTACGGAATTTCAATATAACAAACAAATAAGTAAAAACTGAATTAAAGTATCGATATTACACATAACTCTTACCTGAATATCGATTATCTAATAAAAAAATATAAATATTAAATAAAACATAACAAAACAAAACTATATAATAAAAAATTAGTATAAATAAAATTGTGCTAATTTAAATATATAATTAAATGGTTAATAGCTTTATTGTGTTAGTATTACGCGATTCTTTGGTTTTTAAATTTAAATCTATATAAAATGGCCATTGTCTGACCAAAATAATCAAAAACAAAATTGTTGGTTTTTAAAAATAAATGAATACAATTAAGTTATTATTAATATAATTGCTACATTCGTATATTAATTTATTATACATTAGTCTTTTTTAAAGCTCAGCCGAAGAAACCCGAATTTGGACGAAAACAGCCGAGGAGAGTGCATTGACCTTTCACCCTCGTTTCACCTTTTACAATGAAACGCAGTACGAAATGTTACTTTAATGAATTTTGTGTTTAATGCGTAAACCCAGGTTAGTATTCTTACGAGTACAAGTATAGTTACAAGCTCACACACACAAACGTCAGTTTAAGTTAATGAAGATTAGAAAAGAAAATTGTTAATATATTGAATCGAGGCGTGTCTAACTAATGATATATACCATTGGTTCGAAATTTTACACATGACAGACATATTTGTACATAGCTCGTATAATGAAAAGAAATAACCATATATTTATATTCATAACACGCTCTTTCTCACGGTCAGAGAGAACCCAGTGTCAAGACACTACCGTTCGATCACTCGCTTCACTTCGAACTCCGAGTGGTGAAACTCAACGCATCGCCATCGTCTTATTCACCAGAGTGGAGATATTAAAGTATTATCAATTCACTGAGCGAGAATCGAACTCACAAGCAATCGAGTTCACAGTGAGATGCTGTCACACTGCGGCACTACGGCCTCTATGGTAAAAAGGAAACAGCCTAATAATTATTATATATAATATATATTAAAATACTATTAATATGTAACTAATTCAAGATAAACAATGGTTTTACACATTGCGAGTCGAGTTCCCCACTCAACGGGCGAAAATGGAGACCGTAGTGTCGAGACACTGAGTTCCCTCCGACATCCCCGCTATGCGGGAAAGAGCGTTAAAATGAATAAATATGTATACTTTTTATTTATTATTTCTTAATTACCAATATAAAATTCTTATTTTGTTTTTAAATGTGCACTTCATTTAAAGTGTAGTATATTTTCTAGTGTAATTTGTTGAAACACTTGTTTACAATGTTATTCCTTTTTATCATTCCACTACTACATATATACATATATAAATATCAAGTGTTTTTTTTCAACACGGGGGAAACAAAACGAAAAGCTAGACTATGAAATTGTGAAATATGAAAGGTGAAAGGAATCTTGAGCAAAGCTTATTTATTCATTGTACATTATTGTAAAGCGCCAAATGTTAGTATATCAATCCCTCATTCAAAAATTATTTCACTAGTCACAAGCCTTAGGGCTTTTGCACACGACGTACACTTTACATATACAAAATATAAAACAGAGAGTATTTTTTCAATAACTGTTACTAAAAAATATTGGTACACATGATTATCTTTATTAATTTAATCAAACAATAATTACTATAATTAATAATTAATAAATATACTTAATTATAAACTATGTAATAATTTCTGAACTGGCTTATACGATTGTTTTTATTCCTTTAGTAAAAAAATTAAAATTAATTAAATAGGAAATATCGACCATATTTATATTTACTTTTCAAAATCAAATTGACTATATAATATCTACAAAATAATATTTTATTAATATTTATCGATATTTCAAACTAATAATAAATATATTTTGATACGTCCTAATAAACTAATGTGAGAGCAGCTCTCGAATTGCAATAACGCGCGTTAAACGCACGTGTGTGTCGATACAAATGCGCGTTTTATTTGCGTTTATATTGGAACGTGTACAAAACCATATTAATAGCGCGCAAAATATGCGCTCGAAAGCGAAAACGCGCGTTTTCAACGTGGTAAATGAACGTCGTGTGCAAAGGTTTTTATTTTAGTTGTAATGTTTTTCATTCGCTCTCTTAAGCATCAAACAAGGACCATCTCACAAACATCCCAAAATCCTCTATCTAATGCACTTTTGCAGTCAAATAGGAGTGTTAACTGCTATATAACCGCTTTTACAAAAAGCATAATGTATTCATATATACCAAAATATTTTTTTATTATTTTTTAAAGTATATATTAATCAAACACTAGGGAAATTGAAAAACATATTTTTAGAAAATGTATAATAATATGAACGCAACGGATGTTAAGCCACGCATGGCTTAACGGTCACAGTGCTTGGACAGGCTCCGAGAGGCGCGGGTTCGAATCCCGCTGCGTTCCATTTCTTATACGTTTTCTAAAAATATGTTTTACCATTTCCTTAGCGTGTGTTGAAGACTTTAAAAATTACTCAGTCAGTCAGTTTGTTCCGGCTAACCGGTCGCGACTAGCAGCTAGGTGGAGTGGCAAGTACCGCGACGCTGTTCTTCATGTCGGCCACGACGCTGCTGAACTCGGGGAAGTGCAGCTCGGGCGCGAAGGGCAGCGCGTGCGCGAGGTCCCCGGAGCGCCGGCCCGCCGCCACGCAGCGGCGCTCCAGCGCGCGCCGGTTGGACACCACCGCCGCGTGGTACTTGCCCGTGGCCGTGCCCTGCACATCGTCATCATCATCATCATCATCAACACCAACATGAGTGACAGGGAGCTCACAACTGACGCCAGCACTGGCGCGGGGAGTACCTGCGCGCCGGTCAACGTGGCCACGTCCACGATCAGGTCGGCTTTGAGGTCCCTCTGCGCGAACACGACGCCGTCGCTCAGCACCAGACGACCTGGACAGCCAAATTACATGTCATAATACACACAAGTACAGAAATAGGTAGTCGTGGCGCAGTGGGACAGCATGCGAGTGTAGTGGCGATGGATGTGGGTTCTATATATAACACGGCGTTGAGTTTCGCAACTCAATGAGCAAAGTCCGATATTCAGGGACTGTGGTATATTGCATGTGTATGCATGCATGTGTAGGTGTATTAATGCATGCTGTATCCATTTTAAAAGATAATGCATTTAGTTTTAAAATGTAATATATACTTTTAATTTGCATTTTATTTAATAGTTTTTATCACTGATGGATCTAAAGAAATAAATAAATAAGAAAAAAAACAACATTAAATCTTTAATCCAAAGCAGAATTCAATCCCACACCTTTCAATCTAGAATACCATAATACCAATACCAATAACTTTGCACTAATTATTTTTTTAACAAGTGTCAAACGCACATTTAGAGGTCAGAGCGCTTGAACGGTTTTCAAGAGGCGCGGGTTCAAATCCCGCTGCGTTCAAATTTTTATACGTTCTCTAAATATGACATAGCACTAAATTACCTTCAGCATCAGTGTTGTTTATCTCAACGGTGCGCCCTGAATACAGCTGGTGGATATCATCGGGCCTGGAAAAATACATGAAAAAAGTATTGTAAATTAGTTTTACCAACAAATTTCGGTACCATTGTGTTACAATGATATATCTGATAGCAATTACTTATGTAAGGGCCTCGCTGCTTTAGTGTGTTTCGTCTTCATATTGTGATTTAACTGTAATACTATATGAATAACCAGTAAAGTAGTATATATGATAACATTGAGTGTTTTAACCTTTTTTTATTTTAAGACATTTGTACCAATTCTGCACGATTTATACATATAAACCGCGGAAACAACAAATATATAACAAAGCCAATAGTGTTCACCACCCCCGCTCCACAGACGCAAAAAGTAATACAGCACATTCAGGGTCAGCTCTCACAAACCACTCCGATGTTTACATATGGGAAAGCCGCGTAAAGAGAGTGACCTGGTAGCGTTCGGCCCCACGCTGTTCTCCGCCAGGCAGAGCACGGCGTGCACGTTGATGCTGGGCTTGGTCTTGGCGAAGGCCAGGAATGCGCCCAGCACCGCCGCGGCGCCCCCGCAGTCGCCTTTCATGCCCACCATCGAGCTCTGTTCATAACGAAGCGAAACTAGTTTAATGATAATCAAATACACGACGGTTGTTTTACGCGCTGACATGTTACGTTAACGAGTTCCAGCAGGATTGTACACGCTGGGATACAGACGTAAATAAAACGCGCGTTTGTATCCATACATACGCGCGTTTACAACGCGTTTTTGCTGTTCGAGAGCTGCTCTCACACCAGTTCAGGATGTATCGAAATATATTCCTTATAAGTTTAAAACATCCGAGATTTATCACTGAAACATTTCTTTGGACGATATAATATAAAAATTTCTCACATCTTTTATTTATATTTTATTATATCATTTAGGGCGACACAATCGAGTGGACCGACCTAGACAGCAATACTCCAACACGCCCTGAGGACATGGAGGTCGGGACCAGGGTTCAAATCTCACGTCCGGTATTAAAAGTAGCGGTGGTTGACACTTCAGTGACACATATATTGCCAATTGCTCTAATATAAAGCTAACAGATCGATAAGTGTATTAAGCAAGTGCAACACCTGAAGTGCAATAATTTAAATACATGCAATGCTCAATGTGTAAAAAAAACACTAATTTTTTTACATTATATTATAGTCATTTTCGAAGGTCGGACGCTACTAAATATAACAAGCTTTGACATTTAAAAACCCGCTTACACATACATTTTTATCATTATAAAGTGCTATTCACACACTTAGAAAATTGAAAAACATATTTCCAAGAGATGCGCGTTCGAATCCCGCTGCGTTCAATTTTTTTTATGTTTTCCAATTTCCCAAGTCTGTGAATAACACTTTGAAATTATAAAAAATATTTAATAAATATCATTCTCTCTTGCCAAACAATTGTTTGTAGAAACATCTTTGGGTTGATGAAATTTGTAAAAATCTCTCAATAGATTAGAGATGCTGACAACAAAAAAAAGTTAAGCGATATAAGAATTTAAACGTAATCGGGTAAAGAATGCATGGCTTAGCGGTCAGAGCACTCGGACAGTTTCCAAGAGATGGAGTTTCGAATCATCAATAAAATTTCTTAGTAAACAAAAAAAGAAAACCCAGCCAATACAATTTCTTAGGAAACAAGAAAACAGAACCAAAAAGTATATACACTACCCAACCCACAAAATCAGCAACATACCCTTGCCTTAATGCTAAGACCGCCGGTGTCGTACACGATGCCTTTGCCCACCCACGCCACCGTCTCCGAGGCCCCGGGGGCGCAGTGCGAGAGGCACACGAGGGCGGGGGGCTTCGCCGCCGCCTTGCCCACGCCGTAGATGCCGCCCATGCCGCGCTGCTTCAGCTCCGCTCCTCGGATGATGGTGGGCTCTGGAATGTCTAGCTCTTTGGCTACTTTGCAGGCTTCCTGTTGATCAATTTTTTTATATAATTCGGACTAGATTTTTGTTGACAGGTAAAAATTGCATACGTTTGAAATTAAGAACATAGCGGGACTCGAACCCTCTTAAACAAGAGGTAGGTTGTTTGCCGTTCAAACACTCTGACCACTAAGCCATACATTCAATGTATGGCTCAATATATAGAAAATGTTTAATTAGCTTCTGCCAGATAATGCTCCAACAACATCTTGTGAGGATTAAAGTTGGAAATATTTGCTATTCTTAGGTACTATGATTTTACTAAGTAACATCTCTGTTAAAAAAAAACAATAAAAATGAATACTTTAATAGATCTCTAGAGAAATATGACAGCCCGGGCATACAGAACCTAGTGTCAACACACTCTGGTCTTTTTCAAGTCGACAACTAGACATTGCGTATTGAATGACGGAACTCAACGCCGCGCTTTTTCTTACCAAAGCGGAGGAATAGATATGTTTTAAATAATAAACCAATTACATGAGTAGGGATTGAACCCACAGCTATTTATGCAAAATATTATATAAAAAAATATTATTTCAAACATTCTTAACATTTTAAAGTGTTCTTCACACACTTCGGAAATTGAGAAACATTTTTAGAAAACGTATAAAAATTCGAATTTCAATCAAATTCAGGTTGAAACTTTTACACATATTCTAAAAATGTTTTTCAAATTCAAAGATGACAATGTCATAAGTCTGTAAATTATTGATTTGTAAAATAAAACCCCGATGAGTTTCTAGCGCCTGTTTCTTCAGTTCTGATGCATAATAATTATTTGACATTCAAAAAATGAAGCATATAACTTCTTATTTTACATAAAAAATAATTGATTTTGATTTTTAAAGTCAATAACAACCTCTATAAAAGCATCTACATCCATTATATTGGCTGGCATGTCAGTTATCTTGGCTGCGAGACGAGTAGCATCAGCAATATCCTGGATGGTAGCCAGCTCCTCGCTTGAGAGAGTCTTGTCTAGAAGGTCAGGATTCTGGGGTGCCTCCCCTTCTTCATCTGAATCACCCTCTGTAAAAGAAACAAAACATACATTATTTGTTTGAATTTTATAATAATGATTGAATTTTATATAATAATAATATAAAAAAATAAATATTCAACAGAATTTAGAAACTGTGTTTTTAAAAAACATTTGCCTTAGTCATGATCCAAACTACAATATCGTGAATATCACCAGACACCAATGCACTGTGCTTCAAGCAGGCGTCATGGTAAAATAGAATCTATATAATTATCAAATTTGATATAAAAAAATATATTTAACGCTATAGTGGCGCAGCAGATATGAACTGACACACACCACGGTTGTGCTTTCAAATCTCACATATGGCTAGGCATATATCAGAGCCAGAAAAAAAACAAAAAGAAATTACATTCAGTTCTAGCCTACTCTACATAATAAGACAGAATGCTTAAATATTTTAGAGGCCATTTTGTGGGACAGTCTGACTGTAAACACAATTGGAAATTAAAAATATATTATTTTTTTTTCAATTTCCTAAGTGTCTCAATAACACTTTAAAATTTTGCTGTATTTACTACATTATATTCAATTACACTCACCATCTGGTGCAATATGTATTTCAACAGTCAAAATTTTTCTGGTATTAGAAGTAGGTGTGGCTGGTGGGGTTGGAGCATTGGGTGAGATTCCTGAACGAGCACTGTATATTGGAATAGCCCTAGCTATGGCTACAGCACTGGCAAGGGCATCACGTTTACGGCAGACGAGCTGGAGAAAAAAATATACTTTAAAAAAATACTGCAAAAAGTAACTTTTTATTAGATTTTCTAGCATTTTCCGATATAGCAGGGTAGGCAGAGGAAACATAGCACAGTGCCTATTAAAACAGGCAGTGGTTGTAGGTTTGTCTGTTTCATATTTGTTATAAGGCAATATTATTTACAAAAATATTTGGAAATCCTATAAAAAGTTTGAAGATAGTGGGACTCCAACCCCCAACTCTTGGGAAGTGCCCAAATTAAATATTCTTATCAAGCTATGCTAACCTAAAATTAATTTAGTTTTAGAGCTAGGTGAAAGCTTATACGTACCACTACAAATTCTTCTTCAGCTGAGCGTATAGCACTTCTAACAAGCTTGGATATTGCATGGCACCTGGATGGTGCAGCATGACGTGAACTACGTAGCGGCAAGACTCCTAATGCAGCACCTCTTGGCCATATCTCACATTGTTCACCTGGCGAAGCAACATTAATGCCTCTACGCCAAACCTGATTTGATTTTGTCTTTGTTTATATATTTTTTATATATATTTGCAATTTAGTCAGAAGCTTTAAATATTAGACTGATACTTAAAAAAGTTACGTGAATTTTCTATCACTACACTATCTTACTATCAATCTTAACAATACACTTTGTCTAAAAAGGCTGAGTTAATTTCAGAAACGAGTTTACAGTGAGATACTTCATAGCTAAGCCATAATTGTGAAAAATTTTATTTTGGTGTATAAAAACTCTTATCTTATCTTATTTAAATATGGCTTTAAATTATTTTGGATCTTTTAATATAAAATTTTATATTAAAAATTTGCAAACAACAATGTACTAAAGTGGAAGTTGGTTTGATAATTAAACCTCATCGTCAAGCATTTCATTTTTTTAGTACTAACCTCTTCAGAAACTCTGGGTTCAAGTTTGCAGCGAACATCCTGCCAAGACAAGGCAGCAAGGTGGGCTGCCTGTCCCACAAATAGCACAGGCTTTTGTTCAGGGTCTGACACACTCAGACCCCATTTGAATTTTATATTAACTGATGAATTCGACATTGTTCGGACTGTAAACACAATACATTCAATATGTTATTATAATGTCTATTTCTTTAATATATATTGTTAATGAAATGAGTGCCACATAGATGGTTTTTGTAATAATATGATAGCTAGTTATGGCGTTTTGAACAGGCCAACAATAAGTGAGGATTGATGCTGTTCTTTGAAAGGTCAGTAGATACTTAGCCTAAATAGTTAAAGCCGTATATGATATAACCAATCAATTATAATATTAAACCAATTACAAAAACTAACTTTATGTAGGTCATTCACCTGTAATGCGCAACAGGGGGCGGTAAAACGCAGTTGCATGATATGCAAATATCCTAACTAGTAACATTCTAACTTATATAACACTAAACCCTGTCAACACACAAAACAAACAAGATAATAATAGTTTTTAATAAGCCGCTAATATTTAAAAAACTCACCATATGATATCCACTCACTAAAAAAAATGCACAAAACTTTTTACTTCAATTGCAGCATTTATTATGTATAGCCTTAAGTAAAAAATGCGCAATACTTATCAACATAAATGAATTGTTGAAGTAAGTGTACAATTCATTTAATTATCTTGCCAAATCATTGTATTGTAAGGTATATCGTTCCGTTCATATAACTTAACACTTCTACACTTTATAGAGATCGTTCAGAAATCACCAGTCGGCAGCGGCTCTTAAAAAATATTGTTATTTATATTTTTGAATACAAAAAATTTTTATAATTTAAGCTATATATTTAATTTATTCTTCTATTATTAAAATTTTAGAAACATTTTAGGCATTACATGCAAAAAAAGAAATGTATAAAGTATTTCTTTTCATTTCTGAACGTACATCAATTTTATAACTATTCTTATCCTATATTTTTGTGCTGTGCAATATTAACGCGCCAATTTTGAAAGTTAATGCTTTAAGAAGTAATATTGTTATTATGTAAAGCTATTAATTTGAACTTATAAAAAAACCCAGTGACTAAATAGTACTGATATCGACAAGATATAATAATAGAGTTTGTGTAAATTTTGATTTTTAATTTGTTTTAGGTACTTTCAATTATAAGTATAAGTTGATATCGAGACTAGTTCTGGTTCTGGTCGATATGGACATTATGCATAATAATTTTTTTGTTAATTTATAATACGGATTCGTTTTTTAAGCAATATATAGGTAAAACTAGAATATTAATAATTTAAACACTAATATTTTTTATAAAATATAATTATTATGTCACAATATAATAAAAATACAAAACTATAATATGAGTTATGCAATTTTGTTTGACTTGACTCTCTTTTAAATTAGTAGACACCTTTAATAAATTACCTATCTGAATTGTATTTAATCAAATATAAATGTTATTAAAAATAATAATATTATGTATTTAGTAGTTAGTTAATGAGCGTGCCCGAAAGGCGCAAAAAACGTTTATTACTTTAAAATTATTTATTAATATAAGAATCTGTTTTCTGATTACTTTTTCCGTATTAACTGTTACCTATTTTAACACCATCATATGTTTGGACATATCTGGTTAACTGCCACTGATTAAGAGTTCATAATTAGCCAAACTCAAAAATATGTCTTTCAATTAGTAAATCTATTTTTAATAAACATAAAAATTTGAACACAGCGGGATTCGAACACGCGCATCTTGGAACCCGTTCAAGCCCTCCGACCACTAAGCCATGCGTTCTTCATCCAGCTGCAAAATCTTATACGCTTGATACAACTTATTTTTGTTGTTAGCATCTCTGTAGACAGATTTTTCTACAAACAATCGTTTGGCAAGAGAGATTGCTATTTATTAAATATTTGGACGTCTTCCAAGAGGCGTGGGCTCGAATACCGCCGTGTTTAAATTTTAATACGTTTTCTTTAAATATGTATTTCAATTTCCTAAAACAAAAAAGTTAAAACAAACGGTAACAAATATATCAGTACATACATTAGAAATTGGAGCAGGAAAAACATAAAATAAACATTGATAATAAAAGTATTAGTAATTTATTGTAATATAATTTTAATTACATCAAAAACTGGAATCATGATTAAAATACAAACATTATTAGATAATGTTAAAATAAAACAAATATTTATATAAACAATAACAATGCACCACAACATTTACAAAACAATACTCAACATATTTAAGTACATTATTAATAATTAATTAAATTACAAATGATAGGCAAACTGGAATTAAGGCAATTATACACTTATGAAATAATGTCACAGATTATACACTTCATTTATATAACAATTACCACAGAGAAAAAAACCAAAGCAAACCTTAAATAAGCTAAGTAATAAATCTCCATAATATATATACTCCTTTTATTATGTTTTAAAATAAATATTTAGTAAATGGATATAGTAACTAGTTTTAAACAATATATAATTTAACCTTTTGGGTTTTTTTAAGTAATATTAATATGCTACATTATTTTTTGTGAAAATGAGATTAATTCATCATATTTCATTTTATAATTTACAAAAATAAAGATTCTAAGATCCGTACCAGGCGTGTATAGTATGATAAGTCAAATTACATATACACTTTTTTACATTTCAATGGAAATTACAATTTATTTAAGGTATAGGATTTGTAAGTGGCTAAATCAAAGCAAATCAAACAATTTCGCCGAGTACAGTGTAACTCATGAAAAGCTTAACCGATTTGTCCTCATCCAAAGTAACAGAATTAATATGGAAATATTTTTTAAACTGTTATTCGCACACTTAGGAAATTGAATAAGACAAATGTATTTAGAAAACGTATAAAAAATTCAACGCAGCGGGATTTTAACCCTCTACAGAGATGCTAACAACAAATATAAGTTATAATAAGCGCATAAGAATTTCGACATAGCTGGATGTAGAACGCATGGCTTAGCGGTCAGAGCGCTTGAACGGTTTTCCAAGAGGCGCGGGTTCAATTCCAGCTGCGTAAAGTTTTTTACACGTATTCTAAATATGTCTTTTTTTAATATGAAAACAATTGATAATAATGAAATTACTGTGTAACATTACGAAAAAAACCAAGTCCTAAAAGTAGCATATTAATAAATTATATTTTATTCAGTAACATAGTAAAATATAGAACAGATTATATAAAAAAAATTGATACAAACGTTACAAGACTAGTTAGTTCAAACCATTCATTTATTTCTTATACATAATAGTAATGTTCAACAACATTTTATCCAGCGAACTAGCAATTCTACACATTTACTTATAATAAGGGACAATTATTATAACTCTTTTACATAATATTTAAATATGACAACTGTAGATGGAATGCTAATTTATAAGCGATTTCACTCACGGCTCACGAAACTTTCACAAAGTTTCATTGATATTGCTTCAGACGGGATATTATATATATTGAAATGAAACTATTTTTAACTGGATTAATCGCGTATAATATTGTTTAAAAATAGTTTTTTATTTCAAAATGTGTAATAATCATGAAAATCAAAGAACATATTTTATATATTTTTATTAGATTTATATATATATATTATTAATACTTCATTTTCCACTTTCCGCGCAAAATACATTGCGTGTTGAGTGGTGAAACTCACCCGCCTTATCTTAGGTACCAGAGCGGAGAATTGAATTATTCCCCCGAATGGGCATTGAACCCACAACGTTATAGCAGTCAAATTGCGGGCGGAGCGTGGAGAATGGAGTGTCTTGACACTAGGTTCTCTCTGTATACCCTGCTATGCAAGAAATACCGTAAAGCTGTTCAAATTTAGATAACATGAACAACATTTAATTGAAATTAAATATTGTAAGTGGTTCAAAGATATCAACACATAATAAAACCGCCGTCTGAAGCAAATTTTTTTTATAATTATTACATACTAATTCAGTATAAGTAATCTTAAAAGTGCATAATCAGATGCGATAGGCCCACAGCGTTAGATTGAAACAGCTAAGGCTATAATTTAAATATTAATTAGAATCAATAAATATACTCCAAGAGACACAGCTGCATTAGGCAAGACATGTTGTAATTATTAAACGAATTTAATTTAGTTATATATAATAATCTCTTTAATATAAGTCGTCTCTTGGTATTTTTTAAAATCGCGTAACAGGACTAACGAATCTATCTTATTGTCATTATATTGAATGTGACATTGAATAATATAGATTAATTTTTTTTTTAAAACGTAATACTATCAATTCACCCTTAATAACAAAAATAATTAATTAAAAATAGATGTGTCATACAAATAGTATCTCATATTTATTTATTTATTATTTTTTACTAGCATCACAACTTGGCAAGCATTATACTGAACGATTATATTTAATATAAGAACCATTTTTGTATAACACATCTCAAATATATTAAAATTTTCATACAAAAATTAATATCAATTATTAGTTTCTTATTCAAATTAGACCCACAAAAAAAAACGTAAAGACTGTATATCATAACACCTTTACCAAAAGCAAAATAAAAAAAAAGATGTCAAACGCTTAAGCAACAAATTTCGATTTTAATAATCTGTTCTTCTTAACATATTGTAATAATTGTACTTTAAAACTGGCATACACGTTACATAAGCGTCCACATATTTAATTTACAAACTAATATCAAACCACGGTCTATTTACAAAAAAAAAACCTATAAACTAGACCTAACAACAACATCGACATAGAGGAACAAGATAGATGGCGGATGGTGAGAAATGGCGGGAAAACGTCTTTATGTCATTTTCTCTGTTATAACGTCACAAATATAACAATGTTAAAATTTGTAAATCGTTCGTTAAGAACATGGCTGTCTCAATGTTTGAAATTTATTAACTTCTAGCCGCCATACGATTTTCTCCGCCATTTCGTATAAGCTTTAGATTTGTTAACAAATTATTAATAAAGTTAAAGACTAACCCACCCAATGCTGAACAAACAATTTTGTGCTACAGCATAGACGTGCCAATAACACACCAATAACAATTGACAATATTATTTAATATACATAATTTAGTTTAACACCATCGTAGCATAGTTGTGAAATGTGTAACAATGTACGATCATTGTGGGTTTGATTCCATCTCGGGAGAACTTGACGCGGATTGTCTGGGAAAGTGGAGAACCGAGTGTCTTAACATAGGTTCTCTCTGCTTACCCTGCAATGTGGGACAAGACTAAAAAGAGAGATATATATATAATATTTCAACATAATGGACATCTCTCTTATTATCTTACTTCTATCAAAAAAAAATCAATAAATCGTATCACTATTTTTTTTAGATCTTTTTCTTATTTTAAAAACTAAGTGCTGCCAATTTTCAAATATTTTAAACATTATGTTATATTAGGAGGTAAGAGTTTCTGGCAACACCAATTCAATTATAAATATATGTTGATTATTTCAAATTAAATTTGAAAATGTTTGAAATATATTAAAAATATGATATCATACAATCGTAATGAATAGAATCAGAAATGATTTCAAAATATTATTGAAAGACCTAGCATGTTTTAACAGTACATATTAAATATTTATGTCATTTAATTCATATTGGAAACATTTTCACAGCCATTTTACTCTATTAGTAAAACAAAAAGTAAACAAAAAATTATATAGTGCATATCATAATATTAAAAATTAGTTAAAAAAATGTGTTATTTGAATATTACTGCTATTAACTTATTTACTAACTAGAAAAACAGCGTGTAGCGATTACATTTCTTTAAAAAAAAAAAATCGATTTTATTTATACAATTCCAATACATTAAAACTTTTAAATCGATATCATCATTAAAATTATTATAATTCAATACTTAGTAATACATTTAAAAATACCCGTGTTGTCTTTTGTTTGTAAATATCTCGAATGAAATAATCGTTTTTTTGCAAGTCAAAATCGATTTAGTATAAAGTTTTGTTTGAATTCTATATTCTATATTTTTTATGTAAAATTGAATGTAGCTACTTTTTTATTTTTTTATAAATAATTACTAACAAACAATTAAAATAAAATTAAGACATTTCAAGCAAAATATCAACAATTTTTTTTTATATCTAGAACGAAAAAATAATTTATAATTTAAAAAAAAACTTATTCAACAATTGGTATTTTTAATTTTTTACCAACTGTAAAAGCCATATTTACTGAGCTATACCATGTCCAGTTTAATAAATGGCGACATTTTTACATAATTTCTAAACTAATTTAGTTTTTTATAAAAAAAATAATTTTTAATTTAACTATTTTAATTCTATAGAGGCACATATATATACAATTTGTAATATTCAAAACATGGTTTACATTTATAATACATACTTCATAAGCGATACTATTGTATCATAAATAGATTTAGAATAGTTCATTCCTAAGATAGTGTACTGAAAATCAATCAAGCCAGTACGTTGGTACTTTTGACAATTTTACCAATACAAATCAACTCAATTATATTAATTATGTATATGTTATGTAAATAAAGTATCAATCTTGATTTTTCTGACTATTATATAACAAATTTCATTTACATTTAAAAGCTAATAACAATTAATTACAATTGAATAAAGTTCACATCGATATGAGCTAGTTAAAAAATAATCACGTGACTTGTTTTTATTTTCATATAAAATTATTTGACATTCCATTGACTTTTAATAATAATAATTGTTTCATATAGAAAATAGCCACACTCCTTAGAAATAATAAAAGCTAACAATCCTTTACTTATATCCTTTAAATGAATTCCACAATAATAATAAACGATATAAACAATTATACAAGCTAGTAAAGCAATTGTTTGCTTAAGCGAAGCACAATATATAAAACAGAGGTCCCGCTCGAGTGGTTATGCACTGACAGTCAGACGGACAGACGCCCAGCGGAGCGCGCAGTCACCAGAGGCGCGGCGCGCAGAGGCCGGGGAAGCTCGCCTCGCGCGCCTTCCAGTACTCGCCCGTGAAGGTCCACGTCTCCTCGCCGCCCTCCACGGTTTTGCTGCAAGGAGTGGGCCTCCGTCAGTTATTTTACATTACTTTCGCGCCACGAAAATAAACAATTATCATCGTTTCACACTGTTTTAGAGGAACATATTGATAGATTTACCAAAAATTTCTTTCATTTTTAAAATAATCACAAAACACACACTTATTCACTTTCGGAAATTTAAGAACTATCATTTCCGCCAATTCTTTTCTAAAACATACTTATATAGTATTGCATAATAATAAAGAAGGTAAATAAATATATAATCATTACATATGCAATAACTAAAAATCCACACATAAATACAAACATAAAAAGCCCCCCTCTAAAAAAATCGACTCCAAATTCAAACCCTAACCGGAACCAGGCGGGCGTGTGGTCGGGGCGGTCGCGGCGACGCTCGCGCTGCGCCTGCTCCAGCTGGTGCTTGTAGGCCTCCGCCGCGTCCACGTCGCCCTCCTCCAGCGCGCGCTGGTCGGGCCTATCACGAGTTGAGAGACGTGTGAATGTTGTTTTACGTAATAAATATAACTTATTTACGATATATGTACAATAATTAAGATAAATACGAAAGGTCACTCAATATTATAAAAAACTTGCGAGCAAACTCCTTCATCCGGCCCTGTCGCATATTCACCCTTCCTCCCCACCTAACTTCATACATCAATTAATTTTCCCTATGTCGCGATGAGTGAGACCTTTTGCATTTATATAATATATAAAAAATCTTTGAGCAACTACAAGTAATGCCAGGTGAAGCCGCTGTTAGAAAACATTAATTATATTAATCAAATAATTGATATTTAAATAATAAACTGAAAACACAATTGATTGGAAGTTCGGCTCGATACGGAGGATTGAATCTCCACTCTCAGCTCAGCTCAGTACGTAATATATGGAATTCTAGGGAGAGTGGGGAACGGAGTGTCTTGACACTGAGTTCTCTGCCTACCCCGAGGAAAAGGAAGGAATGTATACACACTATACGTATATATAGGATATGAGTGCCAATGGACGAACCACTGAGGATGTCAATCAAGGAGCGTGCAAAGTGAAAGAGGAAGAGTGGTAGTGAGGGCGCTACCTGAGGCGCGTGTCGGTGTGCGGCAGCAGGTCCCGCATGCCGGGCTCCATCTCGTTCAGCTCCATGGCGAACCGCGTGAACCCGTAGTACAGCTCGTGCTCGGGCGGCATTGCTCCTGGTAAGGCCGGAAGTTAGCAACAATCAAATATTTTAATTAAGGCCTTTCATTGGGTGACAGATGATACAAATAAATCTAATTAGAGTTTCTGTTTGTAATATTAAAATAATCACTTATTGTTTAACTTTATGTATACACGGTACGGAGACTTTCTTTGACTTTAACTTAGACGACAGGTTGGGAGCTGACCGGGTCTCCAGAGGCAGCGCGCGGCGGGCGGCTCCCCCGCGTACAGCGCCTCCGACCAGCGGCCGGCGAGGCGCACGCGCGCGCCTCCCCCTGCCCCCCCTCCGCCCGCGCTCGCCGCACCGCGCACCTCGTGCCGGCTGCTGGACCACGAGCTCGCCTGTTGTTTTCATATTAGTTGCAATTATCATATAAGTACCATTCACGTTGGTAAATTTTCACGCTTTTGGCTTTCACATACACGCCATATTAATAATTAGAAAATATCATGAGGTGCACAATCATTATAACATACCTATCTATATAAAACTAAAAGGATACAAATATCTATTACTTATTTATATACATACTCGTAAATATCTTAAAAAAAAGAAACAGTAAAAAAAAAAAGAGAACGAGCCTTAATAAAGTTAAGCTTGCAAGACGTGTCATTGTTATGGCAGGTGATGTGCATGTCCCCGTACTGATCCACCCAACGCTGACCGCCGAAGAGGTTGTGGACGCACGTTGTCACCTGAAAATTATAAAAAAGAAATAGTTTATTAAGCTTTACGCTTTTTACCCGCATACTCGGGGCATTCAGAGGAGCTAGTGTCACGACACTCCGTTGTCCGCTTTCCGATCGGTGCACGGACACTTTGTGCTGATAGGCGGAACTCAAGGCCGCGTTGTTATATATAATTTTTGATATGTTTTTTAAAAATTATTTTTTATAATAAAAGTTTAATAAAATAAAATACTAAGAGAGGAGGAGGAGTAACGGCACCTTGACTTTAATTTTACATACAGTCCACGCAAACAAAGTTGCGTGACTATTCTATACAAATAAATAAAATTTGGAGTGTCTGTTTATAATATTAAAATAACTGCCTTTTTATTAAATAAATACATATGTATGTACGGTACACGTACCAAAATACTTTTTTTACAACATTTGTCTTTCTGTATGTTTGTTCCAGTTACTCTGAAATGGCTGAACTGATTTCGACAAGTTTTTCACTGGTAGATAGCTGGTGTAATAAGGAGTAACTTAAGCTACTTTTGTTTAAGAATTCCACGCGGACAAAGAAACGGGCACAGCTAGTTTACAACAAATAAATAGAGTGTTATATCTCACCTTGTTCCAGCTGTAAGTATCGCCGGAGGGCAACAGCGTGACATGCACTCGGCCAGCGGGCTGGAACTCCATGGACTTGCCCCAAAACTTAGTCTTGATCCGGGCTTCCTGCCAGAATATCCAGCGTGGGGATTCCGCGTGACACGCCGAGATCGGGGGGTGGTGGGACACCTGAAGGTGAACAAATAGACATTTTAAGAAAAACTATAAAAGTTTGAACGTAGTGGGATTTGAATCAGTATGCTTCTCTTGGAGTAGTTTTTTTATAATTCTAAGTGTGCGAATAACACTTTAAATGGTTAAATAATAAATAATTATATTTAGTTATGTTCATTTGTTTATTTTATATATTAATTGTCTGTCTAATAGGTGGCCGAAAACGACAAATTGATTGACTGATGGGAATGGAATGTTTCCCTACACTTTTAATTTTACAGCATCGAAGACATTTATGAAGTTAATATAGAATGATCTGTCGCACCTGCTCGGCCACGAAGCGGAACCCGCGGTCTTCGCGCACGCACTCGTAGGTCTCGCCCAGCAGCGGGTTGAAGGGCTTGGAGGCGGCGCGGTGCGCGGCGGCCGCGTACGCGCTCACCGCGAAGGCCGCCACCAGCGCCAGCCGCTGCGCGCCCCCCCCCGCGCCCCCTCCCTCGCCCGCCGCCGCATCCAGCAGCTCCGAGTACTCCAGCTCCTCGCACAGCCGCTGTGAAGTCAAGTGTTTACAACTGACGGCGCAGAGGCTTCGCGCCCAAAAACTCGACAACGCCATGAAGAAAAGGTAACTTACAGGTTACTGCTGTAAACGCTTATGGTAGCTTTACAGCTAAATAAATATATTGGGAAGTAGAGGTGCCATGTCAACATACCTGCAACATGTTAAGCGGTTCGTTGATGGTGACCGGCATGGACACCTGGCTGAGGTCCTTGCCGATGTTCTTGTACAGCAGGTTCCAGAGGCTGGGCCCCCCCGGGGAGGGCCGCGGGCAGGGCAGGCGCGTGCGCCGCACCCAGCCCGCGCCCGCCCCCGCCTCCGCCTCCGCCCCCGTCTCCGCCCCCGCCACGCGCGCGCCGCAGCGCTCCGCAGACACCACTGCACGTTACACACGCATATAGCCACAATTCTAAAATCTTTATTCGAATCGTCCTTTAACATGTCATGTCAGTATTGTCAATCCTGTGGGAAGCTACTATAACGAGGAAGGCAGTTCTGCTGAGAAGAGCCGGTGAGAAACTCAACATTCATTCATAATAATCGAGAAAGGGATTTGTATGTCGATATTAAATTAAAGCATTAACAAGAAAGACGTACAACAATATGCGCAAATTTGCGGAATTCGAACCCGCCATTTTTAGGAACCGTCCAAGCGCTCTAATTTTCCACGTACCTGAATAGACCGTATGGCTTAGTGGTTATAGCGCTCAAATCGAATGATAAACTCTGGGAATACAAAACATATTCAATTCTGCCATTCAACACGCAATATTTCGAATTCAAGCAAAAAAGAGCAGAACGGAGTGTCTTGACACTAAGCTTTTCGCTTTGTCTTACAAGAGCGAGCAAACGAAAATATTTATCAATATTATAGTATAGAAATAATAATTCCACGAGTGGGAATCGAACCCATAACCACTACATTATACAATCAAACTACAACCTCACAATAATAAATAAAAAACAAAACAACTCACTGGCAGCATCGGAGTTATCAGAGCTGGCAGAACCTTCCTCACTGCTCAAAGAACCAGCTTCAGACGAAGAATCCCCATCTAACTCTATCACACCGGCCTGGAAATTATAAACTTTAATTAAGAGAGCATTGTTGTCTAATAAACATACAGTACGCATGCCATATTACATATCAATATAGAACAGAATGAAACATTTTTAACATTTCTTTTTAAAGTGTTAATCGCACACTTAGGAAACTGAAAAATACATATTTAGAAAACGTATAAAAATTTGAACGCAGAGGGATTTGAACGGGCGCCTCTTGAAAACCGTTCAAGCGCTCTGACCGCTAAGCCATGCGTTCTACATCCGGCTACGTCGAAATTCTTATACGCTTATTACAACTTATATTTCGTCGTTAGCATCTCTACAGAGAGATTTTTACAGGTTTCTGCTACCCAAAGATTATTCTACGAACAATCGTTTGGCAAGAGAGAATGCTATTTATTATATATTTTTTAAATTTTGTTTTCAAGTGTTATTCGTAAACTTAGGAATTCGAAAAATACACATTTAGAAAAAGTATACAAATTACATCTATCAATTTCGTTCAAATTTTTATACTCATAACTCTCAAACGTTTATTTCTCTAGGCTACTATGAGCTCAGAATATTTAAAACAACTTTTAGTATCATATCCCTACATGTTCTTAGGGAGTACGGAACCCTATGGACAAAACCCATATTCTAAAAACACAAATAACTTTAAAATTTCTCCTAAAAAAAAACACCAATGTAACTGACCTCGTTAGCATTAATGATTTCATTTTGTTTCAAACCATTTTCCTCGTGTTCCTCCGCGTCGAAGAACTCGGACGCAGACACACACGACGAGCTGTAGCTGAGCGAGTGTTGAAACGGACGAGTCTGTTATATTTGAGGAAATTATATATTATACTCGTATACAACTATCACGCTTTTCCCCCACATCACGGTACTTAGATAAAACCTAGTGTCTAAACAATCCGTTCTCCACTTTTGGCCAGAAATCGAGACATTGTTGTCTTATCAGAGCGAAGATAAAAAATTATATTCACAATAAACTTTATTCAAATAGAACATATACGCTACCACTAGAAAAACTCAACAGTTACGATTTTATCATTTAATACAGTGGTGGTAGCAAACCTGCACCAAACTCGAAATCATATTACTTCCACACATTTTTATCTTTTAAATATTCTTCTACAGAGTAATAAACTTTACTTTTTAATATTGTTTTTATGGTGGCTTTAAATTTGTGGATTGACAAATCTAAGATAGTTTGTGGAATTGTATTATATATGCGTATACTCAGATCCATGAAACACTTATTAACTTTTTGGAATAATAAAATATAATTTCCCCCATCGAGGTCGAACCCACAACCATATGTTCTATTCAGTAAAGTCATTTATTGTCAACATCTTTGTAGAGCGATTTCTGCTGCCCAATAATGTTTCGAATGAATCTGACCGTCCGTTACACACAAACAAACACACACACACACAGATTGTTTATCTGTGATCAAGGAAGTGGCCAAATGTGTGCAAGCTCACCGCCGCGTCCGCGTCGTGCGCCAGAGAGGACATCTCCGCGAGGTCGGACGCGTCGTGGATGCGCGAGAGACGCGACCGCAGCTCTGAGGACAACACTTCTCGCTCATTCACATTTATTTCAACACACTCTCGCCACTTTACCACTGTCTCTTGCATCTTTTTTATCTGGTTGAGTTTACAATTCAAATGTTATTTGCATATTAATATATTAATAATTGTGTTAAAACGAGAAAAATATAACATTTGTAAGAAATAAAAGTGAAAGTGCCGACAGCTGATATTTTTATATAATAACGAACAGCTAGGAAACACAAGAGAATAATTAAACGAAATATTACAAACACTGCCATGTGCGTGACATATACGGGTGGCATACACGTTGCTATGGCAACGCGTATTTTACGGAGGGTGGTGACTTCACGTTTGATGCTGTGCTACGTTAACAACTATAATGATGTTCAATAATTCATACAATATAATTATTTAGACATTATGGAGTGAAAGCTTTTTTTTAAGCGGATTTAAAGCGTATATTATTGGTATTGGAAAATATTTTTTTATAAAATCGACGTTTCGAACACTTTACAGTAATCGTGATCCTAATGGCAATAAAAAAGTTTAAAAAGTTTAAATTCGGTTAAAAAGTTCAGTTTCATTTAAAAATGTGTAAAAATCGCCAAAACCAAAGATCATATTATTATTTAGAATTTAAGAAAAAATTAAATTCTTATATTAATTATTTATATATATATATATGGAAAAATATATATATAAATAATTATAAACTTATATATATATATATGGAAAAATACTTTTTGTAAAATAAACAATTCATTAACTCGTTCGTAGTCATATTGAAATCAATGAATTAGTGTGATGACCAAGACTTTTCTTTCATACAGTTGTAATTGTACTCAAAATAAGTTACTTTATCGTTTATTGGTTCTTATATTGTGTTAGTAAGATGTTACGCGTTTTATACTCACGCGTTATATAATGCTTTAAAACTTATTAGTTGTGACCACGCAACATCGCGAGAAGGGTCCTTTGGTGAAAGGCCGTCGCTCGCGATATCGCGGGACCGGTAATACACAAAAGTAATATAAACATCAAGAATATACAAATGTAAACAAATATATAAGCTCTCACCCGAATTTTGCTGCAATGCAGTAGAGAGGTCCGTCCTCAGGGCTGCCAGCAGCGGAGCTCCCTCCACGGGACCCGCGCGGAGACGCCCGCGCTCCCGCACCTGTGGGTCGGCGAGGGGTTAAACGTGCGTTACCGACTGACAGCGCACAGCTTAGTGGCAAGACACTCCGTTCTCCGTTTAAATTCATAACATTGTGTGTAGAGTGCTAAATCTTAACGCCGTCTTTTCACTTACCCGAGTGGGAATCGAACTCACAATCATCGCCATCCCACTATGCCACAATATTTATGTATTCTTTACAAGAGAAAAAAAACTTACCAATGTAGCGACAACTCCTTTCAAACTTGCCACTAAATCCTTCGCCAGTACTGTAAAATCTTCTCTTAACTGCTGATCTGGGGTCAAGCTGCTGAGGCTGACTGGTGCATTGAGCGCTTCCGCTCCAGGGAGGGACTGGGGACGAGTTGCCGCACATGCTGTAGAACAAAAGTTATATTTATAAAAGACAATCTATTTTTTTACTATTTAAACTACTTATGGTATGACTAAATACGAGTACTGTTTTTTAAAATGCTAAAAATACTCGATTAATAATTTTGAAATTCGTGTAAATAAGTTTGTATAAATAGACAATTTTATTATTTTTTATTATATATAAACTATAACATACATATAAACCTACATAATGTTTTACATGAAAAAATGGTTTATAATATATTTGATTAAATTAAAAACAAAATTTCAATTATTTTTTAAGACTAAATAATGGCAATAAGCCATACTAATTCAATAAAATAATCATATTAAGAAATGAATAAAGATAATATATTTTAATATTCAGCTGTAAAACTACAGTTAACTAATACAAATTACAATCGAATCTAAAATCTGTATAAAAAAATATATTTATTTTCTATATTGTGAATACTCCATGCAAAAATACATGCATGTGTGAATTTTATAATAATATAATATATAAAACGATGCCATTTAAAAAAAAAATGTGTATTTCAATCAACTATCCATATTGAATAAAATTCACTAATAACTATTCTATCATTCTATTAGTACTCTAAATTTAAAATATATTACATAACTTACATATTGCTTGTTCTTCACATTCTCTTAATATTTTGAAAATATAAACACAAACTATTTTCCCAAATGGCACAATAAACCCATCACTGTCACTTGACATAATTGATTTGAATTGAAAAAGAAAAAAAACCAAAACGAAGGTACAATGGAACTATTCCATTTGTATAATCTGTGACTTTTGACAGATCAATTATTGACTTAACAATGACGAATGAAATTAATTATTCTAATTTTTTTATTCGTCAACACACATTGAACAAAGATGTAAAATCGTATCTTCTCGCAATACAAAATGAGATCATCTACAGATTTACCTTATCACAGATAACGTGAAAATTTCGAGATAAGAGAGACAAGGTCGTACAATGTTATTGTGTTATATATAAAATAGAATGACCCTGATATTGCATAAGAACTAGGTCTTGCTTAATACTACAAATTCCTTATAATTTTACATCTTTTAAAGTGTTATTCGCACACTATTATAATACACATATAAATATTGAACGGTTGTCAAGAGGCGCGGGTTCAAATCCCGCTGCGTTCAAATTTTTATACGTTTTCTAAATATGTCTTTTACAAATTCCATACTTTACATAGGATAGATTTTTTTTTTAAATACGACCGCAAACGTTATTGTGATAGAGTAATGCAAGGCACTTTTTTAATTATAAGTCACTTTAATAATAATAAATTTCAGAATTATATTAATTCACTCGCCTGAAAGTGCTTGCAATAAAGAATATTTAAATTTAGATTTTAGAGTTATTAAATTAACACCTCAATTTTATAATATTTCATATCATCATTGCGTTTTGTACTTCCAGTCTAATTTAGACATTACGCTTTTGGTTGATATCCTCAGCATTTTGTCCAACCAAATTGAAGAAGTAGAAATATAAAAAATAATATCCTTAAAATTATGATAATTAAAGTCATTGTGTTTTTGATAATGACGTTCTGATAACGACTGGTACAAGATCAAAAACAGAGAGAGAGAGAGAGCAAGAGAGAGAAAACAGGGAGAGCGATTTGATGGTCACGAACGATGTAAAATTGTCATTATTCAAAAGAAAAGATATGATAAAATATTCAGTATATAAATATATAAATGCAATATTCAGCTAAATTTTAATTATTATTACCTTTGATAATGAAACAATAAACGCTAGTAACTTTCAAATCATATTTAAATTCATATTTTTGCACTTGTTCCAACCAGTCTACATAGCACCTGTCTAATTAAAGACGGGGACGGGGATGAAACGAACTGTCCAACTATGAGGGCTGTCGTAATCTAAAGTCATATGTCTCATTATGTTATTTCAAGGTGATCCTTATTATTATATCATAGAAATTTCATCTTCCACACTAAACAAGTTTCTTGTATTTTCGTATAGTACCCTTAAGTACTTAAAATATTAAGATTAACATATTTTTTAAGTCCCTAATTCATACTAGTGACTGCAAGTCTTTTTTTAGAGACTCACGTTTTTTCCCGGGTAGGCAGAGAGCCTAGTGTCAAGACACTCCGTTCTCCACATTTTCGAATCCATTAACAGCGCGTTACTGTTACTCGGCGGAACTTAACGCCGGGCTTTAAATAACTTAGATATTTAAATTGCCTTGCGCCGGTAAGACAAAGCGCGATGAGAAGAGAATACAGAGAAACATTAAAAAAAAAGGAAAAAAACTTAAAAATGAATATATTGTACTAGCTTAATCTCATGGGCCGATTTCGTTTTAAAAACAGCACATTTTCCACTACTCATTGTATATAAAAATGTATATATGAAAATATAGGATAGAATTAAGTCAGCAGAATTCCTATCTTTCTTGCAAGGAGAGATTTCGATAAAAAGAAAAACAATTGAATTGAGTGTCAAGATAAAAAAAAAGCTACTTTTATAACCAATTTCAATGTCCAACATGAGTTATAACTAAAATGGCTCCTTTTGTCGCTGCAACTATACGAAGGACCACAAAATGACATCTAATTCTTTTTGATCTATTCTTGCATGCACTTTACTAAAACGCGTATGAGGGGAGGGGATGAAATAAAAAAAAACAAATCAAAATATAGTCTTACGAACTAAGGTAGAGGCCAGAAATGTGGATAGAAACGCTGGAACGTAAAAAGAAAAAAGATTTTATTAGATATTTTGTGCGCTTTTAAAATGTCTATACACTTATATTTCATTTAAAAAAAAATTGCGATGACGATTGCATGGCTGTATGCTTACTAAATTGTATTGAAATCATTATTATTTTATATTTAAAGTGATAAAAGTATATTAGCTGCAATGCCATAGCTCGTGCATGTAAGACGCCATCTTGTTTTGACATGTGATCAAAATGGCTGACGTGGATCGACTTACCGATCTCGTAGAATCCTTGACAAGACATATTATTGAAATATTTTTAAATTAAAACTATCTTTATTTAATGAAAAAAAAAGTATATAGAAATAAAACAAAATAATACGAAAGAGAAAACATGATCTAAAACTTGCACAACCATTTATTGGGCGAGGTGTTTGTTTCTATAGTGCGTTTTCACATCCGTAGAACATTTAAACTAGAAATAAATGCACACATTATAACATTATATGTGTAATATTGTATGCAGACTTCCAATCAATATGTATGTATTTAGTATATTAGTTATTTTAAACAACTTTTTGAAGCATAAATAAGTTTATCATCAATAAAAAATATATATTAAATGTTAATATTTATTATAAATTAACACAATTTTCTTAATGAAAGAATAACCTACAAAATTAAAGTGTATTTCAATCATCTGAATAAAAAATTAACTCAAGTCGCCATATAATATCACACACAAACACAGAACAAGCATTAGCCTCTAACAGAGAAGACACGAGACAGAAAGAGAAAGGTATATTGTAAGATAGAGATAGAGAAAGACTCACCAATAGGAAGAGACGCAGCTGATGCGGGGATGGAGGAAGCCCCACCCCCTGGGGACGGTGGCGCTGTGAGTGCTGAGAGAGCCTGGAAAATATAATTATGGAGACATTTTCAGTATTTTTGTTGACAGGAAGTCATGTTCTTATAAAATAACTTGTCAAAATGCTGAAATAATTTCTTTGCAATTTTTGGCATAGCCAGAGGGTACTTAGAGAAACTGGTGTCAAGACACTCCGTTGTCCACGCACCGCCCGAATTCAAGACATTGCGTTTTGAGTGGCGGAACTCAACGCTGCGCTTTGTCTTAGGTACCAGAGCTAAGAAATTAATTTTTTTTTAAATATAATAATTTCCCCGAGTGGAAATCGAAACCGCAACCAATCGTGTTTCCAGTCAGACGCTGTCCCACTGCGCCACGATGGCCTTATTGGCTTGCTTTTATACGCTTTTATTGGCTTGAGAATACATTGATAGATAGATACACCTCAACTAATAATATTTATAAAGATATTATTTCCTCTACAAATCTTTAAAGCATCTTTACTCATGTTTTATAATAAAAGTAATTAAGACGACATTTATTGAAGTCTTCTCTGGGATGAGATTGATAATAGATTTTTTGTTCAAATACAATATATACTAGAAGCATATATAGCTGACCGGTTTTTGAGATTTTCAAATATTCCAATATTAAAAATTCAATATCTTTTAAAATAGGCAAAAATGGAGAGCGGTCTTTCTTAACACTAGAGAATCAACTACTTACCATATGAGAATTAGAAGGGTCTATATGCGGCGGCGCCAGCTCGACAGAAGCACATTTGCTGTTGGACTTCTTTTTTCTAAGACCGAATTTGCGGCGATCTTTCTTGACATTCGGTGAAGCGCCCTCCAGAGATACCTGCTGACGTGCAATATTTAAAATTTTTGTTTAACAATCGGATAAAAAGTAAGGCTGGTGAGTTCAAATACGATATTGACCAGTGTCAAATGAGCTTTAATTTATAATATACCTTTATTTCTGATGATAATACGAGTATATGAACAGACCACAATCAGATGTTGTTAATGGAAAAATGGCCGCCGCAAGAAAAAGGCGGATATTTATATATTATTTTTGTACAACCCACGCGACATGGGTATCAAATGAAGGCGCTTATCCTATGTAATAATTGTATTCTGAACACATATAAGGTAAAAAAAATTCAAAACTATTTGAAATCACTTTTTTGATTCATATTAAATTTATAAATATTGTGTCAAAAAATAAAAGGTACTTAATCTTTTTTATTTCTTTATTTTGTATTCAGAAAAACAAAATTATTTTTGAATATTATAAAATTGTTCTCATACAATGTCTGTAAGTGTGGGTCACAAGTTTTGATATATAAAACTCGTAACAACTAAACAATTTTGGCGATTAACAAAGCATGGCTTAATTGAAAAGTGCGCTTGGTCAGTATCTTGACAGACACAAAGTTCAAATCCTCCTATGTTTTATTTCTTATAAAGAATTTCGATAATGATAATTCTAAACAAACATTAAAATAAAATTACGTAATAGTATTGAATTCGAGAGTCCGGCCGTAAACGCGATAGGTTGTGGGTACGATTCTCTCTCTGTATGATTATATTTTAAAATATTTTCATTTCCCCGCTCTGGTATCTGGCAGCCCTTTGCGTTGAATTCCACCGCTCAACACGCAATATCTCGACTTCGGGCAAAAAGTGGAGAACGTAGTGTCTTGACACTAGATTCTCTCTGACTTCTCCGCTATGCGAAAAAAAGAGTGTAGCTGACATAATATAATGATATACTATATACCAATTTTAATAGAGTTTTGTTTGATAATATCACATTTTCAACTCTTGATATTCAACTTTGGATATTTTATTGAGCTGAAAGAAGAAAAAAATAAAGCTGATAGAAAATCTATAACAGGTAATAATAGCTTGAAACATGAGCAAATACACAGAGCGAGAATGAGTTCACAATTTCAACATTACTAAATCACATCATTCAGTCAGTCTAACTGACTGACTGCTGACTAGTTACGTCAGTCACAAAAGACAACTTTTATCACAAACAGAAAAAAGTCGTTAAATTTCCAAACTGCCATATCGTGTCATTCAGTCAGTCAGCCAGTAACGTCAGTCACAAAACACAACTCACGTCTGTATCATGATGCGCTTGCTGTTGTAGTTCCAACGTATCTAGTAGTCTTTGTAACTGCTGCACCGAGAGCTGAGCCTGGCCGAGTTCGCGGGACGCGGTGTCTAATGGACCACCTGATTCTGGAAGATTGGATTTTTTTTAGTTAATATTATATTATCATGTAAATTCTAAATTTCTTAAGAGGTCAATGTTGCGCAGTCGCACAGTCACTGTAAACGCGATTGGTTGTGGGTTCGATGCCAACTCGGGGAAATTTTTATCTATATAGATAAATAAAATTAGTCTCTTTGTAATGTTAAAATACTAAATGCAAATATAAACACGCTACATACTCGTATATCAAAATATTTTTTTTTACAATTTTGTTTGTTTCGGCTAATCTCCGGCTGGCCCGATTTTGACGGGACTTTCACTGGTCGATAGCTGATGTGATAAGGAGTAACTGAGGCTACTTTACTTTACTTAAGAATTCCACGCAGACGAAGTCGCGGGCACAGCTACTATTAAAATAATACTATTTCTCTGCTCTGGCAAAGAAAGAAAGTGGAAAACGGAGTGTTTTAACACTAGGTTCTCTAGGTAGTACCGTGCTGTGGGGGAAAAAGCGTGAGATCAAAGAAGAAAGATGCTTTGTTATATCTGCAATACAATTTTCCTTACTAAGTTATGATATCACATTAGTAGCACCATGTATAATAGCATTATCTTGCTCCTTAAGCGAAAGAAAGTAAAACCCTAAATCTGTTGATGTATTCAGAACAATGGTAAAAAAAAGAAACATGGACATGATGATACATACGAACATGCAAACAGATTAATAATAGGACGATATACAGACACGTGCTACATGCATTCGGACATTTATTAGACAAAGGCCGATCCTTGTTAGGCGAATAGCTTATCAAAAATTCACAAGGTATGGCAACTTTAATTTTTAAGTAATAATCTTTATTTGTTCTCAAAATGCTGCGTCTCAATAAATATTTTACAAAATGTGTCGAACAATGGCGGCATTTAAGATATATACAAACCACTCGACTGTTTATCAAAGAATATATATATATATATAGAAGTTATAGTTTAATCACAAATTAAAAAAAGAAATAAACTTTATAAGAAGATGGTTGAAAAGCCAAAATTCAAAACCTTTTCTTACGATTTTCTTATTTACCATCACTTTTTTATTTACCATCCAATTAATCGGACATTATAGATAAGATGCCAACCTAATATTAAAAGTTATCAAAAATCCTTATAATTTTATTAATTTACTTTTAATTTTCATACCAATAATCCATCCTGCAAACCGTCCGCCGGGGGTCCCTGATACGAAGCCGGCCTGCGGCCCGCGGATAGGCGTAGTCGGGCTAAGCAGCCCTGGAATATAGCGGGATGGTGCCGAAATTTCAGGACAAAGACTTATTTCTCAATTTTTGTTAAAAAAGTTTGTTAGGTGTTAGTTTTTTAGCAGGTAACAATAAGTTTTTATCCTGTATGTCAACGCCAATAAAAATAAGGAGAAAAGAATAACATGGTTTTTCTTTCAATTATATATATATATATATACTATTCATTTTATTAGCTAAATTTTTATACCTATGTTATAATACATATTAACAATACACTCTTTTTAATACAAAACCATGTTATTCTTTTAAAAACATCACAAGGAATAGAATAGAGCTGTTAGATAGATATATGTTTTCTAAGAATCAATTGGTAAGTAACTAATACTTTAAGGGGTTTCTACTATAAATACATTCATGCACATAAATGAGTGCTACCTACAAACTTACTATAATTAATAGCTTACGTATCTAATTCCAAACTAAAATTTCAACATAACTTTAAAACCCAAACTAAATTAAGACATGTACCTAAATATGCTATTGTCTAATAAGGTCTTTGGCTTTCACGTGTGACTTTGTACACAATTTGAAATAAAATTATTTTAAACGGACTTATCGCGTTTATTTTGTTTATTCGATGGTACATTTCAAAGAGAACTAATAAAACGTCGCGATGCGACTAAGAAATCGTTGGCGGTGTTTAATTGTATCATCTGACAGACGAATGCCACCTCAGTCTTGTACCTGTGACCACGGACTACTGTAAAGTGTTGTTCTAAATGTCGGTTTTTTTTTTAAATCTATTTTCGAATATTCGCAATTTCGAATCCATAAATATTTGCGATTTATTACGATTAAAATACTTTCATTTCAAAATATAGTTGTCTACTGAAATCGCTACAGTCGGTCTAACTATTCAAGAAATCTCGTAAATCGATTACCAGAACAGCAAGAGTCACTGGAGCATCTGTATATTGTTTTCATATCGTCACTTTGCTCATGTTTCATAAACGACCGAGATCTTTTCACTTCGTACTTTTGACCCAGAAACAGCTGATAAATGTTATAATCACGATTCTTGTCCTTTAAACATCTCAATTTCTTTTCTGTCTGCGATTGTGTGGACACTTTGAAAGATGGAGACAATAGTTGCAACTCCTTCATCAAATCTTGTGTAACTTTCGGTGATTGTTTTCTATTTTTCATATTTTTGCAATTAATTGAACTACGGTTGGCATTAAAACGAAAATTCTGTACATTTTCATTGGAGTCCGCTATATATTTTATTATGGCGCTGATAGCACAATCCCTCGTGCATATTTGTCTGTACCAATTTTGGTTAGACGTTGCTTTATCAGTTCTGTTTAGATTTTCATAACTGGACAAACTGCTGAATGTTGCTTGAGTACTACTTGTTTTGGTCTTCAAATTAAATATGTTTGACTTTTCTCCTCTAATTTTATCTGTAGATATCATGACTTTATAGGTAATTGATCTGTCCTGCATGAAATTAGATCTTCTAACGTTTATTGATTTATTGCTTAATTGTATTCGTGCGAAATAGTCAGTTGCAGTAGCCATGTCAAAAGTAGTTTTTGATTTTTTTTCCAATTCCGTTTCGGTTTCCTTCGAGCATTTAATGTTAGTTTTTTCTTGATAAATCTTCCCGAGAAGACTTAAGCCTGGCGTGTTGCTAAAATTTGTTTTATTGTATTTTTTTCGCAATTTCAAATGCAAATTGTTAATTTCTTTATGGAGAGTAGGCAAGTTTTTCGATAATACTGTAAGATTTTCCAACAATGATAATATACAGTTTTCATCGATTACATTAGGAATGTTGTCAGGACCTGAAATATTTTCTTGAATAGGCTTAGTCGCTGAAGAATTAGCATTTACTTCTGTATCATCGACATTTTTCTTAAAAAGGTTACATTTACATTGCAATTTTTGTAAAATGTCACCTTTCTTAAAAGACATTATATAACATTGCTGATCATATTCATTTATTTTTGTATCTTCCGAAACAGTGAAGTCTATGTTATTTGTATTATCAATATTGTTAAAATCATTAGCATCTATAGTTTCACTATTAGCTCGAGCTTTAGACGTTGCATCACTATCACAGTAATTTAATTGACTACCCATGAGATGTTCTTTATTAAAATCGCCACTAGTGCTATAATAAGGCTCTAAGTCATCGTTTCTCAGACGAGGCCCCATATCTGTATGTGGATTATAATCAACATTTTGTGATTCCATTAATGAATCAAAAATTTTATTTGATTGATCACTAATGCCATCTATACAAGAAACAGTATTTCCGAATTTTAAACAAAGATTTAATGGTCTGCTTTCCCCCGAGTTAAGGGGCTTTTCAGCTAATTCCATCACTATTACAGTTTTCTCTTTGCAGTCTGAATTGTTATTCATTGAAATATGCTGCAAGTCGTATTTAGAAACATTAATTACAAGAGAATTTCCAACATATGTATTATTATTAACATTTCCAAGTTCATCCCTTGTAGTATTATTTATATTTATTCCATCCCAATTATTGATTTTGTTTTGTTCAACAGTGTTTTTTGTATTAATTTGATTAGAAAAAATAGTAGTTATTTTATTCAGTATACCTTTAAGGTACGTTTGACCACTATTCTTTGTTTCAACTTTGTTGGTTTCGTGGTTGTCAATAAATGCATTAGTCGATATGCTAATAGACACTTTCCTTTGTACAGATTCAGTTTGAACGTCACATTTTAATTCACTTTTTATTAGATTAACATCTGATTCTGATTCTTCCATAGAAGAACTTTGATCCTCTTCACTCTCATGTAACACACCTAAATATGCTCCAAGCAATTCTTTGGCCACCTCAATTGGAATTTCTGATCCAGCAATCAAATTAGCAATTGTTTCTTGAATGTTCAATAAATCATTTGATGAAATCGAGTTATTATTGTCATCAGGTTCACCTTCATTTTCGTTAGTATAAGAAAATTTGTTTATGATTTTTTCTGTAATTCCAATATCAGACTGTTTATTTTTTTCATAAGGAATGCTACAAGAATATACAGTATTTTTCAATACCCTTTCTAGTTCCTGTATACGTCTTTCTTTTTCACTATCATCTGCTTTGCAAGTTAATTTACATTTTCGCCCTTTTTTATCTGTGTATGTTTTTGTTGTAGGTTTATTTTCTTGATTTATATCATTAAATTCTTCAAATTGTGTTGCTTTAGCTAAGTTTATTATTTTAATATTTGACGTTGTCTCATCTTTGTAAAATTGTCTACTCAACTGATCGCCTATGCACTTAGAATGTTTAGTAATAAGTTTATTTTTTATATTTTGCGTCGAATTCAGCCAATATTCAAATAGATATTGAAATAATTTCTTTACAGGATAGGTATTACTATCCTGCGCGTTTACATTACATAATTCTAAAACTATATCATTTAAATAACTTTTTATATTAATGCTTGTGCTATCATCTTTTTTAAAATGTAGATTGATCGATGTCAATAACTTTTCTACATTGCTATTTAATTCAGAAACACTTAAGAATTTGTGAAGATTTTTATGTTCTTTATTTATTTCAACTTGAGTGTCATTGTCTATTAAAACAGCTACATGTTTCTTTAACTGCATAGTATCTTCTTTAAATTTGTATTTTCCCAAAAACATACATTTTCTTAGAGGTCTCTTAAGAGTTGGTTCGTCGTATATATTTTGATATTTAACTAAATTGGTTGATTTTTTACTTCTTCTTATAATAGGATGGGACATTTTTAAAATATCGTGCGTCCTTTTTGTGAAAAAATATAACGTTGGACTAACTTTCAAAATATCATGTAAAGGCATTTTTATGTTTCTATTTTTAGATTGTTTATTCGTAACTTCTCTTGTATCTAAAGAATTTGCTGTGACATTTTTGATAAAATTTGGTGAATTTATAGCAAATTCACACAACAATGACGATTGTAGACCACCTTCTGATTTTAACAAGTCTAAGTCAGTACTGTTTAATTGTTTTTCTGTATCCACAGTTAAAAGAGATATAGGTGATTTATTTTCACTTTTGTTTGGATCAACAGTTTTCATTACACCGGTAGAAGGAAAATTTAATTCATTATAATCAAGAATAGTACCTTCGTTAATAATATTTGGATTTGTTACATATGTTGCCTTGATGTTTTGTTCATATTTTTTATTATATATTTGGTTTAAATTTGGAGTTATTGTACTAAGTGGATACACTACAGTATAAGATTTATTCCATATTGGGTCAGAATTTTCTAAGGAACTTGTAAAGGATAAATCTGGGAAAGGAAGGATATTATTAAATTCACTTTACTTAGGGAATGTTAAAAAAAATACTATTAAACTAGTAAAATCCTGCAGTTCGACATGCGTGTAATTTTTTTTTAAATTATAATAATTTACTCACGAGAAGAAGTGTCTGTTGGCGGAAGTTCTTCTAATGGAGCATGGATTTTGGGCACAGATTCTCTAGCACCAAATGTTAATAGATGTTGTCTGTATAATCTGTAAGACATCGTTATTGAACGTAACGTATATTGCTTTTGTTTTATGCAAAATTTGAAATTAAGAATATATTTAATAATAAACAGTATAATATATATATTATATCAGATATTATATATAATTATAACATATTTTTGACACTACAGACATATAGTCCGTACCTTAGTATACTTTAATTTAGTAAAAATTTAATCTAACATTTCACGTATTGCAAATTTACTTTAAAAACAAGAACACACAAATTTAAACGATTTAACTATATATATCAAAATCTTTGAACCCTAAAGCAAATATCCTTAAAAAAAACTAATCACCAACCTATGCGCCTTCAAAACGTTCAACCAAGTCCTGAACACTTCCGGCGTCTTAGCTCTCAAGTGATATATAAATTCGTCAGCATCTATATCTATTCTTCGTCGTCTCGCCTTCGCGGAGATCACGGAGAGGCCAACGTCGACAGAGCCGTGGAGACGACCTCTGGCTACATCTGTTGGGGACCTCGCGTAGACCAGTATACCGCCGTCTACTACGAAGAAACGCTGAAAGAAAGGTTTATATAGGCTGGGACGTTTTTAGAAGAACAGCTGAAAGAGGTTAATATTTAACTAGCCATCCGCTCGCAGCTACGCCTGCGTAAATTACACGATCTTCAAACTATTTCGACATATCGCCCGCCTGCGTTCTTACTAAATTCTTCTTACAAACTTGCTTAAATTTATAGTTTAAATAGTTATGACTTTTTTATGAATCGAATCGATTTCAAAGGAAATACAAACTAAATGTAAAGTTTACCAAAAATACAATAGTAAATGTATCTGATCCGCTAAGCCATGCGTTCTACATACGCATGGCTTAGCAGTCAGAGCGCTTGAACGGTTCTACAGGCGCGGGTTCAAATCCCGCTGCGTTCAAATTTTGCTACGTTTTCTAAATATGTCTTTTTTCAATTTCCTTAGTGTGCGAACATTTGGAAAAAATATGCATTTGAATAGGTTAAGCTGTTTCTGAGATTAGTGTGACAAGGAGGTAATGGATAATTCTACCTAAAATAACACGTGTTCGTGTTACATTGGTAAATGAAGAACGGGGCGCAGTGGGGCACCGTCTGTCTGTAAATGCAACTAGTTCCGGGTTCAAACCTCATTAGGCCGCATGATTACATTGAAATTATTTCCATTTCATTACTCTGGTAAGACAAAGGGCGGTGGTAAGTTCCGCCACTCAACATTTCTCGAATTGAAAAGTGGAAAGTAGTGAACGGAGTGTTATGACACAATGTATCTCTGGATACCCTACTATGCGAGATAAGTATGGTCTGTAAAAACCGATATCGAATGACGTTCGAACTAACGCCGTGTCTCATTTATTAAGGTAAATAGAAATTTATTAGAATATAAGTGTGTAAATAGAAATTATTTATTTATATCTTAACTATTCTATATGATAGAGAGCAATATATGTACAAGGAACACCCAACAATTTAATGCAAAGTTGCCATTTTAAAACAAAGACGAATTTTAAAGTAGTGCAAGGTGTGAAAATTATTAACACTAAATCTGATGTCATTATTACGTAATTTTGCTAACCACCGCTGCCCTAACTGACTTTCAGCGCTAACTGCCTGCCCGCCTGCCTGCCCTGGAAATTGTTCAAGGTTGTATATAAATCTCACCTTGTGCCATCCTTTGAGCGGCCACTTTCGCTTCTTATGCAAATATCCATTAAACACTTCAGGGCGTTTGTCAAAGCGCTGCCCGTCTTTCAGACCTTCAAGCACCTCCCATTCGCTGCCTCTGCGACGACTGGAAATAATAAATACATATCTGTACTATAATAAAACAGTAAAAAAATTGTGTCTGTACATTTGAATATATTTCCGAAAACATAATATAGGGGGATGAAATAATAAAAACAGCAAATAGAATATGAATCTATGATTTTTAAAGTTTTGCCTGTCTGTATGTTTGTCCGTTCGTACGCGCACACCTTCGTAGTTGCTGGACGGTTTTGAATGAAACTTTTTTTATTGTATAACGTTTAGACCTGAGCAGGGCTTAGAGTAAAATTGATATTATGAATGAACCACCAAAACTATAAGAAATAAGTCAATCTCGCATTAGTGACAGTTGTTCAGTATGGTGTGCAGTTTTCTTTAACAAATAAAAATCATTGAACTTTGCAGCCATCGTGACGCAGTGAGTGAGTGTCTGACTGTAAACGTGATGGGTGTGTGTCCAAATCCCACTCGAAGGAATGGTTATATTTATATCGTTTTAAATTTTTATCCTCTCTTTCAAATTCAATGTCGGCAGGTACTATTTACCACCGTGTACCAAGCAGTATATCATAAAGTCCATGCAAACGAAACTGCGGGCATCAACTAGTTAATAATATATTTACATAAAACACTGGTTGCACATAAAAACTTTTATATTTGTTTCATACTCCATATGGCAGTGTGCATATTGGCAGTGTCAAAGTGTCAAGACACTCCGATTTCATATTTGCTTTACTTACACTGTGCTTTATATTATTAGAGGGAGGAAATAAAAAATATTTAAATATAATGAGTTTCTCGTGTGAGAATCGAATACACAACCATCGCATATACAGTCAGACAGTATTCAACTGTACTACAATGCCTATTCTAGGAACAACGTGCAATGCCAAATCCACTATAACACCTAGCACTCCTAGACTTTAGATTTGACTAAATCGAGAAGGAGTTAGTTTGAGAAAAAATTGGTTAGCATTCCATGAATTCACCGTGTAGGTGCCCATAGCGTTGCATAGTGAGGAGCTCAGGGCAGTGACTGGGACTTGCGACACAAGTGAAGACCGAGGGGGTTCCTTTCACTACCTATGTAAATATGGCTAATTCTGTATCATAGAAAAAAGACCTAAAGATTTACTTGAAAAGAATATGAAATTTTGTTACATAGTAAAAAAAATGTCATAAAAACAGCTTAAAAATTAGGTTACCGTTACACAAAACCGAAATAAAGCCATGATTGTTTTCAAATATTGGGCTAACTTTAACTAATATTAATTTCGACGCTTTCTAACTTGCTATTAGCGGACAAAGGATCAAACTAATCTGTTTTATAAAGGATGTTTAAATATGTGTGTTATGATAATGACATTGTGAATTTAGGTGAAGGCGTAAAGATAAACGTAATGTATATCTATGATAAAACAGTAAAAAAGTGTGTCTGTACATTGAACATACTAACATTTAAGAAAAAAATATTCAAAGAGATGTAGAAGAAACCTTAATAAAATACGAATCTGATTTAAAAAAAAGTTATACGTCTGTCTATTTTACTGATCTTGCAAGTCTTCGTAGTTACTAGACAGATTTGAATGAAACTTCTTATATTGTTTTATTGCTTTTAAGTCTGGGCAGGACTTAAGGTATAATTGACTTCGAAGAGTTGAACACCTAATATATACATCAGCTAAAAAAAAGAAACAAACCTTAAAGAAATCACACATTAACAAAAGATGCAATTGAAATTATTTTTTTAATGAAGAACCATCAAAGTAAAAGAAATAAGTAAATGCTACTTCAGTAAAAGTCGTTTAAGTTTTCAATAATGAACAATGGAATTGAGAAATCATTTAAGTTTGTGGTCCCCAAGTGGGAATCAATTCCAAAACCAATCACGATTACAGTCAGGCGCTGACCCCTGAGCCACAATGGCCTTATAGATAAAAACGAAAACAATTACATTAAAAAAAGGTATTTTAATTTTAACATTGTCTTGTACAATATAAATAGCTTTTGACTGTTATGACTTTGAGTTAATAAGTGCATTTACGCTTTAGCGTAAGTTTTTGGAGCTTTGTGCTGGTATTAAGCCATTATAAGTCTAAAAGCTGCCTAACCAGAGAACGTCCCACACAAAATCTTTTTATATCCTACTTTATAAAAATAACTTTAATAATTCCACCAGTTTTGATGATTAGAATTTTTAACGCTATTCTATTCTGGGTGTTAGGAAAATTTTATATCTTGTATTTTGTATCTCCAGCTCTTTAATAGTGAGCACTGAGAAACTAGTGACAGGGCCCTCTATTTTTTTTTTATCTATCATACCAGAAAATTGGGACCCTAGTGGCGCACTAGGACAAAGCCTAACTGTAAGCGCGATGGTCAAACGTTATTCGAGAAAATTACTACATGTACAACATATATAGCGGGAGTTGAACGATGTTTTTTAATTTCCTAAGTGTGTGAATAACACTTTACAAACAAATGTTAAATAAATTACTATATATTTAAATTACTTTCAGTTCCTGCCCTGCTATGCGGATAAAAGAATGAATTATACTAAATAATTATAATGTCAACACAACAGCTACTGCCAAATTTTAAGTTTAAAGTAAAATAATCGAGGACTTTTATACGAACTTACGAGACCAATAAGACCTCCTTAATCCGGCCCGGCTCTATCACAAAATATAAACGAATAAACGCGAATAAACGGCTACTACTAAACGTCAAGTTGTTTTCGATATTTCGTTATAAGTGACCATTCGCTTTTATACACATATATAAATAAATAAATAAAGAAGACACATGGAAATCAAACCTGCGACCATCAACTCGACAGTTCACCCTAGCTCCAATACAAATATTACAATTACCTTCTAGTCTTCCCACTTCTAGGCGGCGGAGGCGCGGGTCTCACGGACCGGTCCCCGCTATCTGCAGACAGGGATGCCGTTTCGCCGGAGCAGTCTGAATCTGACGGTGCTCTTCTTAGAGCTGCAGCCCTACCTGCCGCACCTCGCCGTCTATCACCTGCGGTGGGAAAATAATTACAAAATAGTTATAAGAGAATAGAAAAAAAATAATATCTCAGGTTTTTGAAAAAGGCATGCATATATAGAAAACGTATAACAATTTGAACGCAGCGGGATTTGAACCAGCTCTTCTCCTCCTCCTCCAGCTCTTCCATGAACCCTGGCGGTTCTGGTTCTCTGCCCTGTATTACCGAGATATCACTGTAATTTTCTATTTGTATCAAAAACTATTCCGAAAGTCTTTTTTTTCCCCGTGGTAATATAACACATAGGTGTAGTGCCATTGCAATGTGGTTAAATATTCTAATAGATCATCTGTCTAATTAGATTTTTGTATTTATATGAGACATGTTTTGTAACTTGTTTACAAAACTATTGTTTAAATTCTTTAGATTGTATGTCATTACTGCTGCTTATACCCTTAGGAATACTCGATCGTCAATATTCGATCCATATCACAATAGTGCCTCTTACTCTTATTGATGTTTTTTAAAATTTAATTAATTGTACCCATTGAAGTAGTCAATTATTACAAATCAGTTTACAGTTTAGAGTTATGAGTTTTTTATTCCATTATTTCATTACAGTATAACCACTTTAATGTGATGTCGTAGGGACCCAACAAAATATATCTTAAGCTAGAAAACTTATTATATACATACATATAAACAAAAAAAATAATACAAATTGACCCAAACATGACTTCAAATACTTAAGTCTTGGTCATAAATACTGTTATAATTAAAAATAAACTAAATATTACTTTTGAATTTGTCTGTCATTGTTGTACGATTGTTCAATGTATTTTCTTATTCATTATCCGACTTCAGTGATGGTTTGGTGGGGTGTTAGATATGAAGGAGTGGCTGTGCGATACTTTTGTGAAAAAAGTATCAAAAGATCGGCACAAGTGTATCAAGATAGCATTTTCGAGGTTCAAGGTATTTAAGCTCCTTAACAACACCCTGTTCAATAACCAAGAATGGTCCTTTAAGCAAGACTCGGCGCCGGGTCATAGAGCTCGATCCGCCCAATATTGGTTAGAAACGAACGTTCCGGACACTACAGAGCTGAAAACTGGCCGTCATCTAGTCCTGGCCTTAATCATTGCTCGAAACGCCATCATAGTTTGGAATCCATAAAACAATCCATACGATTGGCAGGCAAGAATTTTCCCATAGAAAGAGTGCGTGCTGCTATTGATAACTGGCCTCAACGTATAAAGGACTGTATTGCAGCCAATTGAGACCGTTCGAATAAGCTTTATAAATTTTTAATGGTTTTATATTAATGTAACAACACTGTAAGAGTAATAAATGTTACGTACAATAAAAAAAAATGCTGTTTTTGTTTGTAAGAATATTTATGGCGTTGAATACATATTGAAACGGCTGAACATGCATGTCTTCAATTTAAAGAAACTGATAACTCCGCCTTCGTTTCTGTTAATTTAATAATGCGCCATGTTATATGATTATAAGTAGTTCATCAAAACACTTGTATGCTTTAGGCCTGCCTAAAAAAAAGTTCATGCATACGGCCAGTTAATAGGTTTTATTTATAAAACTGATCATATTATTATTCGATCTTACCCACACTATACTAACAGAAAATGAATCAGAGATGCAGGAGGATATATATATAGGTATAAGAAAGAGAGAGATATATATATATGGTATATATATATATATAAACAAATAGGCAACTGCTAATTTAATTAAGTGAAATTGAAACATAAACTGGCAAACTGTCGTTTATGAAACTGAGACCCACCCTCCTTTATTGCATAAACTGACAAATGCTTCCTCATTTATATGAACCTGACCTCTCTCATTTTTCATGGATGTACAAAATGACAAATAAACTTGCTATATATGTGGAACTGACAGATACCAGATTCTTTTCTTTTTAAATGTTATATTGCATAAATGAATACGAATGACGGGGTACTCCACCACATGCCATAGTATATTATCAAACACTACAGTAACAATTATATACATAATCACTTCCCGTGATATCGAAACACAAAACCATTAGAATTTAGAGTTCATCATCCCACTGCGCCACAATGGCCTCATAAATATAGGAAATTTATGTATATACCTGACGATCACTCTGCCAGGCAACATCGTGCGCTGTAACTAATTGTATTCCCTATACCTAGATCAAAAGAGGAAGCTTCCAAGATGACTAGGTTGCTCATATCGTCTAGTGTAGTAGCAATTTATTGACTTTACCAACGCTGTTCGATTTATATGTTCATATTTCAACACACATTTAACTAGTTATTGATATTATTTTGTTAACATATAGTGATTGCTTAGACACATTTAGTAATATTTTCAACATTTTTAAAGGCGTTAATTTAATGGTATAGCCGTGATAAGCAGATAAGAATTTCAACGCAGCTTTGGTATTACAATGCATGGTTTGCAATGAATACTGGACGGTTTCAAGCGTCGAGGGTTCGAATCCCGCTGCGTTCAAAATTTATTTATATACGTTTACATTAAAATATATATTTTTTTCACATTTAGTAAAAAATGTATTCAATATTTTGAGACTTGCATAAGCAGTTTCTTTTTATTTTTAACCATTTTCTGCTCTTTTGTGTATGGATTATTATTATACATATTTCTTATACTCACGTTTGCTTTCAAGACGCGACGGCTCGGTTGCGACATGTTTGAGGCCGGTGGTCGACATGTCCTTCCCACTACGACCTCTTGACATACACCATCTTATATCCACTGTGGAATAAAATAAATAATATTACGTATCGTTTGCAGTATGGTAGTCACGGAGAGGCACAGGTCCTAAGGCACTAAGAAGTCAAGATACTCCGTTCTCCACTTTCCGCCCGTATTCGAGACATTGCAACATGAATGCCGGAACTCAACGCGGTGCCATATCTTAACAGACCGGTGAAATGAAAGTAATTTAAGTGTAATCATTCCTTCGAGTGGAAATCGAACCGACAACCATTGTGTTTACAATCTCACACTAATATTCACTGCACCATGAGGGACTTTTTATAAAGTATCATATAATTAATTATATACAAGTTTATGTTCAACTTAAATTTATTCAACATCTTATTTCAAATACTTTTACTATGACTTACTACATACATTTCTTGTAATTGCAACATACGAATATTAAAAAATATCTTTATAACATTTTATTAGATGTTATACAGACCATCGTGGCGCAGTGGAACGGTTTGACTGCAAAAGTGATTGGTTGTGAATTCGATTCCAACTCCAGGGAATGATTATAATTATTTGTTTTTCGTTTGCTAAAACAAAGGACAGCGTTGAGGTGCACTCAACACACGTGGCTTGCAATACAGGCGGCCAGTCAAAAACAGAGTGTCTTGCACGTAACAAACTTTGGGACACGTTTACGTAAATTATGCGGATTTTTCAAGATATTTTAAATATAGGAGTATGAAATTTGGTTCATTGATATTGATACAGGTAAAGTGTATATAGAGAAGTGCAGAAAGCAAATATTTTTTTTGGAGTTATAGGTTTGGCTTAATGATTTATACAGAGCATATTAAGTGACTCATTACTCCGATCTCCTCTTTGCAATCGGAATTAAGTACATTTACATTGGCAACATTATATATTAATAATATGGTAACATTTGATGAAAAAGAACGAGTTCCGTGAGCCCTTCTGGAACGTAATATCCGCCATATTACATGAAAGAAGGTTAAATATATATAAGTGTATTTAGTTTGACTTAACTACGAGTATAACAAACTATTTAGTTGTTTTAACTTCCCACGTTCCCCCCACATAAATCACAAACTTTACTTAAACTCGTAACTTTTTTATTTATGAACCGATTGAAACAAAATTAACACTAAAGGACTGTTTGCCAAAATACAATAGTCAAAAAAGTGTTTAACTCGGTTTTACCATTTCTGCAATTAGCGTGCACGAATGCACAGACAAACAGATAATAAAAACATTATTTTGGGTTCGATTACATTGATGTATGCCTCCAATACTCATTTTTCTCATATAACTTCTATGTACAGACAGCGATCAGTTACATTTTTATTATATTTTGTTGTACGTACAGTTACTAAGGCGTACTAACAAAATAGATTCATAAACATTGTCACCAACCCGAGCAAGTATATTTACGGAGGAGTAAATAAATTAAAATTATAAAAAAATAACTTTCTTTGACGCAACTAATAATAATATAAGGGAAGGTGCCAATTTGGTGACGGGCGCAGTGCACTATATAATATGCTTTTCCAATAGAAACAATATGCGACAGCTGTTGATTTTCCGATAATTTGAATTAGAGAGCCACTGTGGCGCCGTGGGACATTAAACGCGATTGGTTGTGGCTTAGATTCCCAATCGGGGGAATAATTATATATAAATAATATTTTCATTTCTCCGCTCTAGAACCTAAGATTTAGCGCGGGGTTGACTTCCGCCACTCAATACGCATTGCGATTTCGGGCAGGAAGTGGAGAACGGAGTGTCTTGACACTAAGTTTTGCTTGCTACCTTTTTTTTAATATCATTTGAACATCTTACAGCTAAGTACCGACGATGGTACCTTTATGTTCATTCGACGATTTAAAACGTGCTCGCAAAAGTATATTTGAATAAAAGAATTTGATATTGAATATAATTTTTATATGTATCGTCACTCATTTTCTCAGATAAAAGAATCTGTGAGTTTCTCGGTCCTTGACTCCGTCCGCTTAATTTCAACACATTATGTGTTGAGTGGTGGAACTCAACATATAATGTGTTGAAATTGGGAAATTCAAAATGTCGAGTATAAAAACATAGCGTGTTGAATCGTGTCAAAATCATTCCCCTGTACGTATATCGAACCCACACCCATCGCGTTTTCAATCATACATGACCTACTGTACCATAACGGCCTCTTTCTTTCGTTTCTTGATATGACGTTATCATTTATAACGTTTATGATATATCAAGCGAAATCTAGAACATATTTCTCAATAGGAATGTTGGATGTATTCCAATAGATTTGTCAAATCGATACGAATTACATCTGGATTAATATTTATAGTTATCAATATAAAATATTGACGACATAGTAGCGGATTTGGTATATTTCCTACTGAACACGATGTTTGTGCGTTCGATTCCCGTTCAGGGATTACCTAAAAATATTTTTAATATAAATTTTCATTTATATTAAGGGTATTTTGCATTTGCCCTATTTTTATGATCAAAGTTGGGGATTAAGTTCCATCACTTTTAACACAGTCTCTCTGTAAAGCGGCAGTGGGTGAAAATTTTGCGACAGAGTGACATATCATTACAGATTAAAAGATCTAGCATCTGGCAAGAAAAAAATGGTCATAATATAATGAAAATAAAGTGTTTTGTAATGTGTTTTAGGCGTTGTAACATATACATAGCTTACTATACTAGCGCACGGCGTGTAATTTCCGGTTATCGCAACAACCAATTACGATTTCATTCCACCATTACTGGTGGCTTTAGTAGGTACTTTAAGCACAAAAATAATTTTATTTATATAAAATATTTTGATGTATCTCCATTACATTATGCGGGATAAAGGGAAATAATCTAGTGAAAAATCACACCGTTCTCCGTATTTTCCGCCGAAAAAAATAGAGATATCGTATGTTAAGAGTCAAAATTTGATCCCGCCATAAATGGCGGTATAGATAAATCTAATAAAAAATCGAACGAAAAACTCGAGCGGGATTTGAACCCACGACCATCGTTTGCATAATACCGTCTACACTACCATTTATTGACCAAATTCACTTGTATATATGATAGACCTCTCAATAAATCAATGTAAGGAAAAATTTGCAACACCATCCGATTTGTTTCAAAATATGCACACGTGTCCGACTACAATGAGTGTTCCAGCGTATGCCAGAACGTTAATGATTGAAAGAAAATTCTTCCTAAATCAATAAAGACATCACTTTTAGTATTTTTCCTAAATTTTGATTGAAGTCCAAGTCTTGTAAAGTTAGTTCCTAAAACTTGTAGTTCAAATCAAATTAATTATCAAGTTTTAGGAACTAACTTCACAAGATTTAGACTTTGGTCGAAAATTAGGAAAAATACAAAGTGATATCTCTAATGGCGGTTAATGTCGGAACCCATTGCGGTATTGCCACGCCCCGCCCCATCGTGTCATTAGAGCTACTCCTTAAGAATGTATCTTTTGATCCTATTGTTATTATAAGCGCCTTAACAACGAAAATATAATATTTTCAATAAAAAAATCGGTTATCCTTGCCAGGATGTCCAGAATTGAAAAAAAAAAAGACTAATTAATAAAAACGTATTATTTGCCATAGTAAAGTTATTGTTACAAGATTACCAATCTTTCTATAAATCAATATAAAAAAATTATGCAAAGCTACTTTGACGCACTTCGTGCCGTCCGATAACAGTCAAAATTTGCACACGTGTCCGAATCGATGAGTATACAACACACGATATTCTCGGCAAGGATAACAAAAGAAAATATTTTAAAATTTCTTTTCAATTCAAAAAAAAAAATATTCTATAGTACAGTTATTGTTCAAGATTGTTCAATAAGGCATTGCAAGTAGGTCAATGGCATTTGTAATTGCCATTTGATTGCTTTCTTATCAAATATGGGTAATTACATACTCTTGCTAATTTGGTATTGTTTAGTTGACTTTTCATAATACTGTGATATAATTCATAACTAAATATGTAGAGTAAATGCCTTCGTTGAATCAGCCGCAGACTGTAACCGCGATGGTTGTGGGTTCGGTCCCCACTCGGCGAACTTATTATATATAAATAATTTTCATTTCTATGCTCTGTAAGTTAAGACCCACAACTCAACACGCAATATCTCGGATTCGGCCGTCCGGCCGAGTCGAGAGCAGAGTGTCTTGCCACTTTGTTGGAGAAAAAAATGGGTGTAGCTGGCAATTAAATTAAAAAAGAGTATGTAATCTAAATAAATGAAATTCTATTCTGTCTATATGTACTAAACCGTATAGTGTACTCCAACAACAGGTATTTTGTGTACAAATAGTTACATATATATAATCGCACCGACGCCATTTCAAAGGATTTCCTTATCAAGCAAGGCTCCTTATCATTACGCATCAAATTCAATTACTAATGTCAATGAAAATATACATACAATACTACGTCAAAGGCATTTGTTTGTTTATTTTTAATACTTCTGTTACGACGTTCCCCTTTCCAGTCTTTGTCCATTTTAGAGAGTAACGAAACCCAACGCCGCATTTAGTCTAAACGGGAATCGAATTTGTTTGTTAATATCTTTGCATTCTTTCGAGTGTGTATCAAATGTACAACCATCGTGAAATAAGACAAAGCTCCACTGCGCCATGAAGGCGTAATATTTGCATTTTCAATTTAAGTAAACGTGTAGTGTATAAAACGTTTCGTTTCTAATTTCGAGAAATCCTCTTCTAGCACTTTTATGATTTTTAAAGTGTTATTCACAAACCTTTTAGAAAACGTATAAAATGTTTAAATCGTAAACACGCCTTATTATAAATTATAAGCTTATAACAATATCAACGTAGATTTAGAACGCATGGCTTAGTGGTTAGAGCGCTTGGACGGTTTCCAAAAGAGGCAGGTTCGAATCCCGCTACGTTAAAAAAAATTATACGTTTCGTAAAAAACGTCTCTCACGTTACATGAGAAATTTCATCTTTCTACGCGATGTAGTTACGACTGTATATTGTCTGTCAGTCAGTCAGCCAGCCAGCCAGTGACGCCAGTTTTACTTATCTATTCTATAATAAATAATAATAAAAACAGAATGTTTGTTTCCGATTGATTGGTTTTCGAGCGACTCCGAGTAAGCTCGTAGTTTTTACGCCTGAGTAGAATTTAGGCTATAATTGAATTTGAAGACTAGAACACCTCATGATGAACCATGATACTCCACTTAAACTATGAGAAATAATAAACTGGTCAACTAAGCAAAAGTTATTCAGCGTGGTGAGTATTTGGCGTCGACATAATATAAAAAAATAATAATTGTGAAGTTTGATAAGAAGTATAAGCGTATGAAGGGTCATTAATTATTTTAATTTTACAGGGTAGTAAGAGAGAACTTAACCTGTCAAGACACTCCGTTCTCCACTTTCCGCACGAAATCGAGACATTATAATCATTCCTTCGATTGGAAATCGAACTCACAACCAATCGCGATAACAGTCTCTGGTCTATGGTAAACGAACTTGCGGACAGTATAAAATATAGATTAAGATAGTTGATTAGACTTACAATTAAATACTAATAAAAAAAACAATCATCTCCATATTATTTCTAACAATACTTCAGTTCAGTCTACCGTAGCGGGTATTCGTTCACATTTCATAGAAAATATGAACACTAAAAACAAACTTTTATTGAAAACGATACATTTCAAGTTCCGCTGAACAATGAATTGGGGCATCGTTCAGTAGGGAAATTGCACTTCTACATTTATTATATATTTCAATATTTTATTTTAAAGTTTTTAATCAAATGTTTAATTGGTTTTGAAGTTTTTGTATTTGTATTTTCTTCCGCTGCACGCTTTTTCCCGCATAGCAGTGTAGGCAGAGAACCTAGTGTCTAGACACTTCGTTCTCCACTTTCCGCCCGAATTCGAGACGTAGCGTGTCGAGTTGTGGAACCCTAGGCCACGCTTATTCTTCTCAACAGAGCATACAACTGAAAATAGTTTAAATATAATAATTCCCCCGAATGAGAATCGAACCCACAACCATCCTGACTACCCGCTATGCGGGAAAAAGTTTACTTCACAGACAGTCAAAATGACGACGGACGGATGCTAATGGATTCCGTATGCGTCAATTCAAATATTGGTATCATATTGAAATTAAAAAGAAAACACTACGTTCGCCCGCCACTTTCCATCCCCATTTCGTGTTTTTTTTTCTATTTTAGCATTACGTATTTTCGCACATAGCAGGGTAGTCGGAGAACCTGGTGTCAAGACACTCCGTTCTATTTTAGAAATGATTTGTTGAGCGATGGAACTCTACGCCGCGCTCAATCTTAGGTAACAGAGTCCGCACTAGTACCTAACCTCATTCCTCGGAGTGGGAATCGAACCCCCAAAATATCGCGTTTACGGTAACTATCCCACTGCGCTACGGATGACCTCATAGCAGATAAATAATTAGATATATAATCAATAACCGAAATGGGAATCAAACTCACAACTATCTCGTTTACAGTCAGATGCTGACCTAACCCTAATATAATAGCTTCTTTCTCTTTACATTTTCTAATACATAAACTAAATATCAGTTGTAAGGTAAGTTCCATACAAAAGTATCTAAGCCTGTTATAGTTCAAGAACTTGAACGGTCTTCAAGAGGCGCGGGTACGACTTGAAATATTTTCTAACAAGGACATCACATAGATGGTATGAAAATATTGTAACGGATCCGGGACACAAACTGGCAAAAACAGTTTGACTGTTACAAAATTCATATACTATACTATTATATACTACTATAACAGTTTGAATGTTAAAAAATAGCATTACAAAATTTTTACAGAGATTGATAGATACTGGGCTTAGTTTATAAAAAAACAGTGTTAATAAAAAACCCGTAAGGGAGGGAGGGAGCTTGAACCGAAAGGGAACGATTCGCTCGTTATCCTGGTCGATACTGGTGGTCGCACTAGCAAGGATATCAGGTGTGCAAATTTTCAAACAAATCGAACGAAAAGAAGATAGTCAAAATAGTATTGCCAGATTCTTACATAAATTGACAGATGCTAATAAAAGCACAGCGAGACAATGGAACTAATTGCCAGCGTATTGTATTTCCTAAGTTAGGTATAACTTGAGGATCTCAAAATTGAAAGTGAATAAATATTAAACCTTCTAGGCAAGACTGTGCCATCGTAGACTACATCAGCGCCTGACATCAGAATTGGTGTGGTCAAACGTGTGCGTTCATATTTTTGTTCATTTTCAAGAATATATCGTAAGTTTCCCAAGTGTGTGAATTATACTTTAAATAAATGCTTAAAGTATTTCATAAATAACATTCTCTCATGTAAAACTGTTGTTCGTAGAACAATCTTTGGGTAGCAGAAATTTGTTAATATTTCGCTACTGAGATGATAACATCAAATATAACAAGCGTATAATATAAGAATTTCGACGTAGACGGAAGTACATTGCTAGGCTTAACGGTCGCAAAGTTTGGCAGGTTTCCAACTGGCGCGCGTTCGAATACAACCGCGGACAAAATTTCTAAAAATCTATCATTCACTATCATATATTAAAAAAAAATTCTTATATACATACCTAGTGTAGACACAGTGTTGATTGGATTTTTTATCTTCATGCTATTACTAGTTTAAATAAACACTATTATTAACACACTGTAATGTCAGTCCATTAATAATATCATAGACCACTTGTGGGTGGGTTATTTTTTTATTTTTACTTTATAATAGAACACTTAAAAAAACTTATGTATACTATTTCAAAATTAACTAAAGTCAGTCAGTCAGTTTATTAATTATGGCACATTGATTGTGCCATTTAAAACGACAGCCATTTTCACACTAAACAAAACTTTTGTAACGAAAAAGGAAATTTATGAGGATAAAGCAACATTCCACTATAATATTAGTTCTTTTAATGTATTTGCCACTTCTTAAATTATATGAATGATAAAATATAATATAATAAATAAATAATATATAACCGACGGATTAACCCAACTCTACTATTTTAATAATTATATAAAATATTTGCAAATGAAATAAAAAAATCTATTTTAAGAAAGAATTGTTTCTTTTCTATAAATTCTTCGCAGAACTGCCTCCCAAAGCCCTTCTAGCTTTATGAAGATTCGACGACTCAAAAGTGTTCGGAAAAGTCTATTTGAATATAGTTTTCTTTTAATACAAAAAAAAACCCCTTCCAAGTAAGAAAAGCTATTTCACATACCTATCAGACTCGAACCCACAACTAAATAGTCTCCACATAGTCGTAATATAATTTGTTAAATTACATAAAGCATCGTTGAGTTAGTGTCAATACACTCCGTTCTTTTCTTCCGGCCCAAATTCGAGACATTGCGTGTTGAGTGGGGGAACTCTGGCGACCTTGGTAAAACACATAATATTATAATTGTTCTCATATTTTTACTTCATATTATCGAAATTCTCAATACTGATAAGAAAATTAGTTTGGCATTGAAATATATTAATTGGACGTTATCAGTAGATGAGTAAGGTTTCATATATTATGCATTTATTTTTTAATAATTCAAAAGCGAAAACCTTTAAAAACAATTGTTTTTAAATGCCGGGCCAAGCAGAGAGAGAAATCTCAGTGTCAAGATATTCTATTTTCCATTTGCCGTCTAATAATGTGTATAATGATGGTAATTAAGGCTGCACTTTGTTTTATCAGTAGATAAAAAATAATTCAAATATCACATATCTCCAAGTGGAGATCGAACCCACAATTATCATCCTACACGATTTTCTTGCCACGCGATTGTTCATAAAATAATCTATGGGTAGCAGAAATTTGTAGATATCTCTCTACAGAGATGCTAACAACAAATATAAGTTGTAATAAGCGTATAAGAATTTCGACGCAGCTGGATGTAGAACGCACGGCTTAGCGGTCAAAGCGCTTGAACGGTTTTCAAGAGACGCGGGTTCAAATCCCGCTGCGTTCAAATTTTATTTATTATAAATTACAAAAATATAAAAATATAGACTTCAAGTGTAAGCGAAATTCTATAATAATTGTAATATACACATATTACATTAATTAAATTCAAAAACAAAATGAAATATGATAAATTGATTAGTAATTACTTTGATTTTGATAATCGATAAGTCAATAATTGTAAAACAACAATCCATATCCTTGCTTTTATTTTTTGAACAGTATTTTCCTTTACAATGAAAGCGCGGCGTTGAGTTCCGCCACTCAACACGCAATACGAAATGGATGTCTCGAACTCAGGCAGAAACATCAGCAACACGCAATGTCTATAATGTTAAATTAAATTTTTCATTGAAACATCCAAAAAAACCGACAATTTATATTTTTTTTACATTTTTTAAAATGTTATTCGCACACTAAGGAAATTGAAAAAGACATATTAAGAAAACTAACAACACATATAAGTTGTAATAAGCGTATAAGGATTTCAACGTAGCTGGATGTAGAACATGCATAGCTTAGCGGTCAGAGCGCTTGAACGGTTTTCAGGAGGCGCGGTTTCAAATCCCGCTGCGTTCACATTTTTATACGTTTACTAAATATGCCTTTAACCAACAATTACATACAAAAACAAAAAGACAGTGTTCAAATCAAACTAAATTTGGGCATCGTTTTGGATTAAACGGACGGTTACTTTTGTCCTTGGCAGCGTTACATTACTGCCCTACTTCCTGTGACCTGAGTCGAAAACTTATAACAATATTTTAGTTAAAACTTGGCACTGTAAGTATAACGCGGCCGCGTTGCGGATGTAATTTTCACTTATTTTTTTCACTTTAACACGTGCTTTTGTATCAAAATCGATATGAAACTGAATTGATAATTGTGATAAGATCATTATATCAGCCGATTTGTATTTTATATCAAAATATATCATTCTATGAAACTATTGTAATTTTGTTTGCTTTTTACCGTATTGTTTTTTGTAACTTGTACTCCACTTAACTCCATCATGGCACCGTCGCAATATCATAGACTAAACCCGATGGTTGTAAATTCGGACTAAATCCGCGGAAATAATTTACAAAACCAAGTTCTAAAATTCTAACATTCGCCGACTACTTTACAATAGTAATAAATAAAAATATAGAGGTTGTGCAGAAGCACTTCTTCTACATATTTACTCTGTGCCAAATTTCATACTGGTATTTCCGATTAATTTTAGAATAGGGGAGTCCAGTCAAGGTTTTACTTCACGTATTAAATTAACTACGATTTATGGACCTACTAGCGACCCATTCGTGGTTCCGCCCGTGTAAGCTTTACCTTCGTTTCATATATTTGGCGGCCTTTTCGTAAAGCAATGAACTTGTTGAAAAAACTAAAAAAAATTGGGGAAAATAGTAACCCATGTTCATCTCAAGACCCTCTCAAGTATATCTAAATAAAATTTCATCAAAATCGGTTTAGCGGTTTGGCCGTGATGACGTCACAGACATACATATTATGGTACCATACTTCACTTTGCCATAATGCAGTATATACTACATAATAGCTAGTCTAAATTGTTACATTATTTATCCGTCAATTAAATAGCATGAATCATAACATTATACGGAAGTTGATAACGTAACTGATGGACATGTGGCCTTTAGAGATAACCGTCGACACCGTAGTGGTATATTGGGATATTTTAGGACAGTAGTCAGTTCCAATCTTAGTTAGGGATAAAATTAACGTATAAAATATACAAATTAGGTTTCCTTTACACATGTAAGTATTCTAAACTGGAGAGTGTATTAATAAATACCGATATTCGAACTAGTCACAATCTAGACTAGATTCATCTCTTTGCCTAAAATAGATTTCGTTTTAAAGAAGGCATAGCAGGGTTAGTAAAGAGAACTTAGTGTCAAGGCACTACATTTTCCACTTTGTGCCTGAGTTCGAGACATTCATTGCGTCTGGTACCAGACCGCTCTAGTAGTTACTATTTTAAAAAATAATTTTCCCGAGTGAGAATCGAACCGACAATCAATTACGTTTACAACCAGACGCTGTGCCACAATGGCCTCATTGATTATATTTAAAGAATATAAAACTGCGTTGTTAAAACCAATGCTATGCCGACATTCCGTGTAGCATTAAAATTGCGGAAGTCCGACGTTCGAAAATTATATATAACCAGCCATGGTTGAGCATAATTGAAAAGGATTTATTTATTCTTTATATACATTATATATGTCACATGCAAAATAGACTATCTAGGCTGTGTTCTGAGCCATGAAAAATACAGTTCACTTCAGCTTATTATGATGGGTAAAGTGGACGGCAAAAGGCGAGCTGGACGAAGAAAAAGTCGGTATCAGTTTTGTGGAACAAATATTCCGTCGAGAATTGGACAGAGCCGAATTTAGGAAGCTAATGGCCATGACGATTGAAGAGGCGCCCAAGGAGGAATATATGTTACTGTAAAAGCCTGAACCTTGAACTTTTAACGTGTCTCTTAGAAGTAAAATCTTAGATTTACCGAAGTGAAATACGAAATGAATTATATTCAAAGAACATTCCGGATTTTTACCGTATATACCGTAGAAAGGACTTTTACAGTAAAATATTATATACACAAATCTATTTTATATGTAATTAAGTCTAATTACGTCTAAGTCTAGTCTGGCCATAAATATTGTTACAAAGAAAACCAACATTCTACATTGTATGTAACAATGAGTGTTATTACAGTGTGTTAGTTTAATACATTAATATAAATCCTTTAATATATATAAAGCTTATTCGAAATGGTCTCCAATGGCTGCAAGTCTTTTAAACGTTGGGGCCTAAGTTATCCGCTGCTATTGGTAACTGTAACAATATTTATGGCAAGACTAAGTATTTTGTTTTTCTAACACTAGTATCTTATAAATTAAATATTAAAAAAAAATCAAGGTTGAATTTGAAGACTTCTGTGACGTCATTATCCATATTCTGTTATGGTAACAGACAATCAATAAAATAATATATTTTTATGTTTACCTTAAAATTATTATTAATGTAACATCATTTTGTAACGAGTTTTTGAAACTACCGAGTTCAAAAAGTACAATTTTAATATATTAAGTTAAAATTTAAAAATATCGATACATTTAATTTCCTTTACAGTTAACTAAAAATTCAGAATTATCGTACGATAATTATTAAGGTAAGCCTTTATTTATTTATTTTTTTATTTTTTACGCACATATTAATTGCCCTACATATTGAACCCATCAATTGGGCGGTAATTTTTTGATAGAATCACACCGTTTCGCAGATTGGTTGGCTTAGATAAGATTGAACTAAAAATTGACGCATGTATCTTATTTTGAATAAAAGTATATGACTTTGATCGGTGTGGCCAACCTGCAGCTCTTTCAAGAATTTTTTGTAGCTCTAGTATAAAACCTACCAGAGTTCTCTTTTTTATAATTGTGTTATTAAATTTAAATAAAAAATATATTTTGAATACTTTGCTTATGTACCTTTTAAATATGTATTTAATTTCAAATTATCTTTAAGTGCTTTCTAAGGACATTACTTTCTGCTGTGTGTTGTCTGTCAGTCAATCACTCAACAGTGGAAGTCACTGATTGACTACTGACCAAGTTTTATATACATATATTTACATATTCATCCAGAAACTATTTGTATAGATATTTATTTAGTGCCCAAAATAAGGTTGTTGATCTCGACATTTTGCAGTTTTGATAACTTTATAACAGGTGTTCTGAGTTTACATGGATACTTGCATTATGAAATGAGATATCATATAAATCAGACATGAAGTGGTAAATTAACTTATCTCTTACTATAATTGCTAATTTATCATTCAGATAGCAACACCATTATTAATTAAAAACACCAAAAGAATTTTATAATGTTTATATCAGAGGTTCCAAGAATTGTGAATAGGGAGTCCTATTTTGTCACACTAATGTAGCTCCTGTCGAGTCCTGCAGACACATGGGGGTCAACCTGGACCACTTTTGTAAACTAAAGAACATAGATTTACAACAAACTAATTCAAAAGATAATTCTTACGCTTGGCAAGATGACAACTGTTGATGACAATTGAATTTCTTATAGTTCCTATCTTTATTATACTACTTGTATATTTTTATAACATTGTGCCATAAAATCTAAAATTACCAAATGATGAGTCAAATAAGTGTATCTTTATGTCTGCCACAGAAATATTTACTTTAAATTTAAAAGATTTTAAAGTATGGCATTAGTGACACATCAATAGAAATTAACAAAGTTTGTTTTATGAAGAAACAACAAAGAGGATGGCAAAAGAAAAGATATGTTGACAATATTGTAAATTGGTAATAAAAACTGGAAGATTCATAATTTGAACTTATCAAAATTAACAAATATGGAAAGCTGGCAAGCCATTATGCCCTAGAGGGGCTTTACATAAATCACACACTATGAAAAACTATAAATCCTACTAATATTATTAACGTGAAAGTTTGTAAGGATGTTTGTTACTCTTTCATGTAAACACTACTGTATGGATTTTTATGAAACTTTACAACAATATAGCTTATACATCAGAATAACACATAGGCTACAAGTTATAAAGACATTGTGTGAATTGACCAAAATATCAAGTAAGTATCTTATGTTCAAGCCATTAAAGCCTAAATAGTGAACCATTGTAGTCAATAAATTAATATTATGGTATTATACGCTAAATGCATATGTATACACGCTACATATACCTGAATATTATTTTTTGCTATTTTTAAAGTGTCTGTCAGTCTGTTTGTTCCAGCTAATCTCAAGAACGGCTACACTGATTTTGATGGGGCTTTCACTGGCAAATAGTTGATGTAAGATCTCCACGGGGACAAATTCGTGGGCACAGCTAGTAATATTATATATTTTAACTATTGTCAGTATAAATAAAGTTGATGATAACAATAATTATTTAAATTAAATAATAAATTAAAATACTTATTGCATCATGTTACATAAATTATCATGACTACAAACCATATAAGAAATTCCAAAATATATCTAGACACAGTAACAGAGAGAACAATTGTAAAACAGTCAAATTGCGTTTTGATTGGTGTTACTCAACTCTGTACTTTGTCTTAACACTATAGCTGAGAATTAAAAAAATATATGATTACCCTAGAGTGGGAATTAAACACACAACTATTGCATATACAGTAAGAAGCTGTCACACTGCCCCATAATGGCCTAATCTAATATCATAATAACCCTTCATTAAAAAAATATATTATTGAACAATTTTATCTTTACATTTACTTAGAAAAGAAAAATAGCTACAATATATTATACTTGAAAGAGTCTTTAGATTTGTTTTGTATACTTATAAGATTTCCCTTTACAGACTCAGGTGCAATGATGTCACCATGACATCACTCCTCTACTATGGACAGGTAAGTAGTGTGTAGTAAATTTGTATAGACTAGCTTATACTAATAATTATTATATAATTAAAAGAATTCATTTTATTTTTTTTTTATATTTTAAAAATACATATAATACTATTGCTTATGTAATTCAAAGTTATATTTACAGGCTTTATATTTCAACTACAATATATAAATGTATACAATGTAGAATTTATTACCTGCAATCTTTTGTGTTAACACATGAAGGGCTTCTTTTATTTTAAAGTGTTGTTTTACACATGTGTAAAATTCTAAAATACTAAGTTAAACTCAAATAATGTGAATATTATTTTATTAATAAATTAATGCATATAATGATATTTTTAAAATGAAAACCTATAAATAAATATACAAGCAACTTTAAGTTATGCAATATGTAAATGTAAAAATATAATACAAATTGTACTATAAATATAGCGTAAAAAATTTAAATTTTCAATGACAAGCATTAAAACAAAATAATATGTTAAATATATTGTAAAACGTAAACGCGAGATGCAAATTACAACCTTGAGTAAAACTAGTTTGTTCTTACTTCAGCAACACTAATTATTGGTAATTACCATTTAATAAATACTAAGAATAGAAAAAATAAAAATGGGTGTCACATGCATATATCGATAAAATATTAACGAAATGAATGCGACAATCTTGGCATCGGCACTCGGATACAACTATGTTTAATAACAAAAAAGTGCGTTATACTTACGTAAGACTCTTTAAATAACAACCAGATTTAAAACATCACATACGAAAACTAATTTAAAGTATTACACATAAAATTTTTCTCTGCCTCATATAAATAAATGTCGCACTACACTAAAAAATTTTGAGAACAGTTTAGAAATTATTCCACTATTTAATAGTGTCAATTTAAATACATTTTATCAATAATTGATTTAATTTAGCAAGAAACCCGCGAGAACGAAGCACCATTTTGAAAGATTGAGGAAAGATCGACATTCGACAGACCGTCAAGGTTTTTTGCATTTGTCAGCCTTTACGTCATTGCGACATTACATTGTTTTTTCAAGACTGACTGACACAGATACTACTTGCTTGGCTCTTAAATTTTTGATGTTGCTATATTAAAAATATAAATTTCAATATTCGGATATTTGTATATTAATAAGTCATGAAATGAATTAAAAATGTTCGCGTAAATTAAGAAGAGTTGATATAGTTTTTTTTACTCTTACTTAATAGAAAAAAAATCAGCTTCACGCCCCTACCCCGCACAGCTGAGTGGTCAGTGATAACCTAGTGTCAAGGCACTCTGTTCTCCATTTTTCATTCATTTCATTCATCATTGGAGTGGCGGAACACAGCTGAATTAGCTGGACTGCTTGGTCTTAGCTACCAGAGCGGAGAAAAGAAAATATTTTAAATATAATCCTTACCACTTGGAAGTATATAGTAATCGAACATGCAAACAATTGCGCTTACAGTCAAACACTGTCCTACTACGCCACAATAAACTACACGTATTAGAAAAATTCTTATCTTTGAATATAATTTTACAATTTAACTTAGCATCAACACATTAAGAGTTGAGGGGGGCGAGGAATTAGAACTGCATTATAGCTCTGATTGAGAAAATCTTTTAACATTGTCAATATAGAAAACTAGCTGTACCCACGACTTTGTCCGCGTGGATATCTTACATCAGCTATTTGCCAGTGAAAGCCCCGTCAAAATCGATGAAGCCGTTCTAGAGATTAGCCGGAACAAACAGACTGACAGACACTAAAATAGGAAAAAATAATATTCAGGTATATGTAGCTTGTATACATATGCATTTAGCATATATATATCATAATATTAATTTATTGAGTACAATGGTTCACTATTTTGGCTTTAATGGCTTGAACATAAGATACTTACTTGATATTTTGGTCAATTCACACAATGTCTTTATAACTTGTAGCCTATGTGTTATTCTGATGTATATATTATTGCAAAGTTTCATTAAAATCCATACAGTAGTTTTTACGTGAAAGAGTAACAAACATCCTTACAAACTTTCGCGTTTATAATATATGTAGGATTATAAAGTGTCAAGTTCGTTCGCTAGAGAAAATGCCATCCGCAGTGGCTCCCTAATATTAACCAGGAAATAATGGCTCTCTCTGCTAAACGGACTATTGAATTGTCCTGTGTTGAGTTTCAACAGTATACACACATTATAATGTGCGCGTACCAACCTCCATTAGGTAACTTTGTAATATTTGAGAACAAAATGGCGGAAGCTCTAAGAAAAACGGTGACATCAATGTTGATATATTTTGCTGAACAAACCCAAAGTGTTCGTTTTAAAAATCTATACATTTAATTTAAGAGATATTTTCTGCGAACCTACTCGTATCACACTTCACATCTTCTGTCACTGTGACGTCGAGGACAAACTCATAATAAATAATTTAAGTTAATTTTGGATTAAAGTTTGCAGTGTCTGGCGGTAAAGTCACTAATATGCGAAAAATTACATGTGAGCCAGTCCGTACCAATAGATTAAAAACATTTAACGATAATGTTAAGAGTAAATCATTATTATAATAATATATTCAATTTACTTTAAATTAATTTAATGCAACATATTAACTAAAAACATTTCACAAAAATGTTAAAATACGATTAAGTAACTGGCTAACCATAGGGGTATACCGTAATAGAAATAAATTATACGAATTGTATTGTACGAGGCAGTAGAATCGTGATCCAAGCTTCCTGAAAGTGTCAGTATTTTCTCAAAGATATTTAAAAAAGTTCGAATCCAAGCAAAATGTGTATATTTAAGAAATATAATCATAATTTCTGAAAATAAAATAGGTACAACGTGGGACATCATAATAAGTGCTAGGTCCAGAAATACTATTCTGATGTTATTGTGTGGAATTAAATGCTGTCGATGCTCACTCGGGAGGCTTTCATTGTAAAACTATATTTGGGAAGAGAAAATGCTGAGTTTCTCGCCGGCTTCTAGCTGCTAGGACTGACAATACTGACATTTTATGTCAATAGACGATTTCGAAGTACTTGTAATATGCCCATTTAAACATTACGTGTATGGTGTTGGAACTGATTGCGGTGCTTGTAAACACAGCTGGAAGGAGAGGGGGAGGAGGAGGAAATGTGCCCTATAGTTAATGCGTAGATTTTCGTAAACTCTAATGTAACTACTCTAATTTTTTCTAATACATACTAATTATTCCCTAATTTATGTGAGAAATTATGTTTCCTTTGTTGAATTGGCATTGTTTAAAATGAATAAAATGAATATTTATAATGGTGTTTTATTATGATAAAACAATATTAGATAAGCCTGTTTTATTTATTTAACATATACCTCAGTTATATTGCTACTGTTAATATCGGTGATCCTTCTCGACGATTCATACTCTTTTCTCAAGCCCTTGTTCCCCAAATAATAGGGGAACAGTTTGTCCGTGGAAATATAAAAGATGCCGTGATTCCTAGTATCCACTTCAGCGCCCATAATATTGGTCACAAAAGGCACATTGTCGTAGCAATTCGCGTCTCTAGCTTCTTGGATACTATTACACTTTATGCCAATAAACTTATTTGGATTCTTCATTGCTGACAGCCAAAGTGTCAGAATTCTAAAATGGCTGCACGTTGCGGTACAAGGATAGAAGTTAATATCGGAAGGTTGGTACTCCCCCCCATTGACATAAAAATCGACATGTCCCATCCGCGATGCCATACCGAAACCGTCAATATTAGTATGAATTACTTGAACGAAATCTGCATTCGAGGAATCCAGTCTATCCTCCTTGGATAGCCTTCGAAAACATGGCCCGGACGGTTCTAGAGCAGTGATCCGGGATATATTAGTTCCGGTCATAAGTTGGTAGTTCCGGGCGATGTAGCTGACCGTCTGTCCGCCTAGGCTGAACCCTAATAGCTCAGTTCTAGAAGGATCTAGACCTGAATGAGTGAGCTGTACCAATATTTCCGCTACGTGTTTCCCAACTGGACGCATTAGGCGTGTTGCTCTGAAATTGAAAAGAAAATATCACATTTTTAAGTAAAACAAAATAAGTATATATAAGTATATTTAATCGAGACTGTATTTTTTTTACATAAGCTTTCATTTTTTTAATTTACTTATAACTAATGTTTGTGTATACAATAGAGTTTATTTTCATTTATTTCGAATGTTGTAAGGTGAATGCAACACATCCGGAGTTCGGACTCGTATACAAATGGAGTTCCCCGGATTTGCCCTTGGGAAGCCGTCTGGGCAGCGTCCGAAGTTGTATATGTAGCCCGGGTTTTGATTATAGATAAAATAATTATGCTTTAGATTAAAATTACTCACTACTCGCGATTCTCGACCAAACAATACCAAAAACATGAAAAGTAGAAAAGGCTAATGAAAAATAAACGCACACTTAGGAAATGGAAAAAGACATATTTAGAAAACTTATAAAAATTTGAACGCAGCGGGATTTGAACCCGCGCCGTGGGATGCAGCTGTCCCACAGCATCTGACGGGAAGCACGATTGGTTGTGGGTTCGACTTCCGCTCGGAAAAGTGATTATATTTCAATTACTTTCATTTCTCCGTTCTGCTGCCTAAGACAAAGCGCGGCGTTGAGTTTCCCCACTTAAAACGCAATGTTTCGAATTCAGGCGAAAAGTGGAAAACTGAGTGTCATGACACTGACTAACCAGCTCCGTGGGCAAAAGCGTGAAATTAAAAAGGAAACTAAGTCATTAAATAATAATAGAGCTATTTAAGTGTGTATATGTTCTAGATAGGTTAGCTTAGATTTTTTATATTTCACTCATGTAGTATATGAAGCAAAAAAGACATATTTAGAAAACGTATAAAAATTTGAACGCAGCGGGATTTGATCCCGGGCCTCTTGAAAACCGTTCAATTTCCTAAGTGTGCGATTAACACTTTAAAAAATGTTAAAAGCAAAGTTTATCAAGCAGCCCATCTTAATCATATCTAGGAAATGTTTATTCTAAAAGAGGTGAGATCGAATGTTTCATATTGTAATTGCATGAAAATATTTAGAATATAATCATTACCCCGAGTAGAATAGAACCCACAACGCATTTACAGCCAGACGCTAACCCACTACGCCACGACCGCCTCATCTGTGTACTACAAGCGTTGTATAACAAGAACGTATCGCTCAATTGTTTAGAGCATGTGGATCATCAAGAGGTGTGAGTTCAATTTTTTTATACAATTGAAAATAATAAAACAATATTTATAAAAAAAACACAATATCTTACAAATAATAATGAACTGTGGCAAAATGCTGGTTATCCACTAGTATCACGTTGTAGTCTCGCGCTTCATACTCATTCGCGAACATCGCAGCTATGGGGAAGCTTGTACTGTCCAGGTATCCGATAGCCACGATTATTGTTTTCCTGTAAATTACTTATTTCCTATTAGTACCAAAAATACATTTGGAAAACGTATAAAAATTTGAACGCAACTGGATTTGGTTTCCAAGAGGCGCCTCTTGAAAACCGTCCAAGAACTCTGACTGCTACCAGGCGTTCTTTCATTTGATTTATGATTGGATTGGTGTCCAAAAGTTCAAACTTTTTTACGTTTTCAATTTGTCGTATATTCTTTATTGCACGCAATTTAAAATAAAATAAAAATATGCACAAAATCGGGCTTAACGCTAGGTAGCATTCGCTACCAGCCAACCTTGCCATGTGGGGAATGAAATAATAGTAATTGTAAGTAATTACTATTAGGGTAGGTGTGCAAAAGCCAAAAGTATAATTTTTATAATAGCATAGCATATACGTAAAAACTAAATTTAATGTATAAATAAAGCCAAAGTAAAGCGGAAGAACCTAGTCAGGCACTCAGTTTTCCACTTTTCGCCCGAACTCGAGCCAATTATAATTTACAAACTTTTATACAAACTCAAGTAAATAAATATCCTTAGAATAATTCCTTGAAAGAAGAAAGATGGCAGAGGCAGGCTGCGGTGGGCAGAGATAATCTAGTAATAAAATACTAAGCTCAGGACTTTTGGCCCGCTTTTAACCCTACGTTAATACTGAGGTCTAATTTATTTATTCATGATTTTGAGACAAAGACTGTCTGAAAACCTGCCTGATGATCATGAATCTGGTAATCTCAAAGGCTATTTTAATAATAATCACTTAGCTTCGGACTTTCGGCCCCATTTTGCGAAAACCCCTCATTATTACGAGGGTCTGCTGTCCGTGTCTCATTCATTTTTTCAGTTTAAAGTAGTTTCGACTGCATACATATTTATAAGACTTTTAAAAAAAAACGTTTTCTTACGCTCACGCCCACAACTCATCCTGTTTAGCTTTACGTAGGCAGTGAACCCAAGATTTTAATAAGCTGAGTTCTAGAAAGGTGTTATAATGAGGGAACACTGATGCATATATATATATGTCTTTTTTTATATATATATATATATATATATACACATGGCAAGGTTGCCTGGTAGCGAATGCTTCATAGCATTAAGCCCGATTTTTGTGCATATTTTTATTTAAAATTATTATATATATTATATATATATATTCATAACTTTCAGATAAAGTAACCATTGATCAACCTTTTCAGACATAAAGACCTCGACTTTTAAGAAGGGGTCTACTAGCTCTCTAAAGAGCCATCTCATTGTTTTGATTATTGTCTAACATACGCGATCCAGTGAACTCACCTTTAACATTTACATAAAAAAAAATGCAGCAAAAGCCTACTAAGGACGCTCAAATTCCGTGGTATGTACTATTATATATACTATTAAAAAAAACCTGTTCAGTCAAATTTTTTTTTTCATCTAGACTCCTAGAGTGTTTTGAAGATAGTTTACTAAAATAATTTGTATTGAATTAATATTAAATCAATTGTACTGTAGGTAACATAAGCTATTGTCATCTATAATTGCAGCGGCATTCTTTCATTAATATTTTATATACTGTTTTTTTTTTAAATAATTGTTAGTCTTTGCTGTTCGGGACTAAATAAATAAATTAATAAATAGTAACCGTAAAAGCTGTAAAAGCTTAAAAACATACATACACTAAAAGGATTTATTTATCGAATTTTCTAGGAAATCTTAGTGAGATACAATTTTAATACCCCAAATTACTTACTGATAACACTCACAGTGGTGACTGATACTTTATAGATCACTCAAATTATTTAACCGTTTTGAATTAAGTCCATTTGATTTTACCTGCGAAAATCAATCCTGGCATCCGTAGCGATGTTCTTGGCGTTCCAGTAATTGTATTTATGTCGCGTCCGCCCCTTCCCTTGTACGACGAAGTGGAGGTATTTCAGCTGACTTCGAGGTATTGAGGCCGGCTTATTTGATCCCGGACCTGGAATTATTGAATTTCGATCGGTTAAGTATATATTTTTTTCATACTTAACGTATTTCACTTTCCTGTATAACAGATGGTCAGAGAGAACCTAGTGTCAAGACACTCCGTTCTCAAAGACATATTTAGAAAACGTATTAAAATTTGGCACGCAGCAGGATTTGAACCCGCGCCTCATGAAAACCGTCCAAGCGCTCTGACCGCTAAGCCATGCGTTCTAAATCCAGCTTCGTCGAAATTCTTATACGCTTATTACAACTTATATTTGTTGTTAGCATCTCTGTAGTCTGTATTTTTACAAATTTCTGCTTACCGGTTGGTAAGAGGCAATGCTACTTATTAAATATATATAAATAAAAAAAAGGTTAAAAAAAAAATACACTCTGTTCTCAATTTACCGTCCGTAAAGAAGTCATTGCGTGTTGAGTGGCGGAACGCAACGCCTCGTTTTGTCTTAGGTACCAGAAGGAAAAAAAGGTTTATTTTTTAATACAATCTTGTGGTCGTAAAATCATGTTGGAGTGTTAATTACATTGTTTATTGAAACGAGACGTGGTCCGGTACTTTGCAAGAAAGTATGCATTTTATGACTTTATTGGCATGGATTTTATGAGTTCAGCCAGGCCATGCTCTTTCGTATAAAACTTTAAGTTTTTTTTTAATATTATTCTTCTTAATGTTTTTATTATAGAAAAAGAAATGAACACAAAGGCAACATTTAAATGGAATAAAGAAAATTTTAGAAGTAAGCAGCAGCCATACTATTTCCATTTTCTGTAGTTTTGTCTGCTTGACGAAAAAAAAATGTTTCGCGTTCCCGTATGAATTTCGAAAGATCCCTCCTTTAGCACTTTACTACACTTCCAACGGTACCAACATGCCAAAATCCAGCAACCGAGTTCACAGCTCCGAGGTGGATATCACTCCACTTTTCTATTTCTTTTTCTTTAGTCAGCTTCTCGCTTCTTTTGGCATAGCCATGTAGTCAAAGAGAAGAAAGTGTCAAGACTCTATCTTTTTAATAATTTTATGTATTTATAAAAAAACTGCATATTGTAGAAGGTCCTCGTGGCGCAGTGTGACAGGATTTGACTGTAAACGCGGTTGGTTGTGGGTTCAATTCTAATTCGGGGTAATGATTATATTTCATATATTTTAATTTCTCCGTTTTGGTACCTAAGACAAAGCGCGGCGCTGAGTTCTGCCACTCAAGTCTCCTGACATTACGTTCCTCTCTGCCTACCCTGCTATGCCGGAAAGAGTGAGAAAATAACAAATTTATGTATATATATTTATGAGTGACCACAAGCCTCGGTTTGTTTGTTTAAAAATGGTATGAATATAAAAAAAAACATATGGCCAAAACACCAAAGGCTATGGAATTTTTTTTGAAACTACAATTAATTTACGAAATAATCCTGCAAGTTGAAGACACGCGGTTTTTGTCAACTATAATGATATGGGTAGTCTTCTTATACCATGACTGGAGGTTAATAGCCAGTGAAATATATTTTACTTATTATTTTAAAATCATAAGTAAAATATATTTCACTGGCTATAAGTAAAATATAGATCTACTATCATATATATACATAAACCGTTAACGGTTTTCAAGATGCGCAGGATCAAATCCCGCCGCGTTCAAATTTTTATACGTTTTTGAAATATGTCTTTTTCAATTTCCTAAGTGTGTAATTAACACTTTGAAATATAAAAAAAAAAACATTTAAATCGGTTTTATAAAGTCATATTTGAGTATCGGCTTCAAATGAATCTTTTTTTTTATTGATTTTTATCTGTACTCGACTCACTTAGTTTTTTCGTCTATAATTCTGAAGGGTTAAGTTATGGAGGTTTCAATTCACGACCTTTAAAAAATATTTTCTCAGTCATCAATGATATATATGTATGGTATATAAAATTTAACTTTTTATTACCATTAATAAGGTAACTTTTAACATATTCATAATTCATTTACAACTAAAACATAAGTGGCTACCTCATTTGGTTTTAAATTTATTTATTTCATAGAAACGTACAGAAGTTTCCGTTAGAAATTATTTGTTATTTAAATAACATAAACAAAATATTCATTAAATCAGTTTGTGTTTTTTATATATAAGTATATTTGTACTTCAACATGAATAAATTACGTTGTTATAGATAGTTTTATAATAACTGTTAATTTAGAAAGAAAATATCATAATACACATATTTTGTACATTAACACATACATCTTCTTGCATGTACAAAATATTTCCTAAGACGCGATTGTTACAAAGTGGGACAAAATCTCAGTATAAGCGCGACGGTTACGGGTTCGATCTCGATGCGGGGATTAATTAAATTTATATTTTCAAACAGCGCGTTGTTAAATCCCGTCAGTCCACACGTAATTGAGTATTGAATTCAGGCGTGAAGTAATTTATAACTAGTATCAGCAATTTTTATTTTTACAGTAACACAGGATGCGCACAATATAGCATATTAAATGTTAAGCCATACTTTGCCAGGAATTGTACTCTTACGGCTTTCATGACGCGTTTCGAAGGTACCTGACCAACAAAGCTGATTTAAGATTCATATTTCACATTTCCACATTCCTAGTGTCAAGACACTCCGTTCAAATTCAAATTCAAAATATCCTTTATTCAAATAGACTTTTGCAAGCACTTTTGAATCGTCAAAAAAACATAAAGCTACTCGGAAGGCAGTTCTGCTGAGAAGAGCCGGCGAGAGACTCAACAGTTGCTCTTTTCAAATACAAAAGTTACAATTTTATTATTTAATACAGTGGTAGCTAACCTGCACTAAACTCAACACACATTTTTTATCTTTCAAATATTATTCTACAGAGTAATAAGCTTTACATATTAATATTGTTTTTTGTAGCGGCTAACCTTGCGTGTCGAGAACTCAACGCCATTTTATTATATTTTGATAGTTCTATATCAATTATGTGTGTAACAACTAAAATTATATACAAAATTATAACCACATCAAATATAATAATTGAAAAGGCTAACGACACATAATTAAGCTTAATAATGTATAAAAAATTGTATGCAACAGCGGATAATTTACTGTGTGGTGAAATGCTGGCATACTCTGTCATAGTGTTGACTTAACTTTTCAGAACATTCTAGATTTACACCTATTTGTTTTTTAAAAAAAGCATATGGAATAATTAGGAAATTGTAACATAAAGGAGCTCAGAAGAATTATTTAGAATTGTTTTTATTATATAATATGAAAGTATATTAAAAATAAATAAATATTAAATAAAAATAAAAATGATCAGGTTTTATTATAATATAATTAAATGATTATCACATTTATAACAAGCAAATTTAATATAAAAGTCTACTATTACTATTCAAATATACTCAAATTATATTTAAATAATTATTATTTTAAAATAAACACATACATACTGACATAAATCCTCTGGGATAGCCCTCTTCTGACCTCGTATCTAAACATTCCACTCCAAAAAACAAAAGTATAAATAAAAACAAATTTAACGCCATTTTCTTGAAATAATAATTTTAAATATCACATTAAAAACGTATATGAATCAAACTTTGAAGATTTAATTATATTACAGTGTAGAAAAACAGTGACTAAATGGTTCGTGAGCATTTTTCAAAATCAAAACACGTACAGGAGCATTGACCTTGGCGTGAAGGCGGGAAAAAGTGACATATCTTTTTTAAATAAAGCCCGCAACGACCACTTGCCGCAACAGACAAATTTAAACTAAGCCATATTTATCATGTAGTTTTTGGTGTATATATAGTGTAGAAATTTAATTGTGTACTTATTTGATGATTATTATGAATAATTATTATAATTATTTAGTAACAGAATAAAATTTATAAAAAATATGTTTAGGCTGTATATGAAAAAATAACGTGTCGATGTTTCTCTCTTTGCAACAATTTCTTTGTTATTTATTTTTGTGCAATTTTTTTAATTGTTTGTGGTCTTTTATATTTTTTTTCAGCTTTATATTTTTCCCCGCATAGGCAGGCAGTCCGAGAGTACCTAGTGTCAAGACATAGTGAGAGACATTGAGAGTTGAGTGGCGTAACTCAACGTCGCGGAGAAATGAATAAAAATTAAAATATTAATTTATATAAATATTAGTACATATTTTGAAAGTGAATTAAACTTTTAAAATTACATGTGAAAACCTTCTTGATTGTAATATACATGTCTTAACAAGTGAAGCAACAGATTAACGATAAAGCTATCTAAGAAAGTATCAGTACCAAGTGTATTACATAAAAAAGGTTTTATTGCAATTTGGTTTTTAGGAATGTTGATTATTACGACAATGGTTAAAACTGTGACAGATATGTTAGTTGCGTATTCAAACATATACTAAAATATAAATATGAGATAATAATTTTCAACGCCTGGATTGAAACTAAGGCCTTGATATTTATTTTAAAATATATACTGTATACGAGTACATGTATTTAGGTATATCTGTAAATATAATAAAAATGTAACTAATCGCTCGCTGTACATGGAAGATGTACGAAGAAATATGTTATTGGGGGCATCTACCAATATAATAGAACTCATAGCAACTATTTTAAAATTTGATAAAGACATATTTAGAAAACGTATGACTTGAAAACTTTCAAGAGGCGCGTGTTCAAATCCCGCTGCGTTCAAATTTTTATACGTTTTCTAAATATGACTTTTTTAATTTCCTTAGTGTGCGAATAACTCTTTAAATGTTAAAAAAATATGATCTTAAAAATTTTCTATGTTTGTGATTGTGCACGCTAATCTCAGAAATTGCTAAACCAATTTAAATGCAGTTTTGACTATTGTATATTGGTAAACTTGCGTTACCATTTAGTGTTTCTTTTATTTCAATCGGTTCAAAAATAAAAAAGTTACAACAATTTAAATTATAAATTTTAGTAAAATTTGTGATTTTAGTGGAAACGCCTGCAGGCGAAATACGAAATAGTTATGGTCGTTTCGTTTACACAGGCGAAGCCGCGAGCGGGGCGCTAGTCTATATTAATATTATAAAGAGCTAAAGTTTCTAACTTCGTTTATTTGTAGGGGGTAATCTTCCGAAATACTGATCCGATCATGTAAATTTTGCCACTAACAGAAAGCTTTACTATTTAGAAGTGACATGGGCTATGTTTTATTTGCTGTTGCAGCGTTTTGGCAGTTCGTACGGACGAAGCCGCGATTCGAGCGAGGCGCTAGTATTTTATAAGCCAACAAAACAATTTCTACTCATGCTATGGATATAACATGCCATTAGTTTATATTACCAGTGTATACATTTTTATCTTTTAAAAATAAAGAAATTAAAGATTTAGAAGAGAATTTGTTATGAATTAATAAAACAAAATAATCATTTACACTTTTACATAAAAATAAAGATAACAAGACAAGTAGTGAAGTACAGGAAAATCTTGTTAGAGGTATCCAATTTTATTGTGTTTCCGGAATAAGTCGACAAGTTTTTCTGTAGGATAGTCAGAAGAGAGAACCTAGTGATAAGACACTCCGTTTGACGGCCGAAATCGAGACTGCGTATTAGGTAGCAGAACCTAACTGCACGCTTTGTCTAAGGTACCAGAGCGTAATTGAACCCGTAACCAATCGCGTTTACAGTCAGACGGTGTTCCACTGCGCTATGATGGCCTCACTAGCTAGAATACTACTAACTACATGGAAACAGCAAAATTGTTTCCAGTATTTTTTTAAACAGATAGTTGTTTTCGATCGGGAATCGAACACAAGACCCTTATGTATATTATACGTCATTTCTTATGTGGCAACATAATGTAATTTAACACTTTTTTTTTTAAAATAAAATGCCTTTATCTTTAGATATGAGTATGTCTTGTTTTTAATCTTTATTCTACACATAACGTTCATTTCTGAGTATTTTTTCCCTACTATATATCTTCACTAGTCATACAATAAAATAGGTAAGGCTCAGTGGGGCAGTGCCTAGTTGTATACGGATTGTATTGGTTCTATCTGTACTCGAAATCTCACATCAAGCGCGGCGTAGGGTTCCGCAATTTATAACCATTAAGCTCATTCAGATCCGCCTCCATTGCGCCACGGCCGTGCCAAGGTCTAATATGTAAAAGTAATTAAAAAAACCCTGTTTCCCTATACTATATTGCCATATTATAATAAATACGAGCGTGACGTCAGAAGTTGAGCCTGTTGTGGCGCAGTGGGACAGCGACTGACTGAAACGCGATGGTTGTGGGTTCCAACCCCCTCACGAGAATGAATGTTTGTGTTTAAATTACATTGCTTTGCTCTGGTAAGCCAAAGTGCGGGTTTGATTTCCACCTCTCAAAACGCAATGTCTCGAATTCGGGTGGAATGCAGAAAACGGAGTGTTATGACACTAGGTTCTCCTGGGTTAAAATAAAAAAAAAAAACAGTTATATTTAAAAATAAAATATGCGGATTTTATCAATGTCGTATTTTTCATAAGTTTTCTGAATCAGACTGTGACAGGTATCTTTATCCTTGAACTTACTTGATAGTTATAAATTATTCGATACGCCGCTTCTTGGAAACCAATTAATTTTATAATGCAGTTAATATTTAAGGTTCTTGCTATTGTTACGTAGATGGGTTGTGTTGTTAAAAAATATTATATATTTTATTTTTTTGGTACTGGTTTTCTTTATTAAAGGAATAAGAAGATTGTGTTACCGGAAAAGAGAAAACACTATTTTTGTTATGTGTAATAATTAAAAAGGAAATTACATATTTAAGTATTATTTTGACTTAGTCAATACTAGTCACTCCTTATCCTTATATCCTTATAGTTACTCTTTATAGTTACTCCTTATAGTTATATCTTCAGACGTGTCTTGCCCAGGAATGTGTCCTTAGTCAGCTTCGAGTTTTGGGCCTAGTTGCTAAACTAATATAAAATTACACTGATAATGAAGATGTGACAGATCACACTGTATATGTCCATAGGCTTCGAGAGTCCCGTGGGATCGGAGGTCTTGGACACGCACTCCATGTGCTTTTATGGTAAAGATGGAACTTCTTTATCCACATCGCTGTTAATATTATATAAGTCATAATAAAATATAAAAATGCAAACAAATTTACAACTTTTTAATATATTCCCAGTTAACATCCAATGGTATAGGACCTTGGCAGTCTTTACAAGCTACTTTGGTCTTACAAACGCCACTCTTACATTTAACCTCTCCTTTTCTAGGAAGTTCTGGAGGTATATCAATGGTATGCCATGGTTTATGAAGCTTGTTCAACATAGATTGTTCTAGTGCGAGGAAGTCTTTTGGAGCTGCCGAAAGGAACTGCAGAGAAGATACTAAGAAGAATATCAGGCACTAAAAAAAAACAAGTACGATTTGAATAACGCAACCTGTATTAAGTGACACTTGATTTTCTGAGCCTATCGGGATTATAAGTGTTAAGACAGTTTTCACACTTTTGATTTTACCAGGCTAGAGAAATGTAAAGGTAACTGAATTTAATGCCACATTATGTTTAATTAGACATTTTTTTTTCTGCTTCACGTTCTTTTCCGCAAATCAGATAAAACTTAGTGTCAATACATTCCGTTCTCCATTTTTCGCCTGAATTCCATTAATTGGCGAAACTCAACATCGCCCTTTATTTTACCAGAACGGAAAAATTATAATAATTTTATCAAAAAATTATAATGATTAATTTTCCTGAGTGGTGATCGAACCCACAACAAACCGCTTTTACTGTCAGATAATGTCCCACCACGATGGTCTCTATCGATATACATAGGAAATAAGCTTTTTCCAAGTACAAATCGAACCTGTTACCATCACGTGTTCATTAAGAAACTTGTCATGATTGCAACAAAGATATTGTTCGACATTCATATTTAATTATAACTTACTGTTAGTTACTAAACGTCTAATTTACTTTTATTTCTCAGTATCTGCATAATTATTTCTTACATTATAATAACAAGCTGTAAACAACTTTAATTATATAAAGGGCTTGTTGTGCCCGCGACACCATCCGTGGAATTCTATAATATAATTTAAATATATGAATATAATTTAATTAAAACGTACGTAAATTACGCCTTATTACATCAGCTATATGCCAGTAAAAGTCCCGTCAAAATCGGTCCAGCTGTTCCTCCAGAAATTAGCCGGAACAAACAGACTGACAGACAGACAAAAGTTGTAAATCCTGTTATTTTGGTATATGTTTCGCGTAAACATATATATATGCATTTAGTAAAAAGCGGTTGTTTTAATATTACAACACAGCACAGACACTCCAATTGTATTTATTTGTATTGATTAATTAATAAGTCCTATAAGGGTATTATATTAGACTTGTTGGTTTAATTTATGCGCTTTATATATTATACTTACAGTGCTCTATTTTCCGATGAAACAAAACCATAGCACAAAGGTGTTTAAAATTAATTTGGCATTGTTATGAATATGACTCATTCAAACTAAACAATTTTTTTTACTGTAAATATGTATATGAGTCCATCAAGTTATACTATTGTATGTATTACATTATTAGAATGATATATAAACTGTATATTAAAAAAACTAATGAAACTTATTGTTTGAAACTTTTTAGTATTATTAACACACTTAGGATATGAAAAACAAGACATATTTATAAAACGTATAAAAATTTGAACGCAGCCGGATTTGAACCAGCGCCTCTTGAAAACCGTTCAATTTCCTTAGTCTGGGAATAATACTTTAAAAAATGTTAAAAAATATATATGAAAACAGTTTTGAAAACGTGTCCAAGAGGCACACGTTCGAGTCTCGCTTCGTTCGATTCAATGCATGGTGCAGCTGTCTGCGCGTGTGTGCGTGAAATTTATTTACGTTGTCTATAAAACAAACGGTCTAGAAACTATTCCTTTAGGAATGAAGAAAGGAAGTATTGAAGCCAAATCGAAAGCTAAATAAGGCATTTTGATAAACATTGTGAAAACAAATGATTTCGGACTTTTTACTAGCAAACTGGTCCTGCTAATGCGCAAGCTGCAAAAAAATATAAATTATAATTATCTAAACTTACCAAGAATTTCATTTTATCTTCTCAATACCCTTTTAAATACTAACAAAAACACTTTCGTATTGAACACTGTACTGTCCGAATTCCTTTATATACTAACATTTGAACGGAATGTACCGTAATGACCTGGTTATGATACTTTGACTTTATGACTAACTGTATATCAGCTGCTTGTCCATTGTTATCTGATAAGCAATCTTGAAATAGATAAGGGCTTCTTGGAAAACCAGCTTAAAAATATAACTAATCATCTTTCGAGAACACAGTATCGATGATACTGGAAGAAGGCCATTTAAAAAACATGAGGACCCCTTGGAGGGAGCAGGGCATGTATGAATCGGTCGATGAGAGTGGACGAGGGGAAAGAAGTGTGGAGGCCGCTTCGTTCTCTCTGACTACCCCCCTAGGGATGAAGTACGAAGCTAAACAAATATATACAAACAAAAGTTACAATAACTTTGTTGTACTTAATCTAGTTTTTCCTATATTAAGTAAATTATTTTTGTCGTTATACTAACTACATGACGAGCGGTACTTAGAGCTTATAAAATGAGGCCAATGTCCTTGCATGCACTGATTGTTAAAACTTGTCTGAGAAAAGAGAAAATGTTTTTTTATCGTATCGTTGTAATTACCCGACTGCGTCATAAGTTGGGTAGTGTTTTTCGAGAGTACGTATGTAGGAACGAGTATGTCTATATTTCTTTGCGCGTGGGTAACAAAATGTTGGTTCACGGAAGACTGGAGTTCCTGTAGCCTCGGCTAATGGCGGTCGAGGAGGAGCACCGTGGGCTTTTAGTTAGTATACGGACGAACTACATCTGCTAGATCGGAGTCCCACATAACTCGTGCAAGTCTGCGATCAGGCGGGTATTAGTAACGGATTTTCTCTCTAAAAAAAAGGTAACAAAACCTGCAACACCATAAATAGTTTAGTTCGACTAATTAGAATGTATATCGCGTATTTTTAATTATTTAAAGTGTTATTCACATATTGAAAAACATATTTTTAGAAAACGTATAAAAATTTGAGCGCAGCGGGATTTGCAACGCATGGTTTAGCGGTCAGAGCACTTGGACGGTTTCCAAGAGGTGCCGGTTCAAATCCCGTAGCGTTAAAAATGTTATACGTTTTCTAAATATATATAACGTAGTTAATTAATTTTTTGTTAAAATATTTAGTTTAAGTAAGCTTAGAAAACATTGCATTAGTCAGTCGAATTTTATATAGATATTGTGGTACTATACTATATTTTTTATCTTTTTAGTTTTTTTAAGCAGGTTTTGTGTTTTTATAATAATAATAATTTTGAGTTGTGACTTTTGTGTGATACAAAAGTGTTTTATTTTTTAAAAAAAGAAATTTATTAATAAATCCTTAACTTTTATTACCTCAACACTTCAATTTCGTAAAAAAATGATAATTATTAATATTCTTAGAGGTTATCATTGAGCATAATTTTATTTTTTTTACGTTTTCGTTCACCTCGCGAAGGTGCTGTTTAATCTGCCATCTGAAATCTAACAAAATATCTTAATTTAATTTGTCTGAAATTAAATTAAAGAGAAGACAATTTGTTATTTGGATTGAACGGTCTCCTGGACAGTGGGAAGTGATTTCTCTTTTCAAAGCATCTTCCTTATTTTCTTGTTGTATCATGCTTTTTTTCTAGTGGGTAGTCAAGAAGAACGGAGCACCAGATGCTTCGGTACATCTCTATGGCCTCCTTCAACATAAAGAAGGTTCATAGCACAGTAAAACAGTATCTCAAACCCAAACACCACATAATAAGAGCTGACAAGCAAGCGTGGACCCGCCATTTTAACCCACCACACAACCCAAACTGTTTCGTGCTTTATACATTCACATACTAGTTAAGTTTACTTCAGCATCACAGTTATGAGAAAAGAAAAAACTGGTGCGTGTTTCTCAAGTGTAATTATTTCGGTGTTTTAAGGTAGCTATGCCCACAACCTTTATTGAGGTCTGATCCTGCACCAGCTGACGTGGACAAAAGGCAAAAATATATCGATTAGTAATTGTATCATTTGACATACGAATCCATGGTTTTCTGTTAATAATTGTTTAGCATCTTCAAATTGTTAACAGCCTATACTGTATTCTATAAGAAAAAAAAACATTATCAGCAATACGTTAATATTTTTTACCTTTAGATTAAAAATGACATACACTTTTGTAACCTCTAATTTTACTAAAAAAATAAAATAAGACTATTATTTGATACGGAAAAATCTTTGAAAAATTTCATTGCGAATAAGTCGGGCTGTATAATTTTTTACCTAATCAAACCAGGTGAATACCATCTGTATTTGAATTATACGAACTCTACGAACAAACAAACTCCAGGCTAAGTTTAATTTAGCACTATGGCTTGAAGAGACGGTGTCGGCTCTACAAAATGGGCAGCAGGTAGAACGGGGTGTGAAAGCCCAAAAAGAACCTTTCTAAGCTATGGTCTACACATTTACCGACACATATGCCTTTGAAAGTAATTCATTCTGCAATTTATTATGTTATGTTAAAATAAATTACTCAAAATCGATTTTTTTCAAATCATAAAGTAATTTTACACGCTGCAATGGAAGGTCTGTAACACTATAAATGACATAAAAATCTATCACAGTCCAAATATAAACTTGAACCAAATTATATTTTGAAAACGTAATATCTTAGAGTTACAATTTTGATCGAATATATAAAATGTGAGTTGCTTTAGCTTTACGATTTTTCCCCCACGTGGCAAAGAGAGAACTCTTAGAGAGAAAGTAGTGTCAAAACACTCAGTTTCTATTTTTTGTGTTCCAAATCGAGACATTACGTGTTGGGTGAAGGAACTCAACGTCGCTCTTTGTCTTACCAGAGCGGAGAAATGAAAATAAGTTATTATTCCATGAGTGAGGATCGAATCCGTAACCAATCGCGTTCTAAGTCATAGGCAGTCTCACTGCGACACTACGGCCTTAAATGTAAGTACATATGAAATATTTTTAATTTGAACTACACTTGAACATATATATATATGTTTAAGTGCTATCGCAGAAGTAGTGGCACACTTTGTCTGATCTTCTACAGACTGGAGTTCTCGACTTTAGTTCTTTGATTTTAACACGCTGAGGGCAAATTCTTTAAAAATGCCGAATGAGACATTATAAGAAACTCCTTAGCATTCCATGAATTCAACGTGCAGGTCTAATAGCGTTGGAGAAACAAGAGCTCGAAGCAGTGTCTGGAACTATTGACCCAAGTGTGGGCTTAATTGGCCCTTCAAAATGTATCAACGCTCGCCTCCACTATGCGTGCTCCTCTCTCTACCAATTCAAATTTGAAAAGATGCTATTAATGCCGAGCTGATTAAACGAGCTGGTCAATCTTCTAGACAGGCCAAGATCATTTAGTAGGTTACAGAGAGATTTCGCTGTTTTACCTCTTGCACCTAATTCTACCGCATATAAATTACATAATATTATAAACATATTTATTTTCAGAATGTTGAAGTTCTTCTTCGTGCTGTGCTCGATAACATGCGTGCTGTCGCAAAGCGGCCGTCGCTCCGTACCGCCCAAAACTCCCGCTCCAGTCACAGAACCCTTCTTAGAGGTCTCCAGTGTAAAATGTGATCTGGAGAAAAACGATTTTTGCGGAACTGTGACTGAGAGTGGGAAACCTTCACATAAGTTCATCAACAACGGATAATTTTAATATACAATTATATTAATCAATACTTAAATACTTGTTGTTTCCTTTAGCTATATGAATTTCAATAATAAAGTTAAAAAATATATAAAACTGTTTTCGGCTTAACTATTTTTCCCATATAGCAGGATGGTAAGAGGGAACTTAGTGTCAAGACATTCCGTTCTCCACTTTCCGCCCAAATCAGAGATATTGCGTGTTGAGTTGAGAGGCTGCACTTTCTTTTGCCACCGGAGCGAACATGATTTAAATATAATCATCTCGATCTAGAGTGGGAATAGAACCTACAACAATACTTTGTATTATAAATACAGTATTTCATTTATTTAAATAATTTTATGGTTTTATAGAAGTAGTTGATGCGCAGGGGATAGTACACTGTAAACCGAAACTTTTTTTTTAACATTTTTTAAAGTGTTATTCGCACACTTAGGAAATTGAAAAAGACATACTTAGAAAACGTATAAAGGTTTTCACGAGGCGCTGGTTCAAATCCCGCTGCGTTTACTAATATTTAATTATAAATAGCATTCTCTCTTTCCAAACGATTGTTCGTAGAATAATCTTTGGGTAGCAGAAATTTGTAAAACTCTCTACAGAGATGCTAACAACAAATAGAAGTTATTATAATATAATTTCTATGTAGCTTGATGTAGAACGCATGGCTTAGCGGTCAGAGCGCTTAAACGGTTTTCGAGAGGCGCGGGTTCAAATCCCACTGCGTTTAAAATTTTAATACGTTTCTAAATAAGTATGAATGTGTTTATGTATATGTTTATGTATACATATATTTTATATCAGTAATATATTTTACTTAAAATTTAATTGTGTTTATTTATTGCACAATACTGTTGTCCAATGTATTGCCTTCACCCAACTTCCAAAGTTTGGCTGGAAGAAATCTCTTTTAGAGATAAGTCCACCGTTGCTAACTTAATTTCTGTAAATTCAATTGTGTTGTTTTTTTTTTTTTTTTTTTTTTTTTTTTTTTTTTTTTTTTTTTTTTTTTTTTTTTTTTTTTTTTTTTTTTTTTTTTTTTTTTTTTTATATATAAGCGCAGTTGGTTCAGGGCTCGATTGCAACTAGGGAAAATGATTAAATCATTTCCGTGTTAAATTTCACCACTTAATGTCATAAATTTATACGGAAAATGGAGAACTATTGGTCTATCGGGCTATTCGGGAAAAAGGTTCCCGAAAAGTATATTTCATATTAGCGACCCTCGCGAGGCTTCGCCTGCGTCAACTACACGACTATATTTTGTTTTTCACCAGCAGGCGTTCCCACTTAAATCACAAACTTTACTTAAATTTATAATTGAACTTTCTGACTGAAATAAAATAACACTAAATGTTAACGGAAGTGTACCAAAATGCAATAGTTAAAACTGCATTTAAATAGGTTCAGCCATTTCTGAGATCAGCCTGCAAAAAATATATAAAATTTATATAAATAATTATAGAAATAAAAGTAGGTCGCAAAGTCGCAAAGCTAAATTATACGCTGAAAGTCACCAATCCAATTAATTTCATTTTATAATTGTAGCATTTTATAATCACTAAGACCATAGAAAATTTTAATTTATTTTTCACATACTCTCTTAGCTTATAAATGTATAAATCGATGGGTCCTACGTATACAAGTGCATCCCGCAAAATGGCAAAACCACTTTTTCATATCAAACGCCTTAAAACCCATACTAATATATAATATTATAAATGCAAAACTAACTGTGTCTGTCCGTCTGTCTGTGACGTCATCATGGCCAAACTGATCGTGATAAATTTTTTTATAGAGAATCTTAAGGGTCTTGGGTCATGGTGAAACTAGAAATTCCTATTTCGTATTTTCTTAGCTTTTCCATTAATTTCAATGATTTACGAAAAGGAACAATTGAAGTTCACGCGGGTGCAGCCACCAGCGGGTCGCTTGTATATAATATTTTTACAGGTACAGAGTAAAAACGTATATAATTTAATATAACAGAATTTAAATCTAGAATGTCATCAATGCCACCTTGGTCGGCAAATTGGTGGAAACGAAACTTATGGTGAAGGCATTGGTGTTAATCTATCAATTTTTTCTTAAGAATCATCGTAATAAGGGCGAAAATATTTATTTTCTTATTAAACTATTACGCTCTTTCGCCCGCCTTTTTCGTATTTTGAAATTATAAACCGATTTTTCAATCGGTTTATAATTTCATTCATCATTTCATCAATGTATTTCACAATAAACATTAAATATTAAGGAAAGTTCACCAAAATTTAAATTTAAATCTGAAATAAGCGTGCACAAATGCATAGACAAACAAAAAAAAATAGAGATCATTTTTATTATACCTATGTATAAATGATTTCATTTAAAGCATGGGCTTTTATAATCTGTTCGAGTTTTACTTACAGCTTCAACAATATTCAAACAATTCATAGACTTCATATTTTTCTTGAATAAAGGAAACAAATTTAGATTGCAAGTTAATTTATTTGTATTAAATATTATTTAGAATAATTATAGTATTGGATAGAATCCATTTTCAAGCAAATGGCAATTATTGTTTAGTGATGACATGAGAAAGTATCCATCCTGTCCCCAGTCTTCTCCCCAGGAGTTCTTGACAATCCAGTAAGTAGCGCCGTTTCTTTTCCCATAACCTACTACTGTTACAGCGTGGTTAATTGGCCTGCGGTTACTGGAAAAATATATAAAGTCATATTTAGTCTACATTCAGACACGGGTACCGCATGATTTTTAAATCGCAAGGAAATACTTTAAACTTATTTATTATTATTAGACATAACAAAAACTAATAACTAATTAGCCTAGTAACTCCACTCCAAGTGTCGCATACAGTCGTTGCGGCACCGATCGATGAGGACGATCGACACGGTGGTATTAATGTCGCAACCCGTACAGTTCCTAGGAAATACGGAGAATTAATGTCGATAAGATCGCTGAATTGGCACTATCCCTGGCTAGCATTTTTAACACGTTTAATACGGAACTAATATTATTTATTGTACCTAATAAAAAATATACGAGAATAAAGAAGCATATTGTTTACCTCATACTCATATATGAGAATCAGACCATCAAGGCGCAATGGGGGCTGCGTCTAACTGTAGTATATGGATTTATATATTTACTTAATTATAATAATATTTTAAACGTAAATTTGGGTTTTTGTTACAGGCCATCAAGGCGCAATGGGGGCAGCGTCTAATTGTAAACAAAATGGTTCTGAGTTCGATTCCCACTAAAGGGAATCATTATATTAAGCCGCTGAACACGCAATGGTCGAGTGGAAAGCCTATTTTCTTTCACTTACCAATCCACATCATAGAAGACGCCGCTTGAATATTCAATTAGTGGATTCGCGTTGACTGTCACGGTGACTGGCCCATATTTGTAGAGTGCAACTTTAAAAGCATTAACGCTCATTGGCGGTACTCGGCTGAAGCCCTTGATGTTATAGATATTACTTATATTCTTTAAATGACATTTTCCATCCTGTAAGCATATTTTAAAAGTCAGTTTTTTTTAATATTTTCATACATACATATATATGTTATAGGCTAGAGCAGTGATTCCCAAAGTGGTCTATATCTTTTAGCAGGTATGGTTCTAGATCAGGTGTTCCACTCTTTAAAATAAACTATAGCCTAAGTCCTGTCTTAACTAAGTTTAGAAGATGTGCGCGTACAGACATTCACTTTTTACTGTTTTATTAGATAATAGAAAAAAATGAACCTATTTCATTCAAATAAGTGGCTTCCCATGTTGATGTTGAGAGTGGACTAATAGAACTTAGTCAGTGGACTAAGCTTCGTAACTCTATCCATCATAATTTACCTGAATTCTAAACACTTTGTACTGAAGTACGAAACTCAACATTGCACGGTCAAAAAGTCAATATAAAAACCTATATACTTACAACCGCTAAATAAGATCCGTAGTCACTTTCCACAGGTATTCCATGTTTCAGAACGTACCGGAAGGTTTCGTCTATGAAACCTCCATTACAACCCGCGTTAGAGAACCTAATAAAAAATTTAACACATTAAATGCTGTACCTATATCATATTAGGCTATGGTATTTATTTAATCCTACATACTTTCATTATGCGGCAGGGTGGGCAACCAATGAAACAAAAAGCGAACGCTGTATGGTGGAATTTCATGGAAAATGGGATTAATTTGAATATAAGCATTCCCCCGATTGGGGATCGAACCCACACTTCGCTACGATGGCTTGGCATTGGTTTAATTTCACATGTTTTTCACATTTTGATCACACACTATTTTCAAGTGGAAAACAGGGCAGACATGGCAAGGATTAAATTCTTAGCATTTCTTTATAGTGTTCATCACACACTTAGGAAATTGAAAAGCATATTTTTAGAAAGCTTATGTGAATTTCAACGTAGCTAGATGTAGAACGCATGGCTTAGCGGTCAGAACGCTTGGACGGTTTTAAATTTCGAATCCCGCTGCGTTCGAATTTTTATACGTTTTCTAAAAATAAGGATAAAATTTTTGAGATAAGTTTTTTGTTAATCCGATTGTTGACAAAAAGTAACTATATCCGTAGTGCATATGTATGATTATGTAATCTATACATATAAATGAAAAAACGGAAATAGGTACAGTTGGGTAAGGAATTAGGCCTTGGTCACGACATAACTGGACACGACTTCACCGATTTCATTCATAGTTTTATCACAAGTCACCTAATTCTTTATAGAAGTTTGTTATTGGAAAAAAAGTAATAAATAAAAAATAGTGATAATATGGGAAGCTTACCCCCAAGAGCAGTCAACAAGTGATTGTTCACTTAGGTCGAGCATGCGACCGCCGTTACCGCGAGCCAAGACTCCTTCGACTGCAGCTACCGTTGCGAATGACCAACACGAGCCACACCGAGCCTGATCTGTAATTAATGAAGATATGTTTTCAGCTTCACACTTTTTACCGCATAGTAGAGTAGTCGGAGAGAGCCTAGTGCTTTATATATAACCATTCCTCCAAGTGGAAATCGAACCCATGAACAATCGTGCCATGATTACGAAAGCCTACATTACGAAATATTGTGTATGTATACAAATATATATTCATTAATAACGTATATGGCAGTGGGACAGCCTCTGACTGTAATTTAATTGGTTGTGGGTCCGATTCTCACTCAGGGGAATTACTTTTATTTTCATTTTCCCCTTGGCGTTTGTAAGTTTGGCCACTCAATAGCAATTTCATTTCAATTTACTCCCACAATGTTTCGATATAAACAGAAAAACCCAGAAAAAAGTAATTACATTCCACGGTTTGCCCACTTACTGGTCAGTTTTCAACAATGTATTTTTGAATACAAAAATTGTATATTCCTAATAATTGTATATTTTCGATAAATAAAGTTAAAATAGTTTTATTTTAAGCTACTTACTTTTAATAACACTTATGACACCGTCAACCCTCATGTCATATTCATCTGGGAGATTTTGAACTACCTCATTGACTTCCTTCTCAGAAAGAGGGAACGCTTCTGATCCAAAGGCTAGGGGATCCGAGGGTCTGGTGCCTAGCATATAGGCCAGCTCAGAATCAGTACGATCAGAGAATTTGTTGATAGTCAGTTTGTAGCCAAGATCCTGTTTGTTATGTTCTGTGACATGTCTGAAATGGGAATATTTATTTTATTAGTATCTATAATTTTTTCAAAACAAATTAAGATTTTAATTGACATCCATGAAATTAATTGTAATTTTTTATAATTTCGTATTGTTATAAGATTTTCTGAACTTTTATCAGATTTTGTTAAATTATTTCTGGAAGTAAAATGGAACCAACGAAAAAAAATATCCCATTAAAACGTCACTCCACTCTCTGTTTTCCGTGCTTTCAGACATATTGTGTTTTGGATCAGCTACTAGAACACTATTATAATAAATTTACTTGAGTAAAGTCAATAATGTGTATAACTTACATCAATTTTTTTTTGAAGATTGATCTCCTCATTTCATGCTCATCACCTTTGTAGTTTCTACCATGTTTCAATTTGTAACTGAAATAAGTTGAAAAGAAAGTAGCTAACATTTTCCCGCATAGCAAGGTGATCAGAGAGAACTTAGTGTCAAGACACTCCGTTCTCCATATACATATACATTTCATATCGTTGCAATAAAGTGAATAAGAATATGAACGAACAGTTTGATTGGTCAGAGTACTTGAAACATTTTTAAAATCATGTTCACGTCTTATCAGCCTACTCAATTACACTTATATAATTATACCACTCTACATTTAACCCCTCTTGTTCGTGACCTAAATAATATTTTTTTAGACCTTGCGATAATGACAATATAAGTGTAAAAAAAGTATGAAAAAAAAATTTATCTGTCAAGATTTAAATTTCACAGCGAATAAAAGTCAACAGAGGGAATAGCAATTACAAAATAATAAAAATACTGGAATTATTGAAATTCTCCTTTCTTTGCAAGTGGTAATGGTACCCATTCATCCAGGATTTTATATAGCTGTAAATTATACGATACTCATGATTTAAATTGTCTATTATTGCAAGGTGTGAAGTTAGCGCATAGCTAACCACCGAGCAAGTTACGAGTTCGAATCGGAAAAAAATCAATGAGCCTATCAGCCTTTTTTTATAGTTTTGTTTATTAAACAATAATCAAACCCGTGAAATAAGACGTCTTGATCTGACCAACGGTTTCGTTGCGGTACTATAAAGTCGTCTTCACATTCTTTAACTGCAAATGAAATTAGAGTAATTAAATATAATAACTAAATACCATTTGGACTCTTTAAAGACTACTTTTATAGTCACATAATTCTAGGGTTACGTAATTTAAAAACGAACGGAACCCAGTGAAAAAATCGCACAGAACAAATAAAATAATGAAAAAAAAAACTAAATAACCTTTTGAAATGAGTTGTTGGCGGTTCTCCGATATAATATTTGTATCAACTGACAGACGAATGCCATCTAAGTGTACCTGCGACCACGGACTACTGTAAAATGTTCGAGGCGGCGGGTTTTCTAAGATTTTTTTTACGAATACCAACAATATACGCGATTAATCTGCTTAAAATAGTTTCATTTCAAAATATGTAAAAATCGCGAAAACCAATAATCTTATTATTAAATAATCATTTTTCAGCTTCGTCGTTCGTCGTGACACTCCATTCTTCGATTTCCACCTAAATTCGAGACATTGTGTATTGAGCGACGGAACGCGAAGCCGAAAAGAAATGAAAATAATTTAAATATAATCAATCCCTAATCTACAATTGAACCCACAACTATTGATACTTACAGTATGACGTTGTACCACTGCGCCACGGTAACGGTGGTTTCAATATATGGTGCAATATATTCAACATATAGAAGGAATATAATACCTTTTGCAACATCCAGATCTTCATCGTCAGGTACTTTGTAATCGAAGTACAGTATTATAGAGTGTTTTGATGTAACGCCAGTCCACTCGTTGTAGACTTTTCGTTCTCTCCTGTAAAATAAATTTCTTTTTGTTCTTCATCTCTTAAGACTGGCAAGGACTTGCCAAGGGTATAGTGGTTTCGAAGAATGGGTCACCTGATGTAAAACCATAACAGATCCACTAAACTATAATAAATAAGGAAATGGCGCCCTTAAATAAATTGTTTAACGTGATATATAAAATATAAGAATCTGGAACATCTGATGAAGGACCATGTATGTCCAGATAAAGTATAAGAAATAAGGAAATGTCGTCTTTTAGCAAATTTTGCTCAACGTGATGGGCATTTTTCGTTGAACTGGTCATTGACAAAATAAACGGACGGACGGACTATTATGAATATGCCCAAAATAATTCTGTTTTTCTGTTTGTTTGTTTGTGGACGCTTAGAAACAGCCAACCGATTTAAATGCAAGTTTTAATATTGTATTCTGGTAAACTTCTCTTAACATTTAGTTTTTATTTCATTTCAGCAAAAGGATTTATAGGCCCCGTACATTTTCATAGATTCTCCTGGTCCTACAAATACTGGTAATTAATGCTACGGGAGTTATTATCACCACAACTATTAACATTTGTTGGCTACAATCGTAACACTTGGTTCCAGCAAGAAGGAGCAACTTGTCACTCATTTAATGAGTCCCTGCCGCTGGTCAAAGAAATGTTTCCGAAAAAAGTTATTACTAGAAAAAGTCATATCACATTGCCACCCAAGAGTCCTAATTCAACTCCAGTGGATTTTTTTAGGGGTTATTTAAAAACCATGATTATATCAATAAACCAAGAACACAGTCTCAATAAAAAAAAAATCACCTAAGAAATGTCAGCGATCTCTGCCGACAAGTATCGGTAAACTTTAGTAGTCGCTTAGAGTAATGCGAAAAGCGACAAGGTTATTTAGAGGTTATTTAGAGATTTAAAAAGTAAATTACATTGAACAACCTATCTTATAAACAAATATTATATGGTTTATTGAAATGTTAACAAATTCATGGCCCAGCTGTATTACTAGCTTATAATGCGCAGACACAATTTCTTTACTGTTAATATAGTATACATAGATAGATGTTATAAAATAAATACACAAGCAGTTTTTCGTTTTTTTGGAGCGCAGCATGGGCAGGGAGAATGACGGATCAAGCCACTCCAAGGCTACTGAATTCGGGACCTTGTGAATAGAAAAGGGGAACTTAACGCCTTGCCTTACTAGAATGTGGAATAAAAATAGTTTAAATATCGACCCACGCCCATGACTGCGCCACAATGGCCTCCATTCCCATTTACTTTTCTATAACAAGAAAAATCATGAAAGGTTAAAAGTATAAGCCATGCTCACCAAACGGGTACGTCGATACCATCTTGATTTCTATAAACATAAATGATGTCTTTCGTTTTCTTCTCCAAGTCAGCTTCCAGTAACGTCCATACTTGAACTACTCTACTGTTATACATTTCTTCACCTGTTAAACACACGCTATTTTACTCACTTAATTTGAAGGTACACACTGAAATTACAATTAGCATTAAAAAAATAGACATATTTAGAAAACTTATAAGAATTTAAACACAACGGGATTTTTTAAAAAGGAAGTTTTAAAATTTTTCTTTTTTTAAGTTTTCTAAATATTTCTTTTTCAATTTCCTAAGTGTGCGATTAACACTTAAAAGTAAAAAAAGAATGACGATCTGAATATCTTTTCTTTTTAGAAAAAAGTGAAGGTTGAAGTTGAAAAAACTTACCACGGTGTGTAAAGCTATCATTAGATGGCAATAGTTTAGGTGGATCATCAACGTAATCCTTATTACATTGTATTTCATTGGTAACTTCTTCTGTAGTCACTGAATGTACCTGAAAAATATGAAAGTAACATATATTTCTACTATATTCTACTATATTGTAGCCTTGGTTTGGTTACGTAGAGACAGGACCTTGGACATTGGAGGGGTGTGTTAACAAGCAGGGGAGGAGGGGTGTGTCCCAGGCACTGCCCAAGTCCCTCTCTGTGCTACGCGTTGGTTGGCATGCTGAATCCGTAGAATGATAAAGAGTTTCTTTTCTTAACGACTTAGATAACGATTAAGCAGCCCGTAGATGCTCAAATATATTGTACAATACACTTTCGTGTCAAGAAACACAAGTCCAATTTTATGTACAACCAGTACAAAAGAAAGAATTGTATAAAAGTAAGAAAAACGGAATATATACATGAATATATCACATCAAGACTAACTATGTGCGTCATAATATTAGGAAACCTTAGCGGAATACTAGGACAGTATTTACTGGACTTCAAATATTATGGTTGTAGGTTCAATTCGCATTCCGGGTAATATTTACTTTAAATTTGTTTCCATGTTCCCGCTTTGATACGATAAAGCGCGTTGTTGAGCGGTGTTGGTCGTTTCCACCGCTTAATTTCTCTAAATCGGAGAACTTAGTGATCTGAATTCTACGTTTATTTAGAGAAAGAGTTATAATATTATTTTATTATATAAAGGCCATTGTGGCGCAGTGGGACAGTGCCTCACTGTAAACACGATAAATGTGGGTTCGATATAAAAGTTATTTTGTTTTTTTCAGTGAAAAGACAAGCGAGTAATCGAGTTCCGCCACTCAACACGCAATGTGTTGAATGCGGGCGGAAAGCGGAGGACGGAGTGTCAAGACACTGGGTTCTCAGTGTCTACTGGAATAAAGCGTGATGCTGTAAAAAATATATTATAATTGAACAGTTTTCAAGAGGCAAAAAAAACAGTTTTCACGGGTTCAAATCCCGCTGCGTTCTAATTTTTATACGTTTTCTAAATATGTCTTTTTCAATTTCCTTAGTGTGGAAATAACACTTTAGTAGTCAACATTTGGGTTATCCTGTCATGACAATATCTTTGCAAGATATTCAGAAAGAAAAAAGATCTTACTGTGAATTCTACCGACATATCTTCGTCTTCTGCATAATAAGTCTTTACTAATCCATCGTAGACATCTATTCGAGACTTGTTCTTTTCTTCACTGTACCTAAGCATAAAAATATTTTTTAAAATAAGCTTACTAACATTTCGTTTGAAACAAAAGTGTAGACTTCGCGTAATTTCGATACTTCGTCCCTTTTTGCGATGTTTTAAATTTTTATTTTTGTATTGAATCAAGAAACAATTGAGTATCTTTATTTAAAATTGTCATATTGCATTTTTTGTAAACACTTCGATTTCGTGCGTAAAATGGTTCTCCCCAACTATACCGCTGTGCGGGAAAAAACTTGAGAAAAAAGAACTCCATAGTTCTCAACACAACAGCACACGACACGACAGACTCAAGTCCGGAATTGAACTGCTTACCAAGCCTCGAACGGTTGATCCAAGCCCGTGACTAAGTCAGCTATTTCTCCCTTAATGTGATATTCCGTAGGCAGAAGCAGTGTTTTCTGTTCCCCTATAAAATATAAAAGAAATATAATTTAGTTACACATTGTTTTTTACATTTTCAGGTTTTATTTGACGTTTTGTGGAGCAAGCACAAATACCGTTGATTTCGGATTTTACCCAACTTTAGAGAAACAGGGCTAGTGTGTTACATGGCGGAACTTAACGCTGGACTATGTCCCAGCGCAACATGGAAATACCTTGGCGAGATAGATGCTTTTTAATAAATATTTTTAATGTGTTTTTTAAAGTGTGTTATTCACGCACTTAGAAAATTGAAAACCATTTACAAAACTTAATAAACGCTCGCATAACTATTATTCGTAGAATAGTCTAACAACAAAAATAAGTTGTAATAAGCGTATAAGAATTTCGACGCAGCTGGATTTATAACGCAGTGCTTAGCGGTCAGACCGCTTGGACGGTTTTCAAGAGACGCGAGTTGCAATCCCGCTGCGTTCAACTTTTTATATGATTTCTAAACACGTTTTTAAATTTTCTAAGTGTGTGAATTGACATTTTAAAAAAATATTTAAAACAGACATTGCGTGGTGACGGAACTATACGACGCCTTACCAGGCTTCCAATAAAAAAATATTATATTTACCTATATGATAAGTAAAGCTTAGATGAAAATTTATAAATAGAAAAGAAATAACGGTAAAGGCACCCATGGTGGGATCCATGGGAGAACTGATACTAACACTGGTTTACTAAAGCTTTTTATAATTTTATATAATTATCACAACTTTTTACTAATAACGAGATATTATTTCGAGTAATGAAGCTGTGATAAGACTTATTACCGTTATACGTGCAGTATAATTTATTGTTTTATATATATTTTAGTCTGTCTGTTTGTATGTATGTTAGTGTTTACAAGTTGAATACTGATATTTAAGTTTAATTTACAGCGTCACGTTGGTTGCTGCATATAGCAGTTAGGGCAGAGAGAACCTAGTGTCAAAACTCTCCGTTCACCACTTTCCGTTGAAGTTGGAGACATTGCGCGTAGAACTGTGTATCTCAATTATTTAATTTATCTTACTGGAGCAGGGTATTGATAATACTTAAAATGAATGAGGATCAAAGCCACAATCTTCGAAATTGCAGTAGACGTTATTCCATTATGAAATGATGGTCTCTGAATCTAAGTATTTTTGTAGATTTACACGTTGTACTTAGTGTGGTTTGTGAGTAGAAAGAAGACTTTTCTTGAACAAACCACTTTAACAGTAGGTGCGGGTTCAAATACGGCTATGTTTATATACTTTTTTTATCGACATTTTTTAGGTGGTCTTAAGCTTACACTTCACCTATTACGGCAGGTTCCAATATTGTCCAAAGATTAATACTTAAGAGAAAAAAATGTAATAAACATTTGTATCCCTAAAAAATCTTAATCTAGACCTGAAAAACTTCTAGAATTAAAAACAGCTTTTCGTAACATAAAACACCACGTAATAAACTTGTGTGAGATGCGTCAATTCAATTTTATCCTGTTGAGTCTGGACCTACTGCTGCTAAACGTGGACCTATGATTAGGACATTCAGGCAACACAAAAAACCAGAGCCAGACCGGACCAGACCAGACCACTCAGAGAGCAATGGAAAGAAACCTTATAGAAATACAGAAATTAGAAAACAAACTAAGGTAAATGTTGCTCTAATTTTTGCTCAAAGTGTAAAATAGAGGTGGGCTGGGCGATGTTGGATATTGCGAGATACGATCTTTTGGACAATTAATACTACGAAATGGAAAGGACTTCATGGCGCGCATAGCCTCTGGGCCACCCCTGCGCTCGGTGGCAAGACGACATTGCAGCCAACACAGGAAGGGACTGGTTGACCGTTGCCAAATATAGAGATAGATAGAATTCTTAGGGGGAGGTTTTTACCCTTAGGGTGTCCACTTTTCAGGTAATACATGCATGAATTTCTGCAACAAAATAAAATAAATTAATTAATTTGCACAATTTATATATATAAATTAAATTACTGTTTTATGTATTTTACAATTTATTTTGGTAAATGTTTAATTAATATTTATTTTATTACCGATTGACGGTTCATAAATAGAAAAATTACAAGCATTTATAAATTAGCCGCGAACTGGTCTGTAGTTTTATATGTGTTCTTCATCCTAAAGATGTGCAGTTTCATCGATGGCTTATCTTTCTATTTGGTGGTTTTGGTTCTTCACGCTTTTCCCCGCATAACCGAGTAGCCTGAGAGAGGCTAGTGTCAAGACACTCTCTAGAATTCTAAATTCGAAATCGATCAAATGAGTGTCGGAACTTAACACTCTTGTCTCAATGAGACATGAAAAGTAAATAAAATAATTCCTCTGAGTGGAGATCGAACCCACAGCCATTCTTGCTTGCAGTCAGACGCTTACTTACTGCTGCCAATGTCTATTGTGTATTTTTGTATCACCGAAGTTATATTTATATAAATAGTGACTTAGAAAGAGCTCAGTATCAACACATTTCGTACTCTATTCTCCTTCATTCATCTGTTAGCATAAAAAAAAACACTCAACGAAAATTAAAAAAAAATCTAGAACCAATAATGTAATATAAGGCAAAATTGGGGAGTTAGCTATGTATGTATGTGTATGTATGTGTATCTTATTTTTTTGATTTTAATTAAATTTTATCCTAATAACCTAATTATTTTTATCAAACCTTATCGTATTACCAACGTAAATAAAAAATGTGACAATTTTTACCCGCTTATTTTTTTTACACTATAGCGTTGAGGAAAGTAGAAAGAATATAATCGCCATGAGTTCAAATCCAATGGCGGCTGCTTATACAGTAGACATTTTTCATCAGGGATCTATGCGTCACATGTAGTAATCTTTTAAATATATAATAAAATTTTTTTTTATTTTATGAAAAACATTTCTAGAACACTTATAAAAGCGGGAGTCGAACTCGCCCCTGTTGAGAACCGTCCAAGCGCGTTTTGACCGAAGCCATACGTTCTATATCAGTTACGGTGAAATTCTTCAACTTATTTTTGTTGTTAGCATCTTTCTTAGCAAAATTTTTATACATTTTCTAAAAATCTTTTTCTGATCCTAAGACTGTGAAAAACACTATTAAAAATATTGTTTTTGGATGGTTGGGTTCTGCCATACAAAATATAACATTTTAATATTGACAAAGGCCGTTCATCAGCTGACCCGAACGTTCGAACGAACGAAGTTATTTAGAAAACGTATACAACTTTGAAAGCAGCAGGAACAGTGTGACAGTGCTTAGATGATTTCCAAAACGCGCGGGTCTGAACTCTGAACCGAACACTACGTCTACTCCAAATCGATTGGACACCAATGAATAGTTTAAAATGTCAATTTATAAAAATTTTTTTAAAAACCTATAAAAATTTGAATGTTTTGTATTTATTTCATTTCAATGGGTTCATAAATAAAAAAGGTACAAAATTTAAATTATAAATGTAACAAAAGTTTGTGATTTAAGTGAAAACGAACGGGTGGAAGAATGAAATAGATTAGTCGTGTAGTTTACGCAGGCGAAGCCGCGATCTGGTCACTAGTGAGAAATAAAAATAATGACTATTATATCAGATATTTATTTGGCTTATTATCCACCATGTCTATGTCTATATCTTTGTACGACTCCTTCAAATGATACACCCGGAGTAATAGATCCGCAAAAGTTGTTCGTTGCCTCATCACATTTGACACTGGAGACCTCTAGGAAGGGTTCAGTGACGGGACCGGAAGTTTTGGGGGGTACGGAGCGACGGCCGCTTTGCGACAGCACGCATGTTATCGAGCACAGCACGAAGAAGAACTTCAACATTCTGAAAATAAATATACAATTGATATATGGTCAGAAAACGTATAAAAATTTGAACGCAGCAGGATTCAAACCCGCGCCTCTTGGAGTCCAAGCGCTCTGACTGCTAAGCCATGCATTCGAAGTCGAAGTTCGTTATACGTTTTCAAAAACGTAACGTTTTTTAATTTCCGAAGTGTGCGAATAACACTTTAAAAAATGTTAAAAATAAATGTTGGCCTTTTTTATAAATGGCAACTTTTTTTTCTAACATTTCCAATATTTAAAGGCTAGGCATAAGCCTAGTTCTCTGTGATTCGTATAAACGAATCATAGAGAACTCAGTGTCGCTATGTATACAAAGAGTCCAGTTTTGTAAATAGATTCCCTTCACTTAAATTATACCTTTAAGTTTTAGTTGACAAACTATAATCTTAATTTATTGTATTTCTATTGCCATTATTATTAAAAACTAACTGTGCCCGCAACTTCGTCTGCGTAGTCGCCGTTACTCCTTATTACATTAGCTACCTGGCAGTAAAGGCCCCGTCAAAATTGTTATTGTTCTTTAGCGTCCCGCTTTTATCCGCATAGCAGGGCAGTCTCTATCCTAGACTTTGGGTATTGGAAGCACTCAATGCCCATAAAGGGCTTTGGTACGTTTTCTAAATATATATTTTTCGATTAATATTTAAACCACAGTTACGGACCACGAAATTGTGTTAATAAATTAATAATACACATTGCATGTGTTTTACATAGACTTTCGTATGAACTGACGTACAGCTAAAATAAGGCAACGTGTATTTTAGGCGCGAATTAGTCCGCTAGCTGGACTTTAAGTGTAAATAAAATTGTACGGAAATATAGGTAGGTACTCACTTGATGGATGTTGTTCGTTTGTTAGAAAACCTTTATACTTTCTTTCATATATACGCTCGTATAAGGCGTAAATAATATAAAAGAAATTGCTTTTTTAAAATTAGCTTCGTATTTTAAATATATGAAATATACTAATTTCATGGTTTAGTAGTTGTATTTTTATTAATTCCACGCTTTGAAAGGAAAGGACACTTTAAAATAAAGCAAATTGATAATAAAAAATACAGATGTCAAAACTTTTAACGGAGGGAACTACACGACACTAAATTCTTTTACTAGAATAAATAGTGAAAATTTGTATGCGAGTTTGATGATTTTTGATAGAGAAAAAAAATTGTTGATACACGTGCAATATGTATATATGCTACTATAAATAAATGATCCTAATAAAAAAAAATAGGAAATTTAAATTTTATCAGTTTGACACTCTGGGAATATTATTATATTATATTTAAATTATTTTAATTTCTCTACTCTGGTACCTACGAGAAGGGGCGTTGAGTTCCGCCACTCAACACACAATGTCTCATATTCAGACGGAAAGTGGTGAACGGAGTGTCTCGACGTAGGTTCTTTCAGTTTATCCTGACAATAGAATGTGCAAATTTTCAAGCAATATCACCGTCAAAATAACGTTTGAATTTTATTATTTATTACATAGACGGATTATTAGGGAGATACAGGTGAAGTAAATAAAAACTTAATATATACTAGCGATACACTCAGGGCTTCGCCTGCATTAACTACATGACTAAACGTTTTTACTTAAATCACTAACATTGCTAAAATTTATAATTTAAATGGTTGTACTTTTTTATTTGTAAACCGATTGAAATGAAATAAACACAAAAAAATGTTCAGGGAAGCTTACCAGAATGCAATAGTCGAAACAGCATTTAAATTGCCTAAACTATTTCTGAGATTAACGTGCACAAACAAACAGACAAAACCTACTTTGTAAACAAAAAAGGAAATAGACCAAAGTGAAAAAAAATATGGTAAAAGTTATTCAAACGACATTCAAAATATATATTTTAATATATCTATAAGTAGCGCCATCTAGTATCATTTTCCTTAGCTACTACTTTAGAGGCCATCATGGCGCGGTGGGACAGCACGTCACTGTAAACGAAATAGGTGAGAGACCCACTCAATAGTATGAAATATTAAAATTGTTTTATTTTTTCCCTTTGATGATCTAAGCTTTGTATTGAAATCTGACAGAAAATTGACAACAGAGTGCCTTGTTCTACATTCTTCTAAATACTTTAGTCTTTCTACATTAAAATAAACTACTTTAATCAAAACGACATGTTTAAAAAACGTACAAAAATTTGAACGCAGCGGAATTTGAACCAACGCCTCTTGAATGTTTTCTAAATCTCTTGTTTTCTAAATTTGTCTTTTTCAATTTCCTTAGTGTGGGAATAACACTTTAAAAATGTAAAAAAATATATATACTTTAATCAATCTTAGTAATGTCTTTACAACATTTATACAAATAGCTATATATTTAATATATCGATTTAACTTATAAAATATACCCGACCTACTTAAGTCTTATTGTAATCTGACGAATAAATCATTACATTTTATTGCAGCTTTCCGCTTTTTCCCATATAGCAGGTTCAGGGCCAATGAGAAAGTCGCAGTCAAGACACTCCGTTCTTCACACTTTCCCCCCCAATTCCAATCATTGTGTGTTAAAATTATGGAACTCAAAACCGAGCATTGTCTTACGCCAGAGCGAAGAAATTAAAACAATTTTAATATAATCATTCACCCGAGTTTCCCCAGAGTGGGCATAGAACCCACAACCCATCGTGTTTACAGTTAGACGCTATCCCACAGCGTCCTTATGGCCCCCATTCTCTACATTTCGTACAAAAAGGGACATTGATCATTGTGCATGGACCATTTTACATTTTTTGTAACCAAACTATAATATAAAAAAATTGTTTATTATTAAAAAGCGGAATTCAATATGAACATACAACCATTACGTGAAATCAGTTATATCAAGACTAAGCCATACTGTTCACAGAACTGTAAGAAATATATTTCATAATCATTTGAGTAACCTTGAATTTCGTTATAAACAATACTCCTTTCTGGTTCAAGCAAAAAATCAAATCGACTTCGGCGACAATATCAACAACAATTCGGAATGAATAAAATAAATTTGTACTTCATATATTGATCCGTGTAAAAACAGGGGCAGTCGCTGGTCTATTCTATACATATCTGTACATGGAAAGTAAATGAAAAAATATATTAATGGGTACATTTATCAATATAGGACCTAAAACAATGATTTTTAATAACATTTTCTGTTTGTCTGTGCGTTTGTGCACGCAAATCTCAGAACCGACTTAAATGCAGTTTTGACTATTGTATTTTCATAAACTTTTAGTGTTAGCTTAATGTTTTGTATTTATATTTTTTTAACATATTTTAAAGTGTTATCCCCACACTAAGGAAATTGAAAAAGACGTATTTAGAAAACGTATAAAAATTTAAACCAACCGCTAAGCCATGCGTTGTACGTTCATTAGCGGTCAGAGCGCTTGAACGGTTTTCAAGAGGCGCGGGTTCAAATCCCGTTGCGTTCAAATTTTTATACTTTTTCTAAATATGTCTTGTTTTGTATTTATTTCGTTTCAATGGGTTCATAAATAAAAAAGCGGCTTCGGCTGCGTAAACCCTGTAGTTTACGCAGGCGAAGCCGCGATCTGGTCACTAGTGAGAAATAAAAATAATGCCTATTATATCAGATATTTATTTGGCCTATTATTAACCATTTTTATTTCTAAGTCTTTGCACGACTGCTTCAAATGATGAAGCGTCAGTAACGGTTCCGCAATAGTTGTTTTTCCACACGTCACATTTGACACTGGAGACCTCTAAGAAGGGTTCAGTGACGGGAGCGGGGGTTTTGGGGGGTACGGAGCGACGGCCGCTTTGCGACAGCACGCATGTTATCGAGCACAGCACGAAGAAGAACTTCAACATTCTGAAAATAAATATACAATTGAAAAATATTGTCAGAAAACGTATAAAAATTTGAACGCAGCGGGATTCAAACCCGCGCCTCTTGGAGTCCAAGCGCTCTGACTGCTAAGCCTTGCATTCGCAGTCGAAGTTCTTATACGTTTCCTAAAATTTTTTATACGCTTTCTAAAAAGGCTTTTCAATTTCCGAAGTGTGTGAATAACACTTTAAAACGTAAAAAATATACATAGAATATTTCATAGAAAAACCAGTTTTTGAAGACCTTCTTTGGAGTATATTAAAATTCAAGAGCTTACAGTCTCCCTAGAAAAGCTTTCTTAAATCTTTACGTTAAATATAAATATGGCTTTGAAATTCAAATTGAAATTCACAAAATGTTTATTACCGTTTTTCACACAAACAATACAATTTGAATAAATTAAGTGTAGACAAATAAAAGAAATGGCTAATATATAAGAAGAAAACGGTAAAAGGAATTAGGCTCGGTGTATGCTGTGAGACTGATCGTCTGCAGCGCTGTTTTTCGGCATATAGCGTTCACATAATACAGGGAATAATGTGACAAATTGCAACAAGATTCTAGATAAAATAACCTTATATAAACATAATAAACCAAAACAAAAAGAAGCAAATAAAAAATATATATATTTACATATAAACTTATTACATAAAAACATTTGTATTAGAACTTACTGCCTATAGTATATTCTAAAACGTGCTACTTTGAAAGAAAACTTCAAAAATAGAACAAGAACGTGGTGGGAACAGTGGGACAGCGTCTGAATGTAAAATTTGTTTTGGGTTCGATTCCCAGCTGTAGGAACAATTGTATTTAAATTATTTTCATTTCTCCGTTCTGGTAACAAAGACAAAAGGCGGCATTGAGTTCTTCCAACACGTCGGAACAATTTCGGAAAGTGGAGAAGGGAGTGTTTTGACACTAGATTCTCTCTAACATAACAGGCTTATGCGAGAGCGAAAAATTGTAAGCACACGTCTTGTTGTTGTGGAATGCGTCTTAGAAAATGATGCCGGAGGTGATGTATGAAATTTGACAGACTTTAAATTTATATGGAGACGAAATGCAGAAAGCCAAAATCTAAACAAAGTGTGTCTGTTTGTAATGTTCAAATTAACGCAAAATAATAAAATATTTTTTTTACAATTTTTGTCTGTCTCTTTGTTCCGGCTAATCTCTGAAACGGCTGAACCGATTTTGACGGGACGTATACTGCCAGGTAGCTAATGTAATAAGGAATAACGAAGACTACACGGACGTAGTTGCGGGCACAGTTCGTTTTTTATAATAATGGCAATAGAAATACAATAAATTAATAATATACTGTATTTTAGTTTGTCAACTAAAATCGTATAAAGGTAAAAAGGTATAATTTAAGTGAAGGCAACCTATTTGTATACATAGCGACACTAAGCTCTCTATGATTAGTATAAGCCTAGCCATTAAGTATTGAAAATGTTGGAAAAACAGTTGCCACTTATAAAAAAAGGAGTAACGTTTAAACCAAAGTTACGGACCACGAAAGTGCGTTAATGAAATATCATAATCATATTAATTTTGTATGAAGTAACGTACACGTTGCTAAGGCAACGTGTATTTTAGGTGGGAATTAGTCCGCTAGCTAAAATAAAAATTAATAACTAAATAAATAATTAGCGTAAATAAAAATCTACGGAAATATAGGTAGGTACTCACTTGTTGGATGTTATTCGTTTATAAGAAAACCTTTATACTTTCTTTCATATATACGCTCGTATAAGGCGTACATAATATAAAAGAAATTGTTTTTTTTAAATTAGGTTTGTATTTTAAATATATGAAATATACTAATTTCATGGTTTAGGAGTTGTATTTTTATTAATTCCACGCGTTTAAAGGAAAGGTCGCTGACGGTAACACTCGTTTGTAATGTCTATAGAATAGAAAAAGTGGGTACAACATTTATATATATGTCAAAGCTTTTAACGGAGGCACTACACTAAATTCTTTTACTAGAATAAATAGTGAAGTTTGTATGGGAGTTAGATGATTTTTGAAAGAGGAACGTCTTTTTGATTGTTGTTACTTTTTTATATATGAATCCATTGAAATTGGGTAAGTTTACCAAAATACAATAATCAAATCTGCATTTAAATTGGCTAAGCCATTTTTGAGATTAGCGTGCTCAAACAAGTAAACAAACTAAAAAGAAAAGAAAATAAAAATATATTGTTTTGGGTTCTATTACATTTATAAATGCCCCTTATGATATTTTTATTTCATATATCTTTCATGTACATACAGCAAACACGTACATTTTTACATTATATGTATACGTGTGAAATTTACTTTTAAAAAGAGTTTGTATATATACATATTTTTTTTTTTTTTTTTTTTTTAAATTATTAATACAAGTGGCGCCATCTATTAACAATTTCCCAAACCAGCTTAAGAGTTTGTGAGTAAATGTGATGAGTTAAGTTCAGTTCTTTAGTTATGGCGCTTCGAACGTGCAAGTTTAGAACTTATCACGTCGCCAATGTCACGTTGTATATGAAATACACGAAGGAGATTGATCGGTAATAAAGAGATAAAATTATAATAATTAATATTATAAGTTGATAGGAGATCCAGTAACAATATTACAACCTTCATATAACAAAACAGACAAATACTTACAATATATAAAGTAAATTAGTAATAAATAATATTTTACAAAAGGGTTAGTTTATAATGTTCTATTATTATATTTAATATATTTACATAAAAATTTACAAACGGACTAAAGGGACTAAACATAAACATTGAACATTAAGTAGACGGGGAACTTTAAAAGGAAAGACTTCAAAGGACTATAAAACCAAGGTCGCCTTGGGATATGGGACAGAAGAATAATACTTACCCTTACAAGAAATTGACACATTCCAATAGGTATTCCAGGACTCATCCAGGTAAGTATTTGCAATAGACAACAAATCCTGGGCCGAGTTGGAAAAATGATCTAAAGTGCCACACTGGACGGCTACTTTAGCGCAAGAGTCTGCAAATTCATTTCCACGAATGAGTAAATGTGCCTTATTGTTAGTTTAGAAACCTGACACAACAAATTAAATAAAAAAGAGTATTATTAAGTGTTAATTTATAATTTTACATAAAAAAAACATATATTAATCGGCATCATCGTGGCACAGGTAATATAATTTGTTAATGTACATATGGTACTGTTAAGTTAGATTTCCATTCAAACAAGACAACACTAAAAAAGATTTTAATAATTGGCTTTCTGAGACTGGTTGGACAAAGCCTGTCGTTGGGTTGCCTATTCATAACCAAAAATGCTTATAAAATAACCGAATTAATAACCGAATCGATAAATCGAAACGAAACCGAATAAATGAAGAACAAAATTTAACACTCGTCTACTTTAAACCTACTTCGCAAGCAAAAGAAGAAATAGACCAATATAAAAAAAATGGTAAAAAATTATATGTTGTATATTTATTTTTTATTATATTTATTTATATATTATATATTTTAATAAATATCATATTTACGCTTATTCATAATTTATCTATAAGTAGCGCCATCTAGTATCATTTTCCTTAACTACTACTCTCAAGGCAATCGTGGCGCGGTGGGACAGCGTGTCACTGTAAATACTGGCTGTAAACACGATGGGTTGTGGGTTCTATATTGGTGTGAGTTCAATACCCACTCGTACTTATACATATTTAAATTATTTTACTTTTTTCCCTTTAAAATCTGACAAAAAATTGAGAACAGTTTTTTACGTTCTTGTAAATACTTTAGGCTTTATACATAAAAAAAAAACTATATTAATAAAATCTTAGTAATCTTTACAACATTTATACAAATAGCATGTCACAATGGTTATATATACACTTATAAATTTAACCCTGATATATTTAATATATTGATTTAATTAAAAAAGTATATACCCGACTTACTTAAACTGTCTTGTAATCTGCCCTAGAGTTCTTTCTAGAAGAAAAGGAGGACTAGCAAATCATTACTTTTTATTGCAGCTTTACGCTTTTTCCCACATATCAGGGTCAAGCCACTCCGTTCTCCACATTCCCCCCGTATTCCAAACATTGTATGTTTCAAATAGTGGAACTCAAAACCGCGCTTTGTCTTGCTCCACAGCGAAGAAATGAAAATAAAATGAATATAATATAAGCATTCCCCTGAGTGGGGATCGAACCCACAACCAATCGCGATTGCAATCAGATACTGCACCGATGCACCACGATGACCTCTACATATGCAGTAGATATATTGCTTGCAAATTAATTTGACACTGAAATCTTTACAACAGTTTCAATATATTTCCTATATTATAAGGGTCATACCGTCAGTATTATAACAATTATGTTTTATTTTCATGTTTATTGAAATTACTTTTTAAATATGACAGATGAATCAGTATATTTATTCTATTATCATATTTAAAATATTTTCATTTTCTCTGGTACCTAAGACAAATCAGGACGTTGAGTTCCGCCACTCAATATGTAGTCTCGATTTCGGGCGGAAATCTGGGAACACGAGTGACTTGACATTAAGCTTCTTCTGACTTAAAGACATATTTAGAAAACTTAGCTTAGCGGTCAGAGAGCTTGAACGGTTTTCAAGGGCCGCGGGTTCAAATCCCGCTGCGTTAAAATTTTTATACGTTTTCTATATGTCTTTTTCAATTTCTTAGTGTGCGAATAACACTTTAAAAAATGTTAAAAAAATATATATATTCTTCTGATTTTCCTGCTGTGTAAGAAAAACTTGAAGCTGAATAAAAACGAGAAAATTAGTATATCAGGTGAGTATGGAAGACTGCAAGGTAATTAGAAAAGTGTATTTGAAAATGAATTCAAATTCAAAACAGTCTTTATACAAAGAAGCTTTCGGTAGGTACTCCTTGCGCATCGTCGAATACGAAACGAATCAAGCTCCGATCTGGAAGGCCGTACTGCTGAGAAGAACCAATGAGAAGTACATGTGATTAATTAAAAAATGACTTAATACTTTTATTTATAGATAAAATTTACAGCCTCACGGTTTTTCCCGTAAAGGTACTCAAAGGGAAACCTAGTGTTAATAATCATTCCCCTGAGTGGGCATAGAACCCACAACCCATCGTGTTTACAGTTAGACGCTATCCCACAGCATCCTTATGGCCCCCATTCTCTACATTTCGTACAAAAAGGGACATTGATCGTAAGGTGCATGGACCATTTTACATTTTTTGTAACCAAACTAAAATATAAAACAATTGTTTATAATAAAAAAGCGGAATTCAATATGAACATACAACCATTACGTGAAATTAGTTATATCAAGACTAAGCCATACTGTTCACAGAACTGTAAGAAATATATTTCATAATCATTTGAGTAACCCAGAATTTCCTTATAAACAATACTCCTTTCTGATTAAAGCAAAAATCTAATTAACTCATTAAATTTACGATCACTATTATACTAAAGCTTGTTTACCAACCGCTACGACTAAGTAACGCTACAAAAAGATATAAAACTAGATGTCGGTGTAATCCATCCTTACCCCTGAAGTAAGGGCTGGTGGGGTTCGGGCGGCATTCGTAGTCGAGCGCGTGAGGCGACCGCACGCCTAGCAATGCTATAGTGTTATTAAAAATACCGAACATGTCTAATTATCATCTCCTGCTAGCTGTTTTTATCACTGTAAACCTCATTATGGGTGAGTAAAACCTTTTTTTACCTATCTTAAATAATTTGTGTTTAGGAAAAATGTTGACAGCACCTGTAAGAGATGGTATTGACGTTTTTGTTCGAGTTTTGTTTGTTTTCTCATTGTTGTATTAGAAATATTTGGATTGTTTATTTAATTTTTTTTTGTTTTTTAATTAATGTTTTAATTGTTCATGAAATTTGTTTTGAAAATGATAGGAAGATTAACTAAGTATTAAGGAGACGTTAATAATTTTTTTTTAAGTTTAATAGATTATTTATTAAAATTACATTTTTTAACAATTTAAATTGTGAACGTAATAAGAAAAATTATAAGATTCAAAATCATTATATATAGACATTTCTTTAAAAATAATATAACTTATAAAATGTTTTGAATACTGCAATATAACTTATGTAAAACCCATAATATTATAAATTCAGATGCAACATTTCAATATAGGGCAAATTGATGATAAAAAATATAAATGTTAAAGCTTTCAACGGAGACATCAGAGTCTGCTGATACTAAATTCTGGAGACACTAAGCTCTCTCAGTTTCACCATTTTTTAACGTAAAGGGAACCTGTTACGGATACCCTCCCAGTTGGGGACTCGTGCGGGTTATTTGGGACTCCGGAGTCCAAATGTAGGCTGTCCGTATACCCACTAACACCTCACAGCGCTCCTCCTCGACCGCCGCAAGCCGAGGCCAAGGGCCCTTTGGTTACCCTGGTATACTTGTATATTGAAATATATATGTAGATCTAAACCATCAGTTAATCAACTATCTTTGTTTTATACTCCAGAAGTTCTAGCGAATGATTTCTCTATGAAAACAAACCAATATTAGAATACCTAAATAATAATGAATGAAATAGTAACACTATATTTTTTATTAAACGTATGCGACACGTTTGTTTTTCAATCAAACTTTAATTAAACATATCAACAGTACACAGTACAGTTTGTAGTACAGTTTTTTTTTAATAAATATATAAAAAAATAAGCAAGTTATTTATTGCCACGCTCTTTGTTTCAACACGCAAAACGGTTTAAATACGGAAAGTATTGTCTATACCGGCTGGTTTTGTGGTAATGGGAATTTTGACTGACAAACCAAAAGTCCTTAGTTCGATTCTCATACAAAAAAATATAATATTATATGATTATAATATATAATCATTATCGCTTTACAGTAGGGAACTTTTTTTGTGAATTCATATATATAAACTGTATTCAAATTTCAAATTCTATATGTTTAATTTAAAACTGTCCATATCAATATATCAATCTGGTTTTTACATCTATGGACATTATATTCGACATACGACACCAAAAACGGTTAAATGCGGCTAAGGAAGGTTTCACTGCAAAAATATTATGTAAGTCTAACTTGATAAAGCGCGGTATTGAGTTCCGCCAATACAAACATTAGCCTAAAAAATACGAAATAAATACAGAGTTCTTTGGTTTTCGTGATTATTACACATTTTGAAATGAAACTATTTTAACCGGATTAATCGCGTATAATTTTGGTATTCGAAAATACATTTTTAGAACCCGAAGTTTTGAACACTTTACAGTAGTCCGTGGTCACAGGTAGACTCCTACCGGACTCCAGAGAGAGAGAGAGGAGAAAAGAGCCACAACACTCGTTTAGAGATATGTTATTTGATAAAAACCTTTAGAATGAAATACAATCGCCTTGGACTCACTCTAAATTTATGAACTAGTATACCCGTAAGTAAACTACAAGACTAAACTGATCCAGAATTTCGTCCGTCCTCGTTTTCACTCAAATCAAAAACTTTGCTTAAATATATAACTTAAATGGTTGTAACTTTTTTGTTTATGAACCGATTGAAATGAAATAAACACTAAATGTTAAGGAAATTGCATTTCAATTGGTTAAGCCGTTCTGAGATTAGCATGCACCAACAAACAGACTAACAGAAAAGAAAATTTTTATATTGATATTACGATAGATGCCCCTATTAATATATTTTTTTCATGTATCTTTCATTTGCAGACAACGATCAGTTACATTTTTATAATATATATACATTATATTTTTAACATTTTTTAAAGTGTTATTCCAACACTTAGGAAATTGAAAAAGACATATTTAGAAAACGTACTTGAACGGTTTTCAAGAGGCGCGGTTTCAAATCTCCCGCTGCGTTAAAATTTTTATACGTTTTCTAAATATGTATACATTATTTTTCATTTACTTTTTATGGGAAATACAAAGACAGACCATAATGCTAATTCATTTTGAGAATTCGTTTAAATATAAAAATCTAGGAGCGTGTAACGTCGCATCGCGTCGGTCCCAAACAATAAATGTATAAGTAAATGCCTATTGCGAACGTCGAAATGTCTTCATTAATATTATTAGTTCAAATAAAGCTGAAAGTGGAATTCATTACTTTTTTTTATTCAACTTTACGCTTTCGCAGTCAATTCAGAGAGAACCTAGTGTCAAGACCCTCCGTTTTCCACTTTCCGCCCGAATTCGAGACATTGCGTGTGGAGTGACGGAGCGCAAAGCCGCGCTTTTTCTTACTAGAGTGGAGAAATGAAAATAATTTAAATGTAATCATTACTTCAAGGAGAGATCGAACCTACAACCAATCGCACTTAAGAGTCCGATTTCTATTTGCTGACCGAATCCGAGTCATTGCGTGCAGAGGGGAGAAATTAAAGTAATTTAAATATAATAATGCGAAGGCGAAGAAGAAACCCTGCTATGAAAGAAAAAACTTGCAGCTACAAAAAATAATAACCATTCCCTCAAATGGGAATCGAACCTATACACACCGTGTATACATTCAGATGCTGTCACACTGCGGCACTACGGCTTAAAGCTTAATTTGAATTAATAATTTAGTTAAAACAGCAATTGTTTATTTCTGTAATTTTATATTAACAGTCAAACGCCATGTTTTATTCAGTGAAGTGCTCTTTGACAAGTAAAATCTACACTGCTTTAAAGGATTTATTTTGTGTAAAATAAGGTTTTTCATAGTTTTATACTTAAGAGTAAAACAGTTAGTTTGTATAGTGTAATTAGTTTATAGCTAAATTGAAAGAGAAGAGTGACTTGACACTAACTTAGCTAAGTTTTTTTTTAATTAAAATTTAAATGAGTATTTTTTATTTTTATTGTAATTTTTTCCATTCAAATTTTAATAAAATGTAGATTGTATTAGGTAATATACTTGCAAAAGGAGGCCGTCTGAGTGTAAACGCGATTGGTGGTGGGATCGATACCACCTCGGGGAAATGATTATATTACATTTAGTTTCATTTCTCCGCTCTGGTGTACATAGAAATAAAGCGCGGCTTTGAGTTCCGCTACTCAACACACAATGTGTCGAGTTGGGGCGGAAAGTGGAGAGCGGAGTGTTTTGAAACTGAGTTTACTCTAACTGAAAAGAAAGATTTTTTGCAAAAACAATTAACGATTAATGCAGTACTATAAGTTATTCTATTTTTATGAAACGTAAAAATCTCACGAGCTCTTTTTTTATATATACAACAAACGTTTCGGCTGTTCATTTGTAATAAGTGAAAATAACTGTTTATCTATGTAATGTACACTGTGTATAGCAGACACATAGAGAAACTACGCATTTAAATGGGTTAAGCGTTTCTGAGATTAGCGTGTTCAAACAAACAGACAAACAGAAAAGAAAATTAAAATCATTGTTTTGAATTCTATTTTTTATATTGATAAATCTAACTAATATTTTTTTTCCATATATCTGCCATGTTCAGTTACATTTTTTATTATATGTATAGATATTGAGTACTGGTACAGGTGTTGAGTGTTAGATTTATTCATCCTCCGTCCACGTTTTTATTAGCTTCACGCTTTATCCCGCATAGCAGTTTAGTCAGACAGAACCTAGTGTCAAGACACTCCGATCTTTGCTTTGCCGCGCTTTGGCTTGTGAACTAGAGCGGAGAAATGAAAATAATTAAATTATGATAATTCCGCCAAGGGGGAATCGAACCCACAATCAACGATTTCAGTCATTCCGTGTAATTTTCGTAAAAAACGGCCACAAAGTTCGTGCTTCACGTATTTATATATATAGATTATGTTGTAATTTTAAACGAGATTTAGATAGAAAATCATCAAACAATAATGCAACTAAGCAAATAACAATAATTAAGAAATAAATGAGTATAAAAAAATGTACATGTCAATTGTTAGAAATAAAAACATGCGCACGCGTTTCCTTCTAAGTTTATTGGCCGTGTGAGGAAGTGTCGCGTCGCTGTAATTACAACTTTTTCTTTCGATTCACACGCTATTTTTGTTCCCCTTTTGAGACGTTAGTTGTAAAACTGTATGTATTTTATATGGAAAATTTTTAATCACTGTATACTAAGTACTGTGTATACTGTTTATATGAATGTCTTTTTTTACTACGTTACGAGTATATGTATGTACTAGCGACCCGCTCGCGGCTTCGCCCGCATAAACTATACCTGTTTCGTATTTGCGGCCTTTTCGTAAAACGATGAAGTTCCAGGAAATATTAGAAAATATTTATGTGTCTCAGTCTCAATTCGATCACACCAGAGAGCAAGATACAGTCAGCTCATTTTGCAAGAATCCACGGCAGTACGCGAGGCAACTAAGAAATGACAGACGAATGCCACCTCAGTCTACCTGTGACCATGGACTACTGTAAAGTGTTCGAAACGTCGGGTTCTAAAATGTATTTTCGAATACCAATAATATACGCGATTAATCCAGTTAAAATTAGTTTCATTTCAAAATGTGTAATAATCGTGAAAATCAAAGAACTTATTATATTTATGTGTATTCCAAGACCGCCAAGTATCTCTATATAAAATTTCTTCACATCGGTTCAGCGGTTTGGCCGTGGTGACGTCACAGACCGACAGACAGTGCTACTTTCCCATTTGTAATATTGGGTATGTATGTATCTCTGGCTATGTAATGGAATCTTCAATCTTGATTTTTAATCGCTGGTCGATTAACTAAACATTTAAAACTTTTGAACAATTATTAAGGACAATACACGATTTAAAAATATATTTTAATATGTACAACACAATAATTGCTCTGAACATTTTTTTGTCTGTCTAATCTCTGGATGCGGTGGACCGATTCTAACTGAACAGGCAGGTTCAAAGGGTGTTACATGGGGTCGTGGACGTCAGTCTCCACTTAACATCAGGTGACTCGAACGCTTGCCTTGTATATAGAATAAAAAATATACTATTTATTTCACTAATTATTTATTTATTACAAAATGTAAGCCGGTTAGAATTGTGGCATATAATATGGACATTTTGCCACTGCTACTTAAGAAACTATGCGTGTCAAATTTTACGCTGTAGTTTCGGCTGCCCGTTGTCTGTCAGATACTCAGCTAGTAACATAAGGGTTCTGAAAATTATATTTAGAAAACGTATAAAAATCGGGTCTGAACTTCGCTGCGTATTTTTTTTATACGTATTCTAAAAATATATTTTTTAGTTTCCTACGTGTGTGATTAACAGTATAAAAAAATGATAAAAGGAACAGATATATATATATATATATATATAATTTTACCACTCAGCCATAAGAGTCCTTACAAATAAACATAGTTTGATTGAATAATTCATATTTCATCAAATAAAGCATGAAATTCAATAGAAGCGAGCGCGATTAGTTATTAATGGACTGGTCGTGTAAAATTGGGTACTTTTGTTTACATAAAATGGTACTAAATTAAATTCTTATATTTAGAATGTTATGGCAGCTCTCAGAGGCTGTAATTAGTCATTTAAATCGGTAAATGATGAATCAGTGTTAGGCTCTCTTTTCTCCACTCTTTGCTATTGAGCAATTGTTAACTATAATATAATTATTAATTATAATTGATACTCTGTGCTGTGGTACTCAACGTCACACTTTATATTACTAACCAAATAGGACACTATCTAAAAAATCCATCGAATGTTTGAACTCGGTTGAGAAGTCCTCTGGCAACTGCTGTCCAAAATTTGACAAGGCACTTATATGGCATATTTTAACGTTTTGCGTCTAGTAGTTACAGATATCCGTTATCTGACAGCCACAGAAACTAATAGTTAGTTAATACAAACGAAACCACTGGTACGATTATTAAAATCAAAGTCAAAGTTAAATAATTTTATTCAAAATAAGAAGTGTATTTTTTAACGTCAAATATTTAATTTAGGAACACTATCGGTACAGGAAAACTCATGAATCAGACCTGAGAAGAACGGCGCAAGAAATCTTTTTCCAAGTCAATATGCAAATTTAAACAATTTTAATATACGTTATTTATATATCGGTAATTGTGGGCACTTGGCACTTCTATACTATTCTAGTTGATATAGATATTATTATCATTATATAAATTAAAATCAAGCGAAACTAACCAAAATCGTCTAAAACCCATTAAAACTACTAAAACTAATTAAACTTGGTAATCTGCGAAGTCCGTCTATCCCGAGTAAGTACGCGATATCGTACAGCTTAATAACTAGAACAGCGAAAGTATAGAAATTATTATGTAACTACTAAGAACTAGTAACCCGTCGATGCGCTAAACACGCGTTGTCATGGCAACACATTTTTTTTAACTTCAATTTTTTCCCCGAATAACAAGTTGGGCAGAGAGAGAGCCTAGTGTACTTCGTTGTCGATTTTTCACCTGAATTGTAACGACTTTGAGTTCCGCCACTAAGGTGACGTTGCGTTGTCTTGTCACCAGAGCGAAGCGAAGCGAAGCGAAGCGAAGCGAAGCAAAGCGAAATGAAAATGTATAATAACATATAATCACTCCTCAATCAATCCATCAATCAATCCATCATCAATCCATCAATCAATCCATCAATCAATCCATGATCAATCCATCATCAATCCATCAATCAATCCATCAATCAATCCATCAATCAATCAAGTCAGATTCTGCCCACAAGCCAGCGATGTAACTGTATATGTCACTTTAAACAAATGTAAGTCAAACATACTGTAGTGTCCATAATATTGATCTTATTTCTATTTCTAATGTGTTGTTATAAAAATATGTAAAATTTCATACTCGTATGTGTATAAATTTAGTAGAACGGGGTTCAAATTTCACGTAAGCCATTTAAAAAAATACATATCTCTTATACATTCTGGAATTTTGATCTATCATTTCTTTTTCGTATAGTAATAAAAAAACAAATACGTTAAAATTTTAACAGAAATATTTACTTCACTACAATTTTATCTTATTAGTGACATAATTCTCTGTTCCTATTTAAAGACTGGGATTTTATCTACAACCATCTCTTTAAACCACACATGTCCTGGCTTCGCGACCATAACGTCTGAATTCAATATCCATACTTATATTATAAATGCGAAAGTAACTGTCTGTCTGTCTGTGACGTCATAACGGCCAAATCGCTAAACCTATTGTGATGATATTTTATATAGAAACACTTGAGGTTCTTGGGATGAACGTCGGCTACTTTTTTATGTACTTCTAGGTATATGCAATATATATCCATACTAATATTATAAATTCGAAAGTAACTGTCTGTCTGCGACGTTTTCACCACACCACAAGCCTGAACTGATTGTGATAAAATTTTATGTAGAGATACTTGAGGGTCTTCGGATGAACATAAGCTACTTTTTCATTTCGTTTTTTTTAGTTTTCCAGGAATTTCATTGTTTTACGAGAAGGCCATAGTTCCTGCGGCCTAAGCCGCGAGCGGGTCGCTAGCATGTATATATTTATTCAACTGTAAGCAAAAAACATATTCAGCGTTTAAACACATTGTGTCAAGGGCATAAGTAGTTCAGCTTAATAAGGCGTAGTAAAGAAGGAATTGGTGACCGCCATACAAACTACTTCTAAGTACACACGATGTTCTGTGAAATTACCTAGAAAGTCCTTTCCGTCCTCACTTAACCCTCGTAATGTAGGCAATAAAGTAAAAGCTTATAATTATCCTTCGGGTACGGTCTCTTACAAATTTGCACACTAAAATATTAATAGGTGTCACATGTTAATTTTGGTATTTACAAGAAAAAGCATTAAATATGGTCGCTCAGTAGTAAAGTATTAGGACGTTTGATGGTAAAGAATTCGATTCTTACTCACAGAAACTGCTATATAAAGTACCTATAAGCTATGAGATAATAAACTTAAATATTTTTAATTGCCATTTAAGTATGAACGTGGTTACCCATACAGTATATAACATTGATATGACGACTCACAGACGGTTTGTAGTGGTTGTGTTGTATTACTTCATATTGCATAGGTGTTAATTTATATATTTTAAATGGAATAAGTTAATTAATATTTCATAAGTATTGTTTTAACTTTGCAAAAAAAATTAAAAATAAAATAAAATTAAAAAAAAAATCAACATTTCATGAAAAAAATATATCTGAAAAATCACACTATATTTGGCACATTTTAGAGCTAACTTAAAAATGCTACTAAACAAATTAAAGACCGATGAACTGACGTAAAAAAAAATAAGTATAGTATCAGCGTTTTCAATATATATTGATTGATTGATTCAAGTTTTAGAACATCTGCGACAGACGACGAGTCCGTCTCGTATATACACTTTTTAGATCGTTATCTAAAAGGGGTATATCAGAGACGGACTAATATATATAATGCAAGCCATGCGGTTTACATATATAATGTGTAGTAATATATAAGTTAAGAATGTAGACGCAGCTGTATGTAGAACGCATGGCTTAGCGGTCAGAGCGCTTGAACGGTTTTCAAGAGGCGCGGGTTCGAGTCCTGATGCGTTCAAATTTTTAAACGTTTTCTAAAAATACGGCTTAATCGATTTAAATGCAATTTTAACTACTGTATTTTGGTAACCTCACGGTAATTTCACGGGCAGTTTATGACTTAAGTGAAATACGTGCGGGCCAAAACACGATATAGTTTAATCGTGTAAGCGAATATTATGGATAATACGCACGTTTGATTTTTAATAGCTTCACTAGGCAAAGAAAACCTGGTGTCAAGACAGTGGTTTAATTTGTATGAAAATTGGCACGCGTGTCCGGATCCAATCACATTAAACAAACAGTTTATTATTGTTGTATATTTCTAGAAGACTTCAAGATTCATTGCAACGAAGCTTTGACAGTATATATTTTTGTACCTAAGTACCTTTCCTTGTAAGTGGGAAAAGAGTTTTACGAGTCGCCGTTCCTTTTTTTCTATTTTATATTTAATTTATATTTTCTTTACAGATATTTACATACATTTTATTACCGGATTTAGGTAGACCATTTCACACTAAAAGTTTTATTTTATTATCTATGTAAGTTTAAAGAAAACCATTGTACAATTGCACCAAGAATATATTACTCATAGAATTTAGAAGTATTAGGTGAAAAAAATCATGTCTCAAAGAGTCTATAAGAATAGTTATTAGCAATCGTTGCATAGCGGACCCAAATCCTGGCTGCAAGTGATATATGTCGGTTCGATTCCCACCCAGGGGATTATATTAAACTCATTTCAATTCTACACTCTGGTACAAAAAAACGTGGCGTTTAGTTACGCTTTTCAATACGTAATATATCAATTTCATGTGAAAAGTGGAGAGAAGTGGAGATTGGAGGAGTGTGAACCTGCTATGTGAGAATATTGTGAAACAGTTCTTATTTTTTCATTGATCACCTTTGAATGCACATTCACAATCAACACGTATTCGAACCCGTGAGCATAAATTAAGAGGAAGGCGTTAATGGCAACTTTACACCCATTTACTATGAGTTTGTTTTTTTTTTAATTAAAATAGTTGGTAGATGAAAATATTATTTTAATCAAAATCAAAATCGAGTAAACCATTCCAATTTTACTGTTATTTATTTAAACCAGCAATATCAGTTTGAAAAAGATATACAGTGTTTATTCTATCTCGATACTGTTATATAGGTTTTCAATTTCAGTTACAAATTAATGGTATGATATTCTAGATGTGTATTTCAATTTCAGCTTAACTATAGGTACTCCGTTCTCCGCTTGCCTCTTGAGTCCGAGACATGGCGAAACTCAACGCCGCGCTTTTTCTTACCAGAGCAGAGAATTGAAAATTGAGTGGGAATCGAAGCCACAACCAATTGCGTTTACACCGCCATCAATTTCAGATTTCTTCAGTTACTTTGACTTTTTTCCACAAACATTTCGAATTTGCCTAACTTAGGAATACATTTAACTTGTACGTTGTATAACAGTGAAATATCTTTATAAGCCACTAAAAGATATTTAGAAAACGTTTATTTTGTTTCGTATTTTCGGCGGCTTTTCGTAATACAATGAAAGTCCAAGAAAAACTACGAATTAGGTGAAAAAGTAAGCCTATGTATGTCCATTTCAAGACCCTCAAGTAAGTCTATATAGAAATTTATCATAATCGGTCCAGCAGTTTCGCCGTGATGACGTCACGCACAGACAGACAGAGTTACATTCGCATTTATAATATTATTATAATATACGCGGAATATGCAGTGACTATTTAGTTATAATATTGTAACTTTAAGGGTTCGTGAGACCATCGTGGCTTAGTGGTACTGAGTCTGACTAGCTGTAATCGCGATTGCTTGTGGGTTCGAATCTCACACAGTGGAATGACCATAATTTAATTATTTTCATTTCTTTGCTTTGGTGAATGCGACAAATCGCAGCGTCGAGGTGCGCCACTCAACACGCAATCAAATTCGGAAATTGGAGAATGGAGCGTATTGTCACTAGGTTCACTCTGACTAAGCTGATATGTGTGAAAAAGTGTGAAGCCAAAAAGAATATAGGTTAAAGATATATTTAGAAAAGGTATAAAAATTTGAACGCAGCGGTTTTGAACCCGAGCCTCTTGAAAACCGTTCAAGAGCTCTGACCGCTAATCCATGCGTTCTATATCCAGCTACGTTGAAATTCTTATACGCTTATTACAACTTATATTTGTTGTTAGCATCTTTGTAGAGAGATTTTTACAAATTTCTGCTACCCAAAGATTATTCTACGAATAATCGTTTGGCGCGGGTTCAAATCCCGCTGCGTTCAAATTTTAATACGTTTTCTAAATATGTCTTTTTCAATTTCCTAAGTGTACAAATAACACTTTAAAAAATGTAAAAAAAAAATATAGGTTAAAATTTATTTGAAATTCAAATAGTCACAAACAGCTTTAATATAACTTGTATTTATGTATTTTACTAAACAGAATCCGACATTCATAATAAAGAATAGTAAAGCAATAATCTATATTACCCGTTTAGATAACGGGCCAAAGTTTCCCATCACAAAACTAGATGGCGCTGTGTGTATCCTGAATCGCGTTATGGTTTGCTTCGATCAATAAGTGTCAATAATCAAGTTGCCATCAGAAGGGTCTTAACTGACTCGGCTGAACAGCCGGTGATGATTTTGGATATGATCCTGGTGATTTCTCTCCGCTCTCCCATATCTCAACTATCGCAGAGATATGGGTTGAAAAACTGACGCTGTTTTTGGCCTATTTTTTAATTTTATATATTTTCATTTACCATTTGTAACCACTACCATTAAAAATTCTCTAGTTTATTCCTTGGTTTTAGGCATGCAGAGGTGTATGCATAAATCACACGTTTTTAAATATTATGTTTTACTTACATGTTTTTCCACTATATTTTTGAAAATTTTTATCAACTTTTATTAGATTAATCTGTAACTAAAATGCAAAAAATATATAGAAACTAAATTTTGACCATTTCTTAATTTCTGATCATCATAAAACTTGTCAAATATACGAATATCAGGTAATAAAAGACAATACGCGATGGAACCGGTATCGGCATGGTATATCCATGGAATGTTAAGAAGGAACTGCTCATATGGTACCATCGAGCTGGTTTGATGATGAAGCTTGAAGGTGAGAGACGAATTTCCGGGATGCCCCTTAGAAACTATAAAATGAAGGTTCGTTAACCTAAGGTTCGGAATCCTTAGATTCGTCTTAAAAACGATGTAACGGATAAAAACCACATGTGGAACGGAATGGAATAGACAAAAATAGTCTTATAATCGTCGATAAAATCAAATCTAAAATATTCATTATTCAAATGGGCACCATCACTTTCTATTTGTCAGCTAACAAAAAAATGGTGTATTGTCAGTTCTTCAATAGGCTGTGGCTCCGAACCACAGGCTCTAAAGTCACTTGCAGGGCAGAGCCGGAAAAGTCTCTCTATTCTTCATCTGAAAGTCCCCCGAACTTGAACCTGTACCATTCACGTTCAATCCTGTGTGGATTCCAATTTTTACATACAAATTAAAAACTTGACTCGAGTTAATAACTTATATTACATAATGAGCTTCACAAAGGATAATTTATGACGAACATTAAAAGCGAGCCGTTTTATCATTTTGATTATCTAAAATTATATGAATAAAATATGTACGTGTGTGGGTGACAGTGCGGCAGCCGTCTGTAAACGCCGTGCGCTGGTTGTGGGTTTGATTCCCACCCGGAGCAATTCCTAAGTTATATCATTAAATATAAACCCCAAACTATTCTCTACATGTACTATAATAGTATTATAAATGCGAAAGTAACCATATCTGTCTGTGACATTATCACGGCCAAACTGCTGTACCGATTGTGATAAATTTTTACATAGACCCACTTGAGGGTCTTGGGAAGAACATAGGCCTAATTGTTAGGTTAGGTTATTCCTAACAGCTATAGTTCACACGAAGTGAGCGAAGCCGCAAGCGAGTCGCTAGTATGTATATAAAAGAGCAAAACAATATTAATATATAACTTCATATATATGTAGGTATATAGACCAAAACTCATTTACAACGTTTTACGAGTGAAACGGTGACAAGGCGAAAACAATAGCGCCGTCGCCCTAACAAATTGGGGCTACGAACAAACTGAAAAGTTACATTTTTTACATACATACAAATGTATGTATAAAACAATATGCCGGTGTTTAGTATATATACCTAGGGGATTTAGACGGCCGAGTAAAAAATTGCACGCGACTTTCCTCATGACATGTGTAGGCAGAGAGAACCTAGTGTCAAGACACTCCGTTCTCAACTTTCTGACCGAAAATCGATTTTTATAATAGAAATAATCTATTAAAATAACACCAATTTTACAATAATTTATAAATTTCAAACATATGATTTTAATTATTAAGGGTTAAATCAAAGAATTAAACGTTTAGCTTTGTCTAATACTAACCAGATATAGGAGAACATATATTTAGAAAACGTATAAAAATTTGAAGGCAGTGGGATTTGAACCCGCGCCTCTTGAAAACCGTCCAAGCGCTCTGACCGCTAAGCCATGCGTTCTATATCCACCTACATCGAAATTCTTATACGCTTATTACAACTTCTATTTGTTGTTAGCATCTCTGTAGAGAGATTTTTACAAATTTCTGCTACCCAAAGATTAATCTACGAACAATCGTTTGGGAATAGAGAATGCTATTTATTATATTTTTAACATTTTTAACTATATGTTTTTTTTTCTAAATATATGTTTTTCATATTCCTAAGTCTGTGAATATAACACTATATATAAAAATATTTCTTGGTTATAACCATTCTATTGAAACGGCGCGTTTTTGTCTAACTTTTCTTAATTTATTTACAGTAGCATAATATACCTAAAAGAATAAGCCAATTGGGATGAAATGATAAGACGTTCCGTTCTCCGCTTTTCGGCAAATTTAGAGATATTGTGAGTTAATCGGCGTAATTCAACGCCGCACTTTGTCTTGTGCTCTGGGTACCAAATTCATATAACAATGATCATCATACTTTGGTTTTTGTAATTTTTACATATATATACGATTAATCTCGTTAAAATACTTAATTTAACCGGATTAATCCAGTATATTATTTAAATATTAGGCAAACTACGACCACCATGGACAGTATACTGTATTTTGTGGCCAAACGTTGGATTTTCTAAAACATACGAATATTTCTGAATACTGAAACATTATAATAGAAAAGAACCAGCTAGGCGTCTATCAATTATATACATACTAGCGACCCGCAAAACAATGAAATTTCTGAAATAACTATATAAAATGTTCATCAGCGAGACCCTCAAGAATATCTATATATTATTATAATTTCAGTCATAATCGGTGAAAATCGGGTCTCGATTTGGCCGTGATGACGTCACAGACAGACAGACTGAGTTACTTCGCATTTATAATATTAAGTATGAATGACAGAAAGATATATAAAATGCATATAACACAATATACGAGTACTTCTATATAACGACGTGCAAAACCACACTGTGATTGATGTGTTTGGATCCGGTCCAAACTCATCCGCGAATAACTCTAAAATATTGAGAAAAAAAAGAAAACCGATTTTAATTTCAACAAAAGCCGCTGCCAGTATTTTTGCTACTGCTTTTGTTGAAATGAGGTTGTCGTGGTGCAGTGGAAAAGTTGATATGCTTGATTCAATCGGTGGTAGAGGCTTCCAATTTCACTCTACACTTGTGATTACGTACAAAATTTATCAGGCAATGTCTGTCAGGCAATGTCCTATAAACGGGCGAAATATAGTGTGAATTGGCTAAGTTTTCTTTGGAAACGGAGTAACTTGACACTTGACACTAGGTTCTTTTTGCCTACCCTGCTTGCTATAGGCTGCAGGAAGCTTGAACGTTTAACGTTAAACTTTATTGGGGCTGTTTATTAATTTCATTTCGCACAGTCTTGCTTTGTAGAAAACAAAATCCGAACTCTTAAGACTTCAGCTCATATATTGTCATAAAAAAATCTACCAAATTAAATTTTCCAAAATCTTTAGTTGATTTGATTGTTACGTCATAAAACCAGTTTACATACCAAATGTCACTTTCATCAGTCCATTAGTTTCGGCTGTTCTTTGATAGTCAGTCAGTCAGTCAGTCAGTGACCTATTACATATAGCGTGTGCATGAATTCTAAGGTGTAAAAAATTACAAGGATTTCATTAATATTTCTAATATTAAATGGACGAATATTATTATTTTGCATACATATTTCTAAATAAATATTTTGAACCTTTATAATTAATGAGGCCCTCGTGGCGCAGTCGGGCAGCTTTTGATTGTAAGGCCGATTGGTTGTGGGTCCGATCTCCAGCCGGGGGAGTGATTATATTTTAATTATTTTCATTTTTCTGCCCTGGTAGCACAAACTGCGGCGTTGAGTTCCGTTCCTCTATGTGCAATTTCACGATTTTGGCCGGAAGTAGAGCATGAAGTGACTTGACACAAGGTTCTTTTGACACTTTGCTTTGAAGGTTCTTTCGACCTTTTTCGGAAATAGCATGAAGCAGTTTTTGTTTACGATTAAAGATGAAGTATTGAGTTACAAAATATTGTTTTTACCATTATTTGTTTTCCTTATTGTTTTTAGTAGCGTATCGTTCGCTGGTCGTTCGTGTATCGTTAAAAATTTAAATTCAAGAACTTCGAAGTCAAGTGTTTCGCTTCAAATTAATAATGGATAAGGAAATTACCGAATCGATTATGCAATAAATTGTAGCTTTTTTTTTCAGATTCATATTTTATCCTGGCTAGCGTATGTCCTGGATATACGCTATGAGTAGACGGAGGAACTTAGCACTCCTTTTTCCGCTTACCGCCAGCATTCGACTTGCCACTACAGAAATTTCTCCAAGTGGGAATCGAACCCACGACCATTTGCGTTAACAGTCAGTCGCCGCGATGATAAATATAATACAATAATCTATTATTAATACAATAATAGATATATAATTTAATATTACAGAATATCGGAACTAAGAGCAATTCAAACGCAGTAATAATTGATTATATAATATTTACTGGTTCACATCATCCCTGTGGGAATGTCTTAATTAGAGAAGTTTTGGGTTCATGAATTTCAACGCTTGAAGCTTGACCGTCTAGGTGCAGTGGGAGAGCGTATGATTATAACAGCGCTGGTTGTCTGTTCGATCCCAGCGGGGGGAAATTATTGTATTTTGAAATGAAAATATTTTTAACCGGATTAATCGCGTATATTATTGGTACTACCTGTGACCACGGTCTGCTGTAAAGTGTTCGAAACGTCGGGTTTCTAAAATGTCTTTTCGATTACCATATTAAATCCGGTTAAAAATAGTTTCATCTCAAAATGTGTAGTAATCGCGAAAATCAAAGATCTTATTATGATTATATTTTCATAATTAATTCCCTGCCCCGGTTAAGGCAAAAGGCGGCGTTGAGTTCCGCCAATCAATATGCAATACCTCGAATTCGGAAAGCGGAAAACGGAGTCACATTCCATTAGGTTGTCTCTGCTGAAAACCCCCACATCCCTGCCTGAAAAAAAGAACATTGGCATCAAAAAATGATTTTACCTAACTTGCCCATTTTCAGATTAATTCTTGTATCTCTACCCTAATGGAAGGGTGAAAAGTTAATACGATTTATTGGATAGCCCATTCGTTACTGGCTCGGTGCTCAATAAAATTGCTCCAAATTAAAACTTTGCCCGGTTTAAATTGGCTGGATGTTTAAAACGCCGGTACAAATTTGCAGGTTACAAGGTATATTGAGTTGTGTTAGTGCAGTATTCATTTCATATATTCATTTGTGCGGGTTCTATTCCGTTTGGAGGCAAAAATAGTTTTAAAAATTGTGAAGTAGAGGCCATTGTGGCGCAGTGGGACAGCGTCTGACTGTAAATTCCATCGGTTATAGGTTCGATACACACTCTAAGCTTTGAATTTTATTTATAATTGAAATAATATGGACCTTAGTCATTTGAAACTAGTAGCTTGTACACTTTTATGTAACTGCTAGTATAAAAGGCTACGACATACTAATTACGCATAAACTACTTTAAAAGTCTTTACGTCTTAATCATTCTAATCAATAGAAATCTCCATATTCAATAAAATTTGAACCTATACCCAAAGTATAATACTAGCTTTAACCACTAAGCCATGGTCATTAATAAGCATCGCCTCATATACTCCATTTACGTCGGCTAAGCCTTCATTTACCCAAAACGGGTTCGGCTATCCGCCATAGAACATCTATCACCGATGTCGGTGATCCAGAGCAAGGATTTATTTCATACAGTTTTGGAGTAACGCCAGCGCCAAAGCGACGCAAGTTAAACGGGTCACTGAGCGGCAACTCTCGAATTTTTGTGCGACATTACCGATTTAAGTCGATTTTATTGCCAATCTGTGCAATTTCGTATAAAAGTGCCTTTAAATTCAGGAAATGGTTACATTTATGCTCTTTTTGCGGTATTTTTGTAATTTATGTTTTAAATAAAGAGCTTCACACTTTATTCTGTATAGCAGGGTAGTCGGAGAGAACCTACTGTCAATAAATGACATTGAGTGGCAGAACTCAACGCCACGCTTTGTTTACCAGAGCGGAGAAATCAGAATAATTTTAATATTTTGATTTATAATTATTCCTCCGAATTGAAATTGAACCCACAATCATTTGCGTTTACATTCAGACGCTGTCCCACTGCGCCACGATGGATTTTCTTATTATTTAAAAAAAAACCCTTCGCGCTTTTTCCATTTAACGAATCTAGTGTCAAGACGTACCACGTTCTCATTCGGCTCGAATTCGAAACATTGCGTGTTAAGCCGGAATTCGACACCGCTCTTTGTATTGTACGAGAATGAAGATATGAAAAAAGACCCAAAAACATGAACCAAACATACAAACCAACACTCTTTTAAAACCAAATTCACTTTCGTTTAGTAAATATTTATAGCATTTTGTCTGAAACTCAATTAAAGCAAGGTAAAATATTAAGGTTCGAAACATGGAAACTAAGTAGTTTAATACAACGTCCAAATACCTGTTAGTGAAAATGAATTACATCAGACAAAGCCTGTAAGGTTGCCACATGGAGTAAAAATCTTAGATTAAATCTACAAATATATATATAATAAAAATGTAACTGATTGTCGTCTGTACATGCAAAATATATGAAAAAACATATTGTTGTTTGCATTTATCAATAATATTATAATGTACTAGAACCATCAACAATAATATTTCTTTTTGTCTGTGCGTTTATGCACGCTAATCTCAGACGCCGCTTAACCGATTTAAATGTAGTTTTGACTATTGTATTTTGATCCTTTAACATTTGGTGTTTATATTATTTAAATCGGTTCATGAATAAAAAAATAGAACGTTTGAATTTATAAATTTAAGCAAAGTTTGTGATATAACTAAGAAAAAACTAAATAATTTACTCATGTAGTTTACGCAGACGAAGCCACGAGCGGGTCGTTAGTTTAAAATAAGAATATCTTCTTTAACATTTTTAAACTTTTATAAATACACTTAACAACAAAAACAAGTTGTAATAAGCGTATAAGAACTTCGACGTAGCCGAATGCAGAACGCATGGCTCAGCGGGAAGCGCTTGGACGGTTTCCAAGACCCGCGGGGTCGAATCCCGTTCAACGTTGCGTTCAAACGTTTTATACGTTTTCAAAAAAATTTGTATATATTTTATTATCTTCACCTGTACCTATATATCGTATATATGAGGCCATCTGGAAAGTGGGACAGCTTCTTAGTGTAAACGCAATGATTTGATCCCCACTCGGAGGGAAGATTTATATATTCAATATGCAATGTCGCGTACCTCAGGAGGTCTCGCGGTCGATCGAGTGCACTTCCTCTAATACTGTAATGGTCTATCTTATTGTATAAAGTTCTTGAGCACTATCCGGTTCCGAACACGTGTGCAAATTTTTCAATCAAATTGGACTCTAAAAAGGGTCGCAATTATGTTCTAGCAATATCTTGATTGACCAATATAGATACAGCTGTTTTTTTTAGATTCACACTTTACCTCACATAGCAGGGTAGCTAGAGAGAATGTATTCTAACTTTCACTACGTATTTTAAATATAATGTCATTAGCATTCAGTAGATTTTTCTGTTATTTTCAACCTTAAGTTTTAAAGACTATTTTATTATATTTTAAGTCGTTCTTATAAGAAAAATTATATAGATACGTATAAAATATTCCACTTGAATGGATTCTATAAGGTGTGGGTTCAAATCACAACATTCAAAACTTTTATGCATTTTTCAATATTTTTCTTGTTAAAATGCTATAACATAATTGTTAGCTTGACTGTGGCAACCCTAAATCACCTGTATTGTATTTATAACTGTAGGTACACTCTGTAAATAATTACGCAGTAAAATAGGCTTTATATTCACTACTGTAGAAGCTGTTTGAGCGTGGTTTAATTCATTGTTGAAATGACCCCTGAAATACAAGAAAATTCACAGTAAATTCGACTTTATTGCCCAAAACATAAAATCTATAGAGCTCGTTACAATTGTACTTTGAATTATAGCTTTTATGTAGTTGGTATAAGGTACTTTAATTGGAGAAGCTTTTCTCCGCGGGACTTATCCTTTTATCCGGTTTCATCCGTTTATATCCGCCTCTATCCGGTTATATCCGGTTTACTCGTCCATGTTTTCAGATACGGATATTAATTGTAGTAAATCTTGTTGCTTCCCTTTGTATTGTTCTGAACAGTGATGGATTATTATGAATAGGGATTAATTCTCAATTCTCATTTATAGTTATATCTACAGTATATAATGTAGTTGAAGACAATCTTTACAGACAAATATAAGAACATGTTGTATATATTATACTAGCTGGTGCCTGTCGCTTTGCTTGCGTAGAATATACTTTATATTTAGGAAAAGAAAGCCTAAGGTAGGTTTTCTATTTAAATTCGTTCACATTTATGGTTTCGACTTTCGTGCGCTAAAACCAACTGACTGCACGCAGTGTTCTCTAAAGCAAGCAACATAGAATTGCATAGAACGATTGAAAATTTTCATAAACTCTGCAAAACTTATTTAATTAATATATTATGAAATGCTTCAATAAACATTTCTAACTTCAAATACGAGAATGCGCGTAAATATGCGCACAAACGTCTAATAAATTTTCATGCTTCTAACTATAGAAATTGCGGATTTCTATATAAACTAAGTAAGGGGTGGAAATGATACATCATACACGTTGCTATGGCAACGTGTATTTTACCCGTCAACGGGGCTAACAAAGTGTACGCCATTCAATAAAAAGACATTCATATTCAAAAGTGTGATTTTGCGTAACAGTGCTTGCTACGGTGAGCGACCATCGACAATATAGACAATTCTGCTTCGTTTGTGGAATTAGAAAACATGAAAAAAACGCTATACTAAAGTGAATTGTGTCCGTTTGATTGGACATTGTTTATAGATTGACAAACATTTTGATTTTATTATATGATGGGTGATTTTAGATTAAATTTCTATAAGGTATTTTTTGTAGTAGAACTAATGAAAATAGTTTGTAGTCTTATTAATTGAAGTTATTCTGGATAGAAGGCAATTTATCTTTTTATAGCGTCATATAAATTATTATATAATTACTCCGCTCAATTCACAATGTCTCGATTTCGGGGTTAGTGGAGAACGGAGTGTCTTGACACTAGGTTCTCTCAGACTTTACACTGCTATGCGGAAAATCAGCTTGCCATCATATAAATTAACGTCAAATCCTGACTGCGCCACAGTGTGTAATTTATAAATACCTGTACAATTTAAATTGAAATTCACTGCTGAAACTTGGCAACAAACGCGAAATAGCTTTTTAATAGACATGTGGATAAATGGTTACCGCTTGTTAAATAAACAGTATAAAATACGCCATTTTAATTATATTATATTAAAAAAATATTAATTAAACCGCTCTGGTAAGCTAAGGCGTTTAATTCTGCTACTATACACAGTTTCTAGCAGTTGCTTTATGGCAAAAATGTGTTACGTGAAGTTGAAAAAACAACATATATGTTTAGATCGAGGGAAAAATAAAATATTTTTATATAGATACTTCATTTTTCAAGATGTAAATGGAGTTATGTAGTGATTCATCACTACGCAATACTTTCTGCTAAATTTTAACTTAATTTTAATTTTTTTTTGAAACCCATCGTCTCATTATTTATGTCAAGAATGTGATAATTAATATAATTAACCGCTCCCCAAATGGAAATCGAACCCACAACCATCGCATCAACTCTCACAGTCGTCGTCATCGTCATCAACATCGTCCAACTATGCTACAGTGCTCTCAAAATATAAATATAAACAATTGAATTACTTTGAAGTCATTTTCTTAATATATTTTTACCGCAAAAATTCCTGGAATTTCTCCTGAAAGGAATTTAATATAATTTATTTAGTCACAACTTGACAGTATTGTATATAACGTGGGTTATCAAGCTTCTAGATAAATTTTTAAGAGTAGAATTTAAATACGCATTTAAGAAGTCTGTACAAAAGGTATTATTTTTTTTATTTAAAATATTCAGCTTTAAGCTTTTCCCCGCATAGCAGGGTAATCAGAGAACTTAGTGTCAAGACACTCCGTTTTCTCACTTTCCGGACAAAATGGAGACGTTGCATTTGAGTGGCGGAACCCAGCGCAGCGCTTTGCCTTGCATACCAGAGCATAGAGCACTGCGCAACGATGGCCTTTTTAATAAAATATAATGACATAAATGAAAAGTGTATTCGGATACATTTATCAAGAGCCATCAGTAATCCTACAAAGAGCCGCATGTGGCTCGCGAGCCGCAGTTTGATCTCCCCTGGTAACATAACTTTCTTAGAAAGGAAAAGTGAAACAATAAATAATATTGAAAGCTATTCCTCTGTTTGTAAAACGGTGTTTTTATTAGCTTAACCTATATCAATCTATCAACCTATCAACCTACGAGTTTCCAAGCAATTTTTCAAACCTTATTTATTTGAACCATTTCTGTTCATTTAATTTGCTTGAAAATTTGCTCACGTGTCCGAATCCGATGGCAATGTTTCCATAATATGAACCTAATATTCTTGCTATGATGATTAGGACAGCGAGCAAATCGTATACAGGTGTTTTTTAGTTTTTTTAACTATGCTGTGGATATTTTTTAATTGTTTTCTCGTATATGATTCAGGCTATCGTGGCGCAGTGAAACAGCGTTTGACTGTAAACACAATTGGTCGTGGGTTCGACTCTCATTGTGGAAATGATTATATTTAGATTATATTAATATCTCTTCTCTGGTGACATGACAAAGCCCGGCGTTTAACTCCTCCATTGCACATTATAATGTGGAGATCAGAGTGTCGGGACAATAACTTAAAGCCCTGACTTACCCTGAAAATATATATTTTTATTATTCCTGAAAAGAGTGCCGCTGGAAAAAAAAAAAAACAGAAAAAAGAATCTTACAAATAGATTGGGAAAACAATTTCGCTGCAAACGCAAAAATAAATGTTCACAGAACTTTTCCAAAGGAAAATTATAATTGTAACATTGTTTTGTTAGACGAACTATATGGAAATGAACATATATGACAAATGTGTTCAAAATGTGCATTTTTAACCTGATATGGCGCAATGGAACAGTGTTTGAGTGTAAACGCAATTGCTTGTGGGTTCGATTCCCACTGTGGGAATGATTATATTAAATTAATATCGTTTCTGCGTCCATGTATGACATAGGTCCACATTGAGCTCTCCGTTTCATCACGCAATGTTTTGAATTCGGGGTTAGAAAATAGAGAATGTAGTGTATTGACACTAGGTTTTCACTGAAAATTATAATTGAAACATTGCTTCGTTAGACCAGCCTATGCCTACATTTAAACATAAGGCTGTAATGTGTTAATAAAATATAATTAAAAATAATTATAAAAATATCGATGAGAATTAAATAATCTAGAAGCACCTCGACGTTCTAAAGACCTATCAGTTATCAGTTTCATTATTGTATATTATATTACCTGTATTTATCCATACTTATATTGTATATGAGAAAGTAGCTGTCTGTATGTCTGTGCTGACATCACGGCCAAACCTCTGAACCGATTGTAATGAAATTTTATGTATAGATACTTGAGGATCTTGGGAGAATTATAGGCTATTACTTTTCTCTTATATGTTTTTAGTGGTTCCTGGAATTTCAATGTTTTACGAAAAATGTCCTTTAGAAATACAAACCAGCTATAGTTCACGCGGGCGAAGTCTCGAGCGAGTCGCTAGTAAAGTTATATAGAAAGGAATACAACCAAAATATATCAATCATTTTAAACAGAAGGAGGAGAACTAGGTCACTCTGTTATCGATTGCATTTATCTAGTATTGTCTATATTAGCTTTTTATAATATACTAAATATATTTATTAGTATCTGTACATGAGCTTCTCAATTTAATATGAAACTACAGAAATATATAAAGCGAGTTCGAAATAAAAGCAAATTACTGACGTATGTAGTTTTATTTCGAAATACACTGTTTCATTCTTGACGCCTTTTAAGTTGAGAGCCGTTTACATTATATCGTTAAGATGAATTGTGAAATGTCATTGAAATGTCAACTTTTTACTTATTTATAAACAAACTATGGTATTTATTTATTCAGGTTTTTATTTTATATATTATTTAAATTAGTAATAATATTTTTCATTAACAGTGAAATTAAGACGAAAGCTGAAATGATTCTGCCTAATACAGAAACGTTCTTATGCAACTATGCTCTAAATGCAAAGTGGTGAAATTAATTTAAGGCCTTTTAATAAAAAAAATTAACTAATACTATTTCAAATTCCTAATATTGTACTTTTAATGAGTACTTAATATAAAAATTAAATCATTTTTTTTATTATTTTTGTTTCAATAAATAAAACTTTCTTCTTTTGTGAAATCAATATTTTATATAGTAAAATGACTCCAACTGTAATATTACAGTTGAATCTCATGCTTAATATTATATTATATAGAGTGTACTATTCGGACACACGCGTATATCTATGAAAGTCACAGTCTAATATTTGTTTTTATTTTTTAAACGTCAAATACTTTACCACCGGTTCACTAATGTTAATTCCTCAGACCTGAAAAGAACCAGCAAGGAACTCAGTGGGACTTTTTTTCAAATCAATTACTAATACAAATATTTTTGTACACACATACAATAATGTCAATAAAGAAATAAAACAAAATGTACAATAAGGCGGCCTTATCGCTCTAAGCAATCGCTTCCCGAAGCCTTGGATATTGGAGTCGTATGCACAATAGGACATTTACAAATATTAAATATATATTATATTAATATATAGTATAAAAATAATTACATATATATATATAAAAAATACAATATATATACAACTATTTACAGATTTATTAGTGACAATAAGACGTCTTTGTCGTGTCGACACTTTGCAAACGGTATACATATTTTGCGCATCAGAAAATATAGGAGCTTAGAAATGTAGTTATTCGTCATATTATTTCACTTTAGCTTTTATTTTTAAGGAAAGCTATATCTCGTTGCTTTTTAGTACAATTTTACCTTTATAGTGTACATTTATATTAGCATCTTGCTTTGTAAGTTATTTTATTAAATAAAAAAGAGAGAACCTGGTGTCAACACACTCGCTCTTTGACTTTCGTCCTGAAATCGGGACCTAGAGTTTTGAGTGGCTAAACTCAACGCCACCTTTATCATACAAATAAAAAATTAAATACATAAATCATCCCCCATTTGGAAAAATTCGATCTCGGAGGTAGGAAGAACCTATTGTCAAGACACCCCGTTCTCCACTTTCCACCTGAATCCGGAACATTACGTGTTGAGTGGGTGGAGCTCAATGCTCAATGCTCAGTTTGCAGTAATTTAAGTAAAATAGTTTTCTCGACTGAGGATTGAACAGTGAACCATCGATCGAGCTTACAGTCCGTCCACTGTATCACTGCCCCTATAATGGCTTTCACTGTGGAAATAAGGAGAGTACCTATTTTATGCTACATAACACTAGGCTTTATCCACCTACCCTACGTGTAAAAAAATTGTCTTTGCGTATGACTTGATCATAGTATAGAAACTAAGCTAAGTCTACATTGAATGGTAATAGCTTGAGATAGAACGAGCTAAGCTATACCGTAGTTAGTTAAATCGCTTCATTTAGGGAATATCAATTTCAGAATATGCTATGAAGCTTCATGGCTATAATGAGTGTAATAATTCAGCTGTAATGAGAGATGGCGCTGCTCCAAGAGCTTGTGCTTGGACTAAGTCTGGCTTCTAATAATAAATGTATTATGAATCTTTAAAATGCATGTAAGGCTATTGTGGCGCAGTGGTACAATGATTGACTGTAAGCTGCGATTGTTTGTGGGTTCAATAGCTACTTGTGTAAATGGTTATATTAAAATTAGTTCACTCGGTGCGGCGTTGAGTTCTCTATTGAACACGCAATGTATCGAATATGAGTGGAAAACACAGAACGTGTGCCTTTGCACCATTTTCTTTAATATAGCGCTTCAAAAAAGGAAAAAAATACATTACCGCCCAATTATTAACTTATTTTGTTACTTTTTTCGTTCAAACAAACACTAGACGAGCCTGGATTATGTTAGACGAGTTTTCTTTCAGAATGTTTTTTCTCCAATAAATTATATAATCACCAATAAGTCAAATAAATTATATATATATAATTTATTGGAGATATATGTGTATTTCACATTAATTGAACTTTTACTATTTGAATTTAAACTTAAATTGAAATTAATAATTAAAATAATTGAATTAGTCAAGTTTCTAGTTTAGTAAACAGTGTAAGCTTATTTCCTGTTATATAGGATTGCGTAAATTCCTATACGTTATGTTTATTTGCATTGCCCCGCTCTGGTAATACAAAGTGCGATGTTGAGTTCCGCTAACAACACGTAATGTATGAGAATTAGGCAGCAAGAAAAGGTTTTTGAAACTATGTATTATTACACATTTGTCTTTCTTGCCAAAGATAATTTTCCAGTGCCCACAAATTTTGATACATTGGTAAAGCAAATTACTTTTATAGAAATATTTTTACTTTTAACTTCTTTATATTATGTAAGTTTGTTTGACAGAAGAAGGTCCGTTGTCCACAAGTCAAAGTGGTGTTGAGAGTCGCCACTAAGCAAGTAATGTCTCGATTTTTGGTAAAAAGTGGGTTTCTCTGAAGGTTTTTTCTGAGTACTGCTTTTTTTTTACTCAACTACCCCACCTTTTTTTGTCTCACTGATCTAGAGTTATTCAAATATAACCAAGTGGGACCGAACTCACAACCATCGTATACTCAAACACGCTTGAACTTTTTTATACACTATCTAATTTAAGTGAGACGTATAAGGAAAATGCCTATACAAGTTTCCTTAAATTAACGTATTTGCTGTCGGAAGTCTCAAGAAAAGGCACAATGTTGTATCACATAGAAAAAATGAGTATATCGCTTAATGTGATACGTGGGAACGCTATATAATGGCATAATAATAGATAACGGGCGTTATATGTGGAAAAAATTGCGAATATTTAGTTTGTTGTTTTGGTTTACGCAAGCACTATTTAATACAGTAGCGAAGTGTGATTTTTTAGTAAAGGGAATTGTCGGTGTTAAAAATGAATATTAAGAATCTTGGTTAGCCCTCGACTATAGTATATGTTCCGCTTTTTTTTTTATTCCATAGGCAAGGCAAGGAGCGTTTGGGTCACTTAATGGTAAGTTATCATCACGCACGACCCCGTGTAACACCAGAGGAGGGTACAGGGATGTTGGCGGCCTTTAGGGTGGAAATAGACGTGATTGGTTTTACGTTGAAATTGCATTGTATTAATTTATATATATATAAGGGAAGTCGGTGTTAGAAATAAATATTAAAAATCTTGGTTAGCCCTCGACTACACTAAAAGTTCCGCTTTTTTTTTATTCCATAGGCAAGGCAAAAGATAAGCCAGTGTGAATCGTATTGTATGTAATATCCACCTTTTGTTAACTTCTATTTTTCTAGATTTGTATTTACCTTATTCGTTTTTTAAGAGCTATAAAGAATATATGTATATCAGAGGCAATGTGTCCATATAACACGTTTAACACCAGACTTTACCTACTTTTTGTAAATTATAAAAAATAAATAAACGATTAAGAAATATAATAATGGCCGATAAAAGACAATTTCAATGTAAAACTCAAAGGACTATTTATATTTTCGTTCTTTTACAAAAAATTTACACTCCGCCACTGATGTAAGTATATAAAACACTTTGGTCACCACTTTCCACCTAAATTCGATAAATTGAGTGTTGATTGAAATGGAACTATTTTAACCGGATTAATCGCGTATAATTTTGGTATTCGAAAATAGATTTTTAGAACCCGACGTTTCGAACACATTACAGTAGTCCGTGGTCACACTCGCGGGTAGACTGAGGTGGCACTTGTCTGTCATTTGATACAATTATTATCTCAAACTACCGTCAACGATTTCTTAGTTGCCTCGCGTACTGCCCTGGATTCTTGCAAAATGAGCTGACTGTATCTTGCTCTCTAGTGTGATCGGATTGAGACTTCAAAGTTTTCAGTATTGGGTCCCGATTAATCCGGTTAAAATAGTTCCATTTCAATCAACACTCAATTTATCGAATTTAGGTGGAAAGTGGTGACCAAAGTGTTCCGACACTGTTCTCTCTGACTACCCTGCTAAGCGGAACAAAGTGCGAAGCTAAAAAAACAACATTCTATTCAAGACTTCATTCATTATCAATGTAAAGAAAGGCTTTAATACTTTTTTTGGGTTTCAAAGAACAAATGGTGTTATACACAATGGGAAATCCATTCTAAGCTTACTACGACTGTGTAAACATAGATTTTGAATAATTAAACCTTAAAAGCTTTGGAAAAATATTTTCATGTCTCGGCTCTGGTACTTACGACAAAGCTTGGCGTTGAATTTCACCACTCAAAACGCAATGTCTTGATTACAAAAATGAGAAGAACGGAGTGTCTTGTCACTAGGTTATTTTCGGAGTACCCTGCTATACGGGGAAAGGCGTGAAGCTGTAAATAAAGGTTCTAAAATTGGTTCAAATACTCATAACATTTATCAAAGTTCAATGGCGAGCTTTCATGGTAAGTGGGCGTAAAATGTCAACAAGAACCTTAATATAGACGTTAAAGCTTCAACGAATGTATTTGTAGTATATAAATTTTATGCGAAACAGAATTTTTTTTTGTGACAAATATCTATGTTTTACGTTTCATACGAAAAAGGAAATTAAATAAGTAAAATTAGGGCTAGTGTTAGAACTCTCTCTTTTTTTGGTAACATCTTTGAAAGTGTTATTCCCACACTAAGGCAATTGAAAAAGACATATTTAGAAAACGTGTTAAAAATTTATAATTTTTTTTTTATAAATTAAAAAAATTAAAGTAGCTGGATGTAGAACGCATATCTTAGCGGTCACAGCGCTTGAACGGTTTTCAAAAGGCGCGGGTTCAAATCCCGCTGCGTTCAAATTTTTATACGTTTTCTAAATATGTCTTTCTCTCTTTTTTGTCTTCGTCTACTAAGAGACATTGCTTGGTGAGTGATGCAATTCATTCTGCGCCCTATCTTAGCAAATTGTGATTTTTTTTTAATTTAAAATATTTATTGGGAAACAAAAATTAAATTATACATAAACAAAATATACGCCGACAATTATTAAAAGCTACAACAGTGTCAAAGAAGCTTAATTAATTTTCTTATATTGTAATAATTAAAATTACACCTTGATTTTAAACATATAAAAACAAAAAATATTATACCTTTGGTGGCAAACGTGGTGCAGTGTTTTTTTTTTTTTTTTTTTTTTTTTTTTTTTTTGTGACCAAAGTGTTCCGACACTGTTCTCTCTGACTACCCTGCTAAGCGGAACAAAGTGCGAAGCTAAAAAAACAACATTCTATTCAAGACTTCATTCATTATCAATGTAAAGAAAGGCTTTAATACTTTTTTTGGGTTTCAAAGAACAAACGGTGTTATACACAATGGGAAATCCATTCTAAGCTTACTACGACTGTGTAAACATAGATTTTGAATAATTAAACCTTAAAAGCTTTGGAAAAATATTTTCATTTCTCGGCTCTGGTACTTACGACAAAGCTTGGCGTTGAATTTCACCACTCAAAACGCACTGTCTTGATTACAAAAATGAGAAGAACGGAGTGTCTTGTCACTAGGTTATTTTCGGAGTACCCTGCTATACGGGGAAAGGCGTGAAGCTGTAAATAAAGGTTCTAAAATTGGTTCAAATACTCATAACATTTATCAAAGTTCAATGGCGAGCTTTCATGGTAAGTGGGCGTAAAATGTCAACAAGAACCTTAATATAGACGTTAAAGCTTCAACGAATGTATTTGTAGTATATAAATTTTATGCGAAAGTGAATTTTTCAACAGAAATTTTTTTTGTGACAAATATCTATGTTTTACGTTTCATACGAAAAAGGAAATTAAATAATTAAAATTAGGGCTAGTGTTAGAACTGTTTTTTTGGTAACATCTTTGAAAGTGTCATTCCCACACTAAGGCAATTGAAAAAGACATATTTAGAAAACGTGTTAAAAATTTATAATTTTTTTTTTATAAATTAAAAAAATTAAAGTAGCTGGATGTAGAACGCATATCTTAGCGGTCACAGCGCTTGAACGGTTTTCAAAAGGCGCGGGTTCAAATCCCGCTGCGGTCAAATTTTTATACGTTTTCTAAATATGTCTTTCTCTCTTTTTTGTCTTCGTCTACTAAGAGACATTGCTTGGTGAGTGTTGCAATTCATTCTGCGCCCTATCTTAGCAAATTGTGATTTTTTTTTAATTTAAAATATTTATTGGGAAACAAAAATTAAATTATACATAAACAAAATATACGCCGACAATTATTAAAAGCTACAACAGTGTCAAAGAAGCTTAATTAATTTTCTTATATTGTAATAATTAAAATTACACCTTGACAAAAAACATATAAAAACAAAAAATATTATACCTTTGGTGGCAAACGTGGTGCAGTGGTGACAGTGTCTGACTGTATACGCGATGGTTCTGGGTTCTTACTCGACGGAATGATTATATTTAAATAATTTTCATTTCTTCGCTCTGGTGATATAAGACTTGGGTCTGGTGACAAGACAATGTCTCGGATTCGGGCGAAAATTCGGGAACAGAGGAGTCTTGGCAATGGGCTGTCTGCAATCTCTGCCTAGCCTGCTATATGTATGAAGTAATTTATTTACTTAATTTCTTTTCCACCAAAAATATACATACATACATACATATTTTTATATAATTTAAGTAAATTTGGTGAATGAAAAGGAAATATAGCCCTTAAGTAGATAAAATAAGGGTGTTACCGATTATTCCTCCCAAATTACAATTTATCATTTGAAGCACGTAATTCAAAAGCTTTATCATTTCCAACGTCGCGGTTCTCGTGATAAGATGCATAGACCAGGAGACGGCGGCACAAAATGCGGTTATTGCGCACATAATTATTTCAAAAAAAATATAATTTCAAAATATATTTGTTTTTGGTCAATGAGTTAGATTGCAGGGACTCTATGAAATTATAGAATTTTTTAAGTTTAATTTAACTGTTTTAATGTTAATTAAGAAAATAAAACATAAAAACTCAAAGGATTCTCGGTTACACACCTGTTTGCCATCTGTTGACATTGAAACTGAACCCAAAACTAGAATATGCACCTTTAAGGTGATAATTTTCTTGGCGCTAAGACTTCATCGTCAAATATTACAGACGATTATAATTTTTTTTCGCTTTAAGGCTTTTCTCTCTCGGCAGACAAAAAGTGTTTAGTCACTCAACGTTTTCCGCATTCACGAGAAATAACCATTGCCTCAAGTAGAAATCGAATTCATAATTATTATATTTACAGATAGACATTATATTGCTGCGCGACGATGGCCGTTAAATTCAATGATTTTTATTTCATAACTTGTGCCTTTATAGACTAACTAGGCATAAGAAAATATTTCCCTGAACAGAGAATCGAGTAAATTTTAAACTGACCATTGCCGACTGACAGTCAGTCTAATGCAAAGTACTCTACAAAATTAATTTACAATTTTAATTGTTTTTACAAAGTTTGCGAGACATTAATAGTAAAAGGAATTTCTGAAACAATTCATATTTTTTTTTAAATAAGCATTTTCATATACAAACTTCGTGGCAAAAGCTAATGACAGTGAAATGCTAATATTTCGAAGCATCTCAAAGCAAACTGTACGAGCTTCGTCTCTTCTAGTACTTGAGTTTGTTTGAAATGTAATGTCCATAGTAGTTTTTACGCCGCATTGTTAGTGCTATTCTATCACATTGTATATTCAAATCCCTTATTGTACAGGTAAACAAAACAAACCGCGACGTTGAGCCCACTCAACACGCAATGGCAAATATTCGGGCGGAAAGTGTAGTGGTGGAGTGGAACAATTGCGCCTTTAACAATTGAGTATTTACAAAAAAAAACAATTTTGAATAAAAAAAAAAGAGTAATATAATACGAATGTATTATTTTTTTTTAATTTTGTCTGTCTGTTTGTCCGTTCTTTAGATTAGATACACTGCACGAATTTGAATGTAACTTTTTATGTTGTATAGCTTTTAACCCTGGGAATGATTTGGGGTATAATTGATTTCGAAAAGTTCAACTCCTGATGTACAATCATAAGAAACGAACTCTCTGACTATCCAGCTTTGCGGGAAAATATTTAGTTAAGTAAATTTAAGTTAATTAATTAGTATTCAATCAATCTAACATAGATAGTATTTTTTTCAATTCTTAACGCATATCATAAAATTACATAGACCAAATTGGATTACATACAAGTGAGTTGGGCTTGGCTCAGCGCTTCGCAACAAAAACGGGAACGGGAGGGGAAATTAATGGTTAGCATTTGTGTCAGCTATATCTTAAGATGATTGGTGCTTTAATACCAATGAGCTGTGTGGAAATATATACATAGTTTAAAAGGGCCTATTTAAATTTAATGCGAAATTTTCAGTTTCATAATTAATTGTATTATATTTATATTTTCTTTCTATTTTTACGCTTTTCCCCATATCTAGCAGAGTACATAGAGAGAACCTAGTGTCAAGACACTCCGCTCTCCACGTTATCCGCCCAATATCGAGACATACCGTGCCGAGTGGCGGAACTCAACTCACTCCTTGCTTTGTGTTGTCATCAGAGCGAAGAAATGAAAATAATTTGAATATAATCATTCTCCCGAGAAGGAATCTAAGCCTTCTTCAGCCCAACGCGTATATAGCCAGACGCTGTCACACGCCACAGTGGCCTCCTTATTTATAAATAACTAGTGACCTACTCGCGGCTTCACCTGCATGAATTATAGCTATTTTGTATTTTGGGCGGCCATTTCGTAAAACATTTAAATTCCTGGAAAAACTATTAAAAATGGAAGAAAGAAGTAGCCTTTGTTCTTCCCAGGATCCATATAAAATTTCATTACAATCGCTTTAGCCGTTACAGGCAAAAAGAGTAAAACCCATATTAGAGATTAATCGACTATTTGAGATTGTTTTTAACTTGTTTTTTTTTATTTGTAGTGTAGAGAAGGTAAAACAAAAAAAAATAATTACGAACTTCATTTTCCACCTAAACTGATTGGAAATCAATAGTAAATAGAATCATTCCCCTAAATGGATTTTGAAATCACTACCAATGCATACAATCAAACAAGTACACAACTGCACTATAATGGCGATGAATTTTTAGTTAAGCAAATTGCTAACATGCCATTAATTGTTATATATTTTCTCTCTTATCTGTAAATGTTCTCATTTCCACAAAATATAGTATCAAATAAAGCAGCTATGATTTAAAAAAATACTACCCGCTTATTATATAAAAAAATCCACTAACAAAAGAAAGTTACTTTTTATCGGTCTCAAGAATTAGCTCACTTTTTTGATAGGCTGACATTTTGTTTTTTATTGAAGCTCTACTTAGGACATTGCCAATCATGTCTGTATTCTTCATATATGGTGGTCTCCACTGCCAGCGGCCTTTTGGTCTTCTCACACGCTGGCAGGGAACTGGCAGCTTGTTTTGTTTGATGAGATGAAGGGCATTCTTCACCTGTCGTACCTCCCGTCGTCGTCCTCTAAGTGTTCAGTGTCTCAGGTGGTGGGCTCTCTGAAACACAGATTCACTATTGAGATATCTGTTTGTGTGTGTGCATTAGGATTTTTTTATTATTGTAATGCAAATGCAGAGGCACTTCTTATTTATCCCGAAAAAACACGATTTTAAAAATATAAAAGTATATACACCGTAAACAAAAACTAGTAAAAAGTAACTCAATTGTACAAACAGTAAATTATTCGAGCACTCCGCTGTAAGCCACTTCATTATACAGGATGTTAAAATTGACTTATCGTTCTCATATCCGATGTTCAAATTAAACCAAACTCCACATAGAGTTGCTCAGATTTACATTAATTTTCAATTTATTCACAATATTATTGTACCAGTGCAGCTTTTGTACCTAACTTAACTGAGTTGGTCGTGGGGTCTGATCCAATTGGGATTTCGTTCCGCTACTCAACACGTAGTGGAACGTACTGAGCGGAGTGTCTTGACACTAGGTTCTCTCAGATTATCTTAGAATACGGAATAAACGCTTAGAGCTGGAAACAAAATAGAAAAAGATTTTTAAATTTCGATTTTCAATATTTCAAAGTGCTAATATTAATAACACACTTAGGAAATACGTTTTTTAAATATGTTTTTTTTAATAGCATAATATTATTTATCTCTATATTTGCTAAGTCAGTGTTAGACTGAAAACGCGAAGATTGTGGATACGGTCACTGGTTCCACAAAAAATAGGCTCTATGCTCGAATATATTTTCTAACTATTACGAGATATATATTTATATAGGAATATACTTTCTAATAAATACGAATATTTTCACATTCATTGTATATTTACTTAAACAGCTTAAAGACATAATGTGGCATAAGCAAGGCCTCACCACAGATTCTTAAGCTAATTATGAAAAATAAAGACATCAGAGGGAGCTTTCAAAAGCAACCTTTTTATGGTAAAATCGGCTCGGTCCTTTTTCTAATGCAATACGATAATCCACTTGTCTATCGGTAAAGCCTTGACCTAAATCGCGGTAAATACATCGACGCTTACGTCGCAAGCCCAAAATAATGTGGAATTTGTGTTTTTTAACTGAAATTAAGTTATTTTTTGGTTGAAATTTAAATGGTATAAATGGGAGTTTTGCACTATCCCTATATAGCAGGATAGGTAAAGAGAAACTACTAGCTTGAGTTCAGTCTCTTCCTTCTTCTCTTCTTTGAGTCTGTATTAAATGGTCCGCACCTTAATTATGGGAAATATAAAAATAGCTTTAGGTTTTATCCCGCATAGCGGGTAAGTCAGAGAGAACCTAGTGTCAAGACACTTCGTCCTCCACATTGCACCTAAAAAAAATAAAAAAGATTTGAATATACTCTCTGCGTGATTGCACCCAAAACCACTGCGTTACGATGGTCTTATGGTTCCATTGGTCGTGGGATCAAATTTCACATAGAAAAGTACATATATATATTATTAAAGTAAAATGGGGCGATAGTTTCTTATATACAACAAGAAATGTTAAAAGTATAGAAAAAATGAACGTTGTCACTTAATACTTAAAAGTAATAAAAATAATACTTAAAACTACGAAATTCTAGTGATAATTTTACTGCAATTATGTAGGCAAATTAAATTAACATAAAAAGGACAGTATTGTCAGTCCTACAGGAAGCTGCCATCGGTTTAGAAAGAAGTTCTATTGGCAAAAGCCAGGGAAAAACTCAAATTTGGGACAGTTCTGCTTGAATGATGGGACTCACCGCTGCGTTTTGTAGTAGAGCGGAGAAAATAAAATAACTTAAATATAAACATTTCACTGAGTAGACATCGAACCCACAACCATACAGTCAGACGCTGCTGTCGTTCTATTTTGATGGCCTCAACTGCTATAAAAAATTAATAGATATTTTCATAATTCACCAAAGAACTTATAACTTACTTTAAAGTCAAATTAATGTAAATCATTTGACGTAAAGTACTTCAGTAGAGCTGAACGAGTTTAGCCTTGGCCGAGATGGCTTGTTACAAGTTTATTGTTATATAGACTACCATACTTTTAGATTATCTAGAAAGCTCTTCAAAATACATTATTTTAAAGAGCTTTCTAGATAATCGTTTATCATATAAATAAAATTATATTATATCTGTTGAGATCACGTGGCGCAGTGGGACAGCGTCTGAGTGTAATCACGATAAGTTTCGGGTTCAATTTTCATACTGGTGGAATGGTCATAGCTTAATTGATTTTATTTCTCCACTCTGGTGAAGAAGTTTTGACTTCACCAGAGTGCAGAAATAAGCAGCGCAGCGCAGCCTCTCAGCACTTAATGTCTCAAAATCTGGCGAAAAGTGGAGAACAGAGTGACTTGACACTAAGTTCTCTGACTGAGATGCGGGATGCGGGAAAAAGCGTGTAAGCTAAATATAAAATCTATTATAAAACTTTGCTTTCAAAAATCTTTATTAATAGAACACGAGGCGCGACATAGAATTCGTTTAATTTTAACATCGGTAGTAAAAGTGGCACGACGACATAGCCGTTGTAATAACGAAAGCAGCTCCTATGTTACTGAAATTGACTCCTCGTCGAGACACAGACATTTTCATTTTGTGCATTCCATAAAATGCAGAAATTGTCGTTGTAAAATAGAGACGTCTGTCTGTATAATAACTGTGGATTCTTATTTTAAAAGGGGCAATGTTTATTTCTATACTAAAACCTAATGAGTTCAGTTCAGTTTTTTAGTTATGGGGGTACAAGCATGGCAATTGAGCTCAAATCATATGGCCAATGTGTCTTTGTGTGCAGAATAACTGAGTAAGTAATGCGTCGTATTCAGGCGAAAAGGAGAACGGATTAGTCTTGACACTCTCAGATTCTTTGTTCTATGTGGAAAAAAGCTTAAAGCTGTGAAAATTTTTTTTATAAAATTAGCTAAAAGTGTGAAATTTTGAAGCATTCACAGGCTTTCTTCAGTTATGGTCCAAATCAAACGGCCGTACTTTAATCAACAATATTACCATTTAAAACGTACAATAACAAAGTGTTTTCTCCCTGAAACAGCAGATTATCTAAGAATAGCCAAGCAAGAAATTCTTGTAATACGTTTCCAATAACTTCTGCATGAAATTTCTATAAAACCACTTCCGTTTAAACTTTTACAGCTTTTCTTACTTCCTCAGTAATCATAGTTGAGGAAAGTAATTTGATAGTTGTGATTCAGAATCAACTGACGGAAGTGACGTCATACCAGGAAATATGCAGTAAAAGGATATATATTTACTAGCGACCCACTCGCGTCTTTGCCAGCGTGAGCTATAAAAGCCTTTTCGTAAAACAACGAAATTCCTAGATAAGTTTAAATATTAACGGGAGTGTAAACTTCTTCATAGCTAACATCCCACCACCAAATCGCTGAAGTCAGATAATGTCCTAGATGTACCCTGTTGATTAATTGGTTAGCTTTTTTAGAACTTTTTTTAGCATAAAAACGGGCATTTTGTTTGTTAAAATATTGCTCAATTGTAAAAATGTTCTATAAAAAACCTCCCTTTGCGTATTTAAGTAGTTCTTTTGTTTTTACTAACCTATTTTTTTTAAAATTATCAGATAATAATTGACCAGTTCGTCTCTTACAGGTTGAAAGTCCTAAGTCATCTTTTAAAATACGCGACATGGTTCTAGGTGCTATCTTCATCTCCCAAGATAAATTATTTTGCTTTTGGGCAAGATTTCTTCTAATTTATTTTCTATACTGCTTTGATCGCCTTTTTCATATGAACACTAAGTGGACGGTCAAATCTTTTTCTGTCACTAACAGAAGAGGTTTCAATGTACGTATCAATAGCCCGGTATACAAAACATTTATCTAATACCAAGCGTATAAAGGAGTTTAAAAATTGTAATTGTCTATGGAGACTTTATGTAATGCAATCACAGTGATTCGGTTCTCTGTATCACCCCACTCCATTTTAATATCACAAAATATTTTCAATATATATTGGCGCGAAAATAATGACTTCTTCCTAATTCAAAAGTAATATTTCTCTTATAGTATATCAGTATTAATGGCCAGACTAAGTATAATCATTCAACTAAGTCGGTATCGAACCCACATCCATCGCTTTTATTAGCAAATTCTCCACTTTCCGCCCGAAATCAAGAAACGCCGCGCTTTCCGACGTTTATTGTTATTTATTATATTTCATAAATTTCGTATTTCAACGTTTAAATATTTACTCTTACAAATTACAACTGTTGTCGAATTGGTTTCAATACAAACTTTACAATAAAAGTATGAATGTATTGTGAGCTTTACACAATACGCTTCAATTATGATTTAGAAATAAAATTATGAATAAAAAAAGGACAATTATTAAACCAAAACAAGATGTTTGGTTTTCGCAATTATTATTATAAAATAGTTTTGCATTGCTACCAGAGTGGACAAAGCACGGCATTAAGTTTCGATAGCCTTTATATATTGTCTCCTAAAAATGAACAATAATGATCGGATCTTAAAACAAAGTTATTTCTACCTATTTCAAAAGTGAGACTTAAAAAAAAGTCCCCTGAACGGGAATGGAACCCATATCCATCTCTCATATAGATACATATTACGAAACTAAGCTACCATGTTCAGTTTTTTGTATCATAACGCACAATCACACTAACTTTAGATTCAAATTCATGTCATGAATTGGCAATAAGATAAATTTACTTACAAATTTGTTAGCTCGCCATCTGGGCTCAGTTTGACTGTAAACGCTAGGGTTGCGGGTTCGATGGCCACTCAACTAAGTAGTTATATTTATTCCATTTATCTAGTTAGCAATATCCCAGCGTTGAGTTACGACAACAGACAATGTCAAATGTCTCAAAATTTCGCAGAATATTCAAAACAGATTGTACTAAATTACCTCTAACCTACATGACTATTTCAGAGGGAGGCGTTAACTAAAAAAAAACAATTATCTAAATTAACAACCAAAAAAACGAACCTATGATCGATAATCAGACTAACCACTGAACCACTACTACAAAATGTATTGACAATAGAATATTGTTTCTCATATCACTAAGGCCCAGTGTTCCAAATATCTTTAATCGTTCCCATTTGTGTTAATGTTTCATTAGCTATACAAAACCTTTCATTAGCTATACAAAGGTTTTGCTAAGATATTACTTTGAGAGTTGCTTTATTACATATGTGTATATTTTTATTGTTTTTTACTAAGATAAGATAAGTTACTTCGCTCTTGTTTCTATTACGGATTTTATAGCGGAGCTCAACGCACTTCGTCAAAACACAATATAAAAACGACTATTGTATTGGAAAAAAAATAGAAATATCGTTGAGTTTCTTGCCGGTGGTAAATTGTTGAACATTAAAAAAAAGAGCATTTATTACTTATTTTGAATAAAATTATTTGACTTTGACTTTTGATTGACGTTATTCATTTTATTACATTATACATAATGCAGAAATTTTGGACCTCTTCTTTTCTTCTAGTTCTATATGGAAAAACTAATAAAAAACTAAACTAATATTTTTTTAAATTTTGATTTCGAATTCTATTAATATAATAAATATTTAATATATAAAATAGATTTTGTATAAAGTGACATATATACGTTACTAAGGCAACTTGTAAGTCAGTACTTATGAGAATAATATTACGGAAAAAAAATAATACTACATAATAAATAAAAAATATGATATCTTATATATTTTTGCTATATATATATATAGCGCATTAAGTATAAACCAATTAATAATTATATAAAATTTATAAATTTAATTAAAATTCTTCTCCAGTTTCCTCCCTCCCGAGTCCTACAACAGAAGAGGACGAGGATGATGAAGAGACCACACCAAGTCGCGCGGACGCTGATGACGATGGAAGAATTTACAAGAACCCTCGCAATTCTCCATCAGCACAGTGTCCAAGGGATGAAGAACAAGCTACGCTGCTTGTAAGTTTATTTTTGTTATACTATTTATAATATTTTTCTTTGTTCTGCAGATGTATTAGACACTTTCATATGTTAGATAGAACTCTCTATTTTATGCCTACAACAAAAGTAGGAAATCTAAAAAAGTACTGCAATTAGGCAGCGACATCAAACTAATCTGGCAAGAATCTTATCTTATATGACTTTATTACAAACTAGCGAGACGCTCGCGGCATTGCCTGCGTAAACTAAACGACTAAAGTACTACTAAATCACAAACTTTACTTAAATTTATAATAAAAATGGTTGTAACTTTTTTATTTATGTACCGATTGAATGAAATGTACACTAAATGGGAAGTCTAGCAAAGTACAATAGTCAAATTGCACTAAAATCGATTAAGCCGTTTTTGTGATTATCATACACAAATAAACAGACAAACAGAAAAGAAAATTCAAAATTATTGTTTTGGGTTGGGTATTACACTGATAAATGCCCCCAACAATACTTTTTATATATATATATATATATATATATATATATATATATATATATTTTTTATATATATATATATATATATATATATATATATATATATATATATATATCTTCCATGTACAGACAGCGCTTAGTAACATTTTTAATATCTGTATAGATGTACCACCGGTTCACTATTTAACATAATGCCTCAGACTTGAGGAGAAAGGGCTTAAGAAATTCACTGTTTTTTTTAAAGTCAATAGTTTACAAATTTACAATTATTTTAACCATTTTTTATTTTTTACAATTATTTATTTATATCTAGATTCTCTCTTTAGAAAATGCGAGACTCGTATAAATACAAATACAACTTAAAACTTTACTATACATAGTACCTTCAGCATTTATTAAAAAACCATAGTTTATTTCACGTGAATTTTGTTTTAGGGTCAAAAATGTCTCCGCAAATGCTCATCCGACGAAGACTGTAAAAGCAAAAAGAAAAAGTGTTTATGCGACGGAGCCTGCGGAATGTCGTGCATTAAACCAGGTTAGTGAATTTACTTTATATAGAACACTGTTAATACAACCGGACTTTACATGCTAATTTCAGTGTTCGTAGATCATATTAATTTATTTATTAGATTGACAAGTGACAAGTGACAGTGACAGGATTTTTTTTTATGTATAAATAGTAACCAATTACAGATATCGTATTCGTTTACAGATGAATAATGAAAACATTTAGTTACAAAACGTATACAGAACTGAACGCAGCGGGATTCGATCCCGCGCCTCTTGGATATCGTCCATTCGCTCTGACCGCTAAGCGTAAGCGCTCTACATCCAGTTCCGTCGAAATTATAACTTATTTTTGTTGTTAGCAGAGATTCGCTGTAAGAGATTTTTACATTTTTTACTCCCCAAATATTATTCTCCGAACAATCGTTCGGCAAGAGAGAATGCTATTTATTAAATATTTTTATTATTCTAAAGTATATTATCCGCGCCTCTTGGGAACCGTCCAAACGCTTGGTCGGTTTCCAATAGGCGCGGGTTCGAAGCCCGCTGCGTTCAAATTTTCATAAGTTTTCTAAAAATGTTTTTCAATTTTCTAAGTGTGTGAATAACACTTTAAAATGTTAAAAATATTTAGTTACGTTTTCAATATAATTTTATAGTAAGTCCTTATTTTACCTGCTAAGATTTCATGACTATATTTTTAGCATGTAGTTTGATTCACTCAGACACACTCAGTGTCTGAGTGAATCAAACTACTCTTTCCAGCGGGATGTGGAAAACGGAGACTTATGGCTCTAGGTCTCTTTGACTACCCCTCTTAGCGGGAAAACGGGTAACGCTGCATAACCCAATGCAGTTAATAATAAATACCTAACATATTACCTGGTTTTTAGATTCAAATCCTAAATGGGAGACACTCCTACAAAAGCTACATATGAATTGTGTCTCCTCCTGCCTCCTATACAGATTTCAATGGTGGAACTTAACACCGTCTTAACATATAACTTATAATAAAACCAAAATCTATTCTATAAATATATATTTCTCCACGAATCGTATTCTTAATTGAATTTATAACGTGAACTTTACAAAAGCTTTTGACATAGCTTTCGAAAAATAGATGAAAAGTTGTAAAATATTTTTGGAGATTTTATCAAAGCGTTTTTTCTGTTTTCATTTGAGAAATCAAACAATTGTATATTAAATAAAAACACCACTTGAAACCATCGTGGCGCCGTGGGATAGAGTCTACCTATTGCTTGTGGGTTCTCTTTCGACTCTGTAGACTAATTTTATATATTAATATTGAAATTATTTCCTCCCTCCGCTCTATGCGTGAAGAAGTTTTAAACAAAATACATTTATACAACACAACTTCTTACATTAATCAATGATTAATGATAATCTAATGATAGTAATAAACTTTCTTGTAGCAAGCTTAATGTAGCTTTCTATTTCATGTATTATTGTTTTCTTTTATATTGCTATTTCTCTACAATATTATTGTAAGAATCATTTTATTTTTAATTCTAAAAATAAAAGAAATAATCTATGGATGAACTTTACTTTTGACCCATTAGTGACATTGGTTAGCGTTTGCGCTGAGCAAAAACTTGGCGCTTTTCGGACATATTCAAATTACACATGAAAATATATTTTTAATAGCTACAGCATTTTCCCGTTTAGCAAGGCAGACAAAGAGAACCTAATGTCAAAACACTCCACTCTCCGCCTTTTCTTGTCACCAGAGAGAACAATGATAATTCTCCCGAGTAACACTCAAACCCACAAGAATCGCGTATACAGTCAGATGCTGTCACACTGCGCCACGATGGATTTATTATTATCTTATCTTTGCCTCCAGTCTTTATCTATATAAATATTTGAATTTTTCCGATCTGGTAAGAAAAGCACGGCTTTGGGTTCCGCCCTTTAACGGAATATCTTAAGACCATTTTTTAACATTTTTTAAAGTGTTAATCACACACTTAGGAAATTGAAAACCGTTCAAGAGGCGCGTGTTCAAATCCCGCTGCGTTCAAATTTTTATACGTTTTCTAAATATGTCTTTTTCAATCATAAGACCAGATTGTTTTCATGGGTAATGCGTGAGGTTCTTAATATCCTAAACGTTACATTGTATGATATATCCATGTTACATATATTTACTTTCAGTGGGGTCGGTCCTTCGTGTCTGAAGTTCGTGGTGATGATAGGATGTGAGGCTGGAACGGACGAACTGTTTCCAAAGGCTCCTGTCAGTAGCAATGTTAGCAATAGTGTAAAAAAATTGTGTCTGAATTTTTTAGTTGATCAGACCAGCTGCTGGACATGTGACCTCTTTTTCCTTCTGTATTACCAACGATGACCAACTTTTCAAGGTTCTCCATCTCCACATCTCATGATGTGTCTAAAATACCTTAGAATACGCTGGTAGTTAGTCAAAAGGCGAATTTTATATTCAGCTTTAAAAAGATTGACATTTTTGTGAGCTTAGCAGTCCAAGGGATTTTCGGCATCGCCGCGAATGCATCAATCCTCTGCCTTTTTCTTGCTTTGATGTTCCATGTTTCCACGCCATACATGAATATTGGAAACACACACACACACATAAATGTATATATACTCTAAATTAAAATTTCAAACACACTTCAGTTTTTGCGAATAAAATAATATGATTACATTCGCATTAATTAAGGCTTTGCTGTGATATATTGTAATAACACGACGCATTAATTAATTCTCTTCGTAGATGTAATTAGTTTCATAACAATATGTACGAGTGTATAATAAGATAGAGGCCATAGTGTATAATAAGACAAAGGGACAAATTCAGACTGTATAGCGATTGGGTGTGGGTTTCATTTCCCCACTAAACAGACTAGGTATAACGCGGTGTTGATTTCGATTGTTTTGTCAATGTCTCGATTTCGGGTGGAAAGTCAAGAATGGCGTGTCTTGACACTAGGTTTTCTCTCACTACCCAGCTAACTGGGAAAATAATAAAAAATATACAAAATGGAGTTATAGAATACTAGCGACCCGCTCGCGGCTTTATAGCTATTTTGTATTTTTGGTGGTCTTTTCGTAAAACAATGAAATTCCTGGAAAAAACTAAAAAAAATAAGAAAAAGTACAATCGGTTCAGCGAGTTGTCCGTGATGATGTTACATATATACAGACAGAGTTGCTTTTGCATGAATAATATTAGTATGGATTCGATGCTGTGGCGCAGATGTCATTTCAGCTGTCAAGTTTACGCAACAGATGTGAATTCGAATCCAGACATCCTGAATTATTGCCCCTACAATTCCCAAGGAATCCATATGCCGAGTTGCCTTATTCGTCCAGTAGTTTAGCCTGTGCTTTGTCTGTCAGTCGCAGTGAAACTCAGTGAATGTAGGAAGAGTCTTATATATGTACATATATTGAAGAGTTTCCTCAGTCTGGTTGAAGAAATTCGAAAAGCTATTTCTAAAACTGCCTTCTAAATAAGAACAGGTCATGGGATTTAGTTCTTCCTATTGGTTCTTACCAAATATTATGATGTGTAAATGGCAAAAAATATAAAACAGCCCTTTTTATAAGTTATTCTAAATCAAAAGATAATTTTTCATTTTAATCATCCGTTTTCATTTTTCTTAGAAATAATGAAAATCGTAATTTCTTTAAAAGTAGTGTAAATATCTAAATATGATGGTTCCTTTTAGAAAATGTATAGAACAAATAGTATAACTACAAATATAACATATATAAGTTGTAATAAGCGTAAAAGAATTTTGACGTAGCTGGATGTAGAACGCATGGCTTAGCGGTCAGAGCGCTTGAACGGTTTACAAGAGGCGCGGGTTCAAATCCCGCTGCGTTCAAATTTTTATACGTTTTCTAAATATGTCTTTTTCAAATGTAAAGAAAATTGTATGCAGCACTATTCGAAATTCTTATACGCTTTTACAATTTGTATTAGTATTATTAGCATCTCTGTAGAGAGATTTTTACTTTGAAATTATTTAAGAGATTTTATTTCTACGAACAATCGTTTGGCAAGAGAGAATGCTATAAATCAAATATTTTAACATTTTTCCCACTGCGTTCATATTTTGATAGGTTTTCTAGAAATTATTTTTCATATCCTAAGAGTGAATACGTTTAAAAAATGTTAAAATTTTCTTATTATAGTTATATATATCGTGAAGTGGCACAAGCTTTGTTTGACATATCACATAACAAGCAGTTCTTGCTACATTCCCACGGAGATGGGTAATAAAAAAGTCATAGTATTATATATCAATACCAGGCTGGGAATCTAATCAAAATTAAGTTCTCGTTGAATATCTTAGTATACTGACTAAACTTACATATTACTAATTTTACAAAGAGAGGCTTGAAAATTTGTTAAATCTATCAAAAGCTTAAGTTGATTTATAACAAACTTAAATAAATAACATATTTATATTATAATATACTATTTTTAAAACTTTTAAAGTATTACTCACACTAAATTTTATACCGGAACTCGAACCTGTGCCTCTTGCAAGCCTTTCGAGACGTTGTTACTTGTTGTTGTGACAGTTTTCACGCTGCTTTGTTCAAAGTTTAAGACAATGTCTAAAAAATATATAATATACTAGCTGTGTCCGCAACTTTGTCCGCGTGGAATTCTAAAATTAAAAAGTTACTCCTTATTGCATTAGTTATCTGTCAGTGAAAGACCCGTCAAAATCGGTCCAGCCGTTCCAGAGACAAGCCGAAACAGATGGACAGATAATCATTTAACATTTTTAAAGTGTTATTTGCACATTTAGGAAAAAAATGTTTATCTATATGAAGTATCTCTTATATGTAGATTTCTTAAAAAAAATTGTATATATTAGCTTTACGACTTTACCGCATAGCAAATCAGAGAAAACTTAGTAAAAGGACACTCCATTGTCCATTTTCCTCCTAAGTTTACGAAATTTTATGTTGAGTTTTTTGTTGTTTTCGAACCTCAGCGTCGCTTTTTGTTTTGTTCACTATAAATAAATTATGATCACTCCACCGAGTGGGAATCGAACCCACAACCAAAAGCTGCGTTTGTACTTGCGGTACACTCAGCCACTGTCTAAACGCAGCTCGAGGGCATCACAAAAAGAATATGAAAGCATTATTACAAACGTGACGTGAGGGAACAAAAATATTTTTGCGAGGAGGACGCCAATAGGTTGTGGGATCGATTCCCACTCGGATTTATGGTTATATTCAAATTATCTTAATTTCTCCACTCTGACTCAATACACAATGTCTCCAATTTGGTAAGTAGAGAATGAAGTGTCTTGACTCTAGCTTCTGTGTGGGTACACACAGACTATGCTGGGAAGCTGAACAACCTACGACAACCCTAATTTACTCGTTTAAACAAAGTATTTAATATATGAAGAGCAGGTCCTAGCTGATAACAAGCTATATTACTATAAATAAATATTGAGTTTAAGGAAACTCTAAAATCGTTTGCGAGAATTTTTATACGCTACATGCTTTAGAGACGAAGGTGCAATTTGTTTTTTATTTAATATTTGCACTTTTTTTGAAGTGTGAGTCAGTGAGAACTTGAGAACTTACGGTATACGGGACTTCTCGGCTGTAATTCGTTCACGAAAATCGCATTGTATGCAATTTTCGTGATTATGATTGTTTGCTAAATGGTAAAATATTTGGATCGGAACAAGCTAAGGAATTTCATTAATTAATTACATTTCATTGATCTAAAACGTGGGTAAACGAATAATGGGTGAACTTGAATAACTGCTTTATATAAAAATATTGAGGCCATCGTGTCGCAGTGGTAAAACATCTAACGCTAATTTGGTTGTGGGTTCGATTACCACTCGGAGGAATGCTTCTCTACTCTGTTGCACAAATAAAGCACTGTCTCGAACTGTCTCTGTCGGAATTTTAAACCGTTATAAGTTTAACCGTTCAATTTCGTAAGTGTGTCAATAACAATTAAAAAAATATGTTAAAAAGCTACATAATTAGCTTTTAAAAAAACATTTGCATGAAAGAAGAAAGGCACAAAGCACAAGTTATTTAAATTATTGTATATTTCTGTACATTTCGTATGATAATATAAACATCCCGCTAACGTGTACTTAATTTAAAACTTTCAGTATCCACAACTTTTGAATGCGTTCTGGTGCCGCAGATTATTGCTATTATATTCACATAAGCCCTATTACGTTCGCCATAAAGACTATTTCCCAACAAATTTCTACGTAGAACTTGGACAGTAATTGTGAAGACGCGAGCTTGAATTGCAAATACAGAACTGGGTCGACAGAAAGTGTCAAAATTGTGAAATTTCTTGAGAATCCTTCCTTAGAATAAGTTGTTTCGTAGAAGCACTTTGGATAATTGGATTTCCGTCTGTATGTAATAGCTAGACGACGCCGTAGCGAAGTTAGGATGTGCCTTAGTGAATTAAGTGACCGTAGGTTCAATTCTCGGTTAAGTAAATATTGTCTTTTATAGACAAACTATGTAAAATAATATCTACATATTAACACGTTAATGTCAACCTTTGAAACCCATTTTACGAAAACGAAAACGAAGGTGTATGAAATTTTGCATGGTTAAAATTTATATAAAAAAGGAGCGCATTGTATTAGAAGTAAGTTAAATTATTAAAATAAATAATTTATAGACTACTATGTGTTTGTGCATGTTACAAGTTGCTATGGCTACGCGTATAATCCGTCAACTAAGCACCTACTGTCTATATGAGAATGGACAGAAAATGGAGGACGGAGACTCGTTATCTCATACTCGTCTACTCCTTGCATCATCATCATCAGCCCTTCTCCGACCACTGCTGGATATAGGCATCTCTAATGGCAAGCTAATGAGCTCGAGCTTCAGCTCTTCGGTCCCAACCTTTGCCAGCCACTTAGCCTAGGTTATCACCTAGCTGGAAGGCGTCCCACACTAAATATTTTCATTTCTCCGCTCTAGTACTGAAGTAAAAACGCGGCGTCGAGCTCTGCCACTAGCAGTGTGATATGCGGGAAAAAGCGTGAAGCCTTTTGACTTTGTTTTTCAAATAATAAAAAAGTAATCGACCGAGTGGGATTAGAACCCACAAACATCGCTTTTGCAGTCAAAAGCTGTTCTCTATATTGAATCCTCCTATATATTACGTCCTCTATATCATATTTTAGTGTATTTCCCAGTTGTAATATTGTTAGTAAATTTCCCAAATGTAATGTAAAAAAATATACATACATACATTCTTATCCTCACATGAGATTCCGTCCTAACGCCGTCGTAGCGCAAGTGCTTTGTGCCTGCACAGGTGTTTGTGGATTCCAATCCTACTTTACGAATATTTAACATTTTGACTATGTTTACGGATTGACCTAAAACTAGGTTCTCTCTGCCTACCCTACAGTGGCAAAGTATGAAATATTTGTAGAGGCAAGCCGTTGCTAAAATTAATTTAAAAAATCTAGGGTTGCCCTGGACGGTAATATAAATATTCCGTATCCATTAAAATTAAAATAGATTTTTGTAGTGGTTTTGTTAGATTCATAAATAATTTCATTTATTAACTAGCGATCCGCTCGCAGTTTCGCCCGTGTGAACTATAGCTGTTTTTTATTTTCAGCGGCCTTTTTGTAAAACTTGAAATGTAATTTCTAGAAAAACAAAAAAAAATTAAGAAAAAAGCAGCCTACATTCATCACAAGACCCTGGAGTATGACGTCACATACAGACAGTGCTACTTTCGCATTTTATAATATTTGTATAGAATGAATTTAGAATATATAATAGTGAAAATTACTATACGTATATCGTACTGGTACTATAAGGTCTTGAGAAGTATAAACTTGTAAGCATTGCGGTGTAATAAATATTTTGAATTAGAATTTTACAAAGCGCTGCGCCGGACCATAGTAAAACTGCGCGCATAATTATTTTTACTTTGCAATATCTTCTAAGATATTTGTTTAAGCTATTTAGAGTTAATGGCACAAATATTTTATATAAAAGTTCCGTTCTAACAAACATATTTACTAAGATATAGATTAGTACCTATTGGGTTAAATAAGCTTCACAAAATCCATTCTTCTCAATTTAAATGTTTAGTAGTAAAAGGAGTTACTGTGAGCTACCCCTCGGAGATATTCTATCCTATCTAATCCATATTCTATCCAAAAACTTTTAATAGATGCTTATTTGTACTTTAATATTGGCATACATTGTTTTGTTCTAACATTAATAGATTCGCAGCGTTTTCTTTTTTGAATTTTTTTTTTATCATTTTAAGTTACATTATTAAAGTTTTGTCCGTATTCATTTGTATTTATTTCTGGAAATAAAAACGTAGCTTTCCAACAGTTGAACAATTTTTAAATTTGGTCCAGTACTTTTGAGTTAAATCCAAACAAACAAACAATTTTTTCCTCTTAATAATATTATATAGTCAAGTAAAAATACAGTTCCTTCGCCTTTCTCATGGCATTCACTTGATAAAAGATATGCGTTAAAGCCACGAGTATATAGTGGCTCAGTAGCACACTGAGTATAAACGCGATAGTTATAAATTCTAGTACCGCTCACGAGAACAGTTTTTTTTATTTTCTTTCTCTGGTAGGGCAGAGCGAGGCATTGAGTTCCGCCAGGTCCCACGCAGTGGTTCGAATGTAGGCAGAAAGTGGAGAACGGAGTGTCTTGACACTAGGTTCTATCTGTCTTCTTTCTATACGGGAAAAGTGTAAGGCTACATAGATTTTATTTTTGTAATTTTTATTTTGAAAAATATACAATAATTGTAAATTATAATTTAAATAATATAGAAAAGTTATAATTATATATTTAAAAAATATATATGTATTTGATATTAATAAATAAATCAATAAAGAACATAAGCACTTACCTATATTTTAACACGAAATAAATAATTAGTATAACGTAGACGTTACTTAAGAACTTTATTAGCAAATTCGTCAAAATAAAACAAGTCTATTTGAACAAACTGAAGCTTATTATAATTGGTGAAAAGATCTTAGTGACGCGTCACTATTAAAAAAAATCACATAACACCTCATAGCATGAAATAGCGAAGCAAGACGCAGTTATGTAAAAAAAAAATACGCCATAATTACCCATACTAGGGTATAAATGCGGAAAATTATTTGACCTAATTTTAAAGTAAATTACAGTCTATGCAACAGCTGGGCTTCACATTATATATAAAATGTACTAGAATAGCCTTTTGTTGTCACTTGTAATGTATAGTATTGAACTTACATCAAAGGAAATTTTTAAATGAAACTTTTATTTTCATATTAACAATATATATGAATAGGCTCGATGTGTGACAGCGTCTGTCTGCAATCACAATGGTTGTGGACTCGATTTCCACTAGACGGAATCTGTACATATAAAATATTTTCAAGACATAGCGCGGCGTTCACATTTAAATCACAAACTTTACTTAAATTTATAATTTAAATGGTTGTAACTTGTGTGTTTATGAACCAATTGAAATGAAATAAGCACTAAATGTTAAGGGTTAAGTTTATTACAATACAATATAAAGAAATAATTTTAGCCAGTTAAGCCGTTTCTGAGATTAACGTGCACATACAAACAGACAATAAAATAAAAAAAATTAGGTTGTATCATATTGATAAATTACCCTAATAATATTTTTTTTGCATATATCTTCCATGTACAGACAGCGATCAGTTACATTTTTATTATATGTATAGATATAGATATTTTTTATTTCTCCGCTCTGGTACCTAAGACAAAAAGCGACGTTCAGTTTCGCCATACAATACGCAATGTCGAGAGCAGAGTGTCTTGACACTAGTTTCTCATTGAGTGAAGCTATATAGATACTTTTTATATGACAGCTTAATGCAGAACCCTTATCGCGGGTAAATTTAGTGTTGATAAAAATGTGCCAAGTTGGTACTTTGCGCTAGTTTTTTTGACATACTTACCTAGTTAAAGAGGCTTACTTAATAAAATAATATTATTTTTACTTCAAAAAGGGAAAATTTACAACATTACAACTAAGAAAATGTAATATATATATAGTCTTTTTCATATATATTTTTAATACATACCTGGTATCAGGGTATTGCGTGTTGAGTGGCGGAGTTTAACGCCGCGCTTTGTGGAAAATAGTTTAAATATAATCAATGCTCCGATTTGGAATCGTACCAACAACCAATTATGTTTGCTGTCTAATGCTGACCCACTGCGTCACGTTGGACTGACATTGAAATTTGTACATGATACAAAACTACTTGTCATAGCCTAGAGATTAGTTGATTTTAATAAGGTCTTTGATTTTTGCGATTTCTACATATTTTGAAATGAAACTGCTTTTAACCGGATTAATCGAGTATAATATTGGTATTCGAAAATACATTTTAGAACCCGACGTTTCGAACACTTTACAATAGTCCGTGGTCACAGTCAATCTACCGCAGTTCAGCTCAGTCTCCGGACTAATGTAAAGTGTTCGAAATGTCGGGTTCCTAAAATGTATTTTCGAATACCAATAATATACGCGATTAATCCGGTTAAAAATAGTTTCATTTGAAAATGAATCGGTTTTGATTTGTTTCAGAATTGTATAGTAAAATCTTGGTGTGAACGAGACAAATAACAAGTGTCGTTTGAAAGGTCAGCCTACATTCAAGTTAGGAAAGTCATCAAAATTTCCCAGCTATTTTAGGCTTATCAAGACTGAATCTGAGTCGTGAAAGACTTGGCCTCGTGGAATATTTAAAACTCCGCTAACATTACATAGGGCAGGTCAAGGGTTAGCTTAGTTTTTTTTTAATAATATGATAATGATGTTGTTTGATGTATTTTTTTTTACACTGGCAACTTTATTAAGAGTATGGAGACCTTGTATGCCTACCAATCATACTATATTATAATAAATTATATAAATATTACCTAAATTAGGCTAGGACCATCAATTATTGTTAGTTTGAACTCACAGCTACTGTACAGATTTTTATACGGTTTTCACGTATTAGTTATTTATAAAAAACAAGTAAAGTAAACATTACATGTTTATTATACGTAATGCTGAAAATATTAGACGTTTAAGGTTTTAATTCAACAGCAGCCTTACTGTGATTCCGTATTTTCTTTTCAGCTGCACGCTTTTAGACTGAGAGACAAGTGTTATGACACTTCATTCTTCATTTTCCACTTAATCTGAGATAAATTATATGTAATAATTCTTTCAAGTGAGCATCGAACCCGCAACCAACGGGTTTATAGTGTATTTAAGGAATTGAGTCAATACCACAATGGTCTCAATAACTCAAAAACACTATAAAACCTTTAAAAAATCAAAGGAAATCGAACTGGTAACCTATTAAGTGACCAGACAAGATTTCTTCCCAGATTTCCTCTTAGTACCTCTATAATATCTCAGCATTGCCATTTGAATTATTCATAAACCGCTACAGGCATTACAGTCTGTATAATAATACACTAATTATGTATATTCAAGTTGCATTTACGGGTAAAATTTTATATTATTTTTTAGCATCACACTTTTTCCAGTGTAGCAGGGTTGTTATTGAGAACCTAGTGTCGAGAGTCAAGACACTCCGTTCTCACCTTTTCGATCGAAATCGAGACGACGAGACGACGAGACAACGAGAGAAATGAAAATAATTTGAATACGCTTATTCCTCCGAATGGGGATCGTACCCATAACTTCATTTGTAGTCAGATCAAGCCCCACTGCGCCACGATGGCCTTTTTGATATAATATTTTTTTTTCTTTGGGATACAGTTTTTGAACACGCGTTTATTAGCTTCACTTGTATCTCTACTAATCATTTATTACGGAAATAATATTACAACACTATTGAAATCCACTTCTTACTGGCTTATTTGAAATTGGTCGTGGGTTCGATTCCCACTCGGAGGAATTATATTTTGGGAAGACGAAAATATTTTTACACTTTTAAAGTGTTACCCACACGAACGTTACGTGTTACCCACACGAACGGTAAGTAAAAAATATTTTTAGAAAACGGATAAAAATTTGAATGCAGCGGGATTTGAATCAACGCCTCTTGGAACCTTCTAAGGGCTCTGACCGCTAAGCCATGCGTTCTTTTTAATTTATTTTTTATTGCTAGCTTGTCTGTAGAGAGATTTTTACATATTTCGGCTACTCAAAGATATTTTACGAAAAATCTTTTATGAAGAGAGCTGCTATTAATTAAATAATAAAAAGTCTTTTTGTGTTATTTACACACTTAGGAATAAATATTTTTATATTTATAAGTCTATGCTGCGTCTCACTGTAAACACGATTGGTTGATCGATTTCCATAAATCAAAACATATACATTTCTCCACTCTAATGTTATATTAATTTCAACAGCTCGACAATTAATGTCTCAGTTCCTGTCGAAAAGTGGAGACCAAAGTGTATTGACGCTAGGTTCTTTCCGATTTTACGGGAAAACGCGTGTAGCTGAAAATATGTAAAATAAAAAACAATATACATTACACGTTTAAACGTTGTTTATGGTCGAGAATGTAGTTAAAATTCGAAATACGTAACAAAATAGTTGCCGAGCTTGAAGCTGGATTAATGTGCTGCGAATTTAAATAGGTTATTGTTAAAATATCATATTTCAAACGGGAATATTGTATTACTGAGCGTTTGTGGAACAGTGGCAGCTTGGCTGAGAGGTTGCTGGTTCGAGTTCCTAATTACCTATTCTTAATTAGCGTTCCTATCAAAATCTAGACAAGAAGATTCATAGTTTTGCTCTATATATTTATTCTAACTAGTACCTTGAAGCCATTGTGGCACAGTGGGACAGCGACTGACTGTATTTGCGATTGGTTGTCCGTTCGATTTCCAGTCATAGCAATATTTTCATTCCGCAGCACAAAGCGCAGCGTTTAGTTCCGCCAATCAACACGCAATATTTATAATTCAGGCCGAAAGCGGAGAGGGGGGAAAGTGTGTAGCTAAAATAAAAACTATTACCTTGTAAAATACGCGTTACCTCAGTAACTTACATGTCACTCACTTTATACAATTTTTTTCAGAGATGTTGTAGGTGATGGAATGTGAAATTAAATAAATTTCTTTTTTTTTACACTTCTCCTTATTTTAAACTATGACAAATTTCATACAGCCTCATCTGTAGTCTTATGCATTTTGTATGATGGCTAAGACATTTCTTTTCACACTCATTACATTCGGCCCTCAGTGATACGTCACTCACGCAATTTTTGTCCAGTAAAAAAAGGAAATAAAAATAAAAACACATATATATTTCCAATGAAATGTGGCAGAAAACATTTAAAAAATTTACAGCTACTTCCTTCCTGGCTTCCGTGAGGAATCTATTGTGATAGCATGAATGGTGTGTATTTAAACCTAAAATAAAGTTGGTCTTTTCGACTTTTCGAGTACTTTTCTTGCAGCGAAATAAATTTAACGTTTAAACAAGAGATAAAAGCTGGACGCGATTCTTAAAACGCTTCTTTAGATATATTTAAATTACAACTTACTTTTAGTGCAGACTCGTACTTATTTAAAATAGCTGTTACAGAGAATTTATTTTTTTAAATCTACAAAAAGTTGCACGCAGCGGGTTTTGAACCCGCACCTCTTTTCTTAATGTGTGAATAACACTTTTTAATTGTCAAAAAGGTTTTTTGTTTTATTTGTTTTTCAGCTGCACGCTTTGTTCCGTATATAAAGGCAGACAAAGAAACTTAGTGTCGAGACACTCCGTTCTCCACTTGCTGTTATTCGAGACAGTGCTTGTTGAATGATGGAACTCAACGCTATGTTTTGAATTTTCAAATGTGGAAATGAAATTAATATAAATATAATCATAAATATTTTTTACATTTTTTTTTAGTGTTATTCGCACATTTGAATGAAATTTGAAAAAGACATTTAGAAAACGTATAAAAATTTGAACTTGAACACTTGAACGGTTTTCAAGTGGCGCAGGTTCAAATCCCACTGCGTTCAAATTTTATACGTTTTCTGAGTATGTTTTTTTTAAATATAATCATTTAAGACAGTGCAAGTTGAACCCACAATCAATGTTTACCGTCAGACGCTGTGCCAATACACCACATTGGCTTTATGTGTAATATATACATATAATATTCCAAAGCGGAAATAGAATAGTCAAAACCCATATAGTTGTTCAAAACATACACAGACGATCTCGTTTACACAGACAAGAACTGCTAACTCTGTTAAATAATGTATATTCTATATCTTAGTACTACTTGCATGTTGATTATCTTCATTACGAACATTCAAATTCAAATTCTAAATATCCTTTATTCAAATAGACTTTTGCAAGCACTTTTGAATCGTCAAAAAAACATAAAGCTACCACCAGCTCGGAAGGCAGTTCTGCTGAGAAGAGCCGGCGCGGAACTCAACAGTTGCACTTTTCAAATACAAAAGTTACAATTTTATTATATAATACAGTGGTAGCTAACCTGCACCAAACTCAACACACATTTTTAACTTTGAAATATTCTTATATAGAGTAATAAGCTTTACTTATTAATATTGTATTTATAGCGGCTTTAAATTTCTAGAGTTGCAAATCTGACATAGGTTGTGGAATCTAATTATATATGCGTATACTCAGACCCAAAAAAGACTTATTTAGTTTTTGGAGACGATAACTGTTACAAGCTTATCTTTATTTCTCGTCCCTGTTTGCTTTGTATGTCTGTCACTGTTTTTAGTAAAACTCTGGATATGTTTTCGGACAAACAAAATATTATAATATATATACTGAGAACTGAACTGAAGCAACTGTAAGTATACCTATGTGATTAAAAACATCTCGCAAATAATCTTGAGCTCTAATATTTTATAAATTGATATCACGGCTTGAAGAATAAATATGGAATTTATGTTTGCGGCACTGCCCCATAATACATTCCATAAGATAAAATACTATGAAAATAGCTAAAGTAAACTAGACGGGCAGTATTAATGTCAGTTATTTCCATTTTTAATTGCGAACGTGGCAGAGCTGAGTTTATCTGCAAGTGCTTCAATGTGGGCTGTCCATTGGAGTTCTCTCCTCTTTGGTGGTAATTGTGATTGGTAGCGGAGCTCAACGTTCTCTCTTTCTTACCAAAGTCCTCCTTACCAAACTAAACTGTTCCAGTTGTCTCGAATGGGGATCGAATCTACAACCACGGAGTTTGAGGAGTGCATACGCTGTGCTTATAGTTGCACCAGTAGCTTTCTAAAGGCATCGAGATATAGCGTATAACAGATAGCTTTAGATTTAAGCAGACGGGAATGCGTATACTTTTCCCAAAAAACCCCCTCTGTGGACGAATTGTCTAGTTTTTTTTACCAAAATCAGAAGTTACAGAAATTTTGAGTTAGTCAGACTTTAATTTTAAGGTAGGTTGTTGTTGTTCTCTATTTAAAGGCTTTTAGGCGTGCCAGTTGAGCATAATTTACTTTGCCACTGTCACGTAGAATAGAGTAAATACTATGGAGACTGGGTAGTTTAATATTGAAAAAATAACGCGTAAATACGGTTTCAAAATAGAAGCTCATGTTATTAGCCATTCTCTTAAACAATATTAAGGAATTGAGTAATCTTGACATTTCGGATTTAACAGATAAAGTGTTCTTGTCGCTTCAAAGCGGTTATAATGAGTTCGGTGACAGCTCGAACTTACAAGATTGCAATTAATGTCACTCGTATCTGATACCAAGCGAAAATCATTTTAATTATGAATTTGAAATTAGTGAGTTCTCCACATTTTGAATGAATTTTGATGGAAATGTGTACGAAACTTGCTATGGGAAGTATTTTTAAAAATTACCGCAACTGATCTTGATTTTAAAATGCTAGAAATCATTTATTCTAAATTGGAACCTTACAAGGGCTGACCGCTGTTTCATGCGTTTACATCCAGCTTCTGCCGAAATACTTATACGCTTATTACAACCGCCTATTTTTCTTAATAGTAAAAGTAAAAAAAAAAGATCAATTTTTTCTAAAGATTTCAACACCATATGGTAAACGAATATAGCACAAACTCTATTCTCTATTCTGTCTCCCATAGTCCAGTCCTGTCTAAATTTCTTTCTTCTTGTTTTCTCTTCTTGTTATTTTTTCAGTATTTTCTTTTCCCTGTCTTTCCATAGCCAATTTAATCAGGTTGTGCTTGCCCCACCACGCAATGTTTCAATTTCAGGGGGTAAAGTGAAATCATAGCCCGACAAAGTAGGTCCCTTGACTGCCCTGTTTAGGAAAACGAAGCTGCCTTAACATCACAGCAACCTTTAAAAGCTTTAGCTTTCATTACAACACATTTTGGGCATTGGTGGTACTGTGATACCGTATTCCCCTAACTATAAACGAGATCTTGAGTACCTCTATGCGGACGCCTCGATAAATAAACTTATTGTGGTTACTTAACAGCTTTAAATAATTAAGAGGCTATTTACGATTATTTTTTCTACTTCAAATGAATATAGTTTTTTAACGACAATAAAAGCGACCAATTTTGATAGTCCTTTTTTAACGGATAAATTATACTCCGCAGTTGTTCTCATACAAATTTTGAACAATGAATGATTGTGTATTCACTTATGTGTACATAGATTTTTTTAATAGAAATTTTAATGTGTGAGGATTGTCTTAAAACTTAATTTTGTATGGTATTAATGTTATTAGTAGACACCGGATTATATGCTTTTGTATATTTATTTTACTTAAGATATCTTAGATCACTCAACAGCCGCGTATATTAGACATGTTTAGAAAACGTTTAAAAATTTGAACGCAGCGGGGTCTAATTTTTATACATTTTCTAAATATGTCTTTTTCAATGTCCTAAGTGTGCGAATAACACTTTAAAAAATGTAAAAAATATATATAGCCGAGTGTATTTATTACACGGTCTGGCATTGACTAAATCTATCCAAATAATAAAAAAAAAATCCTCAAATGAATAGTATTCTGACAGCTTTTTGCCCCAAAAAATTATATATATTTTGAATGGTCGAAGATGTAATCTTACAACTGAACATTTGGAACAATCTTAATTTAAAGGTTGATTGATCTTAAAAATATTTAAAAAAGAATATATACTTATATACAAAATATAGTACTCGTATGCTGTTACTGCACGTTCCATTTACTTCAACATTCATCAATGTTACTTTGTACGCAGATTTTGTAATAAAAATGAATAACAAATAGATTGTTTCTCTTTTTAAGTTCCTAATACTTATAATTTATATTTAAAATGTTTCAAACAATTTTCATGCATATTTATGATATGCATATAATCGGGTTCTTATTTATTAGCTTCGGACACGTGTCTACAAATCAATAATTTGACGTAAATCGTATACTAAAATTGGATTAAAATGGCGTTTTGCAAGATTATTTTCTTACATTATTAGATAGATAAATACATCTGAAGCTAATAAAACCGTATACAAAATTTAGTTGTAATAAGCCTATAAAAAAATTCGGCGTAACTAGATGTAGAACGCACGGCTTAGCGGTTAGAGCGCTTAGCCGTGCGTTCGAGTCCGGCTGCGTTAAAAATTTTACACGTTTTCTAAAAATGTGTTTCATATCCAAGTGTGTGAATAACACTTTATAATGTGAGAATAATATAAGTGTGTTACTAAGATACAGACAACTCTATAACTCCGTTTAATTTTTATTTTAAATTGTGATAGTAACTTAATTAGTACTTTCTACTTAGCTGTAGGTTCAAATTTACTTTATTCAACGCTTATTGCGCTTGTCATATGGCAGTCCACGATAAAGATAAATTTATACACAAATCAAAAGCTAAGTACAGTACTTCGAATTTACTAACGAACTGGTCTGGAATAAGTTAGGAGTTCATTTGTATGCAGCAGAGATATAACAGTGAAATGTCTATATATAATCTACTAAAAGATTTCGGCCTGTCTAGAATTATCACCAGCTCATTTCTAGCACGTATTTCAGAGCTGCATAAGTAGTATTCAAAATCGGCTAATAAAATTTGAACTCTACCCAAGGCAGCAAAAGGAGCCCGGATAGCCCGGTGCGCGTCAATGCGTTTTAAAGGGGTCCTTTAAACCTATAGTTGTGTCTCAAGTTCCAGGAATTACTTCGAGCCATTCTCGGAACGATGCTGATAAGAGTATCATGTATAGAGATACATCTTTGCGGAGAATATAGATAATGATTACTAGTGGGCCCTTTATGTACAGTCTATTTAGAAACATTGTACTTATATTGTTTTTTTCAATTTCACGCTTTCTCCTACATAGCAGGTTAGGCAGGTTAGAACCTTTCATCGCTTTCCATTTAAATTCAACGTTTTAAATAGAGCAGGGACTTAAAAGAAATATATAATTACAATGAAACGTTATTCCATTGCGTTTCCATGGCCTCAAAAGATCCCCCTAGTCAGATTACAACCCGCAAACATAACCACTACTGTACCTTAACGGTGTCTAATAATATATATTATAAATACAAAATTCAATACCAATTTTCCTTTATTCTAGTAGACAAAGCTTCTATAAAAGCTATCGTAGTTGTAAAATCGAGGAATCGGCAAAATGTATAAAACGGGTGAATGCCACAAGAAAGTTTTATAGACGAAGTAAATTGGAAGACGCGTCTCGTAATGTTCTGATTTATAAACTTATTTCCAGCAATTTAACTTGGAATGAATTGAAACCGTGGTAGAAAATTCTGTTAGTTCTTTTAGGTAACTAGTAGCCCGCAAAAATGTTTGTAAAATCTGACTCTTTTTCGTTCTCATAGGCATTTAGAGAATTCTCAGTTCCAGAGTAGCACCGTTATACTCCTTTATTATTATATAACGTGAGGTACTTCGTTACGGATACCCGCCCGATTGGTGACTCAAACGTGGTTATGTGGGACTCTGGACTAGCAGATTTTGGCCTCACTAAAAACTCACGGTGCTCCTCGTCGACCGCCTAGCTGAGGCCACGGGAACGCCCTAGTGTTCCATGAACCCCGGCGGCGCCCTACACTCCCTCACGCTACCGTGAACGTTTCGTGCTACGTGAAACGAATTACACGTGAACCTACACGCTAAATTTCAGTTTTCTTGACCCAGTAGTTTTGGTTGTTGTCATTCAGTTAGTCAGTAACACATGATTTGTAGTTTCTTATTAGTTTCTTGTGTTTTTCTTTTAATCTATGTAAGAACATCTTACATCGCTATTTTGGCGCACTTTTTTAAGGTTTGATTTGCTTGAATTATTGCACACGTGTCCGGATCTGATGATAATACTTTTTTATCGTATGAACCTGATGGGCTTGCCACCACCACCACCACCAGGATTACGAGAAAGCAAAGTTTAGCGTGTTCTTTAGTTTCTTTTGAGGACCAGCAGACTGCTAGTGTTCTTATTAGTTTGTATAGTAAACTAGAAGACTAAGAGTCTTGTCGTACTTGCCTACGTTCTCCCTTCTTAGTTTATTTAGACAAATTTCGTGCCAAGTTGGATTGGATAGTGGCACTCAACGCCGCAACGTTTTACCTGACCAGGCCAACGAGTATTTTTAAGTATATTCCCGAGAAGCGATTTTCGTTCATAATCCTCGAGTGGATACAGGTCAGGTCAGGAATTGTATGGCCAACAACGTCCTAATCTTTAAATTAGACAAAGCAAATTTAGTGCAAAATCACTCCGTTCTCTACTTTTCAAGGTAAAATGAATACACCTGTATTTTGCATGCAATATTCCCTCAAGCGAATTTAAGCCCACTTTCATTGCTCGTAATAGCGTTTGAAGTATACCACGAAGGCTGCGATAGCTAAGAGCTGCCTCGGATAGTGAATTGACTGAATACCTTTATATGCAGCGAGAGATGGCAAAAGCTTCAGAAACTGACGAAAGAATAAAAATCTTTCTGCTTTTATTGCATACTTTCCTTATTATACGGTTTTTTAAGCAATATAATCCAAGGGTCTCTCTTTATCACAATATATATCTACAATAACATTTGTTTTGCCCAAATGCAAAAATATACACGATTATTTAAAAAAAAAAAAAAGCAGTGACAGACATGGTATAAATACAAGAAGTAAAAACAAGCTAATTACTCCTAGTTGTTGCCTTCAAAAGGTGAATAAATAATTTAAGTCCACAAATGTCCACAAATAATTTCAGACTTGAATTATCTTCAAAATCAAGATTTAAAACATATTATTGAGGAAGATTTATTAATGTGGAATTAAATGCTGTCGATGCTCACTGGGAGGCTACTTATTGTAAAACTATATTTGAAAAGAGCAACTGTTGTGTTTCTCGCCGGCTCTTCTCAGCAGAATTGCCTACTGCGCCGGTGGTAGCTGCCGCTAGGACTGCCAATACTGGCATTACATGTTAAAAATAAAAAATATTCCTCTACCTTATAAAATAGTTTTAATTTTACCAGTTTTAACCTTTTTTTTTAAAAATGATCTATAGAGAGCAATAATAACAGGTCGAATGCTGCATGCTATTCGGCCGAAGACCGAATATTCAAGAAGTGGCCGAAAAATCGTGACTTTTCTAGTATGTGGTAGATTTTGATAATAAAATCCAATAAATTTTATCTATGAACAGTAAATCGAACATAGTTTCTGTAAAAGTCTGATTTATAGAAATTCTTCGCGATTTCAAAGTTCAATATGAACAATTTCTTGTGAACAGCTCAACTTTTACAGTGTAAGAGATACTCGGTATTTTAATTGTGCAAGTGCAAGTTCATGGTTGATGATTATTTTTTTTAAATATATGGTATCTTTGTTTTTGTATGTATATAAAACATATGTGTGTATGAGACTGCATGAACAAGTTGAAAATTGACGGTAAACGCGATTCTTGTAGACTCGATACGCATTCGGAGATTTTATAATATTTAAATAGCTTTTATTTTGTAACTTTCATTTACTGGTACGACAAAGCGCGGTGCGGCGTTTAATTCCGCCATTTAGCACGCTATGTCTGGAAGCACTTGACACTGGAATTCTCTCCGCTAACCCTGCTATATGTGCGAAAGGCGGAAGGTATCCTAATAAAAACTGACTACTACTTATATCTAGATAACAAGTATCCAGACAAAAGTTATTAATAATTAATACTCATTCATACATCTAAAGTCCTAAAACTTTTGAGTGCCTGAAATACCTTTGAGATTGTATTAACCCAAATTCAAAATTAAGCAGGTCAGGGTCTTAATTAAGAGGGTATTTGTATAATTACTTGCTAATTTGATCCCTTGGCTCGTTATGGACGGGGATTTCCCGGAAAAACACTGGATCTGGTACTTTTTCTTAGTTTTAAGGTAAAATTTGTAGTAATTTTCTTCTTTACAATATGAAAGCTCTATGAATAACGTAAGTTTTTAGTTATAGTTAAGTATTAGGAAACTTGTAACGTAAAAAAAAAATAACGTAAGTTTTTAGTTATAGTTAAGTATTAGGAAACTTGTAACGTAAGTTTTTAGTTATAGTTAAGTTATTAGGTCCTATTTGCAGCTAGCTTTATAGAGATTTTTGTCGGACCTAACGGAACCTAACGCCGCGCTCCATTTTGGTAACAAATTAATTAAGTTAAGTTAAGTGACATATACATGTTTTTATTGTTACTTTAAACACATTACTATAGAAGCCATGTCCCAAGTGAAATATACGGGTCCCAAATGTCAATGAAAGACCGGCACCAGAAGGTGGGCCTGCTCATCACTACTCAACATAAAGTAAAAAAAAATACTTATTTTTTTAGGAGTAGATTAGAAAGAGAAGCCAATGTGACAGCGTCTGACTGTATACGCTATAGTCGTGGGTTCGATTCCCACTCGGAGGATTGATTAGACTTAAATTATTCTCATTTATCCGAACTGGTAACCAGTAAATCCGTGGCGTTGAGCTCCGCTACTGAACTACCATGTCACGGATTCGGGTGAAAAATGTACTACCCAGCTATCCAGAATAAAGCGTGAAGCTGAAAGAAAATATAGGAAAAAAGAAATTATTATTTTATTAGACGTACTAGAATAACTTAAATTATATAAAAAACACGTTGCGGAAATATTTAAACAGTATATGTAATGAATATTCTAATATAAATTCAGCTTCATACCACAAATTCTGTTAGTGGTTACAATATGACAATTACAGAGGTACCTGTAGTGAATATTTGAACAAGCGCCATATTCATCTTTTACGGTCATTTATTTGTGAGTCAAGCAATGTTTATAAATAAATATATTTTAAAATATTTTTGGAATTAAAGACTTTATGACTGCATTTAGATGAAGTACATATGTTTCAATATTAAAATTTTCTTATTAAATTATTATGTTTTGCGCTTTTTCCGTCATTTAGGTTAGTCAGAGAGAATCTAATGTGAAGACGGTTCTCCACTCCGTCCAAAATTAAGACATTACACCATTCGCCAAGTGGGAATGCAATTCACATTCATTTATCGAAAACGTATAAAAAATTCGACGCAGCAGGATGTAGAACGCATAGCTTAGCGGTCAGAGTGCTTGGAACGTTTCCAAGAGACGCGGGTTCGAACGTGCTGCGTTCAAATTTTTTCACGTTTTATAAAAATATCTTTCAATTGCCTAAGTATGCGAATAACACTGTAAAAATTTTGGATTCACATCTAATCAGACGCAGTCCCATGTAGATAGTACGGATCGTGTTTTAATTGTGGATAAATTAAGCGAAAAGCAATTCAAGTGGTCTTCTCAAAGTCGTTCACAATATCATGAAGAAGTCAAAGACAGTCCAATTAATCTGTAGAATCGATATCAGATAATTAGAACTTGCTATAATTGAGCTTTCGTGTGTCAATGCGGTGTGAGTCGACTGTAAATATGGTGTACTATTTGTATACATGGTGTGTCTGTGTGAATAGCCTTACTCTTTTTTCTATATACCCTCCGTTGTACACGTAAAACAAAAACAAAATAAGTTGTAACAAGTATATGAGAATTTTGACGTATCGTAGCTGGATAAAACGTATAGCTTAGTGGTCAGCGCTTGACCGGTTTCCAAGAGGTGCGAGTTCGAATTACAAATTTGTTACATTAAAATAAAGAATATAAACCATTTTTTTGAACCAATCATAGAGTACAACTTTCTATTGCGCCCCTTTTTGTCGAAATACACCGACTAAATCACTGTAAATAAGTTGACGGAAAATTTTGCAACCAATATTTGTATTCACTACATTAAAACTTGGTCAAGCGAAGTACTGAAACGTTATGTAACAAAATGCAGGTAAAACTCTAAGTATAGAAGTAGAACTAACTTTAGACATGAAATACTGAGAAACAAGTTTATTTGAAAAACATTTTAGAAAATGAACTCTGCGGGATTCGAATCCACGCCTCTTAGGAACCTCTTAGGAACTGCGCTCTGACTCCGCTAAGCTATGCGTTCTACATCTGGCTACGTCTTAATTTTTATATGCTTATTACAACTTTTTTTTGTTGTCAACATCTCTGTGGAGAGGTTTTTACAAATTTCTCCTTCCGAAAGATTATTCTATGAACAAACAAGCAAGACAGAATGCTATTTATTAAATATTTTCACCATTTTCTAAAATCTTATTGAATAAACTACCACCAGACCAGAGCAGTTCCAGAGCGAAAAAATGAAAATGATTTAAATTATTTTTCTCGAGTGTGACTCAAATAACCTATAGGTAAATTAATTATATTTAATTAAATATAAAACGCAACTAAATACAAGTACTCGACTGTGTTAGAGTACACACAGAGAAAATATATAAATAGTTGTAGTGTAAATATTGTAGTTTAAAACCATTTTTTTTCTCCGCACTGGTAGCGCGGTGTTGGGTTCCGCTGCTTAACAATGTCCCAAAGTCTCCCGAACGGAGAATGTTGACATTCAGTTATCTCTGCCTACCGTGCTAAACAAGGAAAAGCGTGGACCTAAGTTTTATAATAATATATAAACAAAAAATCTTATTTCAACAAAAACTACGGATCATATTTTATAATGATATATAGCTTGAATAAATGAAAAGTGTCAGTATTGTCAGTCTAACGGCAAGTCATTACCGGTTTCGGAAGGAGTTTTACAGAGAAGACGCGCTGGCACCTCAAAAATTTTGTCTTTTAAAATACTTTTAAATTAGATTCAAAAGAGTTACTGATGAATGAAACTGAGGCATTCGTGGCACAGTGGGACTGGGGCTAAGAGTACAAAATACAAAATAAGAAAACACATGCTTCATTTTTTGAACGTCAAATAGTTTAATTTACCACCGTAATCACGACGGTTGTGGGTTCGGTTCCCAACGGGATTAATGATTCTATTTAAAATATTTTCTCTGCTCTGGTACCTAAGACAGCGCGGCGTTTCGCCAACAAAAGATGAGAACGTAGTGGGTTCTTTCTGATTATACTGCAAAAAGAGAAAAACGCGTGAAGCTAAAGCGTGAGACAATTAAATAACAACCATTTTTCTTCAAATTTCATTGGAATTGTTTCATTGGAATTGGAAAAACTTGCTGCTTCGATATATCACAAATAATTTACATGTTTTTGACATCTTGTAGATTTATGAATTAAAATATTAGTTTTGTAGATTATTTACTTGTTTGCTTTTTAATAAAAAAAAAATAATTCATAATTCATCAATAATTTATCCACTTAGGATAAGAAGAGCATTTTTAGACAGAGTATAAAAATTTGAACGTAGCGGGACTCGAACCCGCTTCTGCACTAAGCTACACGTTCTTTCCAGTTAGAAATGCTTTTCTGCTATGAGAAAAGAAAATTATACCATTTCTAAAAAATCTTTTTCTTATTCTAATTACTTGGATAACAGTTTAAAAATAATAAAAATATATAATAAACAGCATTCTCTCTTGCTAAAGAAATTGTCCTTAGATATAATCTTTGGGTAGCAGAAATTTGTAAAAATCTCTCTACAGAGATGCTAACAACAAATATAAGTTGTAATAAAGCGTATAAGAATTTCGACGTAGCTGGATGTAGAACGCATGGCTTAGCGGTCAGACCGAATTCCTACGCTTTTTTTAATAAAATATTGTTACTGGCACATAAAAATACACAACTCGTTGGATTTATCCAATTCATCTAACAAATACTGAAAGAACCAAACTCTAATAACGTACAAAATGCGACAAACGGCTTCATATGTTCCCGGCTCCCCGCTAGCCCGTCACTCAAAGCTACCCTTGTCTGACCTTTCAACCTTTTCTACAAATTGACTATATTTCTATAAGTCACGTGCCCTGATATTCGGGATCTTAATATAGATGTGTGTTTAATAAATTAATTAAAGGTAAAAAAATACTTTGAAATTCACACGAGTGTTTAGGAAAAAAATGCATGTTTGTATTTTTATTTCCACTTATTTTATGTAAATTTGTGAGGTTTTCAAGGAAATTCTAGTAATAATTCGAGCTATTTTAAATTTTAAACATTTTAGGTACCTATTGTATAAACTATAGAAAACTACTTAACATTATTGTGACTCAGTGGAACAGCGTCTTTCCGTATAAGTAATGGTTGTGGATTTGATTCCCATTCAAGGGAATGGTTGTATTCCAATTCATTTTATTTCTCCATTCTAGCAAGACAAAGCGTGGCGTTGAGTTTCGCCACTCAACACGCAACGTCTCGATTTCGGATATTTTAATTAATATTTCTTATTCATTATATTAAAATTTGAGATACAATTACAAATTGTAATTCGTTTAAGGCCAAAATTAATTTTAATCATGAATTTAAATCAAGTTTATTCAAGTTAGCTTAAATCAAGTTAGTTTGTATTTATATATTTGCAGAGAAAACCTAGTGTCAAGACTCTCCGTTCTCCATTTTCCGACCAAAAACTGAGGCATTGCATGTGAGTGGCGGAACTCAACGCTGCGCCTTGTCTTTGGTACCAGAGATGCGAAATGAAACTATTTAAATAAATACTTAAGCGGATGGAACCAACAACCTATCATGTTTACCAACAGACGTTCTCTTCCGTACCTTGATCGCAAAATGTTCTTTGAAAATTAGTCTTCCGAATATAATTTAATGTTTCAAGTGGTCCGCTTTTAGTTCCTTACTAAAACAATATCAGGTCAGCAAACTTTTATTTCCAAGCTCCGGCCATGTTGGCTGGAGCTTTTACAAGTAACGCTAAAGTTTTAAAGGATAGATGCGGGTATTTTCTGGGCAGCATTTAGTTCAGTTTTTAGTGGGTTATATTTTCGTGTTTGTATGAATAGTCATTTGTATTGCTTTAAGACATTCCGTTCTCCACTTTCCACCCGAAATCGAGACATTGCATGTTGAGTGGTGGAACTCAACGCTGCGCTTTGTCTTGACGAGAGCCTTCCTCTTTCATTACTTATAAATTTCAATTTATTTATTATCATGTGAATATTACTAAGTGAATTAAAAACTTGAAACCCCATTTTACGAAAATTAACCTGAGGAATGACATTTGGCATGAAATTATATGGAGCAGAAGTTCAGAAAGCTAATTTTTTTTTAACAATACATTAAAGAAATATGTACATTGAAATAATAAAAAAAAATTACTTCACACTATACCGTGTGTTTGCATTAACTTACGTTTTACATACAGCATAAACGTTGCTGAGGCAACTATTTTTCTCGTCAACAGGTCTACAAATACACCGAAATCTATACATATTTTTTTTTTAGAATCATTAAATAGGCAGCCTATGACCATATTAAATAATTTATCAAAGTCTTTGAATTGCAAAGTTGTCTAAATAACTTCTAAAAGAAAAACTAGCTATAAAAACCCTGGGTCGTCAATTTCTAAGATCTCACGAAGTATATTTTTTATAAGATTTTCGTTCAGCTCACGCCTATTGCCCTATAGAAGTAAGGACGGCAAAGACATCGTTATCTCAAGACACTCGGTTTTAAATTCCGTCCGCGTGCGAAATAATGTATGAGTGGTGGAATTTCCTTTCCCTAGGTTGGAATCGAACCTGCAAGTACTGTGCTTACAGCCAGACGTATCGTACTGCACCATTAAGACCTCTAAGAAAACAGACAAATTGTTAGATTCTCTCTCCTTATTTTATATACCGTTTAGAGTTTCACAACTGAAGTGTAGTTTAATTTGGTCACCAGTAAACCTTTCACGTAACAATATACTAACCGTATCTGTCAGTCCGCTAAGACCGTCCAGTAACAAACTAGATACGGGTTGAATACGAATTATTAACCCTGGACTTAATTTTACTGAATATATGAATACAAATCAATATCAAATTTATTACTAAATATTTTTAAACAATTTTGAATGGATTAATGTAAAAATGTCAGTATTGTGAGTTTTAGAAAGAGCTGCTGCTGAAGGTCATGCCTGCTCTGGTAAGCCTTGGTCAAGGAATTGATGAGGTGCTTTCATGCCAAGCTAACTTCTGCTTCTCTTAAGGCATCAGTAATAAGAATTCCTTAAGTCCTGACGGCATCAGACCGTTGGCTAAGTGATCTGCCACTAGGTCTTCTCTAATTTGCCAACAACAATCATCAACGATGATTGCTTGTTGACATTGTCTAATTGGTTATCGTGGAGGTATGTGGCCAAAATATGAAAGCACTCGTTGGTAGCAGATGGTAGATACAGATGCTCTTTTTAATTTTACGAGTTTTGTCGTTCTCATGATATGAACTTTCGAGTCAGTCAGGTTTGGTGGAAATAAGAGCTGTCTTTAAAAATCCATCAACCGCATCGCCACATTATTGACGCCATCAATGGTCGTGGGTTCGATTCTCATAACGAGTAAATGCTGATATATAAATATTTTTATTACCTCACTCTAACAAGATAAGTTTCGCTGTTTAACACACAACGCCTTGAAATTAGGAGAGTGGAGAATAGTGCCTTAATGTTATATATATTCTAGAAAAGAAAACAGTCTTTACCCTTTGGAAATTAAAGACCAATAATCAACCAATAGAATATTGATTGTAGTTTGAGATAATTTCAGTTAGAATTAAAAACAAATTCAAGTAACAGTTGAGCACAGCTTGAGATGTTCTTAAATTTATTCTCATTTCAAAAACTGAATATTAAACCGCTACTGAACAGACAGAGAAAAGAGTGAATTGACACTAGCTTCTCTATGACTACTTGCTATGCGGGAAAAAGCGCTAAGCTGCTTGCTTACTAAAACCTTAACACTAGAATATAATGTAACACCAATAAGCTACATATATCTCGAAATTCATGTAGAAGCAATCCAACCACTTAATAACCAAAAGCCCCAAGAGACATCTTAATGGAAAATCACTGTCTTGGCGAAATATCCATAGAAATTAGTAACAATTAAGCACAGGGTTTTAATTCAAATATTGAAACTAATATGGTTGGTTGTGTTGAAAAGAATAATTTATTTAGACACTAGTAGTTGTAAATGGTTTTGTTTCTTTTTCAGCCTCGCTGCAAGCAAGGCAAATAGAAGCTAGTATAATGTTTCCCCATTCCACTTTCCGACCAAAATTGAGACATTACGTATAGAGGGGCGGAACTAACGCTGCGATTTGTGTTACAAGAGCCGTGTAATGAAAATAATTTAAGTATAATAAGTTCTCGCGCCGAGATAGATCGAACTAGCAACCGTTGCTGATACAGACACACACTGTCCTACTGCGACACAATGGAGTTAATTTTACAATCTCCTTTATATTACATACTAGCGACCCGCTCGCGGCTTCGCCTGCGTAAACTACATAACTAAGCTATTTAGTTGTTTCGTCCGCCTGCGTTTCACTTAAATCATAAACATTCATTAAATTTACAATTTAAATAGTTGTAACTTTTTTGTTTATGAACCGATTAAAATGAAATAAACATTAAATGTTAATAGAAACTTAATAAAATACAATAATCAAAATTGCATATAAATCCGTTGGGCTTATTTGAGATTAGCGTGCACAAACAAAAAGGTAAACAAAGAATAATATATATATAAATTTTTTTCATATATATTCTATGTACTGATAGCGATCAGCTACATTTTTATTAAACGTTGTTTCTAAAATTTATTACCGAATACCAAAAATATACACGATTAAACCCGGTTAAAAATGGTTTCATCTCAAAAACATTTATTTCTGTTACAAACAAAAAAAAAAGAAAATCTCAACTAAAAGTAACGCAACTAGTTCTATTTAAAAAGAACGCTTTAGAAATCTTTTGCGAACAAAATAAAGGAAAATGGGGCAAAATAAGGGCGTTTAAGCTTAAGTGCACTTCATACGAGTCGGCGATTACAACAAAGAAACAGTTAACCTTGGAACTTAGCAAGCTCCCGGATAAGGTGATTCTAAGCTCAATATTAATATGACGATAACCTACTTATGAAGAGATTATAAATGTTACTTACAAGCTTAACGCATAGAAGGCAGAGAGAACCTAGTCTCAAAACACTCCGTTCTCCGCTTTTCGCCGGAACTCGAAACATTGTGTGTTGATTGGCGGAATTCAACTGTTTCATCTCTGCAAATCATGAATTGTAAACAGTTAATAAAAAGTTATATGCCCTATATATTTATCTCGAAGTCCGCGTTACTTAAGGCATTAAAACTTAGAGATAAGTTATTCCTTTCACCGCTTTTACTCATTTAATCGCGCTAGACTCTTCGACGCGTAAATTTCGCGTAGTCTTAGCAACGTGTATGTCACTTTATACAAGTGTGTGTCAAACGTGTATATCACTTAATACAAAAGTGAAGTGTGGAAGTTTGTGTAATATGTGTTTTAACTAATGTATTATTATAGAATATATATAGTATTTCTGCACTTCTACTCAATATAACTGTGCCAAATTTCATACTGCATAGTTTTCTCAAATAAAACGTTCAAAATATATTGTATATTTTCCTTTACATATTGACCATCACACTATTTCCCGCATAGAAGGGCACTTAGAGAAAACCTAATGTCGAGAAACTCTGGTTTCCACTTTCCGCCTGAAATGGAGACATTACATGCTGAGTGGCGGAACTCAACGCCATGCTTCGTCTTGCCATAGCGGACAGCGGAATCGAATATAATTTTAATCAAATTATTCCGAGTATCAATCGCGTTTACAGTTAAACGCTGTTCCACTGCGCCACGATGCCCTACGTGTTAAGATATAGAACTAGCGACTCGCCCGCGGCATCGCCCACCTGAACTATAACTGTTTTGTATTTTCCGCTGCCTTTATCTAAAACAATAAAATTCTTGGTGAAACTTAAAAAATGGGAGAAATAAATAGATTATGTTCATTCCAAGACCCTCATGTATCTCTATACAAAATCTCATCACAATCGGTTCAGTGGTTTGTCGGGTTACTTTCGCATTTGTAAAACTAGTCTGAGTAATTAACATTAGCAAATATATATCCCGTAGACCTATTTTTATTAAAAAATATTAAATACAAACTAAGCTATTGTATTCATTGTAGTAACAAAGTATAAGTATTAGAAGAAGAAAGTCCCGCAGTAATTCTCTATTTCATTGAAGTAAAGTAGGCTAGTTAAATTGAGTGCATATGAAGCGCTTGATAGCGCACTTATATACTGTAAGAACTTTGATTCAACTCGTTCAAGCGTTCTTGTATAATAGAAACTTCCTTCAGTAATGTATATGATAAATATTTTAAATGCATGAATTTTAACTAGAATAATTTTTAGGAAACGTATAAAAATTGAACGCAGTGGTATTCGAAGGCGCGCCTTTTGGAAACCGTTCTCTGACTGCTAAGCCATACGTTCTACATCCAGCTGCGTCGTTTTCTAAAAATATGTTTTTCAATTTCTTAAGTGTGTATTGACATTTTGAAAAATGTTGAAAATATGGAGTAATCATCATTATTACTATTAAGAAATATAAAAAAGGCCATAGTGGAGCAGTGTGACTGCATAAGCGATCAACGAAGCGGTTGTGGGTTCGATTTCCACTAGGAAGAATGATTATATTTAGATTATTTTCATTTCTTCTCCCTGGTGACGAGACAAAGCGCGGCGTTGAGTTCCGCCACTACACATTGTCTCGGTTCCGGGTGGAAAGTGGAAAACGGCGTTTTTAGACTCTTAGTTTCTCTATGTCCCTGATATGCCGGAAAACTCTTGAAGCTGTACATAAAATATGTAATACATATTGATATTAATAAACAAAAAAAGAACAATACCCTTTTTTTCTAAAGTCGGCTAACGAGTCGTGGTTAAAACATAAATGAGTTTTTGAGATATTTTTTTTGTTATCTGTCACAGTTTTAATTAAAAATTGCCTGAAAAAATTTAATCAAATGCGTCTTTGTTAGCTATTGTCTGTGACGCTGAATTGCGCATTAATATAAAATTTTACACTAAAAAAATGTGGCAAAAAACATCCCCTATTTCTTTATTTATATGTACTAGACCCGTTGACGCATAATCAACTCGTTGCCTTAGCAACGTATACGTGAATTCGGACCGAAAGCGGAGAACGGAGTGTTTTGACACTAAGTTCTATCTGATATTACCCTGCTATATGGGAAAAAGCGTGAAGCTAAGATTGAGGGTTAGTGAGTATAATTTTTCGCTAAAGCAATGATAACATCAATTTATTCTAGAAGTACTACTAGTATAGTCTAGTAGTATCTTGTATTTATAACATTGTAGCATTATAGCGTGTTGCGTCAAATTACAATACTTGGAGCTATTCTGAGGCTAAGGCATTAAAACGCTATTATACGCTATTCTTAGGGCGTTTAGCCATTGCAGTTATCAACATGCTATTAAGAACTTGCTAATGAGGCCAAAATATTGATTTAAATATTCTTCTATCTCTTTATATATATATATATAAAGAAATAGAAGAATATATATATATATATATATATATATATATTTATAAGATAATTGGCTTTTGCAATTTTTACATAATATTAGTAGAAATGAAACAATTTTAACCGGATCACGTATTCGCGTATTCCCTTTTATCATATTCTTTTTTTTATTAAGAAAAATGTTTATTAAAAAAATAGCAGAGTAGGCAAAATTATCATAGTGACAAGAGGTTCTAGGTTCTCCATTTTCCGCCGAATCGACCCCACTACATATATAAGCTATAGTTAGCCCCTAAAGCAGGAGCTTTAGGGAGGCTTTGTATAGGTCCAGGAGGTCTATACATTAAAAAGCTAAACAACTCGGTTCTTCCTGGAACTTACTTACTTCACAGTCATCCTATCCTATCCTAAACCCTAAAAGGCTTTACTTATGACCAGAAACTACTTTAAAACGGCAACTTCGTGTTTTCTAAAATGAATTATTAAATATCAAGCAGCGTCTCACTGTAAAGGCGATGGTTGTGGATTCAACTCCCACTCGGGGAAATTATTACACTTGAGCTATTTTCATTTCCGCCACTCCACACGCAATGTCTCGGATTCAGGCGACAGGCAAGTAGAGAACGGAGTGTCTTGACACTAGGTCCTCTTTTATTTATTTATTTGTTTCATAAGGCTTACTAACAGTTGTTACAATACATACATACAAATTTATAACGAACATGAAAATATATATAGTATATCTAATTGCACAATTAATTATAAGTGACCACCACATGCGATAATAGTCGCCTAGTGTAGACAAAATTAGTAATAAATAGTAACTACTATACAAACTTTATAATGTAGTCATTGACATTTAATATGTTTTGGTAAAAAAAAAACTATTTAATTAAGAAACCATTTCCATACATAAATTTTCATCAAGTTAATCTCAGACAAAAAAACATCTAAACATGCAATTTCATTTAACAAATTACAATTAAAAAATATATAGAATAATTTATAATTAATTAATTTATTCTAATGATTTAATGACACTTGGTTCTCTGTGATATATTTATTTTAAACATTTATATAGCTTTTTCAGCTTTATTGTTACAAGACACGCTAGAATATAACCTAGTTTTATAAACTTCTAGCGTTTACCATACACTTAAATGTGGGTGATGTAAGTTTATGTCAAGAGCTAATGGAAGAACGGAGAACGGAATACTTTGCCTAGTGACATAAAAAAAAACTTTGTCATACTTAGGAGGCCATTGTAGCTCAGTAGGACAGCGTCTAACTGAAAAGACAATTGATAATGGGTTCTGTCCCCCACTCGGGGCAATGAATATTTAAGGTTCCATGCCGCTGTTCTATTAAGACAAGCGTGGCGTTCAGTTCCGCCACTAAACGAGCAATGTTTCCATTTCGGGTGAAAAGTGGAGAATGGGTGGAAAAGTGGTGTCTTGGCACTAAGTTATCTCAGACTCGCCGGTTCTTCTCAGGTCTGAGGCATTCACTTTAGTGAACCGGTGAATTGTTTGACGTTCAAAAAATCAAGATTTTAACTTCTTATTTTGAATAAAATAATTTGACTTTGACTTTTTGGACTACTATGCGGGAAATGTGTGAAGGTACTAACTAAGCAGTTATATTTGAGATTGCAATTTTCATAAATTATAACATGCATGCATGCAGTGGTTTGAACGAAATAACAAGGGAAGTTTTTATTTTATCGATGAAACGATTTATAATAGTAATAATAATGCATTAGGTTTCGTCATAATCAGACAATAAGCTGTTTTTAGATAGAGGTGGTGACCACTATAAACGTTAACGGGATCTCTTTGTAATCTTGAAAAACATATTTAGAAAACGTATAAAAAATTTAACGCAGCGGGCTTCGAACCCGCGACTTTTGGTAACAGCCCAAGCGCTCTGCCCGCTAAGCCATGCGTTCTACATTCACCTGCGTCGAAGTTCTTATACGCTTATTACTTATTTTCGTTGTTAGCATCTCTGTAGCGAGAGATTTTTTACGAATTTCTGCTACCCAAATGTTCCAAATGATCGAATCCTGCTGAGTTAAAGTTTACACTTTAAAAGTCTTAACACTTTAAAATGTTAAAAATCTTTGTAATCTTCCAAAATTCAAGTGAAAAAGTAAATTTAAAATAATATTTTATCATTCTAGATCGAGAATGTCCAGAATTGGGGCAGCCTGAAATTGGGGAAGACTCGCTTACTGTAATCCTTACCGGAAGACTCTTTGGGGACAAGTAAGTACTATGCTAAAAATATTTGTATAACTATTATTTATGCACCTAGGATAAGAAAATATTTTTATTGAAAACGTATATAATTTTAACCCGAACCCGAACCTGTGCCTCTTGGAAACCATCTGGCTGTCCAAACCATACGTTCTATACAGCTACGTCGAAACTCTTATAGGCTTGTTACAATTTATTTTTCTTATTACCATCTCTGTAGAAAGATTTTTATAAATTTCAATTACTCAAGAGATAATTTTTTCTTTAAATGTCAGTATTAAGTCGAGAACGGAGTGTCTTGACACTAGGTTCTCTCTGACTACCCCCTAATGCGACAAAAAACCGTAAAGTGATGCATACACTTAGCATAAGAAAGTTATTCCTAAAAAACGTAAAAATTTGAACGTAATGGGAATTGAACCCACACCTCCTGGCTGTGCTAATACTTTAGTATCTTAAGAAAGTATTACTTTATAATATACTTAAGATTAGATTATAAATTATGTTTATTTCTGGCTGAAATATTTTTTGCATTTGTTTTGGACCTGTGCCTCTTTATATAGACGTCTGAACTCTAATAAACAATGCTATTACACAGTACTGGGTTTCAATTCACTGACTAAATGACAATTTGTTAACGACTTCGTAACTATATAATTTAAAGTTGTAATTTTTTACAGAGCGGTGTATTCTTGCCCTCATGGCTACCACGTAGTGGGTCTGCAGTCGAGGAGTTGCCAAGCTGATGGAAAGTGGGCAGGGCAGGCTCCGGCATGCAAAAAGAACAGTAAATTTAGCTTATTTAAATTTATCTTTAATCTATCATTTCCACATAGTTTAGACGTCGTGAATGACTAAAGGTTGCTTCGAATATAACTAGGTTATATTTTTAGTTTAGATTCAGTTCCGCCATCCAACCCAGCGTTCCTTTAAATAGTTGGAAAGTGGATAAGCCTTTATGCAATAGCTGCTCCAAGTGGCCTTCATCTTTCAATAGTTAAGCCTTTTTACATTTCAAACGATATGAAACTGTGTATTTGTTATAATATACACAAATTTTCTACGTATTAAATGTCTAAAAAAAACTATTATACATTAGCTGGATTTATATGGTATGGTTTTTATTTGTCAATGAAACACTTTTGTTGGGTGGATATATCCTTATGGCATAATAGTTATATATGGTTCTACCTCATGTGCTCCATTCTTTGAAATTCATTATATCCTAAGTCCTGGCTCAAAAAAAATATAACAAAAAAGCTGTTTATTCGTCCCCCTAAATTATTTCTCCGTGAATATATTAAATATACAGATAACTTTTAACTGTTTTATTAAAGTACTAGCGACCCGCTCGCGGAATGACCTGCGAAAATTAGATGACTCACTCACTTAAATCACTAACTTTGCTTAAATTTATAATTTTAATGTTTGTAACTTTTTTATTTATAAACCGATTGAAATGAAATAAACACTAAAAGTTAAGGAAAGTTTACCAAAATACAATATTTAAAATTGCATTTAAATTTGTTAAAATGTTTCTGAGATTAGCTTGCACAGACAAACAGAAAAGAAAGTAAAAAATTATTGAATATCATTTGTCTATTACATTGAAAAATGTCCCGAACAATGTTTTTTATTCATATATCTATATGTATAGACAGATAATTAGTCAACACAAACCATATTACAGGCAATAAACAACTCGTATTAAATAATAAGTTTTTTTTTTAAATCGCTCGAAATATAGAAAGACTTGCGGCTCTGTATAAAGCAAAGCCCCTGAGAGATCGCTGAAGAAAAAAAATGGTATAACATTTAATTTCCAATATTCAATCTTTGTAATATTTAATCTAATTTCTCAATTCTATATTTGGCTTCGTTATCAATAATTTCTATACGTATTACGAAATTGTGATTTTCATTAAGATATCTCAAGGGGACGCGGAGACAGCAATCAACGGTCGCTCGGGAAGCTCGATTGTTTCGTGGTTTGGTCGTAGTTGCTTGTATTTCGAGTATTGACATGTTTGTAGTTACAGGTGTATTTATAATATTATGTAAGTGGATTTATCTTCAAACATTGACAGCGTTCCGTTGATGAAATTGAAAAGAAGTTTTAATAATAACTTTTGTAATGAGCCCGGCATTAAACAGTAAATGTACATTAAAAATGTAGGTTCTTTTCTTAATTTTATAGCAAAAAATCTTTGTTAATTGAAAAAGACATATTTAGAAAACGTATAAAAAAAAAAAATTGAACGCAGCTCTAGCTACGTCGAAATCCTTATACGCTTATTACAGCTTATATTTGTTGTTAGCATCTCTGCAGAGAGATTTTTACAAATTTCTGCTACCCAAAGATTATTTTATGAACAATCGTTTGGAAAAAGAGAACGTTATTTATTAAATGTTTTTTAACATTTTTTTAAGTGTTTTTTAAGTGCACGCTTAGCAAACTTGAAAGAGACATATTTAGAAACCGTATAAATTTTGGCTGCGTTCAATTTTTTATACATTTTCTAAATATGTCTTTTTCAATTTCCTAAGTGTGCGATTAACACTGGAAAAATGTTAAAAAAAATCTTTAGTAATAATACAATAGCCCATATCTATATATGTACAACCACTTAGTCTTGCCATAAATATTTTTACAAAGAAAAACAATTTGTTTTTATTGTACGTAACAGTACGTTCGTTTCTAACCAAGATTGGGTGGATCGAGATTTATGACCCGGCACCGAGTCTTGCTTAAAGGCCTATTCTTGGTTATTGTATATGGTGTTGTTAAGGGGCTTATCTACCTTCTCAAGAAAGGTATTTTGATGTACTTGTGCCGATGTTTTGATACTTTGTGTACAAAAATATGGCTCAGTCACTCCTTCATAGCAAACACCCCACCAAACCATCACTGAAGTCGTATAAGGGCCACGTTGTACTCTGTTCACTAAAATAAAATCTTTTGTTTTCGGGCAGGGTTTTTTCTAATTCTTTCCTTTACTGGTTTGATTCCCTTTATCGTATGAAGACTACGCGGACGGCCATCTTATTCAGTCTCTGTCTATTGTATTTGGCTCCATATCTACTTTATGTTATGCAATCACAGAGATTCAACTCTATGTACAACCCCACTCCATTTTAAAATCACAAAATATTTTGTAATATACTGGCGTGAAAATAAAAAAACACAATGAACAATCATATAAAAATGACAAATTCCAAATTCAAAAGTAATATTTTGCTTATTTTTAACTATAATAATATTTTTGGCCAGACTACTTAGTCTGCATAATTATATACAGCATAAATATATACGTTTCTATAAAATGTTGTTTTCGAAAAACTATAGCTATTTTTACCTTAGTTTGCGTTTATAGCTTTATGAAGATTAAAATATTAGAAAAATACACACAAAGAGGCACCTAATTTCTCGACGTCTTAATATAAAAACGTTTTAGAACTTAGCCAATCATAAAACGTACAACAAAATGTTATAATATTGGAATTCAGCAATATGCCAGTTATTAAGAGTTGGTAAAACAATTTTATTTTAGCTTTGCACTTTTCCGCTTCGATACTCATTTTCCTTCCCTTCCTTAGACGTGGCAATCGACGGAATTCAACACCGCGTTTCGTATTCGAGACCGAAGAAATTAAACTTAATTTTGTTAATTTCTCGAATTCTCGAATCGATCCCACAACCATGTGAAGTCAAGTGTTGTACACGTTTAGACTCTAATCCACTATGCCAAGATAATAAATTTAATATCAATATCTATTTTCTCCCAGTATACTGTCTCCAACCACCTGCAATAGAACACGCGCGTCACTCTGCTCTCCCAGAACAGGCGACCTTCGATTTGGACGCTACTATACAATACAACTGTCACACTGGCTACGTAACTAACGGATTTCCACGAGCTAAGTGTTTGGCCATCGAGGGACAGGCGTCTTGGTATGGACCGGATATAACTTGCGAACGTAAGTTAATATATATTTTGAAACCTATTTATATCCTCTAGGTGGACCACATATTCTGCTTGTGACACTTATCAGAACTACACACAGAGTTGTCCTATTTACTAACGAAAAGAGAAATTGGTAATAAAAAAATAAACTTTGATGATTTGATATTGGACTTAATTCAGTTGCCATGACAATTTATTTCCTAGAACGTCTTTGGATCCGGAAAATATCTTTTAGAATTATTTAATATCCCATCAATTCGGTACGCTTCTTTAATAATACACATTGTTTTGTGGCATAGAATTTGACAAGGTATAATTGAATGATAACTTCACACTTTGATTTTACATCACAATTTCTTTACACTGCATATTTAGACTTCTAAATATTTTACTTTTGTTAGCTCGATCGTGCGGAGAACCTGGAGATGTTCCACATGGTTGGGTAACAGCAGAATGCCACACATACGCGTGCAGAGCGGTGGTGCAATGTGGTCAAGGGTTTGAGCTTGTCGGCAAGCCAGACCGCTACTGTCAGGCTGAGGGAGTCTGGACACCTAAAGAACTACCCACATGTGTCCGTAAGTAGAATGAAACAATTGTAAATTTTTACGATTTTAATGATGAGTCTAATATAATATTAGACAGTTAATTTTGTTTTGACTCACATTTATATTGTGGTTACCATATGGAAATATATGTAAAACTAGGCTCATCAGTAAAATCTGTTTGAAACCTTATACTGCGTTTGGCATTGCTTCGTGACAATGTAGTTGCCGATTTCAGTGTCGTTCATTTGGAATGTTGCATGGTTTTCGAATTCTCGTGGATTATATAAATGCTCTCGGTGACTAGTTGGCATGGCGCTTGGTATCTAAATATTATCATGGCTATCATCAGCAATATCATTGTCATGACGCAATTGGATCGGAACTCCCACTTGGATAACTCTAAATGTATCCTCGATTTGAATTGATTCCTTATAATTAATTAATTAGTTTCGTCAGTATACTTTAAATAATTAATGTTGTTTTAATAAGTTTGCTTTTAAAACAATTTTATAATCAGAGTATAATTTTTTGCTTTTTTTTCAAAAAAAATTGGATCACTTTATCGTTCTCTAATATAGGATTATTTACGCAAGCAAGTGGGACGTCCTAAGAAACTGAGTTGTGATTAATAAATTTAAATTCGTTTTTTCTCCTTTCCTGCCGCTAAGAAGGAGAGAAGGGGACAGTTTGAATTAATTATGTAGTATTGTTGAAAACATAGAATTGTTATTCTATAATATTAGTGCAATCTTTCCAAAATAAATCAAAATTTTCATGGCCATGGTAACCAAATTATGACAAATACCTTACTGCCTTTAGCCTAAAGTTATTGATACTTGTAGATGAGTTTATGATATTCGTAGATGAGGCTTTGATGTTAAAATTGTAAGTTTCCTATCTCTTATATCTATTATTAATTCTTGGAGTATCTCGAATTTACTGTGCTGTAGCAAATAAAGGTGAAAAAAATATTCTTGTTTTATTCCGATGTCGCATGCCGCTTCCTTTTTGTGCATGTCCTTTATAAATGATTAAAGAAGTCAATTAATGTTAAAAAATATATAATCTTACTAGTATTACATACTCTTATAAATAATTATTAAGACTTACAGCATAGAAGGATGGATATATCGTCATAAAAAGTTACAATTAGGTAATGTTCTTAAAGTTTATATGAAAAATGTAGATTTAATTAGATACAAGGTACAAGTTACATAATTAAAATTAAGCTTATACACTCTTTTTTGTTATACATGTTAAAGTGGTATTCAGATACTTAGGAAATTGAAAAAATTGAACGCAGCGGGAATTGAATCCGCTAACCGGAAGCTAACAATAAAAATAAGTTCTAATAAGCGTATCGGAATTTCTACGAATCCGGATGTAGAACGGCATGGCTTAGCGGTCAGAGCGCTTGGACGGCTTCCAAAAGGCGCGGTTTCCAATCCCACTGCGTTTTTTTTTATACATTCTCTAATGAAATATTTTATACAACATTAACTTACACAATATAGTTACAAAATAAAGGAGCCTTTTTTCAAATATTTACAATGATCTTGTGAAAGCTTCACTTCTGAATCATGCTTCTGATACTTTCCAAATCAAAGGTATATCATTCTTGTCTTAAAATATTATTTCCAAAATACTTAAGTATTAGTCACCTATATAAGTAAATTATTTTGATTTAAAAATAATTTTCAAAACAAAGAGTCCGTTAAAGCGACACGTGTCGCCATCTAGTGGTGACGCAGGTGCAGTGTCCACCGCCAGAAGCCCCACGTCATGGAAAAGCTGTGTATACATCTTGCGCTTACAACTCAGTGGTATCTTATGAATGCAAATATGGATACCGCCTTGTTGGTGACGCGACAAGACGATGTGGCGCTGATAAGAAATGGTCAGGAACACAGCCCGTTTGTAAAGGTAAGGTTTTATAACCAATTTTTTAATATTACGATATTATTTATCTATTTATTGAGTTTTTTGAGAACAAATTTTTAGTTGAATTGACATAAATCTTGAATTAAATTGAATTTAGAATTGTGGTGATAAAAGTAACCTACTCGTAAGTGTGTACTTTAAAATGTTTAAAAGAAAAGTTACTTTTTTTTATTATATCGTTTGGTTGAATTAAAGTATGAAGTGTTCCATGTTTCGAGTAAATGGAGTAAATACTAGATAATTGGAACACGAAGTATAACTTTAAATTGCCAAATTATGGTAAAATTTACAGAAATTAACTGTGGACATCCTGGGCAACTATGGAATGGATGGCTCGAAAATATATCGTCTGGTACTGGATTAGGAGCATCTATTATATTTAGATGTCAAGATGGAATGAAAATGGAGGGCAATGGATCTGCAATATGTCAAAGTGATGGATCTTGGAGCCATCCTTTACCACAATGCTTAGGTAATATTTCATACTCTCATATAACAAACTTTACGTCCACAAGAGTTTAATGTTCTTTTTTCTTAGTTTACTTAGATTTCTTTCTCAAAGTCAGTTTAATAAATATGTAGCAGAAAAATGTGTATATTTACTGTATGTGTTTCTCAAATAAGAAAATTCATAAAAATATTATTGTTAGAGTTGAAAAATTATATGTTCTGGTTTTCGTATTGTAGCGCCATGCGTAGTTCCACACGTGTCACAAGGTAAAATAGTTTTAATGGAAAATAAGACAGGGGAAAATGAAACACAGGAACATACGCAAATAGTTGGAAGTTCGTCTATGGTACAGCATGGTATGTAAAAAGAACTGATTTTCTTCAGTCCCCAATTATTCGGACTAATGTAATGAAATTTTAAACCGTTGAAAAAATACTGATTTCATATCTGCTATATATTTACATTTTAGGCGAAATGATTGTAGTAGAATGTGAAGAGAATTATGAATTTCCGTCCAATAATGTTGCTGTAACATGCAATAATGGAACATGGACTCAGATACCCAGATGTCAACCAGCGAGGTAAGGTCAAGCACAAAATAACTTAAGAAACAATAAAAAATACCTATATTCTTACCATAATAACCGTAACTATATTCGTAATTTGGTTATTTTGTTTTATATAGATGTAAAAAAATGCCTAAATACCCTCGCCACGGTATGGTTATAGCACCGAAGACAGAACACGGTATGAAAGCGCGGTTTAGATGCAAAGATGGATTCGAACTGAAAGGAAATCCGATTGTAGTATGTTCATTTGGTGTGTGGAGTGGAGAAACTCCGAAATGTGACGAAGGTAAATATTTACGATTAATATCACTCAGAGCTGTCTATAAGCACTAAAATCTGTTTTGTTAGATTTTCAAACATATGTAAATAAAAATACATCTTATGCCTGATAGATATAGATAATATAACTTTCATCAATTTTCTCTGTGCAGTTTTCTGTCCGTTTCCTGGTTATATAAAAAATGGAAAAGTTCTTCTTGTTGGAAACATGGGATTATACGATTACCGTCCATATGTTAAAAAGGTAACTAGCAAAATTGTCTTGAGTTATTGAAATATATATGTATTAAAAAAAAATATGTATATTTTACTAATTTATCGTGTATTTCAGGTAGTAAATAATAAACAAATTATGTATGAATGTGAAAAGGGTTATGTGTTATCAGAAGGACCGCCAGGGGCGACCTGTATCGGAGGTCACTGGAGCCCTAGAGAACTCCCAAAGTAAAAAACATTTTTAATACAAAATCAAAGTAATAATTAAGTTATATAAATAAAAAAAACATAATTATTTTCTTTGTCTCGTTATAGATGTACGCTTTACCAACATCCACGAATAAGATGGAGTCGACGTCGAAGATCCGTCTCTGAAACAGAACTACGATATAAAAGATCTACGTACTTAAGACAATATTATAATAAAATACGTCGACAGTCAGAACCTTCCCAAGGACAAGTGGATGAATTATACGATAAATACAATCATGACAGTCAGAAACCTACGCTGCGTCACGCTAACTTTAAATTAATGAAGAAATATGATGTAGATTTTGAAGAAGATGATGATGTCATCGGTTCAGATGTGCGAAGTAGAGAAAATTTCCCTACAGCTGTATATACTGTGTATAATATACACGGAGAACCTATAGCACATAAATTTTATTCTTATCAACCTGTATACGAACCCGAAGATGACGATTTAGTTCATCGTGTTGATTCATCTGAATACGAAAGTTCGGAAGAACTTGAAAATGATTCACATGTTACAATTTTGAAAGGTGGAATGTTTTCGGATCATGAAACTGAAAATAATGAAATCTCAGATAATATAAATAAATTAAAACATCAATACTTTGACAGATACGTTGATAAGAGGAGGAAAAGATTTTTAAGTAATAAAAGTGGCGAAAATAATAAAAAGGATATTGATTTTGAATTAAATGCCACTGAAAGTAATGCAACTAAACAAATAATTGAAAAGAATAAGTCTAGACACAAACGCAACGTACACATAGAAGATTTTAATATGCAATTATCAACTATCAATTCGATTTTTCAAGACCAAAAATTGAGTAGTGATGTTGATTTCGACGCGCTAAAAGTAATTCCTTTGCCATCTTCAACTAATACTACTAGTGAAGTAAAAGAAGAGGAAATTGCTGTCATACCATTACAGTACAAAAACACTAACTCCACCGAAGCAGAAAGAACTGATAAACGAGAAAAAAGGACTAGTAGAAAAACAGACAGATTAAATCAAACTACAGCTTCTGTACCCAAAACGTAAGTTAAACTTTTTACAATTCCAAATGATGGCTATATCATTATAATTATATTTTGTTCAATTGTATCTAAAAAACAAAATTTCAGTGGAAGAGAGGGCAAAGGTGGCAGAAATAGACAGCAATCACAAACAAATGGTGAAGATGACACAAATCAAAGCGTAGAAACTATGGAAGGTAATGAAAACGGTAACAAAACAGATAAAGGAAGAAAAGGAAGACCAAAGAGTCCCTGTGAAGCTATAGATAGTGAACCTTATGTAAATATTGAAGTTGTAAAATATGGTCGCGATCCAAATAACACTTTTAGTTCTGGTAAGATATTCGTAAAATGTATAAAATATTTTCGTATTTTCGTAACAGTATTTATTTGCCGGAAAGTGTTAAATTGATAATTCAAAATCTCAACATTACATACAAAACTATTTACAGGAACAATTGTTAGAGTTGCTTGTGGAAAAGGATATATACTTAATTTAGAACTCAATGCAACAGCAAAATGTGTCCGAGGGAGATGGAAACCAGAGAAGCCTAACTGTGAAATTCGTGAGTAAACAGCCTACAATAAACGGAATTATACATAACAAAAAACGTCATAAGACCACCTCAGAGTATCAAACGTAATTTCAATTTTCTTTATATTTTCAGAGCCTTGTCATGTGCCGTCCACAGAGTATGGAATATACACTATGTCACCCAATACTCCAGGAAGTATGGTCTCTGGGCTGAGCCAAAGTGATGAAAAAGAGTTGAATGAAACAGATCCTGTTCCAAACGGCCAAGTTGTTCATTTTTCTTGTGAATATGGGTGAGATTGTCAATGTTATGTTAATTAATATAAAATATAAAAACAAAAACAATGTATTTTAACATTTTGCACTGTCACTTAGATATAACGTGCAAGGACCCGCAAATCTTCGTTGCTGGCTTGGAGAATGGGCTGTCACTAGTATGCCAGAATGTGTAGCAGGTATCTTAGTGAATAAAATGCAACTTAATGGACATATATTTTTGGTCTAATAGATAGATTCGTATACATTATTATAAAGAAATGCGCTATTTTCTTTTTATCTTCTGTACAAATTGTATATTTTATACATGACCGTTGGTATACATCCTTAATTCATATCTTATTTGAGGACACCATGTTTCATACATTTAGTTAGATCAGTCCCATATACATAATGTTTTTGCAAATCCCTACCTCTACGAGGACTGTACAAAATAGTATACATTATTTTACCAATTGGAAAACTAATATTCCTCGAAATTTAACCCACCAGCCCCTTGCGAGCTCCCAATCCTGCATGGTGCCACATACGAAGCAGGTTACAGATCAGGTTTGACGGTAGCGCATGCATCGTCTATCAGCATTGTATGTGATCCTGGACGGTCACCACCTGCAACGTTTAACTGCCATTTGGGAAGATTACAACCTACTGTACTTGATTTTTGTAGACCCTTAGGTTGGTATGAAATGCATGATATCCGAGTTTAGTAGATTCACACAACACATTCACATATTGAAATGTATAAATTAAGCAATAATGAATATTCTACAAAAACTTACTGGATTAATCGTAATATTTTAGGATTTATTTATTATATTTAGATAATTGTGTATTGTGTTTAGTAAGTTGTAAGTTCCACGAGGACCTAAAATAAAATGCGAAACCAACGGCAAAGGTAAAGGAAACAAGTAAACTCGTTGGACATTTTACAGCTAATTTATCTCGTCCACGTCCCACATCGGAATATCAAAGTGGTTCAGACATTGTGAGAGAAGACATCAGTGACCTGGAACCTGCTTTGCATGGGAAGGCGGTCGTCGAGTGCGGACCGCCGGCCAGGTAAAGGCTTTTCCAATGCAACAGTTCAATGCAACAATATAAACTAAAATGTATATGACATTTTTTAAAAATATTTTTACAACATACCCTCATGATGCGATCAGCCATTTCCCTTTCTTTCAAGAGAGCTGTTAGACATATTACTAACAAAAAAGGAGTTATTCTAAATAATATTTATTTAAATCGAGACAAATAAACGTAAAAATATCTTTAAAAATAATATACATGAATGTCCGGTGTTCTAGAATGACACATTGTAGTATTTGATCCGATATTGGAAAGTAATAATTTTAATATATAATTAATTACTTTTATAAGGACTCGTCTTCTAAGGCAAGATGAATTCGTTACATGATAAAAAAAGTTTTCAATTATTTTATATTAAGTGCGCTTTCATTGTAGCTTTCGTGTGGGTATTTTACTTTTTACAATGGGCTCTATATTAAAGTTGCTGTAGCCTTTAACTGAAAACATTAAATTATATTATTCCTGTTTTAGATGGTAAATAAATAAACAATTTTAAAATCTGATGTTAACTCGATATGCTTTAAACGCATTCAGTTTTTTAATTTTATTTATTTTGAGTTTGCCTATTTGTATATTTAATAAAGTGACTTCAACATGTGCTCAACGTGTATAATTGAACACAAGTTGATAAAGTCATCAAACCCAACAAAAGATGGGGAGCGACAAAAAAATATATTTTTGCAAAGTCTGCGTTTCTTATTTGCTGGCTGGAAAGACTGAAGGGAACCCAGGCGTTCAGGGATGCCAAGCCCTGGTGAGAGCCTTCTAGGTTCGGACTTTTGCTTTTGTAACTTCATCATATTTCTGATCATCATCATTCAAATCAATAGCTTCATCACTTTTATCTTTATCACTTTCATTGGTAAAGTCACCACGTTAAGTGACTGTTTTTAAAAATATTTAATTTCTTCAATAAAACTTTTTCATACATTTCGTTTCCTAGATTTACTCTTTGACTCGATTCTATCGTTTTAACGATGTCGAAATCCTCAGAAGGCAGGGCTTAGTTTGAAATTTTATATGCGCGAAAATAATCACTAATGCGACAGCGACATCGATATTTTTGGCTTTTTCCTTTCTGTCTTGGCCGAGCTTGCGTTATGTTGCGATTTTTTGGCGAATTAAAAATATAATAGTGCATGCCATTTAATCATAACTAAGGGGGTACTCTAATTAATTATTTTAACTGTACTTTACTGAACTGTTTCATTATTTATCCTGTTACCGTAAACCTATCAGTTTTAGTTTACGTTCCCAAAATTCCAATTTTGTTAGGGTACAAGGGACTCTTATTTATCGTGATGGGTCTGAAGTAAATGACACTGTCGAACTGGCCGGATATCCTCATGGCACAGAAGTTACATTTCGATGTATTGCCTCCATTATGGGCGAAAAGACTACATGGAAGCTAATTTGCGAACAAGGAAACTGGGTTGGAAAAAGTTTCAACTGTGGTAAGTTTGGTTGAACTGCTAATAAGAAAACACAATTTGTATATTTTTTTGTACAACAGCTCTATAAAATATTCGAACTTAAACTTTCGCAGAAGATCTGGAAGCCCAAAGTGAAGAACTTCTTAGTAACAACAGCTGTACATTCCGCAATGAAGAACTAAATGTTGTATCCTTCTTTAATGATCTGGAAATCACCGAAACTGTTGATTTTCCTCCGGGATCAGTAATAGTGTCTAGGTAACTTGGTAAAATATTATAAGAAATATCTATGAACTTTATATGGACATGTATTCTTACTAAATTCTGTAATAGGTGCAGTGATGTTGGTAAATACGCAATGACTGGATCACAAGTGCGAAGATGTATCGGAGGTTCCTGGGATGGTGTGAAGCCAACATGCTTTGGTCTTAACCAAGAAAATGACTACGCAAGTAAATAACACTCTTATATTATGAATTAGGAAAGCAAATGTTTAAAATTATGTTTATTTCACTTCAACAAACTATAAATAAACTTATTTTTAAATGAACAGTCACTAAATATTCATTAACAATTCCACGAGAAGTACAATAAAAAAATCTATAATAGGGTGTTGACGATGTATTGTAGTATGCATTTAATTAGAAGCTTTTTATTAGAAGTTTCATTCGTATAGAATTAATTTTATACATGCAACATCAATCCTTTTTGTTTTTCTAGTGGAAAAGCCACCGACTATACTCTTCAGGCATTCTCAAGGACCAATCGCGCAAACAAACGACGGGAAATTATTAATATATCCAGGAACCGTTCTACACATGGAGTGTTTATGGATGAGGAGATTTGGGAATCCCAAGTGGAACGTGACACATCATGATCCTGAGTACGTTGTCGATAAAATCTTTTAATATTTTATCAATGTACACGTTTTTTGAAACCATATTAGTTTTTTAGAAACGTATTTTTTTTGGACTCTAGATGTTAAGTTTAGTGTGTTTAATTTTATGCGTATAGTTTTACACGGAAAGATTTCATATTTTGCTATAATTATTGCTATAATAATCTGTGTTAGCTATTGACTAATGAGAAATATATATGAATGTTTCAATTTCCTATTCTACCGTCAGAACTGACAGAAAATACCCTGAAGGCTGGACCACAGATCCAGGAAGAGACAGCAGCTTAGAATACAGACTCAGCATTTTGAATGCTGTAAAAGAAGATTCTGGAATATATCGCTGCGAAACACCAGCACGACAAAGCCATCAAGTTGAAATAATTGTTGAAGGTATAATTCAAATTCGGAATAGAAAAAAGAACAAACAATTTTTTTTATTATATTGAGGTCATCGTGGCGCAGTGGGACAGACGGTATTTCACTGTACTTGCGATTGGTTGTGGGTTAGTTACCCACTAAGTGGAATGATATTATGTCTCGCATTCAGACGGAAAGTAGAAAACGAAGTGTCCTGACACTAGGTTTCCTCTAACCACCCTGCTGTGTGGAATAAAGCATGAAGCTAAAAAAAAATGTCACTGCTGACACTTGGTCCGTACTCTTTTTTTTTATTATTGTTGATTTATTTTGTTATGTAGTTAAATAGAGATTTTTTAATTAAATGATTCCATAGAACTAATCTTGGTGATGCGTAAGTAAAGTTTTCCTTATTTATTTATCTGAATACAGGATTTGAAGTTTTTAGCTAGAGATTTAGGACAGATTACAAGAAACTCTAAATCTTTAACATATAAATACCTAATTATCTAGTTACCAGTCTCCGAAGTAATCAAGAAATCACTTTAATGAGTAAGTGACTTGATTAAATCACATTTAATTAAATATCTTTAGATGTACATTGTCCACCTCTACCAATTCGTCGAGGATTAGTAGCAAGTACATCCGGCACACAACTTGGTACGGAAATCAAGTTTTCGTGTGCCAACGGCAACGCGCTACTCGGTGCGCAAACGCTGGTGTGCAGGGCGTCAGGAAATTGGAGTGCACCGTTACCAGTTTGTGAGAGTATGTTAAATTCATTTTCAATCACGTCCATAGATTACTCTTATAACATTTTAAATATTAGTGTTTATTATGTACCCATTATTCAAGACATTTGTTTATTTGTGGCCATTTTGGCACATGATTGTATTTCATTATTTTTATTTCGCCGCTTTGGTAGTCTCCTACCAGACGCGAGGCGTTGAATTACGCCGCTCAACACGCAATGTTGCGAAATCGGGATGGTGGTGAAGAACGGAGAGTCTTTATTATTTTATAAAATATAAATAGTTATAATTGGAATTTTTCTCTGCGAAGATGAAAATGACAAATGAATTAACGTAAATGTTGAAGTATCTTTTATTTCGATTATTAACTAACATATAGATAAAAATAATGAATACCTTATAATCTATTTAGTATCTGCAAAAAATTAAAAACAAGACTAATATTTATAAATTTTGAAGGTGTTGAATGCGGGGAGGTTTTACTCGACACGCCACTAGGAGAAGGCGAAAGACGGCCGCGTGTTGCCATCGTATCCCGAGGAGTAGGTGGTAGAGCGGCGTTCTCCTGTCACCCGGGATGGGCATTAGACGGACCCACGGAAACGGTGTGCTTACCAGCTGCGGACTGGTCTAGGCCGTATCCAGTTTGTAAAGGTATTTACAGTTAAATAAACCTTGTAAAAACCTTAAACCAAAAACTTTTTTGGTTTGAGGCAACAAATAGTAATGCTTAGTTGAGATTTTTCACCTATTATATATTTTAAAGTTTTATAATGAAAATAATCATTTTTATTATCACGTTTTGCGACATGAAAATGTAATTAAGTAAAGAATATATATTTTCTTTTAAATAAATTTTCGAACATGTGGTGCGGACTACGGCCCTGATGTTAGCATTTTCAGAGTTATTACCTTTTTTATCTTCTACTTAACTAAAGAAAGATTTTATTTTTCTTTAATATGATTACTTACTTCCTTTCAGAGGTTTCCTGCCCAGCGTTGCCACCACCAGCATCGGGTTACGTGCTCGGTCGAGCACCGTACAGAGCTGGTGACGTGCTCCAGTTCCACTGCAATCCGGAGCACACACTGCACGGACGTCCCATACTAGTCTGCCAGGATAGCGGACGATGGAGCGATAAGCCTCCTACGTGTATGTTTGCTTAAAATTTATTTTTTAAAGCAACACTGCTTTAAGCGTATTTTCAATTGCCTAATTGGACTAATTGCGGCGATTGGTTCCGCCACTTAAATGAGTGGAGTGAGAGAGAGAGAATAAAGTGATAAGAAAAGAAAACATGAACATAGAAATGTCGTATTCAAATACCATTGTTCTTTTACAGGTGCTCAAGCGTGTACGTATCCAGGAACAACGATATCAGGTCGCATGTCTTCAGTGAAGTTCTATTACAAAATCGGTGAAACTATTTCGTTTACTTGTGAACCTGGTTACCGGCTTGATGGTGCATCCATGCTGAGATGTCTCAAGTATTAATTTATTTATAAATATATTGGACTTATACAATACAAATATGTATTAAAAATGAACTTATGTAAAATTTTTATAAATTTTCAATATATAAGCACCGGCTTTTTTAAGTCGAAAACAAATATGTATAACCGGATTTACTGTCTATCTATCAATATATTTGCTCTTTTTTTCAAAACTGTCGTACCTTATAGGACAACGAAGATAGGACAGTTTTGGAAAATAAAAACAGTTTTAAGTTGAGACGGACTGTACGCTTAATTGGATAAGCAACTCGGATAGAACTTTCTATAATAATCCTAAAAAAGTAATATCCTTCATTCATGAAATATAAATGCATAATAATTTACTAAACCTATGTTAAAAGTATATAAAAAGAAAAAATATGTACTCCATTTTACTTTTGTTCTTTATTCCTGCTTTTCGCTATTCATTAAATAACAAACTAAAACAATTGCTCTTAAATTTTAACAGGAACAGAAAATGGTCGAACTCCATACCTCTGTGTACACCAATAAGCAATTACACTTCGGACACTATAGCAATGTTCAACGGCGACATCGACGACATGTTATCCGATGACGCCATTTTGACAAGTGACATTTTGAAAAGGCGCGAAACACCCGCCATCTTGTCTGCACAGAGTTATAAAGCCGCAATGACACGAATGGCAACGACGCGAATGTTAAGAAGATCTCCAATAGAGACATACAAAAATAGAATTTTTAGAGTTAATAGACTTTTAAGGAGAGATACGGAGAGATAATTATGTGGGATATAGTAAAACTTTTGGTTTAGTTATGCTAAGATGTTCATTTTAGTTTTGTTTTTTATATTTCTAAACTATGCGAGTTCCTTCAAATTGTATGTAATAATGAGGTTATAATATTTATAAAATATTATTCCAATATTGATTGTATATGATTAGATACTAATTTAATTTCCTATATATTTTAAATTTATAAAATGTCCAAAAAAGCCACTAGTTCCCAAATTTTTTTTTAAATTTTATTTAATTATTTTATAATAATATGCATTATTACTAAATTCATTACAAAAAAACATTTTAAAATTACAAATAAAAGTATTATAATGAAAGAGTTAAAGCATTTCTTAAATTTTATTTTAAATTGAACATACATTTTATATTAAAGGATTTGACTAAAGAGACTAAATCGATAGTTTTTATTACTATTCTATAAGTAGGTAAAAAATTATTTGTATAATAATTTTAACGTTGTTACCTCTGAATTTTTCTTATTTTCTTTTTGTCATAGATGTAACTAGAATTTGGTGTAAGGCAAAAAAATAGCATATACAAAAAAAAACAAATATTCCTCAAATGCTCAGCTCTCTATTGCAAAACCTAGTTACTTTTATGTCATTTATTAAATTATAGTATTTGTAAATAAAATACGCTTCGCCAAAGATATTAATTAGAATACCTGTTAAATAGTCTTTATATTTATCTAGATAATAATTACAATGATTAAGTAAACAAATGCAATTTTTAAAATAGTAGGTATTGCGTAAATATAATTCTTATTAATAAAAAAAAATGCTAGAACTACACAGCGCACAAATTTGGAACAATTTTTGATCGATCCTATTGCAATGTTTTAGGTCATGGACGATAACATTTTAAATTAATAAATTTATAACAAATTCATTTTTAGGCAAATCCTCCACTAAACACGTTAGTTAAATTAATCCAATATATATTTCTAATAATAATGAAATCTTCAGTACTCATTCGTGACCTAATATTATTAAAAATATGCATATCAAATAAATCGCATATCTAAACATACTTCAATAAAAATTTTCAAAAATCAAAAGCAATGTCGCGTTTTGAACATGTATAGATTTTCCTATCTAATTATAATAATTCTGTTCTCTACGATGCATATAATTGCGGAAAAAAATATTAAAAATAAATAAATATATATAATGTATAAGTTGTTTCATTACTTTGTTCAATCATGTAACATTAAATGAAATGTGCGACAAAAAATTTTGGCGGCGTTGAGCTCTATCAGTCAACATGCAATGTCTTAATTTCTAGCGGAAAGTGACGAACGAAGTAGCTGGACACTATGTTCTCTTCACTTTTACTTCACGAACACTAGACTATCCTGCTATGCGGGAAAAAGCGTGAAGTTGTAAAAAACAAGCTCCTTGTTATAATGTCAAAAATTTAATAAATCAACATTGTATGCTCAACAATGTACAATCAATATTGAACATTGTTGAGCTCTTTCATTTTCGCGATTATTCCACATTTTGTAATGAAACTATTTTAACCGGATTAATCGCGTATAATTTTGGTATTCGAAAATCACGGACTACTGTAAAGTGTTCGAAACTTAGGGTTCTAAATGTATTTTTGAATACCAAAATTATACGCGATTAATCCGGTTAAAATAGTTTCATTTCAATATTGTTGAGCTGTTCTTAAATAAAAGTTCGTATAAATGTAAGTCTTCGTATTGAACAACGCCACAACCTGTTGGAATCTCGAAAATCAACCATTATCTTGTGATAAGAACATCGAACGGTGGGAATTGAATGTAACACTTAGATATGGAATGCTAAAACTATCCTTAAAATCTGATTTAGGTCATACCGAGCTGTCCCTGTTTGATTACATGAAAAAGTTATTGATAACATTGTAAAGTAGTTACAATGAAAGTGGAGAAAAGCTAACACTAAAAAAGTATTTTAAACTAATTCAGGTTAAGTCTCTCTTATTGCCTTGCAATGACCGTGGGATAGTAAAATTAAACAAAAGCAAAAAACCTAAAATAGAACAAACTTCAAGTATATTTAACATTTTCTTAACATTTTTTAAAGTGTTATTCGCACACTAAGGAAATTGAAAAAGACATATTTAGAAAATGTATAAAAATTTTAACGCAGCGGGATTTGACCTCTTGAAACCCGTTCAAGCGCGTCGACAGCTAAGCCGACAGCAGCTATGCGTTCTACGTCCAGCTACGTTGGTTTTCAAGAGGCGCGGGTTCAAATCCCGCTGCGTTCAAATATTTATACGTTTTCTAAATATGTCTTTTTTGTATTTAACATTTTAAAGTGCTATGCACACACTTAGGATATTAAAAAACATTTTTTATAAAACGTATAAAGATTTGGCTAAGTGGTAAGAGGGCTTGGACGGTTTCCTAGACGCCCAAATTTGAATCCCACCGTGTTTAAATTTTTACACATTTACTAGAAAAGTTTTAAATAAATCAAGTAACTTATAATTTATCTATTAATAAATTACTTGGTGGAACAGCATATTAGGTTCATACGAGTACATAAACATCAATATTCTACAAGAAGCCATGGATATCGATAATGTGTTAACTTGGTGCAGACTTCTTTGCAAACCGTATTAGTGCATGGTCGCTAATTACGGCATCCTCGATGCTGCAGGCATTCGAGCAAACCTGATTGGTATTATACTTACATCTAAAACTAAGCATAAGGTAAAATAACAATTAACTAAATAATTTAATAATAATTTGAAAAGAGTATTAATATTTTGAATTTAATATCAATTATTGGTTGTTATTCGGATGTCAATTGCCGTCGTGACGTAGTTGAAATGTATCGAGCTGCATTTGTTATATATTTAAATGATTTCGTTTAAAGCCAGGTAGGCTGATAAAGTTCGATGTCGGGTTCCGCGTCTCTACATGCAATGTTTTTGTGATAAATGGAAAACGAATTTTTTATTGAGCTCTAATTGCATAATTAGACCTTTATTCGAATATAGAGTAAATACAAAATTCAGCTTAAAACTCTTAACTTCTATATATCTTTGTACTACGATTTTTAGGCATAAAAATATTTACAATTGAGAAATCCCAAGTCTTAGAATAACGTTCTTTTAATTTATAAACTCTGTAATAACTATGTCTATAAGGCTGTAAACAACTTATGTATATTCAAAATAAGCGAATGCAATCTGACCTTAGGTACTTTAAATTGGTAAACGATGAGCGACCAAGCCTTTACATATTGGCGTAATGTAGGCAGATTTAAATACTTGTATAATTTAACATAACTTAAATTTTATATTTCAAGTACTAATGTACTCGCGATTTTTACACTAATACTAAAAATACTAATATTATATTATCATGGTCTTGTGGTATTATAATATGTGTTACATATGAAACAATATTATTTTTTAAAATTTATTCATGTAATGAATATGTAAATATTATAGTACTTACATGCTCCACAAAAAATCTATACAAGCAAATGTCATAAGAATTATATATTATATATTTACCCACCATATTATAGTCTTTTTAATAAAATAATATTGTATCTGTTATAACAATTCAGTTTTAGTCATTAAAATTTATTATAAAATGTTTTTTTAAAGTGTTAATCGTACCACTTAGGAAATTGAAAAAGACATATTTAGAAAACGTATAGAATTTGGCTGGAACGGCTTTGGAAAACCGTTCAAGAGGCGCTTGGCTTTATATAATTTATTTTGCCATTTTTGTTTTTATTTTATGTATATGAGGAACTATACGTATCATTATATAAAACTTTTGAATAAATGAATTTTAAATCACAGGATGCAACCCCAGAACCGGGCTAATAACCAATACAGTTTGAGAAGTCAAGTAAGTATGTCTATTCAAATCATAATGTTACGAGTCTAATAATAATATTAATATACATTACTTGTTTGAAAAGAAAAGAAGTGATCATTTGCACATAAAATAAGCAATGTATTTTAAAAAACATACCTAATTGCCGGTTTTTAAATTACCTGTTGTCTAATAAAACAATCTGTATATTGTACATTACGCGTTTTTAAAGCACCGAAAATGTACTTCTCATACAAAACACGCAATGCGTACAAAACATAGATGATAAACTAAATTTTAAAATGCAGTAAGGAGTTATGTCAAACTCCAGTTCAGTTTGCCGCGCACCGCGACATGAAAGTGACGTGTGACAGACAAGTCATTTAATAAAAAAAAAAAAGTGCGAAATAAAAAAAACTAAATTAGTGATTTAATTCTGTGAAACAAAGTGTAGTGATGTGTTTCATAGAGTAAAGAGATTTAAGGTATTTTTTTTTTTTTTTCAATATTAAACTTAAGTTATTGTTATCTTGACTTTGGTTATTGATGACACGAAACATTTAGAAACCAAGGCTGTAGGAAGCATTGTTTATGCCTTAAGCTGGTGTATTTTAAAACTATAATTGACTTGTTAATCATTGAAACGTTACAAAAGTGATTTAACATAAACTATTTCTATAATTAAATTACTTCTGAGATAAATTGCCACTTATGCATCTCTTAGATATTATTATATACCTACGTCTGGTTTAGAAAACTGTTTTGGAAAATTTAAAACAATTTCACAAGCTTTATATTGTTTTATTAGGTGTCTATGAGCATATACTTATAATGAGCTGAAATCCTGCTATTTTCGAAATTTTAAACAGAATTTGAATATGGAATAAAAATAATTTTAATGTTTAGTGTGAGAACTATGTTATAATATTAGTATCTATCAAATGAAAGTCATTATTTTAGTTTTAACCAGCTGTGCCAGCGACTTCGTCCGCGTGGACTTCTCAAACAAAGCATTAGTTACTCCTTATAACATGATGATGACAAAAATACGAATACGAAAAAACAGACAGACAGACAGTGATAAATGTTGTTTTGGTATACGAACCGTGTATGTATGCATAATGCATTTAGTAAAAATTGATTACTTTAATTTTACAAACAGACACTCGAATTTTATTTATTTGTATAGATGTACAAGTTACTCATCACAAACACTTCAAAACGGGCTATATCACTTATATGATATGGATAGTCCATCACTTATATTAAGAGATATTATCGAATACGATATTAAGAGTCTTCGGCTATATGACACCACTACCTAATTGTAGATTTGAGTAATTTTACATACATACATATATATATAAAAAAAAAAAAAAAAAAAAAAAAAAAAAAAAAAAAAAAAAAAAAAAAAAAAAAAAAAAAAAAAAAAAAAAAAAAAAAAAAAAAAAAAAAAAAAAAAAAAAATATGTATGTATTAATTAAAACTTGTCTTTATATCGTAATTTTTACTACTATACTAGACAATATATTCAAACAACACAAAACATTAAATATTATCAATATAAGGTATATGAAACGCGTTTAGAAGTTTCGCGAATTCCGACCTACCTGGACTTTACCCCATACGGCAATTACTTTAAAAGGTTTTACGACCGAGATCCTTTCCTTGAAATTTAACTCAAAATTTGAATCATAAATCTTGTTTCTTTTTCTACTTTTATGAAAGTAAGAGTCAGTAGCTAGTGTGTAGTGACAAATCACTTTGTTATTTGCAATCAATAGTCACTTCCTGTTGGGAAATGGTTTTTAACGATACTCCTTATCAGAATCGGTCTAGCATCCACATTGGTATGGCAGTGGCGAATTGTGTATTTTTTGTAAAGGTAAGACGGCGGCGGTAATAATAATCATATTAAGAATCTAAATAATAAAAGAAGAATATGCCGTTTAGTTTACCAAGTTAATTTGGTACATTTTGGTTTGCATGTAAAAAAACACTAATTATAAGTAACGAATTTGTAATTTGAAATTGTATTTTATGTTGAAATTGTCTTGAATGAAATTGAATGAAAACGATTTTTGTAGCTATTCTTAACATTTTAAAGTTTTATTCACACACCAAATAGAAAAATGGAAATTGAAAGCCGTCCAAGTCGTCGTCTTGGACGGTTTCCAAGCGGTGCGGGTTCGAATCCCGCTGCGTTAAAAATTATATACGTTTTCTAAAAATGATTTTCGATTATTGTAGCTGTCTTGTTAGGTTATATTAATTAAATAATTAATTATTTATTTATCTATTGTAATATACATACGATAAGTCTGTGGGGATTGCGTTTATGGACAATTCGCCATTGCTGTATAGCCAGCTTAATGCTCTAAAGCGTGCACTGTTTAAAACCATATCCACTCAAGAAAACCTAAAGAAGTTTTACTCATTAGTATTTCAAAAGTACTTCTATATATGGTACATACGAGATATATCTTGTTGTCAGCGCCTTAGTGTTGCAGTCTTAGAATATATCAGACTCTTGAGCATACAATTTTAGGCCAAGTTGTAAAATAACAAATATAATCTCAGCAGGGCTTTCTACTGAGCCGGTGGTAGCCTGTAGCCTATTCCTGTAGGACTGACAGTACGGATATTCACATTTTTTAACATTTTAAAGTGTTCAGCAGGATTCGAAGCCGCGCCTCTTGGACGGTTCCCAAGAGGCGCGTGTTCGAATTCTGCAGCGTTCAAATTTGTATACGTTTTCTAAATTTGTTTTCGATATTCACATGTTAACTTACCATTTGAAATTGCTAGTAATAGCCTATTTGTATAAAGAATATTGTAAAGTTGTTAAAAGGCTATTAGATCCCGTGTCCCCGAGTTATGCAAAGAAGGCTTGAGAGTTATATATATATATATATATATATATATGCATCACCTTCACACTACAGGGAAGGCAGAGACGGAGACCAAAACTTAATATGCTTTTGAACCTTGAGTTATCACTAACTTTTAGTTCCAATTAACTCAAAAGTTTTAGTTATTTCATTATAGGCCATCGTGGCGCAGTGGCACAGCGACAGAATGTAAGCGCAGTGGTTGTGGGTCCAATGCCCGCTCAAGAGAAGTATTTATATTTAAAAGATATTTGCTCATTTCCGCTCTTTTATTACCACTCGCCTCGCAATGTCTCCAATTGGGGCAAGAAGCGGAGTCTTGATATAAGGTTCGCTCGTCTAGCTTACTATATAAAAGCTCGAAAGTATAAGTTAAAGATACATATGTCTATTTAAACGCTTCAAGAAAAGCAAATACACGCATAACTTACTCAGTTAATTTCGTATTACTTTAATTAAAGGTCGTAGGTTCGATCTTGACTCCTGTATGAATTAAATTAATTCAAACAGAAGCTTCATGCTCCGCCGTGCGTGACTGAAGTTAGTTTTATGCGTCGAATATAATATTGTGAATTTATTATATGTACTTATTTCTTGTGCACACACTTTGCTTGCTTTTTACTTAGAATAGGTAAAGCGAGCGAAATATAAGCTCTCCGTTTTAGGTTTTACTAAATTGAAATGAGTTCTTTTATGATCAATGTCTCGAATTCGGATGGAGAATGGAGAACCGAGTGTTAAAGCACTAGGTTCTCTCTGACTGCCCTGGTATGCGGGATAAATCGGGAAGTAGTTACAAGTTCAACGGAGAAGCTTAATTTACTGCAAAACACTTGTTTATAAATAATAAGTACAGTGTTAAGCTCCAGACATCCTCGTATATATATATATATATATATATATATATTATCGAAACCTTTCTTTTGATTCGTTAGACGATGTTTGTCAGTTTTTGACTTGTCTATGGAAATAAATAAGAATCCGTGGGCGTTCTCTGCGCCGCTTTAATATTTATTACGTAGAAACATAAAGAAACAATTTATACACATTTTGAATTTAATTTATTGGTACGACTCTTGGTATTTTTAATTTTTAAAGTGTTAATCTGGCACTTAGGAAATTGAGAAACATAATTTTAGAAAACGTATAACAATTTGAACGCAGCGGGATTCGAATACCCCGCCTCTTGAAAACCATCCAAGAGCTCCGACCGCTAAGCGATGCGTTCTACATCCAGCTGCGTCGAAATTTTTATACGCCTATTACAATTTACTTTTATCTTCTTTGAGGCGCGGGTTCGAATGCCGCTGCGTTCAAATTTTTATACGTTTTCTAAAAATATGCTTTTCAATTTCCTAAGACGAAAGTACTAATAACGATTAAGTCCCCCTCCCCCTTATTGTAAGAAAACATAAGATAAAATCGACAAGGGGTCATTTAATTCGACTTACATAATAAATAGTGGTGTTAAATATAAGTCGCTTAAACGTTATATAACTTTTTGTCTTCTATTTAATTGAGTATATGTATATATATATATATATATGTCGTGGTTATATCGCAGACTTGATGACTTTATAAAATGATCAAGCATATCACGAAATGAGACATATTTAGAAAACGTATAATTTTTTTTTTAAATTCAATTTCCTTAGTGTGGGAATAACACTTTAAAAATGTTAATAAAATGTATATCAAGAAATGGTCTTATTTCAAGAAAACAGAATAAAAAAATTTTCGAATTGACACATACCCTCGGTTTTAGTAAGTAATTATGTTTTATGAACATCTTATTTTACGATATGGCCAAACGTCTATGGCATAATCATTGAAATGTTAACAATTTTATGATATAGTCTTATTAAATTGGCCATTTCATAAATTCCTCTATTCCACCATATAGCCACGACATATACATATACGTATCTTTAAAATGACCTTGCTACAGACTATACAAATTAAAAGTAATCATTTTCATTACTTATAATGTTTTTTAGATGATTTTTTGACGTCTCATCCGGGTTTTAATATCGCTTAATATTTGCAAAAACATTAAATATAAATACAAGGTTCTCTTAGTATATTATATATATATTTAGTTTGATACAATTATAGACTAGAGTGTTGTAAAATTTTATATAATATTTTCCAAATACACGCTTCTATCTGCATTTTATTGTAGACAGACAGAAACTACGGTCAATAGATCCCGTTCCTTTATCCACTTTTCATATGAATTCGAGATCCGTGTTTTGTCTTGCCAGAGCGGAAAAACGAAAATGATTTAAAAATAATTCCTCCCGAGTGTGAATCGAACCCACAGCTAATTGTGTTTGCAGATAGATGTCGCGCTGCGCCACGATAATTTGAAAATATTTTAGGATTTATAAAAATATATCCTTTTGTATTGATTGTAATAGAAATATTTAAGCTTCACGCATCTACATACAAATCAACCTAGGATCAAGAAATTCCGTTCTCCCCATTTAAATAATGAAAAGAAATAAGACTGAAGAATAACACGAAGTTGAAAGAGACATATTTGGAAAACGTATAAAAATTTAAACGTAGCGGGGAATTTGAACGCATGGTTTAGCGGTCAGAGCACTTGAACGGTGTTCAAGAGGCGCGGGTTAAGTCCCGCTGCGTTCAAATTTCTGAGAACAAGGCAAGAATTTAATTCTCAGTACATAGTCAATGGAAATAGTATGTCATAAAGTCTACACAAACGGAGTCGCGGTCATTAAGCCAATAATACGCGGATGAGGTAGCGTGCAACAGCTAGTCAATTATATTTATCTGCTTGCTCTATATAGGTGTTAATACAACTACTAGATTAGGTACAAGAGGTTGTATACTTAAGATAATTACAGTTCCAATAGATATAAGGAAACTATGTTTCCAGGTTTAGAATAACAGTTGCAATTAAGTTAATATTTAAATGGTTTTTTTGTGACGCACTTAAAACGTGTATACACGTTAGATGTGAGTTCGAATCCATGTGATAGAATAAATGTATTTCATATTAGGCTCTATCTTCTAGAGACTATTATAAAGCATTCAGACAGCGTCTGGCTGTTCAAGCATATGGTCGTGGGTTCAATTTCCACTCGGAGAAATGGTGTTTTAATTATTTTGATTTCTCCGCTCTGGTAAAACGGCGGTTGTGTTCCGCCATTTCAAACACAATGTATCGGTTTCGTACGGTGAGTGGAGAACGGAGTGTGTCGACACTAGGTTCTCTGGGAATAAGCTGGCTGTAAAAATATTTTAGTATTAATAAAACGTTTATTCTTAATTAGTTTTAAATAAAAAAAATATATAACAACTAAATATTCTATACCTAATACTTATTTATACAAATAAATAAAATTCTATTGTCTGTTTCTAATATTAAAATAAAGCTTTTTACTAAATGCATATATATGTTTGTATAAATGGTTAATATACCAAAATAACAACTTTTACCATTTTTGTCTATTGGCAAATCTCTGGAATTTTCCTGTTTCGGCTAATCTCTGGAATGGCTGTACCGATTATGATGGGACTTCCACTGGCAGTTTAGATTTAAGAAAAAGTAACTTATGCTACGTTTATTTTAGAACTCCACGCGGACGAAGCCGGGGGCACAGCGTGTTTACAATAAAAATAGGCAACCCATCCACTTAATGTTTTAACTAACGTAGCCTAACCTGCGTCAATGGTCGTATCCATTATGCATATTAATATAACATTATTACCTGTTTTGTTTCGCTAGAGGAGCATTAAGACGCTATTGTCTTTAGACCTTGAAGTGTCTATATATTACACTTTTTTACTAGAACTTTATTTGAGTTTGCCTGTAAAAAAAATGTATCAAAAATTGAAATATTTATAAAATAGTTAATACAATGTGAAGTAAAATAATTTTGTAAATTTAAAAAATATATTTATTGTTTGACAATTCGCCTTTATCTATGTATTATATAAGAAAAGCTTGTAGCGATATTTTGACGAGCCTCTTCTCATCCGATTTGCATTAAAATTGGCATATATCCGAATCCGATGACAATGCAATATGTTCAAAGGATGAACCTGATACCCTTACCCACATTACCAGGGTGATAAAAAATATTTTAAACGTATCCTTTTATAGTTTCTTTGCCGTGGTGGCGCAGTGACGACGTCTGACTGTATACACGATGGTCGCGAGATCAAGTCCCACGGAAGAACGATTATATTTCAATTATTTTGATTTCTCCGCTCTAGTGACAAATTCAAATTCAAAATATCCTTTATTCAAATAGATTTTTGCAAGCACTTTTAAATCGTCGAAGGAACACCGGCTCTGAAGGCAGTTCCGCTGAGAAGAGCCGGCGAGAAACTCAAGACAGACAAGATAAACTCAACCCACAATGTCTCAGATTCGGCACACTCCATTCTCCATTTCCTATTCAATTTTAGCATTAATTTATTATCTTTAAAATATTGATATTTTTTTGCACATTTTAATTTATAACTATATTTTCCCACAAAAATGTACGTAGCGGGATTTGAATTCACTTCGTATTAAAGCACGCATTCAAGCGCTTAACCAATTAGTCTATAGTCTTAAACGATCACATTCTACCGTATTGTAAAATTTGTATACTTTAAAAAATATAATGGAATTTTGTACAGGCCTATTATAAATAATTATTATTATGCCTTAACAGATGATTGATACGAGTGCAATTTAAAAAAAAAGCAATACCATATAGACACTTATTTTTATTTACAATAAAACCGAACTCCTCACCATTTGTCATAAATAACCACTGTACTATACGATCTTTGTCCAAAGTTTCTAAGATAATGTGAAACACTCTTTAAGTATTTAAGTATTCAAAGAGCTCATCTAAGACCAGCCTTGAACTTAACGCCAAGTCTTAAGTCTTGTAAGTCATTTAATTGCCATGGCCTTGGACATCTAATGAGTAAAAAACGTGTGGAACAACAACAATTCTATTTTAGTTAATTATATCTTTTTATATGTATTTTTTGTAATTATGGCGTAAATGAGATAATATTATTTGAATTATTTATAAGAAGCTAAGTTTTTAAAATTTTTTATAATTTACCAGTTGTTGCCCGCAACTTTGAATCATCAATGAAACATGAAATCAAATTCCTATAGGAATTTTGCCAAATCCTCTTTTAGTGCTCTCCCAATGCATAAGAGGAAACAAAAGACACTCCGTACTCGACTTTCCATTCCGAAGGTATCATAGCGGTTAAATGAAAATATTTTAAACATAATAATTCACCCGAGTTTGAATCGAACCAACAACCAATCACGTTTGTAGTCAGACGCTTTTCTACTGCGTTTACCACTAATTTAAATATTATATATATATATATATATATATATATATATGTACTATGTGTACAATACTTTCATAACATAAATTTGCCCATAATAAAAACCATAATTGTCAATTTTTCAAGTGTTGAATACACTAATTTATTACAGTAAGGTACGACACATGATGATATCTATTAATTTCTATTTTTTTTATACAATAATTTTCCTTATATTCTAGTATAGAGTACACATATTTTTAAAGTTATGTTCAAACACTTAGAATAAAAAAAATATAAAAAAAACGGAACATAGCAGGCTGCGAACCCACACTTCTGGAAAGCCGTACAAGTGCTCCAGCCAAGCTATACGTTCTTATACGCTAGTTACGCTTATTTTCGTTGTAAGCATCTCTGTTATGTTGAAAAGAAATCACTTGGTACAAGAGATTGTTATTTATTAATCCATATAATATAAATGCGAAAGCAAGTCTGCGTGTCTGTCTGTCTGTGACGTTGTCACAGTCAAACCGCTGAACCGATTGTGCTGAAATTTTATATAGAGATACTTGTGGGTCTTGGAACTAAACATAGGCTTTTTCCCATTTTTTTTTTATTTTAGTTTTTCCAAGAGTTCCATTGTTTTACGAAAAGGCTGCCGAAAATACGAAACTGCTATAGTTTACGAAGGCGAAACCGCGAGTGTGTCGCTAGTATTTTAATACTTATAAAGCTTTTTTTTAGAAAACGTATAAAAACGTATAAATTTGAACGCAGCGGTATTCTAAACCGCGCCTCTTGGAAACCTTCCAAGCGCTCTGACCGCTAAGACATGCGTTCTACATCCAGATACATCAAAATTCTTGTACGCTTATTACAACTTATTTTTGTTGTTTAATATATAAATGTTAAAAATGTACTTTTAAAACGTTATTTACACAATTAGAATAAAAAAAGGGAGTACCGATGGCAAAGAAACGATAGTTAATCTAATGACAAGTGATGGTCTAAAATTTTCATTAATATTCGATAGATAGATGTGGGTAATATAAAGCATGTTAAGTAAAAGTATGCTTGTAACTGAATACTTTCAGTTAGTAACGGGGTGCTAGTTTTAAATATAACCATTTTTATGTAAATGCTTTATAATCGAGCAAAAAAGCTAGTTATTTCATTATAATTTTAAAGTGAATCATAGAAAAGAAAGAAAATTAACACGCGAGGTCGTCCATCGTAACTCGTGGCGAGGACGATCGCTTGCAGTCGCACAGCGTGACCGACGTCAAACACGTGACCGGAGTACTTAGTAAATATGCGTTTCTAGGATCCGTTTGAAAGGAACGCTTTAAAACCGTTGACATTTTGTAAATGATAAATTCATTATAGTTTGTTTACATTTGTCCATTTTTTACATTCAATATATTAATTAACTCATATATTATTATAAATCAAGGCGTTATGAAGCTATCGTGGCACAGTGGGACAGCTGACTGTAAGCGCGTTTGGTTTTGGGCTCAATTCTCACTCGGAGGAATGATTATATTTAATTTTTTATTCTTTTCTCCGCTTTGGTAACTGAGACCAAGTGCGGCGTCGAGTTTCGCCACTCAACACTCAATGGCTGGATTTCGGACGGAAATATATGGTTCCTTGACACAAACGACATCTATCTATTCATATAACAATAATGTAACTGATCGTTATATATATTAAAAACTATATTATTAGGGGCATTTTTCAATGTAATAGAACCTAAAACGATGATTCAAAATTTTTTACTGTTTGTCCATGCATTCGTTCACGTTAATTTCAGAAACGGCTTAACCGATTTAAATGCAGTTTTGAGTATTGTATTTATGGTAAGCTTCCCTCCATGCAGTGTAAGTATATTTTATTATTATCGGTTCATAAATCAAAAAGTTACGACAATTTAAATTATACATTTGTGATTATGTCTGAAATAGAAGTTTGTGATTTAAGAAAGAATGTGGGCGGGCGCAATAATGAAATATTTGAGTCGTGTAGCTTACGTAGGCAAAGCCGCGAGCGGGTCGCTAGTTAAACATATGTCCATATGCATTGACTCTAATCTCTTGCATATTTATATTTTACTGACGACCAGACTAGATAGAACGCATGGCTTAGCGGTCAGAGCGCTTCGACAGTTTCCAATTGATAAATGCCCCCAAAACAATATATATATTTTTTCTATATATTTCATGTACAGACAGCAATCAGATATATTTTTATAATATGTATAGATTTACAGAAGCTTTAGGTTAGAAGGACTTACTATTTCCATGTAATTATTATCATAGTCCGGAAATAAGTTATTTTACGCTACAAAGTCAAGGCTAGCGCACCGATGGCGTGTGACATTTGTTTTTGTTGTGTATTTTTTATCTGTTATTTTCGTAAATAGATTAAAAATTAGCACGAGGTTAACTGTCAATGTGGGTTCTTTTTTTATTTATTTTTATCAATCTATCAATAAACTCCAGATGTATAAGACTAGAACATATGGTAGACTCTTTATAGACTAGCAAACAGACGAATTCATTTAAAACGGTATTTTGTATTTGGATAAATGTATATAATTTAAACATGATCATTCCCATTCCCATTCGAGTGGTAATCGAACCCACAGCAATCGCGTAAGGAATATATAATAAATTAAACTTTCATTTTACTTTTATCATTCAAGCTTAAAATGCCTGCCATTAGGAACTAACTGCCATATCCTAGGTTTTTAACATTAGAGAAACAATGCGTGAAGTTCTCACAGTATTAGACATTAATATGCTAATGAGTTAAATGGCATTTGGCTGTAAAGTGTAGTTCCTTGATCTTGGAATAAATCAATTAACATATAGCGGTTAGTTTAGAATTGTGGCCTCAGAAAGAAATTAAGCTCACTTTATTTCGGCATTTTATGAAAAATCTTAAGAGTTTTGGTTGTAACCTCACGCATAGGTGTATGAAAGTGAAGTGAAAGAGTCTGAAAGAACCTAGACACCTTGTCCTCCATTTCCCACCGGAAATCGAGACATGACGTGTGCGTGGCGGAACTCAACTCTGCGCTTTGTTCTACCAATGCGTAGAAATGAATATAATTTAAATACAGTATGTAATGGGTTATGAATATAGCTTTTTAACTAAAAAATTAAACCCACAGTAACACAGTGAAATCGATAAGTAAATACGCGATCATCGCTTATTTTTAGACACTTAGGCCTCAAAGTGAGAATTTTCAGTTTAAAATTTTTCTATTAAAAAATATTATCAAAATTGTTCTACTTTGTTAAAACTTTTCTCCTCATCATCTGTTTTTTTCTCGGTTAATAACAACACGCGACGTAGAAATCGAACACGTTACCAACTGTGTACTGTTGAAAACTGGTTGTTAAATTTTTTTTTAATTGCATACATACAAACATACACATACAAACATATATACTTGTAGACTTATTCTATTATTTCCATTAAACAAACATTAATGGTAAAAAAAAAATCGAATTTATTTTAAACTAGCGACCCGCTCTCGGCTTCGCCTGCGTCTATAACTAACTCTTCATATATTTCCCCACCTGCGTTCCCACTTAAATAATAAACTTTACTTAAATTCATAATTTACATTGTAATTGAAACCTTTTATTTATGCACGGATTAAAATAAACTAAACACTAAATGTTAACTAAAGCTTACCAAAATACAATAGTCAAAACTGCATTTAAATCGGTTCAGCCATTTCGGAGATTAAATTGCACAAACTATTTTTCTTATATATCTTCCATGTACAGACAGCAATCAGTAACATTTTTGCTATATGTATTGATATACATGAGCCTTAGTTCAGTCCAGGCGTTGAAATTTTTTACCCCATATTTTACCGTAAGAAGCCCAAGTCTTCCGTTCATGTATGGAAACATCCGACCTGGATGTGGTCAGTGTTAATAGGTCATTTATGATATCATAGAGTTTTTATCGTGTGGCCAAGATATAGGATATACACGCTATTTAATTTTGAATTGCTAAACTATAATATTTATTTAGTTTTATTGCAGCGACATATTAAGTTATTAAGTGATTCATAGGTAAAATATTTAGAAACGTATGAAAAATTTAAACGTAGCAAGTTTCGAACCCGCGCCTCTTGACAACCGTCCCAGTACTCTAGCCAATTAAGCTGTATGTTCTTGTCGAGCTACTTCGAATCTCAGTTCAAGGGTTTATATATATATAAGTTTTTATATTTTTTACTTTTATAATAAATTGAGGTCATCGTGGCGCGTTGGGACAGCGTCTAACTACAAACGCGGTTGGTGGCGGGTTCGAATCTCACTCGGTGGAATGATCATAGTTTAATTATTTTCATTTCCCTGCTTTGATGATCAAGACCAAACGTGGCGTTTAGCTCCGCCACTCAACACGCAGACTTGTATTCGGGCGGAAAGTGGAGAATGAAGTGTCATGACACTCCATTCTCCACTTTCCGCCCGAATCTGAATCTGAATACCCTGTTGCACGGGGAAAAGACTGAAACTGACTATAGTTGTAAAAATATTATTGGCAGCAAAACAATTTTTTTTAGCCACCACTTTGTTAAATATTACTTCTATTAAAAATTCAAACAACATTATTTTTTATGTGAATATATATATTTTTTATTATTACCTACATTTTTTATTAAGCTGTAAATTACTAGGATACAAGCATAAAAAATAAAACTATAAAATAAAAAAAACTATGTTGCCAGTTATATAATTTTAAAATGTTTTATTTAAAAACATTTTATTTTTACATTAATACTTTTTATTGCTTGTTTTTATGAAAGGCTATAAGTCAGTTTCAAATTAAAACAGAATATAAGCATAAAATGAATATTGCTTATTTAAAACAAAATATTATATAATATTTGACGTCGTAAATGTAAAACTAAGTAAAATAAAAAAAAATAGCTAGCACCTAGCTTCAGTTCTGAATAACCATATACATTATTATAAGTTAACAATAAAAAAAAAACCAAACGATGATAAGGAAGACAAGTTTATAAAACACGTGTCGGTATAATATGTATATAAAAAAATACATCATAAACGTCAATTTGACAATAGAATACAACAGAACTGTTATAACTTTGTCTATTGTTATAAGTATAAGGTATCAATTAACTATATTATTAAAAAAAAGAAATAAGAAACAGATAATAAAAATCTTAATCCCATTCTCTCTATGGTGACAAGAAAACGGCCATTGGCCATTGTTTCGGATTCGGGCGGAAAGTGAAGACCGAAGTGTCAAGTCATTTTTTATTATTTCCTCTACCATCTATATAGCATTTGTAATTAAAAAAAAATAACAGAAATTAAAAACCACGCCATCTTAGATTAAATTACACGACACGTCCTCTAACTCCGCTCAAATAATTTCTATGGAAGGAAGTACGGAAGAAATCTTGTTAACATGAAAAAAAAAAAACAAGTACACGCATTAAGGAGTATGGGTACCAGGATACCATAAAAGTGGAGGAAGCGGTATGTGTCGTATTAAGCGTGCGTGCGATGCGTCATGCACGGCCAGTTGTAGGGTTATCTATACTGTTTTCTTTTTTAATTCGTTTTTATGTAAATTGTATATATTTTTTTTAAATTATGAATAAATTATCGCGTTGTAATATATGATTTGATCCCGTTACCTTCGTTTCGTGGAAGTTGATTGACATTATTGTACTTTTTATTCATATTAGGTGTTTCTAATGAAACTTCTGTATTCATTGATTATTAGTCTGTGTACTCTTCGATTAGTCTATGAGTGACAGGCAATGCACAGCCAAAAATACGGAGCGTAAAATGCAGAAATTTGGCGTGTAGGTTTCTTGGAAATTGTTGTGAATTTCCAGAAATTCCTACAGGAACAGGAAAGTGTGACGTGAGCGCAAGATGTTTTAAATTTCAAACTACAGAAAATGGAAATATTATTATACACAATGTCTGCACTAAGTCACGCAAAAAGAGATTGCTATTGTTTTGGCATACAATTCAATTTATAGCATGGAATTTTTGATAAGAAACAAAGTGAAATATATTAAACGTAATATATCCGTTTAAAACAGTTTCATTTAAGAATGAATTTCCCGCAAAGATAAATCAGAGACATTGCGTGTTAATGGACGGAACTCAACACTGCGCTAAGTCTTAGATACCAAAGCGGAGGAATAAACAAAATTTTAAACATAATTGTTTCCTAGAGTTGGCATCGAACCAACAATGAATCGCATTTACAGTTAAAAGCTGTCTCCCTACGCCACTATGGACTCAAAGTATTTTAATTTACATTTCTTTAACAAAATCAGATATAAAATTAATATTAAAATTATTCACAACCCAACCCTACATTCTTCACAGCCCACTTGCGCGTGCGCATCGATCGCACCCGTCTCTCTCACGCATTAGGTTATTATCATCTTTCTCTTTCATACCTAACTGTGTACATCTAAGAACAGTGGATATTGGAAAATCATAATATGTACTTTTTATACATTGAATTAATGTTTGATTTAGTTATGTAAAGCGGTTGGATGGTATCACGGTAATCCAGGGTTTAATTTCCGGTACGATTACCACGAGAAATTCAATATGTTGGTGGTATATCCGAATTATTTTCATTTCCCCGCCCTTGTAAATCAAAAGGCCTTAAGCTTCGCTATTTAACAGGCAATGTCTCGAATTCGGGTATATATCGATACATATATATTGATACATATCGGATATATATCGATACATATTAGTCAAATGAACCACATTGAAATTTTAAAATAATATTAAGTGAATATTGTTATAAAGAACTTCTATATTTTTGTTCTATGTCAGTAACAGTTAGCTGGCGGGAACGGCGCTGCGCTTTTGGGCGACTCGATATCGGAAATCCGTCACATGTTATATTAAGTATTCCAATCGACAAGTCATTATTTCTAAATCCTATATAATAGGGATTAAGCTCCTTAAGTAGTAAAGGCAAGGTAAGTTTAGGTAAATTAAAATAGCTGACTTTATATATTAAGATCTTTGATTTAATCTTCAATGTGGTCACAGGTCAGACCTCAGACCTCAGTCTAGGTGGCATTCGTCTGTCAGTTAATACAATCAAACAACCGCCAACGGTTTCTTAGTTGCCTCGTGTACTGCACTGGATTTTTGCAGAATGACCTGACTGTATCTTAGTCCTTGGTGTGGTAGGATTGAGACTTCAAAGTAAAGGACTACTGTAAAGTGTTCGAAACGTCGGGTTTTTTAAATGTATTTTCGTATATACGCGAACACGCGTATTTCGAATTTAAAAATATACGCGATTAATCTGGTTAAAAATAGTTAGAACTAAATTTGTATAGGATCAAGGCCTTAAATATTTTAACATAAGAGAAACAATGCGTGAAGTTCTCACAGAATTAAGCCCTGTCCCGAATGGGAATCGATCCCATAACGAGTAATGAGCATAATTTCATTATTTTAATTTCTCCGTTCTGGTATCTAAGATAAAGCGCGACTTTGAGTTCTGCCCCGCAACACTCAATATCTCAAATACGGGCAGAAACTACAGAACAGATTGTTATATATGCTAACGCGTAACAAAACATATTTTTCTATTGAAAAAGACATTTAGAAAACGTATAAAAATTTTAACGCAGCGGGATTTGAACCCGCGCCTCTTCGAACGGTTTTCAAGAGTTCAAATCCATTTCTAAATATGACTTTTTCAATTTCCTAAGTGTGCGAATAACACTTTAAAAAATGTTAAAAAAAAATATATATATATATTTTTCTATTTTAACAACAAGGCCATATGTATACATCCACTGTAACCTTAGAAATGAATTTCCTGGCTTTGAAGTCACCCCACGCGACCTTGCCCTACCCTAATGTAGATTTTGAATGAGTCAATTATTATTCTGTACAGCTGTGCTTTATTCACGGTAAAGATCGGAACATCACAAGAATGGTAAAATATTTTTTATTTATCTGAGTTTTTTCGGCCGCCAGTGAAACAACGTTGCACTAGTTCTGCTAGTCTACGCTGATGAATGTCTTGAATTCGGACGGAAAGAGGAGAACTGAGAGTTGTAGGTTTGTCTCTGCTTCCCACCTATGCAATATCTTAATCAAGCTTGAAAATGAATCAATATAATTTTTAATAGCAAATAAATTTCCAATGGCATATAAAGTTGAATAATAAAATACAAAAAGAAAGAATTCTTTTTCCATTTTTACAAATAATTGACTTGTGTTAATTTCATAACATACATGAGGAATTCGGATTTACGTGATTTGTCTAGGGAAGGAACTCTTTAGCTTTCCATGGTTTCATGCCAACATGGATTGTTAGCTAACGTAGGTGGGTAGCCATCGTGTCACAGAGAAAGGAGCTCGGGGCCAGTGCCTGGGACTTGCGACCCAAGTTTAGGTTTAAGGGGTCCCTTTAAAATGGGCATTAGCGCTCGACGCCACTATCCGAGCCTTTATCTCTGCCTAACCCAATTTTAAACATCCCACTAATGCCGCTTTTGAATGAAGTACGTGCTAGAAACGAGCTGATCACAGTCCTAGACAGGCCGGAATCTTTCAGTAGGTTATACAAAGATTTAGCTGATATACCTTTCGCGCTACTTCTACCGCATGTAAATTAAGTCTAAAGTCTGAACCAATCCTGGTAATTTCGTTCGAAGTTCGAGGTATTTTTTGACTTTAAAATTATGATCTTTTAGTAATGTTTGTTTCACACCGAATAATAATCTAGTAGTGAAGTCGTAATAACCATTATAATTTAAATAATGCGTCTGCCTTCGCTCAGTTTACAAGAGGCGCGTATCCCGCTGCGTTCAAAATTTTTAGAGGTTTTCTAAACACTTTTTGGAGTGTCAATCGCACACTTAGGAAATTAAATAAGATATATTTAGAAAATGTATAATAATATGAACGCAGCGGGATTTGAAGCCGCGCCTCATGAAAACCGTTCAAGCGCTCTAAGCCATGCGTTCTATATGCAACTACGTCGAAATTCTTATACGCTTATTATAAGTTGTTAGCACCTCTGTAGAGAGATTTTTACAAATTTCTGCTACCCAAAGATTATTCTACGAACAATCGTTTGGCAAGAGAGAATGCTATGCATTAAATATATTTTTTAACATCTAAAAACTGTTTTTCGATTTGTATAATGAATAAGACATTTTGTGAGAGAATATTTTGTTATTTTAAATACTTTCTTTTTCATAGTCAGATGATGATATGCGTTTTAACTTCGCTAAACTAAACTAAACTCGTGACGTGTCTCTTAAATGCGTAATAATAAAAAAAAAAACTAATTTAAATTATAATAAGCACTTATTATGCCCGACTTCTATATTCATTAATGAAAATTAAACATTATCTATTTGTATTTAGCTCATTGTCGTTCGCAAGGCTGTTATTTGTGGGTTGGTAAGAATTTATTTGCAAAGAACATAATTGAAGAACGCCTACTACTGTTTTGAATAAATTATATAATACCGTATATGTATATATAAATATATTTCATATTAAATAGAAAAAGAGAGGATTATTTATCCATTTTTACAAATAATTGAATTGATTCACTACTTTGTGTTAATTTCATAACATACATGAGAAATTCGGAGCTCAACGCCGTGATTTGTCTAACCAGAGAAGAGGAGGAACTCTTTAGCTTTCCATGGTTTCATGCATATTTATGTATAAGGAGTTTTATGTATTTATTTGTGATTTATTTTATTTTGATTTTTATTTTTTACACAATTTACCCTCAATTTTTAACTCATACACTTCCACAGGTTGACTGGAAGAGATCTCTTCTAGAGATAAGTCCACCCTTGTTATAACTTAATTGCTTTTAATTTGTATTTTTTGTTTTTTTTAATACAAAAAAGGATATATAATATATTGCCTTATTATATAAAAATCGTTCTCATATTTATTATGATAGTAATACGGTATGGTAAAGCTTTGAGCCTAATTTCAGCTTCATACCGTGTAACAGGGCAGCCAGAGAGTACCTAGGCATTTCGTTTTCCGTGTCTTTGCGTGTCTAGTGGCGGAACTAACCGCCGCGCTGTGCCTTAGGTTAGGCTTTAGTTGATTTTAATTGGGATTTTAATTTTGGTTTTATATTTAAAATCATATATATAGCTGATTTTAAATAAAGAGAAAATAATAATTAGCATTATGCCATTTTAATCTGCATTTAAGCGACCTTTCGTATATCTTCAAAAACTATATTTATATAATTTTACATACAGATAAAGTTACAATTGTTAAATAATAATAAAGTAAAATACTAAAATAATAAATAATATAAAGATTCCCCTGACTGGGAATCGAACCCACAACAAATCATGTTTACAGTCAGTCAGTCAGACGCTGTTCCACTACGCCACGATAGCCGTTTTGAACCGCTTTCTAAGAAATTAGGCAAAAATTTTGGTAATAATAAATTAGTAACACATTAAATTAATATTACACACTACCATGTGTTTGACATACACTTTTGTATTTATTTAAATATGTACATCAGTAGTATGTAATCAAGTCGTAAATGAATATGTAATAATAATTGTCATTGAAATTGGTTTAAATTTAAATTTTGATATTTAACTTCTTATCACTTTCAACAAATTTGGTTGCGCAATATCTCGGTTTTATAAGAAATTTACGCAATCTTTCTTTAGTAAACCCCTACACTTTCCAAGCTAAGGTAAGGATGGTATGCAATTTTGTACGTTATACTAAATTTTATCTTTTTTAGTCTAGTGGTTTTGTCTGTGCGTTGTCTGTGAATATTGAAACAGTTTTATATAGTTAGATTTTGTCCATCCTTTCATGGATGCTTTACATCACCATAATAAAAGACATTTGTGTGTTAAAGGTTACCTTATTATGAATTTTATATATGATAACACACCTTGAAAATTAAATGCTGGCTTCAGTCTATTTCGAAAGTATAATTGTCAGTAATTGTTAAATAGTCTAGCTAAATAATCTGCAAATTATATACTTTCCCCGGTTCGTCTCAGGTTCTTCTGTATAAACTGTTTGACGTTGAAAAACTGAAGCAACTTTTTCAATTTTAAACGAAATTATTTGACTTTGAAATTATAACAGTAAGATTTTATACTCTCCACTCTCTTATTTCTCCATGTGCGTAAAAAAGTGACTAAATCGAGTTAGTGAAATCGAAGTAATCAGGGTATGACTTAAAAGCTCATAATTGTCGGTCATTCATTATTGTGAAAGTAAATATGAATAATTAAATACAAACATATATGTTTGTGCCTTATCAGACTTTACTAAAAACTTGTATACTATAATATGAATGTACGAAAATTACAATGATTGTAAGAAACAGTTAAATTTTTGACACTCCCTTCTTCACGTCCAAAATCGAGACACTGCGACTGACTGACTGACTGTACTGTAATAAGCGTATAAGAATTTCGACGTAGCTTGATGTAAAACCACAGGGTGTAGCGGTCAAATTGCATCAACGGTTTTCAAGCGGCGCGGTTTCAAATCCCGCTGCTTTCAAATTTTTATACGTTTTCTAAATATATGTTTTTTAAATTTCCTAAGTGTGTGAATAACACTTTAAAGAAATCTTAAAAAACATCGTGTTTATGTTCTAATTAGCTAATGTATATCTAATATATAAATATGAAAATAAATAGACATATGAGAATTAAAAAAGCGACGATACAGCTTTGTTTGATTTGCTTCCTTACATTTATGAATTAAATATACGTTTTATTTTGGTGTAATTGGTTTTTAATTAAAAAAACTATTAGGGCTAACGTAGTGTAGCGCAAAGCCATATCTCGAAATTCATTGGAGGAACGTCTTAAATATTGTAACAAACACTGAGTGGATATTGAACCCATTAATTATGAATAAACAACTGTTGAAAGGAAGGAAAGGAAAAAAACGAAGGAAAATCACTGTAATAACAGGAAATTTAAAAATATAACCTTCCGGTATTTAAAGGCTTTTAATTCATTTTAAAATATTATAATACATTTTGCGCTATGAAAAGGTTGTAATAAACATATACAAATTAGTAAGGTATATCTCGTTTAAGAGAGATGAATAGACTCTCCACTCTTCTCGGTGTTTATAGATTTTGAGATCTACATTTATCCAGGTCGATTCGACATGGGTACCTTCAAAAAGCGCGTCTCTTTCCACCTTAAAGGCCGGCAACATCCCTGTAACTCCTCTGGTGTTACATGGGGTCGTGGGTGGCGTCGATCATTTTACACACACCATTAGGTGACCCGAACGCTCATTTGCCTTGGCTATGGAATAAAAAAAAAATCATATACACACAAGACTCATGCTTATAATTTTCAAATACACTCATTTAAATTGTAAATTTCCAAATTTATTTATGTCTACGCATAGCAAGAATCTCCATTTTCCACTTTCCTTTACATCTTGCGCCCTAAACCTTGCGTGTTGAGTGGCGGAACCCAACGCCGCCCTTTGTCTTGTCACCACAGCAGAGTATATAATAATCATTCTCTCGAGGAACCTGGAACTTTATTACATTTACAATCAGTCACTGCACCACGATGGTTTTAGTCAATTTTATGTCATATTTGTATAATAGCGACCCACTCGCGGCTTCGCCTGCGTAAACTGACTAAACTATTTTGCGGTTTCACACGCCCACGTTCTCACTTAAATTAAAAACTTTGTCTTGAATTTATAATTTAAATGGTTGTAACTTTTTTGTTTATGAATCGATTGAAATGAAATAAACACAAAATGTTAAGGAAATTGCATTTCACTTGGTTAAGCCGTTTTTGAGATAAGCATGCATCAACAAACAGACAAACAGTAAAGAAAATTAAAAATAATTATTTTGGGTTCTATTATATTGATAAATGTCCCTAATATATTGTTTTTTTTTTCATATATCTTCTATGTACAGACAGCGATCAGTTACATTTTTATTATATGTATAGATAGATACGAGATTACAATAACATAGTTGCTTAAGCACGCCATCAAAGTAGGTTGAAACACTTATTAAGAGATAAAATCAGCAAGTGTGAATTGATGATGCGTACAAAGTGTTCTGTAACGTTAATAATATTATTATTCTAAAATATTCAGTTTTCGCCATTTTAACACATTTAATATGAAACCATTTTAACTTTGTTTAATATACATTGGTATTTAAAAATATATTTTAAGAAGCCCGACGTTTCGAACTTTTTAAGTAATCTATAATCACAGTTAGCCTGCAATTTCGAAGCTAGATAACTGACAACTCAATATTTATGTAGCTATTCCATATATCACATATTTTATTATTTTTATATAATTAATAATCTATATAAATAAATCAAATTGAAACGTCTGTTTGTAATATTAAAATACCCGCTTTTTACTAAATGCATATATACCAACCACGGTACATATACCAAAATTACATTTATTACAATTTTTGTCTGTCCGTCTGTTTGTCTGTTTATTCTGGCTAATCTCTGGAACGGCTTGACTGATTTGGATGGGACTTTCACTGGCAGATAGTGTTACTTTTATTTTAAATTGCTACGCGGACACACTCGTTAATGACTAATAATTATTAATATATATAATACATATATTTTAAAACTCTTCTACTCATTGAATGCCTGACAGTCAACGCACTGAAACTACGAAGTGTAGAACGCTGAAATTTAGCATGTTCAATTCCCACTCGAGGGAATGATTATATTCAAAATACTTTCACATCTCCGATCTGGTACCTAAGAGAAGTTGAGTTCCGCCACTCAACTCGTAAAGTCATGATTTCAGGCGGTGCGTGGAGAATGGAGTCAAGACAGTAGGTTCTCTCTGTCTACCCTGCTCTCACACACTTACGCACACACACATACACTGACGCATACACACACACATTTTCGCGCACACACTTACGCACACACATACACACACTTACGAACACACACACAACTTACTCACACACACACACACACATACACTTACGCACGCACACACATACGCGTACGCACACACACACACAATTACACATACACACATGCGCACACATATGTACACTTGCATGAAATTGTGCAATATGCATGCATATATGTCAACGTACGTCTATGTTTGTCACCCAATTGATTTTCTTTATATCTGGAGGTAGACGTTTATGACTATGAGGCACTTTACTCAAGTAGCTATTATTAGACAATGTTTTCGTATTACCAAGTACTCTTAGTACTTAAATGAATATATTTTGGCATTTTGTATGACTTTTCGTTATATATAGCTAATTTAATATGAAAGAGAGAGCTTATAAGTCAGTTGTATTAATATTTGTTTCATTTATAGTAGACGAATAAAAATCTTGTATGTCACTAAGACACAACGCGGCGTTGTGTACCGCTACTCAACACACCATGTCGCGAAATTACTTAGCAAATTGAGAACGGACACTCCATTCGTTTCTCAATGCAAAATACTAAGAATGATTTGTGTTGACTGGCGAACCTCAACACCGCGCTTTGTCGTACTGGAGCGGAGAAATGAAAATAATCTAAACCATTCACCTGAGTTAGAATCGAACCCACGACAAAACGCCATTCGATTTTTATTGTTAAAAACATACGCCATATATACAGCAGGTGATGATATAAATTTTGAATTAATTATTGCAAATGTGCCTATAACAATTACAGCTGCCTTTATTTATTTATGTACCGTGTAACCGACAATATATGTATATATATGTACTAGCGACCTCTCGCGGCTTCGCCTGCATAAACTGCATGACTAAACTATTTAGTTGCGCCTTCCCGCGGTCTCACTAAAATCACAAACTTTGCTTAAATTTATAATCCAATGATTGTAACAAATGTTTTTTTTTATAAACCAATTGAAATGCAATTAAATCGGTTACAAACAGACAAACGGGAAAGGTAATGGAAAATCATTTCGTTTTGGTTATTTATTTATTTATTCGGATCTCCAACGGTTATGCATATTTCTTTACAACTTTGGTTTCTATTATATTAAAAAAACTTAAGTTTGGCCGTGATCACATCACAGACCGACAGTCAAACAGAGTAACTTTCGCATTTATAATATTACTATGGATATATTTCTTCCGTTACATAGTGACTGACAGCAGGACGGGAAAAAACAGGTTGAAACGAAGTTGTGAGCGAAAACTAGTTAATAAACAAGAAATTACGTTCTTAATTTTTTGAACCACAAGTAAATATACCTCTGCGTGAGACCTCTATGGCGCAGTGGGAGAGCGCCTGATGGTAAACATGATGGTTATGGATTCAATCTCCACTCGGGAAAATGATTATACTTAATTTTACCTCGTTTCCCTTTTTGTGAAAGACAAAGCGCTAGATTGAGTTCCGCCATTCAACATTCAATGTCTCGAATATGGGCGGAAAATCGAGAACGGAGTGTCATGAGACTAGGCCATCTATACCTACCGTGCTATGCGTGATAGAGCGTGAAGCTGAAAAGATAAAAGTAATCATTCCCTCGATATAATGACTTGAACCCATGCCTATAATGTTTACAACATCCGCCACAACTGGACCAGGATGCCGTGTCTCATAAACCAAATGAGTTATAAAGTTAAGTTGTACAGTAAATTAGTACAAACTTATTGGATATATCGATAGGCCTGATTAAAGTCGATTATAGCTATCCTTGGACAGCGTAGCGACCTCGTGTGTCGTGAGGAATTAGAGCATGCTATGCTATAGCTTATAATGCGATATAGACTTTTAGTTACTAGGCGAGTAATTGTTATTTATTTTTAAAAGTTTTTATGAACGATTTGTTATTAAAAATACTTCTTTAGAAAACGTGTAAAAAATTGAACGCAGCAGGATTTGAACCCGCGCCTCTTGAACACCGTTCAAGCGCTCTGACCGCTCAGCCATGCATTCTACATCAAAATATGTCTTTTTCAAATTCCTAAGTGTGCGAATAACACTTTAAAAATTATTATAAAATATAAATTTGTTATTACTTTATTATATTTATACGGGAAATGACTTTGCACCCTTTTGACGAGAATTATGCTGACGGTGGAATATGACATTCGGCATGGTTAGTTTATAGGGCATTAGAAATACACATTACCATATGTTTGACAAGCACGTTGTTTAGGAAACGCGTGTTTAAGCATCAAGAAGGCTTCTACTATATAAATATAAAGAACCTAGTGTCAAAACACTCCGTTCCTAAATTTCCGCCCGAATTCGACACACTCGGCACATTAAGTCATTTCTCAAAACGTCCAATATCAACAGTTGGCCCGCAACACTGAAATCCATCCGCGACTGTAACATACATTGTGAACTAATACAATAGACATCAAATTATACACTCTGTCGTACCAATTGATAAATGGATCGCGTGCTGATTCGAACCTGTAATCATTGAAATGCAGCTTTCTGGTTAACCGACTTGAAATAATTGAGATTGTGGACACCTAACGAGGTGGTTATTTAGGTACTATTTGTGGGCTATATGAATACTTGGTGTGAGAGACGTGAAGACAATACTTCGGATTGCTTTTTACGAAAGCTATGAGAGGAGTTTCAAATTTGGTTTAATATAGAGGAGAAAAACAGTTAAAAGCCAATATTTTTTATAATAAGTATTTAATACATAAATAATTCAAATTAATACGAGAACCGAAAACTTTGTACCCCTTTTTACGCGGATTTACGCGGAAAATTACGACAACGGAGGAGTATACAATTTGGCACAGTTATAGTTTAATTATAGAGGAGTGCAGAATGCTAATATTTTTTTTCTAAATAATGATAAAAATATAATAAATTTAAGTATTACATACACTACCATGTGTTTAACATACACATATCAGTATAAAGTGACATACACGTTGCTATGGCAACTCGTTGTTTATAATAATTCGATTCTAATCGAAAACGCTTCTTAAATCACTAAGCTTACTCAGCAGGTGTCTTTACTACAGTGAAAGGATATCCAAAATTTCTTGTTTATTTTTAACTAAAAGAATTAGAAAATGTATTATTTTTACAAAATGATTGAGTGGTCAAGTTCATTGTCCTAAATTATTATCACAGCTTTAATTCAGAATACCTAATAGATACCCCAGAAATCCAGTCGGCTTGTTTTATCCTTTCAGAGAAACTGTTCTCGGCCCAAATCCTCCTGTTTCACGACTGTCTAGATTTCACAATTAAAATAGCGTAAGAATTGATATATTTCATACAACCATAAAAAATCTGAGCCATGTAAATTACGAAAGTTATTTAAGTTAGATTCATATTGTTGTATTTTACTTTTAGAACATATTTTAATATATATTTTTTTTCTCTTTCTGTAACCTTTCTATTTATAACTTCTTAAACAACTATAATTTTATGCATGCAGTGTTTATCTTAAATATGAGTACTCACAGTTTTAATTTTATCATATTGAATATTTTCTGTATTTGTATTGTGTAAAAATTTTGCAATAGGTAAAACGGAATAAATAAATATTACTCACAATATCATGGGTTTGTCTTACAGTTTTGTATAACGGGGCAAGTAGTTACAATGTTCAAATGATAACGAAAACGGCATTGGGTTCCAATTCAACTTGACGGAATGTTTATATTTATATAGAAATAAAAATGTAACTGGTCGCTGTCTGTACATGGAAGATATATGAATAATATTATATTATAAAACCTAAAACAATGATTTAAATGTAATTTTGATTAACTGTTTATTTCATTTCAATCGGTTCATAAACCGTAACAACCGTTCAAATTATAAATACAATCTCACGTCTCGAGGAGAGCGGAGTGTCTTGACACTAGGTTCTCTCTGCCTGCTATGCGGAAGAAAGCATTAAGCTGAAAAATATATACATCTTTAAACTTAAGAAAAGTTATAACTGAAGAAATTCAAAGTTAAGAAATTCTACCTCTAGAAATAAAAACATAATTATAACTCATCTAGAGTGATTAAGTACCATACAATTAAGTCAATAAACTATTATTATTATTATATATATACGCTAGATCACTAAAATGTAGACCGGAGTGATTTATCACAAGGTTTTTTTTTTTAAATGTTAAGAAAAAAAAAACAGAATGTACACAATACTGTGTCCGATAAAGAGATTATCACCGCATTCCAGAGCCAAGTCACCATGAGTGTAACTGCTACGAAACCAAGTGAAAAATAACTAGTGCTTTGATAACAAATATATATATAGCTCGCGACTAGCGACTCGCTCCCGGCTTCGCCTGCGTTACTACATGCTTCCCTCACAAATTTTCCTGTAATTTATAATATAAATGGTTGTTTGTGACTGTTTTGTTTATAAACCAATTGAAATGAAATAAAATGAAATGAAGAATGAAAAAGTGTCAAAGGAAGCTTAACACAGTACAATAGTCAAAATTGCATTTAAACCGGTTTAGCCGCTTCGGGTCATTAGAGTGCACAAACAGACAAACAGAAAAGAAAATAAAAAACATTGTTTTGGGTTCTATTATATTGATAAATGCCCCTAATAATATTGGTTTTTTTTTTCATATATCTTCCATGTACAGCGATCAGTTACATTTATATTATATGTATAGATTTATTTTCAATCGGCTGGGAATCGACTCCTAAACCAATCGCGTTTACAGATACATGGTGTCCCACTGGTCCACGATGGCCTCAAATATGATATATTATCATCTTAAAAACATTTCAAAGAGGCGTTGGTTAGAATCTTGCGATTTAATTTTTTAACGTTCCTTAAATCATTTTCTTATCCTAAGTGTCTACAGAACAGTTCAATTTTTATTTTTATTATACATATATACTAGATAAAATTATTTTCAACTATTCACAAATATAGATTTGTGTAATGTATATGTTATACGAGTTGTCGTCCGCGACTTCGTTTGTGTGTTTTACCTACAAAACAACAGATCACCAGTATTTTAAATCAAAAGCTAACCGTTCTCGTAGAAATTTCAAGAAATAATAAACTTTAGCGATTTTTTTTAAATACCTACATACATATGGCCAGTAGGTCCCACTGGAATCTGTCCTTGCTGACTTGCTGAGTTTTATATGTTATATGAACTTGAAAAACTAAATTTTATACAGTATAGAACGCAATAGAAGAAGAAAACTATACTCGGCTAAATACAAAAAAAAAAAAACTAAAATATAAAAAAAAACTAAGAATCATTGAATATTCATAGAACAAATCCAATAATGCCACTCAATTAGACAACTTACATCATTAGGTTCCCGTTTATAACAATTCATTTCTATATATCCATATCACTTTATAGATTTTAAACTCCACATTTATTCGTTTAAACATCTAATTTATTACCTATTGAAAACCGTTCAAGAACCGTTGAACCGTTGAACCGTTGAACGGTTTTCAAGAGGCGCGGGTTCAAATCCCGCTGCGTTCAATTTAGAAAATATAGAAAACGTATAAAAATGTTAACGCAGCGGGATTTGAACTAAATTTGGGGATTGAAGTTCAAGAGGCGTTTTCTAAATGTCTTTATCAATTTCCTAAGTGTGCTATTAACACTTTAAAAAAAATGTTAAAAAATCAAATTTATCTATTCATTCATATTTCTATTAACCCAATTTCAATTATTTCTTGTGTATCGTTTATTTTAACAACATTGCGTGTTATGGTGCAAACGGAGAAACGAATATAATTTAGCTATGAAATCGTTGCCTCGATTGACATCGAACCTACAACCAATCGCGTACTGCACCACGATAACACGCTGTCTCGATTTCGGGCGGAAACTGGAGAACGGAGTGTCTTGACACTAACGATCTCTCTGACTACCGTGTTATGCGGGAAATAGCGTGAAGCGTGAATATTGCAACCACATAATGGTTACTTTAAAATCATTCCTCTTCACTGATATTGACGCAATCACGAAACTCGATGGTATCTTTTTAATGAGCAACGTGACAATAATCAAGTGTTGTCTGTGAATGATTACAAATATTATCAGTGTATATTTTTGTATTAATGATTAATATATATAGGTGTGGGCTTTAAATGATAGTAAAAGTGTTGAAAACCGTTCAGGAGCCGCGGGTTCAAATCCCGATGCGTTTAAAATTTTTATACGTTTTCTAGAGATATGTCTTTTTCCATTTTCCTAAGTGTGCTATTAACACTTTAAAAAATGTAAAAAAAAACATGTAAATTCTATTCTATTAAGCTATACTATGTAGGTTGTTTTTTGCTGTTGCAGCGTGTTTGTAGTTCACACGGGCGAAGCCGCGAGTCGATATATGAGTAAATATTTTCCATATCGAAATTACAATTTGATATCAATATGATAATATAGTGAATGGAGTGTCTTGACACTAGGTTCTCTCGGACTACACCATGCTATACGGGAAAAAGAGTCAAGCCGCAAAGAAGAAATGGAATACATAATTATATTTTGATAATTTAATTGAAATTAATGAAATTTTTTAATTTAACGTTGATTTTAAAACCCTCATGACTCATGAAGGATGTGTATGAAAGAAAGCGATACAAATGAGTTTCAATCTTAGTCCGTGGGACGTTTATATTTGTAAAAAAGTTTAACGCAACACCCATGCCCTTAAATAAAAAAGAAAAAGAATTATTGAAAATTTATGAGTTGTGTCTAAATTTAAGATTTGTTAATTTAATAATATTGTCATTGAAAAATACATATTTAGACAGCGTATAAAAGTTTGAACGCAGCGGGATTTTAACTTGCGCCTCTTGAAACCCGTTCAAGAACCGTTGAACGGTTTTCAAGAGGCGCGGGTTCTAATCCCGCCGCTTTCAAATTTTTATACGTTTTCTAATCGATGATATCTTTGTCAATTTTCTAAATGTGTGATTAACGCTTTAAAAATGCTAAAAAATATTGTCATTGCCTTAATTAAAGGCCGCATACAAATTTCTAAAAACATCATTATAAATTCACATTTTTATCAACATACTTCTATGAATAATAAAAAATATACTAAGAAACCAAAGTAAATAGGTGGTCTTAATTAAATAAATAATTAGTCACTATCTCGAATGTCGTAAAGCTGTGTTAACCCGCTACACTTTGTTACAGATATCGCAGATACAACGCGAAGCGGAATAACGGTGTGAAATTATATTATAGCTAATTATAATACCTCTATATAAGGCCTTGTGAGTTTAATACTCTAGATATTTCCTATAAAAAAAGTAAAAAAAACTAGAATCGAACATGCGCCTCTTGGATATCCAGCCATATGATTGTTCGTTGAACTTATCTTATTTTAAGTAACGAATATTACTTCAAGTGATTTTGAAATATTTTAGAGTCGCAATGGGACTCCGTTTGCAAACGCGACGGTTGTGGGTTCAAAGCCAACTCGGGGAATGATTTAAGCTATTTTCATTTCTCTGGTCTGGCAAGACTAAGTGTGGCGTTGAGTTTCGCCACTATCCACGCAATATATCAAAATTCGGCAGGAAATTGGTGAATAGAGTGTCTTGACACTAGGTTCTTCCCGACTAGCCTGTTATGCGGGATAAAGCGTGAAAAAGGGTATATAAGTTTGATGAACGTATATAACATAATATGTTAAAGATCTTAGACTTCATCCAAGAGTGGCGAGTTCATATCCAAAAATGTATATGTGATTTCAGGTATTAAAGTGATAAGTGAAGTGTAATAGAAGTGTTATGTGTATAATGTGTGCGGAGTATGAATGACGCTCAGCATAAGACCTGCGTGAGGGTTAACTCCGCTGACGACGAGGAACGAGACGAGGTCGACCATGAGTTGCCGAAGAAAAACCCTTTTGTCCGAGTAAGTTTGTAATTTTTGTATTAATTTCTTAGTTTCACTTATAATTTTATACCTGATCAGAAATGTATTTAGGGGAGGCAGAGACTGAAATACTTCAGTTAAATCTCTCTGTTACTATTACCAGTTCAACCGGATTCGAACCCAGGCCTCCCGGAAACCGTCTACGTTTACTAAAAATATGTTTTTCAATTTTGTAAGTGTGCGATTAACACTTTGAACAATCTTAAAAATATTACCGTTTCATTTCTAGCGTGTATTCCAAAGGCGGCATTTGTATGATCTTTTTGAATTTAGAAAAAGGAGCTCGGACAGTGGAGGCGTTAATACACATTTAAAAGTAGTCCTTTAAAGTTCCACTTGGGTCGCAAGTTCGAGTCACGGCCGTAGTTATAGAAGTTACTAGTGGTTTCTTCTGTGCGCCTGTTAATGGAATGGAAACTAAAATAGATATAGATAAAAAAACATAGACTGAATGCGTACCGATCTGCACAGCACTAAGGCACTTTTGGCTGTGCGTGTTCTGGTTTTAGATTTTTTGATGAGCGATTGTCTCATCTTTGTTTTATAAGATTTCTATACTTTGCTGAAGTATGTTATTAAAACTTAAATTAAATATTTGCTCAGGAGCTTCAAAATATTTTTTTCCAATATTAGAAAAATAAAAGAGATATATAAATATTTATATAAATATTTATTAACTACTATTCAGAGTGAACTTATGTCATGAAGATCCATTTTCAATTCTCTTTCCGCTCGAAATCGAACTGTCGGAACCCAACCCCTTACCCTGTTTTCATACCAGAGCGAAGCAATGAGAATAATCTTCAATTAAATGATATCCCCGAGTGGGAATCGAGCCCACAATCATCGCGTTTAAAGTCAAACGATGTTCCACTGCGCCACGATGGCGAATGGCGATGAAACCTTTAATTTTTCAACTTTCATATTAAATATTCATAGCCAAGACGTCTGTCGGTTCAGCTGGTTAGCTAATAAGAAAAGAAAATTTATAATTCATCTTCTAATATAATGCCAAATGAATTTTGTACAGCACCTACTTTAAGTTCAAGTTACTGCTCTACATACGTTTTTGTAGACACAGACAGACGTGCAAACAGTGTGATTAGCTTTGTGAGAATTGTATTGCATTGCATTGCCTTGTTTTTAATTCAAACTATTTAAAAATCCTTTTTATCTAAATATTGTATTGAAATTGGTGAAAAATGTAGAGTGGAGTGCCAAATTATTAAAGCACGGCGTTGAGTTCCGGCACTCGGCACAGATCTTGAAACTTTTCAAATTTAGTCCTATTTGCCTACGAAGGCAGTTTGTGATGAGAACAGCCTGAAGAACCTAATGTAACAATGAAAAAATCGTTAAATCCTATATCTGTATAAATATACATAATAAAATAGCTGAATGGATGGATTTGAATGAAACATTGTTTTGTTGTATGGCTTGTAAGCCTGGACAGGGGGATTTAGGGTGTAAGTTTGTTGTTTCGAAGAATGGAACATCTGATCATCAACTACTAATAAGGAACTGGCGCGTTTTACCAAAAGCCGTTTTTTCAACTTGATGGGTATTTTACATGCGCTCTACACCCGGATGCGTCGAAATGCTTATACGCTTATTACAACTCATATTTGTTGTTAGCATCTCTGTAGAGAGATTTTTACAAATTTCTGCTACCCAAAGATTATTCTAGGAACAATCGTTTTGGCGAGAGAGAATGCTATTTATTAAATATTTTTTAACGTTTTAAAGTGTTATTCACACACTTAGGAAAATGCAATGTAAATGCATTTTTAGAAAACGTTTAAAAATTTGAACGCAAGGGCATTCGAACCCGCGCCTCTTGAAAACCGTCCAAGCGCTCTGACCGCTCTAAAAATGATTTTCTCAAAAACTATTTGCTTGCAGCTCAAAGTTTTATATATAAACCGTAAACATCCCACTGTTAAGGGATTTGAACTTAAACACATTACAGATCCACCATAAGTTACATATTATAAATGAATTGCAAGTAAAATTTTCAAAGCCGCTCCTGCAAGGAAACGAAACTGGATGAAAATTTTTTTGTCTTGTAAATTTTAACAAGTACCTATATCTAGTTGCCACTTTTCCTGTTGTTGAAAAGAAAAGTTACTGGCCACTTTTATCAGATTATATCTTTATATGTTCAAGTTGTTTGAAAGTTGACTTTTAATAATATCTAGATTTCCGCATTTTATAGACTAGGCGAGTACTAAAGATAAGTGTAAGTTACACACTCTCCTCTTAGTTGACGGAATAGCGTCTTGGGTAGCGGAAACTACCTAAACTTGGCTATAGAGGTATATTTTGCTCATCGAAGGTAGTATTTACCTAGGTAGCTAAATAGCTTGACTATAATTTTAATCATATATCTAAATATAAATATAGCTATTGAACCTAGTGTCATAACACTCCGTTCTCCAATTGCCACTTGAATTCGAGTCATCTACTCTATATAAAATAAATCTTGGATTACTGACTCACAAGTCAAGGAGGGCAAAGAGGGCGCTCTAAAAGAGGATTTCGTTTGGTTTTGGTTTCGTTAAATAATCTACGCAAACGAAGTTGCGAAATATAATGAACTTGATATCAACTAAGTAAATGTGTGGCTTAGACTTAGTCATGGGAGTATGCTGTACTATTTCTTTAAACGCCATCATGACTCAATGGGGATGCATTGACCTAACCGTATGACAATTACGGGCTCCAATCCTTCCCAGCTTTACGTTTTATCCCGGATAGCAGGGTAGCCAATGAGAACCTAATGTCAAGACACTTTGTTCCCCACTTTCCATGTTGAGTGGCGGTTCCACCTCAACGCCGCACTTTGTCTTGTTCACTAGAGCAGAGAAATGAAAATAATTAAATTATAATTACTGAGTTGGAATCGAATCAATCCTGATAACAGACGCTGCGCAATGGCATCGGGCCTTATTACCGGCTCAATTAATATTCAAAGCTTATATATATAAACAAAAAATATTTAAATGACGAGAGTTAATATTACGTAAATAATACGAAAAAGTAGGTACATTGATATCAGTGGCTCTAATGAGAACTTTGGTTTGTGGTTTTTGAACTTTGTTTTGATTTTAGATGAAATTATTATAATTGGATCGATCGTGTATATTTTGGTATTTAAAAATACATTTTTAGAAAACTAGACGTTTTAAACAGTTTACAGCAGTCCGTTATCTTCCTTCGGCCACGAACTACCGTGTTTATTTTAAAAATAAGCGTTTGTAATTTTTTTTACATTTTTTAAAGTCTTAATTGCACACGTAGGAGATTGAAATAGATATATTTAGAAAACGTATAAAAATTTGCGTAGCGTTAAAATTTTTATACGTTTTCTAAATATGTATTTTATATTTTAAATATAATCTGGTTTAAATAGTTCCATTTAAAACTAGCAACACGCTCGTGGCTTCGACCGTGTGAACTAAACAATTTCAACAAAGTAACGATAATATTCGTGGGAATACTAAAAAATGGGGGAAAAACGTAGCCTATGTTCATCCTAAGACCCTGAAGTATCTCTAGATAAAATTTCATCACAATGGGTTCAGCGGTTTGGCCTTGATTTCGTGATGTAGTATAGATTAGTGTACCTGCTTGAACGGAGAGTGGAGAATTACCCTCTATCACGCAAAATATGCGTGAAGATATAAAAATGATCGCGTTTAGTATTTACTTCGTTAAAATTAAATAATCTAACAAAATTTTACCGTATCAAGTGAAACCTTTATGGCTAGCTACAGCATAGAGTTTATGATCGCACTAACAATAAATATAAAATGTTATGTCGCCTGTCTGTCCGTTTACTAGAAAGCGGGAAGTGTCCCACGGCGAGAACAATGAAGAATACCAAATAACTTATTTACACAAACAAACATATATAGGTGCTTTCGCTAAATGTCTTTAAATTTGCCACTCGCATAGCGCAGTTCTAAACTGTTCGTATACGCGATGGTCGTGGGTTTGATTCTTGATCGGCGAAATCTTTTATTTATATTTATTGTCTAGTATTGTATATTTATAGTGTAGTGTGGACAGAGGACAGTGTTGCGTTTTGTCACTTCTAAAACTTTCCTTCAAATTAAGAAACAATATTCATAATGTAACTTTAATTATGAATTATCGCTTCTAAATTGTCATGTTATGAATAAAATTTAATTAAAAAAGACATATTTAGAAAATGCACAAAAATTTGAACGCAGCGGGATTTGAACCCACGCCTCTTGAAAAATGTTTTCTAAATATGTTTTCTTTCGATTTCCTAAATGTGCGATTAACACTTGAAAAAAAATGTTAAAAAAATTTAATTAATTTAATTTCTCCAGCAACAAGACTCTCCGTTGAAAAAGACAAAAGCCGGTGTTAAGATCAGCCACTCAACAAGCAAAGTCTCGATTTCGGGCGGACCCTGCCATGCGGGAAAAAGCGTGAATTTGTAAAAAACAACTTCTAAATAAATTTAAACTTTAAGGCTGTCTATAAAATTTAAATGGCATTCAATAGATACTAAAAACGGACCATCGTAGAGCAGTATTCGATTTCAATTCGAAGGAATTATTATATTTAAATATTTTTTTAAAACGCTTTGGTGGAACAAAACGCAGGGTAAATCCGCCATTTAATGGTGTACCATGTCTCGATATTGGAAGGAATTTATAAAGGGGATTGTTGATACGGGAAAAAGGACGACAATGCCTTTTTTTTTTTAAATGACAACCAACCACACTGTTATTTTAAAATACAACAAATATAAATGTAGCATCTCTGTAGAGAGATTTTTACAAATTTCTGCTACGATCTCAATACGATATACGATACGAATACGATCCCAAAGATCTCTCTACATCTCTGTAGAGAGATCTTTGGGTAGCAGAAATTTGTAAAAATCTCTCTACAGAGATGCTAACAACAAATATAAGTTGTAATAAGCGTATAAGAATTTCAACGTAGCTGGATGTAGAACACATGGCTTAGCGGTCAGAGTGCTTGAACGGTTTTCCAAGAGGCGCGGGTTCAAATCCCGCTGCGTTTTAATTTTTATACGTTTTCTAAATATGTCTTTTACAATTTCCTTAGTGTGGGAATAACACTTTAAAAAATGGTTAACAAAAAATGTAATATATGTTAAGCTTTAAATTAATTAAATCTTGTGAACGCTGAATGACGAAATAAAACTCTATCTCACAATCGTTCTTTATTTTTATACAGACTATTTTCTTCGCCATTTATTTATTTACTTATAACAACATCATTTATAAGGAAAATCAATACATTTATTACGGTTCGATTCACTTGCGTTACAAATACTTTTTACTGAGTTACTTAATATTTTTTCTTCGTTTACAGCTAAGCGACAATCTCGAAGCACATAACCGACCGGTGTGTACCTACATTGAACCTACTGTAGTCCGTAGGGCAATGTTTTTGCGGGTTCGACGCCCGAGATAAATGAGGTTGCATTGATGAGTATATAGAACACTTACATACAGAGGTATCAGTCAGTCATGTGAAGTTAATTGGTGATACTTGTGGGTGGTGCTTGAACTCCAAGCATCTCCTAAAATATTTATCAAATTAAAAATAAATAAATGGAACAACGGAGTGTCTTGACACTAGGTTCTCTCTGCCTATTCTGCTGCCCGGGAAAAGGCATGAAACCTGCTTTTTTTATTTAATAGTGCCAAAATATATATATTGCAAATAAAAATTGGCATGTCATATTTTTTTATTGGAATACAAGTAAGAAAAGCTCTGTTGAAAGTTACACTGTGAATCGCGCGATTCATTCACGTTTGAATTTATTCGTTTATAGTTTGACCCCGATACATTTTGCAAGAACCAAGCCTTAACCGCCCGTTGCATTAAAAAGCGTCGTTAAAACCAATTAGTTACGTACAAAAATATTTCTTAATGTCATATATTTAAAGATTATTTTATATTATAGTGTAGGAGGTTATGAACTTCTATGGTTTAAGAACAAAATTATGTAAAAAGTAAATTGTTAAACTAATTGATGTGGCTATGTCACTTGCACTCTCAGAGCTTGCAAGATAGATGGAGAACTTAGTGTTTGGTCACTCTGTATTACTCACATAATAATACGAGTATATTGACTGACGAAATAGTACATATATATTGAATAGCTCAACTTCATGCTAATTCAATAATTATTCGTGGCGAAGAGTTGATAGATGGATGAAATGGGATGTCTTGAAAGTTAAAAACTTGTGTTTTTGAAACATGTTTGAATTTTAAATTCAGCAACATTTTGACACAATATGACAAAACTTATATAAGGCCATAAAAAAATATTTTAATTTAAACACTACAGCCCCGGAACTTTGATTTAATTTAAACACCCACAAGCATCGCTTTGTCAATTAAGCACTGCCCTTCTGCGCTATAATGGTGTTTAACTCCGATCACATACATTATTGCTTTAACATAATTTTATAATTTATTCATTAAATCACACTCCGTCATTGAGGCTCGACAGCATTCCAATGTAATGCGAAGCGCCTGATAAAAAAAATAGCAAAACTTTAAACCAGTAAATTAGTTTATTTTATACAATTTTAGTTTCTTTTTATGGATTTATGGATATAATAAGGAAAATTTTATAAAATTGCTTTTACCCCAATCCCAATTCCCAGTCCCAATTGACGTATTGGGATTTATGTCTAATCGGCGAAACGAGAATCGATCCAGCAAACAAAAAAATCTGATACGTATTCAATTGTACTTAGTGTAGAAAATATTTACACAAGTTTTACTTTTTATATATTTTTTTATATTAGTCTAACTGTAAAGGCGATTGGTTGTGAGTTCGATAACCAATCGAGACAATATTTTCTTTAGATAAATTATTTTCATAGCTCTGCTCTGCTCTGGTAAGAAAAAGCGCAGTGTTGAGCTCCGCCTCTCAACACGCAACGTCATGAATTCGGGCGGAAAGTGAAGATGGGGGACGAAGGAGGGGAGGGGAGAGGGGTCTTACCTCAGGCTCTCGCAGACTACCTTGCTATGCGAGAAAAAGTATTGTAGTGGTTATCCTTAACAGAAGGTTCTCTTAAAGGTCTCTGTACTCTTAGAAATTAACTCTAATAGAAATAATTTCAGGTAGTTTACCGTTTTAATTTTAAAACTAACTGCCTGCTTGAATTCGAGACATTGTGTGTTGAGTGGCGGAACTCAACGCCGCGTTGTCTTAATTGTGCATAAAAATATAAATAATATTATTTAATTGCACTCAACTGCGACGACGCTTCAGTAAGATCTAGCTTCCGTAATGACCGAGCTGTTAAGGCGAGGTTTTTTTTAAGTTGTTTTAAATCTGAGTAGTACCCCTTAGACGCGAAAATTACGCGTTACCGCAACGTATATGCTACTTTGTACAAAGGTATATTTCAAACATACGGTAGTATCTATACTTATATTATAAAGCTGAACAGTTTGTGTGTTTGGTTTGGTTATGCGCTTATCTCAGAAACTACTGTTTCGAATTTAAAAAATCTTTTTGTGTTATGTAGTCCATTTATCGAGACTATAGTTAGTTAAAAATGACCAATGCGGCTAGATAAGTATTCCCTTCAAAAATATTGGTGTAGTGAAAAATATTTCTATTTTTCACTGGCAGATGTAATATTTTTTAAAGTGTTATTCGCACACTTAGGAAATCGATAAAGACATATTTAGAAAACGTATAAAAATTTTAATGCAACGGGATTTAAACCTGCGCCTCTTGAAAACCGTTCAAGCGCTCTGACCGCTGAGCCATGCGTTCTACATCCAGTATCCATGTAATAATTTTAGAATTCTATGCGAACGAAGTCGCGGCACAGCTATTGTGTTATATTTGTTTTATCGATTTAATATAATTCTATTGCATTATTATGAAAAAAATGGCTTTCTATACTCCTCTATATAGAATTTAATTATGGCAAACTCACTCGTCAGTAAAATCTGCCATAATTAAAGTTTATATAGAGTATATACGTAAAAGTGCGTCGATTCGAACCCACAGCCATGCCATATACAGTTAGAGGCTGCCACACTGTGCCAAGTGGCCTTATCATCATTTTTTTTAAATGCGAAAGTAGCTCTCTGTCTATCTGTAACGTCATCACGGCCAAACTCCTAAGCCGATTGTGATAAAATTTTATATAGAGAATCGTGGAATGAATATAGGCTATTCTTTTAGTGTTTCCAAAACATACGAAACAGCTATAGTTCGAAGCACGAAGCTGCGAGCGGGTCTTACATACCTAAAAGGGAATGTGTGATATCATAAAATATAAACACACGAAATTCAGCAGAGAATTAGTTTATAGTAGCAGGTATCCGCAAAGATCAGATTTGGGGATTAAGGAGGTCTAAAGGCTGTCGCAAATTTAGAGTTTATGAATAGGAGACTAGCTGATTAAGAATTTTGTGACGGGGCTGAACTAAGGGCTCCATGACCGCGCGCGCGCAGGCGCGGACAACAGCTAGTATTTCTACCTTTATATAGAAATATCGCATTGCACTGAGTGCGGTACAACGGTGCGGCTTCGGTCAGATGCACTCTTAGCTTCCGCCTTGACCGACGATGTAAAGCTTTAAGCACCAGTACTATTGTAAATTTCAAATAAAATGATTTAAAAAAGAATAAAAAGAAACGGCGTTTATTATTTCTTGCATTTTTACATATACATACACTAAAACTCAATATATAGCTTCCATATCCATTCTAATAATTATATAACGCTATATATATACGTAGTTTATTATTATAAGATTTTATAAGTTTCAAGATTTGATTATTTTTAAAATATTTTAATTTTTCATATATTTAAAATATTGTCTCGATTTGCGGGCGGAAAGTGGAATACAGAGTGTCTTGACACTTGTTTCTCTCTGACTACCCTTAGTTAAAAGCTCCTTATTATTACATTTTTAATGTAACATTAATTATGTTAAAAAATTTTCTTAGAAAACGTATATAAATACAATTTCCTAAGCGTAATTCACAAATAACACTTTAAAATGTTAAAAATATTCTATTATATTATTATTACAATTATTTTATTATATATGAAGCTCTAATTAACCAATAGACAGACTATTTATAATATAGCGTTTATATATATATATATTTGATTTTTCTATATATATATATATATATAGAAAAATCAAATTACAGTTTTTAGATTAATATATATTCGAGTAGGCGTGAACCTATAAAATATATATTTTAATCGTTATTAATTTCTTACATTACATTAATATTTCAAAAAACATACAACATATAGCGACTAAAATAACTAAGTAAATTAACTGCAAAATCAACAGTCACCTTAACAACGCTCCCTACTCGAAGTAACAGACCCAACCGCGCACTCTAGCGCCTCCCGCGTGAGCGACGCACGCGCATGTTAAAGTACTAAAAAAAATTACAAAAATTTATATTATTGTAAGTGTTTAAACGCTGTTTTACTTCTTCTGTAACAGGTTCGATTCAATTTAGTTACTATAAATTAAAAAGGCAGCAAGCTGTGTTTGATATTTTTTTTTTCTACGTTGTAATTGTGGTATTTTGGTGTCAGTGACATAAATTATGATATCCGATTTGGTGTTTTGTGTTATTTAATTGTGAAGATTGTAATTTTTTTCAATTTTGTCATATATAGCTAGCTAAATTATATTTGAAGAACCATTTGACTTTTGATATATTTCAAAAGTTTAACACATATATATATAATTTAGCGAATAAAATCTGATTTGATAAAAAAATGTAGTTGTCAATTATTAATATGTATAAAAATTTAAAAATACTCAGTAAAAGCTTTTATATAATAGAAATAGTCATAGCGAATTAACAGTTATTTCCGCTTATAGAAAGTCCTTCGCAAAATCAAACAATAATGCCGTTTTAGAATCATAAACTTGCTGAGTAAAGGTCAGTTTCTTCTTAACATTCTTATTAGGTATTTCGATAGTATATTTTGACCAATATATATAGTTTTTAAATAATAAATATTAATCGTTGCTTGAAAGAAAATATAATTTTATTTAATAAAATGTCTGACGTGTTAAAGTTCGATTGTGAAGAACTTATAGGTTGGTTGTCAGTTCGAATCCAACCAGACCAATGTTTAAATAAAACCGCGTTTTAACTTAATCATAAATATGGCTCAAATTTATAATTTAATTGGTTTTAACTTTTTTATTTATGAACAGATTGAAATGAAATAAACACTTAATGTTAAGGGACTCTTACCGTAGCTAAAATAGGTAAAACTCCATTTAAGTCGGTTAAGCCGTTTTTGAGTATAACGTGCACAAACGGATAGACGAACAGAAAAGAAAATATTTCTTTTGGGTTTTATTACATTGATAAATGCCCCCAATAATATTTTTTTATGTAACTTCCATGTACAGACAGCAATCAGTTTTATTATATCAATATTAATTACAGCGGGCCACCGTGGCGCAGTGGGGCAGCGCCTGACTGTAAACGTGATTTGTTATGAGTTCAATGATAGGATTTGAAATAATAGCTAGAAAATAATATAATAGCATTCTGTTAATTATTTGTTAATATATATATATATATATATATATATATATATATATATATGTATAGAAAATAATAAATGAATTTTAATTAAACCACAACACACTAATTTCTAAAAGAAATAAAAATAATTTACAAACTTATGCTTATTTTATTCTTCATTTAATCATATTATGGCCAAAATTCTTATGTAAAAAGTAGATTTGTCGAAGAAACTTCCTTAATTTGATTTCCAAAAGATGTAGTCATTGTCCAGTTTCTTTCGCGCCAAATATAGATACATAATCAAGTTGTCTAATTTTTTTTAAAATGGCAATGGGTCATTATTCTTCATCCAATTGAGTAGATTAGAATTTTTATTGTAATATGTAAATGTTATTAATTAATAATTATTATGTTATATATATATAAAATTAAACATAACTCTTAAGTTAACTGTATAAAAAATCCTTTTTACCATTTTTAAAGTTTATTTTTGTTTTTCTTTTGTAGTTAATTCAAAAAACGACATGAATTTCCATTAAATTTCCACTAAATCCCAAATGCGAGAGTTGAGTGAAAATAAACGAGATGTGTAGTGATATTTTGGAGGCCAAGTGTCACAAGCCATTCAACCTTTTTAAATGTAAAAATTAAAAAATCTTCTCGAGTTTACCAGCTCTTCAGCTTTAACCTTCTATATTTTTTAAAATTAATGAAACCATTCAAAATCATTAATCTTGACAAATACTTCGGATCTCGGAACAACCGCACTTTCTTAAGGCTTTTTGTTTATTGCTCTTTATTTACTTTTACATGCTTTCTTTTTGTGAATGCAATAACCTTTTCATTTTATCTTTATTTTAGTGAAATATAACGATGTCGCTTTTGTAAGCGATTTTATCTTAATTTTCTTATGGGTCATTTATTTATTTACGTAAAACATACAAAAGAAATTAAGTCCTGATAAAAATAAGGTTTTGAAATGAAACTATTTTATATATTGGTATTCGAAAATACATTTTAGAACCCGACGTTTCGAACGCTTTACAGTAGTCCGTGGTCACAGGTAGACTCAGTCTGTATTTTCGAATACCAATATTAAACCCAATTAATCCGCTTAAAACTATTTTCATTTCAAAATGTAATGTAATAATCGTGAAAACCAAAGAACTTATTAATAATAAGGTTACTGAAATCGACAGCTTCACGCTTTTCCCAGCATAGCTGGCAGAGAAAACGCTTGTCTACTTTTCAATCTAAATTGAGCGATTAGAGTGGCAAAGTGAAGTTAAATCCAACGCAGCAAAGTCTAACAACGGCGAGAGCGGAGGATTGAAAGTAATTTCCCCGAGTGGGAATCGAACACCCAACTATCGCTTCTACACGTTTACAGTCAGACGCTGTCTAATGGCACCGCGTTGGTGTCGTATTGTTTATTATTCGTTTACTTAGGTATAATAAATACAGTGTATATTATAGGTACATATAATAAAACTGTAATAGGCGTCAATACTTATATGGGTCTTTATATAAGTAACAAGCAAAAATATGATTTGTAAATTATTGTCTGTTTGTCTTTCTGTCTGTCTGTTCGCCTTTTACGCAAAAACTACTAGACTGATTTTGATTAAACTTTTTTATTATACAGTTTTTAGTTCTCAGCTACATTTAGGCTATAATTTGTATTAAAAGACGATTGCATACAAAAACGAATTTGATGAGCGGACAAAGTAGCGATAACAACCGGTACTTGTAATATAATAGAATGATTATGAAAAATTTCCATCCATTTATTTCTAAGAAGCAATCAATCATCAGTTTTACGAGTAACATTTTATTACTTTTTTTATTTGAACGCGAACTGCGCTTTTTCATAACTCATATACTTTACATATATATACTTTTTAGTGAACATAATTAACAAAGTATTATATTATAAAGTTATTTTTATTTTAATGTCTAGAGAAATATAAATTAGAAATTATCTAATATTCTGGAAAAAAACCATTTTCACATTAAAACCTACTCATAAATCTGGTTTCTTTTTACTACTTCAGGCTATTTTCCGCATAGCAGGGTGGGTAGGCAACGGAACTAGTGTCAAGACATTCCGATTTCCACTCTCCGACAATGTGAGACATTGCAGGCTCTGTCTGCCACAGGTTGAAGCTGCAAAAAATCCCAAATATTTAGATATTACTTTAATATATTATTATTAATACAGCTTGATATCTGATATTGTTAATTATTTATTAAAATAATTTTATAATTCGTAAAATCATTGTAAGACTAATTTAGTTACGAAGGTTTCGTCTTTCTTTTCCATTGTATTGACGAGACTCGGGAAATCGTGTAATCTACAATGATATAGGCCGTTTAAGTAAATCAATAATACACCAGGATATTGGAAATTAACTAACATTTATAATTTGAGTCACAAAAAAAAAAAAAAGAAAAAAGCATTTTCCCGCTCTGGTAAGACAAGGCACTGCGTTGAGTTCCGACGCTTAACACGCAATATCTAGAATTTGGGTAGAGTGTGGAGAACGACGAGTGTCTTGACACTAGATTGTCTCGGTTTAGTAGCCTCTTTTTTTCGTTTTTAATAAAGTATACCTACTAAAAAACATATATTTATAAAACGTATGAAAATTTGAACGCAGCGGGATTTGAACCCGCGCCTCTTGAAAATCGTTTAAGCGGTCTGAACGCATGGTTCAGTGGTTCAAATTTTTATGCGTTTTCTAAATATATGTTTTTCAATTCCCTAAGTGTGTGCTTAACACTTTAAAAAAATCCTTAAAATATTAACCAGTAATCCATGTTTTTGATTTAATTTCTTTATTTCCGTCAAGTAAAGAAAGTTCTTTAAAAGTTGATTTTCGGTATTTGAACCTGTTATATAACAGAAGCCAGTATTGTAGTGTTTTTATTTTGTAATAAATTTTCAGTGTCCTTTAGTGTTGTGATGTGATAACATTTACGAACTTTGTGATTTGGTGAAAATGATGAAAATGTCATCGGTTATAATGGTAAGTTCTTTTTGATATTTTGAAAGTGTCGGCGTTGAGTTGCGTCGCCAGTCAACATGAAATATCCCGATTTCCGGCAGGAAGTGGAGAACGGAGTGACTTTACACTAGCTTCCCCACCCTACCCTGACTACCCTGCTATGCGGTAAAGGAAGTTTCAAGTTTCATTTCAAAGAATAAAAAATCTTTTTAGAAAACATAAAAAACAAAAGTACTATCAAAGTACAAAGATGATAAGTTATATTATTGGTAGTACATTTGTATACAGCTTATTTAACTTAACTTATTAATCAATTTCTTCCCGAGTCGTGTAAAGTTGTTTTCTACTGGTTTATGAAACTGTAGACCCTTTTCATGTGTGTCAAATGTTCCATCGGTTATACACTGAAATTGGCAATATATATAGGACCAAAATACATATACTCATAATTGTATTTTACCAAGTTACCCATATCGGCTTATACGGAAGACGCTTAAAGCGAATTTGTTGTGTCAAACTTTTTGCACATACCTCTATATAAATAGCTTAGAAGAAACCCCGCATATACTCGTAATTGAGGCAGGATTGTGGGAGGCCTTGTTTCCTGTTTATATAAATAAATACTGTCGTTGAACTTGACTTGGCAACTGTGGAGTCGTTGTTAGTTTGCTTTTTATTTTATATTAATTTATTTGCAAATAATATTTTCATTAAAAACTAATGGGTGAACAAAATGAAAATAATAACAAATAGAACAAGCGATACTAAATTAGTATTTTATTATACTGTTTTTATCTAGCGTACTTATCTAAATCAAAAAGTAATATTTTAAAGTGTTGTTCACACACTTAGGATATTAAAAAAACATTTTTAAGTAAACGTCTAAAAGTTTTAACGCAGCGAGATTGGAAAAATCTCTCTACAGGGATGCTAACAACACAATGAGTTGTAATAAGCGTATAAGCGGTTCGACGCAGCCGGATGTAGACCGTATGGCTTAGCGGTCAGAGCGCTTGGACGGTTTATAACAGGCGCGGGTTCGAATCCTGCTGCGTTCAAATTTTTATTCGGTTCTAAAAATGGTCTTCAATATATGTTTAGTTAAAGAAATGTTGGAAAAACACTACATTAAAAATAATTAAATCTTCTATCTAAATCACTGTACATATTTCTTTACGGGACCAGCGTGAAGATATGATATTTTTTTTTTTTTATCTACTGGCTTTTTTATGAAATTTACTTCAGCAGCTTCAGCAACCTGTTTTCCTGCATAGCAAGATCAAAGCAAGGCAGGGAGAATCTAGTCTCACTATATATCGTCCTCCAATTTCCACCCAAAATTGAAACTCTACGCCGGGTGACCGAACTCAAATACGCGCTTAGTTACCAGAGCGATGAAATGAATATAATTTAAATATTATTATATTGTCGCAATCGTTCTTATTAGGGATCGAACCCATAAACAAACGCGTTAGCTGTTCTACTGCACCAGGATGGCCTCTAAATACAACTTTAAATATTTCTTATTTTCCCAAAATATACCCATAAAAATTATTTCATAACAAATTCTATATATGTCCAAGTGCAGACCGTCTCCACTGCATCACAGATCAATGCACTCTATTGCATAATGTCTGCGGCATCGATTTATAGCGAGGTCTCTGCCTGGACCAGACCAGTTTAATTCATTTGCAGACTTACAGAATTTCTGCAGCACTAATGGCATCTTGATAAGGCATAGCAATAAATAAAATTATAAATGCACTGGTATTTGAGAATATGATTCTGGGTTCGAATCGTGTTTCAGGGAATTTTGGGCCGAATTTAATTTTACGGTGTAATTAAGCGGAAACTGGAGAATATAGTAGTATAATTTTCCAATATGTTTGAGTGATCGATACTCCGCATTTTTTCAGAAACATTGAGTTTAATAAGGCAGCACTTAAAGCCACATTTCGTTTGGCTGGGCCAATTACAAGTACCTTTATAGTATATATTAATTGTAAAATTAGATTTCAACTTATGACCATCGTAAGCAACTTGCCCAGTCCTAACAATACCAATAAACCCAATCAACCAACAGTTTAAACTGTAACAGTCCAGTATAGGGCTATAGTACCAGTACATTCGCACCAGTACAAGTCCAGTCCCAACAGTAACGTAGTGCCTCTATCAATTTGAATCCCAAAAAGTAACAAATTAAAAAAAAAGACTACAATCACTATCTCATTACGAGAGTAATTTCATATTTATTACTTACAAGAGGCACCTAAAGCTAAACTGGTCCGGTTAAGTGTTAACCCACATCCGAGTACCGTTGCTACGGAGTACGGACGGACAGATTTTATTATAACTGTTATTGTGTGAAATCGACTGTTGATTCAAAAGAAATATAATTCGTACTATAATTATTTTTTTTGTTTAAACTATATACGTTGCCAGCTTAAATTCAATATAGTTTTTTCTGTTATGACAAAATCAGATCGCTAATGACAAATAAAAAAAAAATCGATATTTAGAAAAAAAATCAGTTGTGTGTTGAAGCGTTTCAAGTATGCGAAACATCGAAGTTTCTATATACGCGATTAATCTAATTACAATAATTTCATTAAAAATGTGTAAAAATCGCAAAATCCAAAGATGCTATAATGCTATTAGATAGACTTTAATTTTTACTGAAATTTCGCAACCATCTCAACCCGTCTTACTTCGATACGCCCAAAAATGTCGGTACCTTCTTGTACAGCCTTCATCGTTTCCGCTATAAATTACAAGACTACTTGCATAACACGTTGTTGCCCATCATTAAAATTTTTCGACACCATAAAAAAGTATTATGTAAATTAGAATACGCTTTAAAGAAATAAAATAGTTTTAGTTTTAAAAACACAGTTTTTTATTACGAGTCCCACCTTCGTACAGACCTGTCTAATAATAATAATATTATATGCGAGTGCCCATCGCGTACAGTAAGAGCTCGGGGCTAAGACTTGCATCCAAGTATAGGTTTAAGGGGGCTATTTGAAATGCACATTAACGCCTGCACTGCTCGAGCCTCTCTCCGCTTAACCATTGTATTGTCACCTGATGTACGTATAAATGCGAGGTATCAAATTCTAATTAAAATAAGTATAAACAAAAAAAATAAATGGCTGTTATGTATGAAGAAAACGGTAAAAAAGGCTTTCACATAATACATAAAATAAACTTATAAAAACATAATAAATAAAAAATATCTATCATAATGATAGAAGAATTAAAAATGGATAAACTTAAGCTTAAAAAAAAGACTTCAAATCCCGCTGCGTTCATATTTTTATACGTTTTCTAAATATGTGTTTTTTAATTTTCTAAGTACTTTAAAAAATGTTAAAAAAACCGTGTTGAAAAACCCTTTGGTACCTAAACCTAAAACTTTTAGTATTTTAGGGTACAAAGATTCTAGCAATAAAAGAGTCAATCGTCACTTTCCATCTACTATTTAAAGGCATTGTGTACACAATGACTGTGTTAAACGCCGCGTCTTCTCTAACAAATGCAAATGAATATATTTTTAAATTAATGAAAGCGGATATCCGATCATCTTTTTCTATCTTTTTAGGCCAAAAAGACTTCAGATATACATATAGTTTACGGTTTAACGACTATTAATTTGTATTCAAACTTTGAACTCGATTACTGTGTCTTTAGGCTCAATATCAGTAAGCACAATAAATAAATGTATTACGACAGCTATATTTTAAATTTACAAAATATATCCAAATACCGGTATAAAAGCCAGTTACAGCCTTACTTTCTGGATTAGGACTTTAGAAATTAACAACATAACAAAAATTGCAGACTTCCCCCTTAAGCCTACATTTGGGTCGCAAGTCTCAAGCATTACTAAGGACTTTCTTCTCATTCCCCTATGTGCGAATCGAACTTACTACCATTACGTGTTCAGAAACAATCCCACTGCGCCATAATGGCTATTATAAAAAAAATGTAGTCTAAATATATCTTTTTCAATTTTCTAAAATATTTAAGAAATAGCATTCTCTCTTGCGAAAACGATTGTTCGTTGAATAATCTTTTGGTAGCAGAAATTTGTAATAATCTCTTTACAGAGATGCTAATGACAAAAACAAGTTGTAATAAGCTTATAAGAATTTCGACGTATCCGGATGTAGAACGCATGGCTTAGCGGTCAGAGCGCTTGAACGGTTTTCAAGAGGCGCGAGTTCAAATCCCGCAGCGTTCAAAACTTTTATATATTTTTTGAATTTCCTAAGTGTGCGAATAACATTTAAAACAATGTTAAATAAAAATACTGTATACGACGAGTGTATTAAAATTTCACTGCATATTTTAGTAGTAGGTACTCAATATAATTTGACCTTTAAAGCCTTCTCCGAGGCATATTTAAATGCGCTTTCTCTGTCACAAATATTTAAGGCTGTTTGTTTGTTACGTCTATCATGATAAAACTTGTTTATTATTTCTATTTTAGTCTAAACATACAACGTGGGCCAAAAGAAGTCGTCCAATCTTGTTCGTTTCACATTTTTTTTCTAAATAAAAAACTTGAGGCGCAGTGGGACATCTGACTGTAAAAACGTTTGGTTATGAATTCAATGACCACTTGGGGGAATGATTTAATTATTTATGATCGAATTTTCTCCGCTCTGGTAAGACGGAGTTGAATTTCGCCACTCAACAAGTGATATCTCGAATTCGGACGGAAATTCGAGAACAAAATTTGTTTACACTAAGTTCTCTCTGTGCAGGAAAAAACGTAAAATAAAAATAAAAAATAATTAGTATGCAGGAAAAAACTTAAAGATAGTTTTTTTTTTAATTAACAGCTTGTAAGCTTTTGCAATGTTTGCGTCACATATAGAAGAGAAACTTGTTTTGTTGCTTTTAGCATTTATAATGGATTGACATTTAAGATTATTAGATAACGTATTTTTTACAGCTTCACGCTTTTTCCCGCATAGCAGGTTAGTCAAGAACCTAACGTCAAGACACTTTGTTCTCCGCTTACCGCTCGAAATAGAAACATTGCGTGATAGTGGCAGAACTCAACGCCGCGCTTCGTCTTAGGTAGCAGAGCAGAGAAATTAAAATATTCTTTCAAATATAATCATTAAGTGGGAGTGGGAATCGAACCCACAACCAATCAAACCAATTTCATTCAGACGCTTCCCCACTACGCTACTTTAGCTTCAAGGAGACACAGTACCCACTAAATGAACGATATATAAGTAATGCATTTAACAAACTACTAATAGTAACACGTTTAAAATTGTATTTTTCTTATCTTGGCTATGAAAATATTTTGTTACCGGACACATGTGCATATTTCCAAGAATTAAAGCGTATTAAAAGACGATGGTCATTTTACATAAAAAAAAAACAATTAAGGTTGTTTATACAATATATTTTTATAGTCAATATATAAATAAACAAAAAAAGCTATAGGGTTTTTTATCGCGTCGCGCTCTACTTAACATTTCGGTCGTCAGAGAAATGATACCTCTCTACGACTTGACACTGATGCGGAGATCAAACGTTTATTTTTTTTTTAATTTCTTTAAACGTCTATCTTACTTATAAATAATTGTATGTATTTATATTATCTGTATGTTTAATATATATGTATTTCTATTATTATAATTATATATTTTTATAATGTGTTATACTAATGTGAAAAAATAACCTCTTTTCAACGTTTAAGTGAACGCGTACTTTATAATTTTAATAAAAATTTTTAACATACTCACGAATGTGGCAGAATTTCGAGGTAGCTCGATAAAAACGTGTGCTTTAATTGTAAAGTGAAGACCTTAGTTACCCAAGAGGCGCGGGTTCGAATTCTGCTTCGTTCAAATTTTTATAAAATCTAAGGAAATGATAATTGTAGGTTCAATTCTATTCGGAGGAGACTAGGAGAGTGATATATGATTTTATTCTTCGCCATCGAGGCACAGTAAGACAGCGTCTGTCTGGAAAGGCGATTAGTCGTGGGTCCGAATCCCTTTCGGAGGAGGAATTTTATATTTAAATTATTTTCGCTTCTTCTTTTTCACTCTGACACAAGGCAAAGCGTTTTGCGTTTTGCCACTTGCAATGTCTCGAACTTCGTTCTGTCTTGACACTAGGTTCTCTCTGACTTCCCTGCTTGCTATGCGGGGAATGTGTTGCTTTTTGACTTACAAAACAGTGTTGTTTCGAAAATTGTTTATAACAAATAAGAAACCTTTTAGAAGAAGGTTATTTTAGTCATTAAATGGTTTGACTTTATTTCTGGTTCACTTGTTCATGCTAAAATATGTTGGATTTGTCACTCCACTCTTCGTATATAACCTAAATTTAACTAAGAAATCGTTGGCGGTAGTTTGAGATAATAATTATATCAAATGACAGACAAGTACCACCTCAGTCTACCTGTGACCACGGACTACTGTAAAGTGTTCGAAACGTTGGGTTCTAATGTATTTTCGAATACCAAAATTATACGCGATTAATCCGGTTAAAACATTGTCATTTCAAAACCTAAATTTGTAGAAAAACAAACGAGTTTCAAGAAATATACTATAAATGTTAAGTAACACTTAAAAATTTATATAATTTACTTGTGTCATACAAAATAAGGATTTTTTAATTACTAACTAAACTCGAACGCATCAAAGACCTGATTTTTCGATCTAGTTTATAGATTTTATAACATGTTCTCAATTTCCGGTACACAGAATGTGATGAAAATTTGAGTTGTTTAATATTACCGAGTTCATGGTTATTATTAAAAAACAATGTCATCAGCCATCGTGGCGAAGTGCAACAGCGTCTGTCTGTATACGCGATGGTCGTCGGTTCTGGGATGGGATGATTTTGTCAAGACAAAGTGCGGCGTTAAATTGTCGCCACTCAACACGCAGTGTCTTGAGTTAGGGCAAAAAGTGTAGCGTTCTCCATTTGTAACGTTTGTTTTTAAATCTAGACTCTCTTTGACTAGTCGGTGAGGCGGTAAAAAACGAGAAGCTGAAAATATTTATTTTTAGGGCTCATTATAATTTTTATTTGCTAACTATAGACAAACAGAGGTTCTAGTCCGGCTTCTAAGAGGTGCGGGTTCGAATAAAGTTAAATTTTTACACGTGTCTAAAATACTTTATTCACATTGTGTGTTGAAATTATTTCAAAAAAAATTACAAAATATTCTATTTTTATATATTGCATATTCTCATAATATATTTGAAACATCTTTACCACGTTAGATTTAACGAGAATCAAACGTCTATTCATATTTCATAACAACCATTACGGTTCTAACAAGATATTGCGATTATCGAAATCTCTATAAGAGAAAGCGTCCACGTGATTTGACAATATATTTGGAACTTTACACATTGTGTACAAACACATGAAATAGAACCCAAAATATTCTTGTTACTTTTTATATCTGTTTGTCTGTGCGTTCTTGTAAGCTAATCTCAGAAATGGCTAAACCGATTTAAATGCAGTTTTGACTATTGTAGTTTGTTAAACTTCCGTTAGTTTTACATTTAGTGTTCAGTTCATAAATTAAAAAGTTACTACAATATATATATATATATATATTTTTTAAACATTTTTTAAAGTATTATTCACACACTAAGGAAGCATTCTCTCTTGCCAAAGGTAGAATAATCTTTGGGTAGCAGAAATTTGGAAAAATCTCTCTACAGATATGCTAACAACAAATATAAGTTGTAATAAGCGTATAAGAATTTCGACGTAGCTGGATGTAGAACGCATGTCTCGGAGGTGGGGGTTCAAATCCCGTTGCGTTCAATTTTTTATACGTTTTCTAAATATGTCTTTTTCAAGTTACTATAACTTAAATTATAAATTCAAGTAAAGTTTGTGATTTAAGCGGGAACGGGTTCGGGTGATAACGGAAATGGTTAGTTACAATCGTGTAGTTTACGCCGGCGAAGCCGCGAGCGGATTGCTAGTTGTGATAAGTAGTTTCAGATATACTAGAAAAAGCTGGTACCATTTTTTAATATTCTCAAAGTATTATTACCACACTCAGAATATGAAAAATATTTTTAAAAAACGTATACAAAGTTGTACGTAGCGGTATTCGAACCGGCACCACTTGGTAACTATCCAAGCGCTAAGCCATGCGTTATATATGCAGCTACGTCGAAATTCCTATACGCTTGTTACAACTTATTTTAGTTGTCAGCAACTGTATAGATAGAGTTTAACAAAAAATACTGCAGCCCAATAGTTATTTCTACCACCAATCTTTTGGCAAGGGAAAATACTATAAATTAAATATTTTTTAATATTTTTAAAATGATATTCCCACATTTAGAAAACGTATAAACTATTACTTATGAGATTTGAAGTTACACCTACCGCGCTTACACAATACTATTGTACTATAGCGGTGTCAATTAAAAATATTGTATGTATATATGTATGTATATTTGAAGACGAATACAATTATATTTAACACGCAACAGTTAACGGTTATGAAACTTGCAATAAAATTGTACTGACATTGGGATTTGGAAACTTTAGTCTATTATTAATTTTGGCTGTATTTTTGTGATAATTAATAAATGGCTGTTAAAAAGGCTTCTTCTCATTTCAATAGGCGGAGAGTGGAAAATGGAGTTTCCTGTCGCTGGTAGTAATTTTTGAAAGCTTTCACCTTTTCAGTAAGCTATTAGGTGTCAATTTTAGTATGAAAAAAAAAGATTTCTAACGTGTTTTCAATGTTTTAAAATATTTTAGAGAAACGTATTTTATTAAAATTTGATTGTCTCGGAATTCGAACCGGCGCTTCTTGTGTATGTCCATGCGCCCTATATGCTATACGCTCTTAAGCTATACGTTCTATTCGACGTCGGCTACGGCTAAATTCTTATACATACACTCGTTACAATTTATTTTTGTTGTTAGTATAAGTCTTAATATTTTCAAATATTAGCACGTTTTTATAAAATACATATTGTACAATAAATTACTTATATTTCCATTTCTTCGCTCTGGTACCTAAGACAAAAGCGCGGCGTTGAGTTTCGCCACTCACACGCAATGTTTTGTTAGAAAAAAAACTACATAAATAAATTAATTATAGCCTGTAGCTACATTTGTGTGGATTATAAAACATAAAATCTCGTCTTGTACCGTACCCGTGAGAATTTTGAGAACTATATGTTAAATTTCAGCTTCGTTCGTCCAATGAAACTACGAATTACGACTTGAGCGTCATAAAATATGGCGCAATATTTGTTTGGTATATGAAACCAGGACGGCGCAAGTCATCTATAAAAAATTGTGCGTTGTAATTGTATAATATATTAATTACAGTTTACACAATCCATACTAATATTATAAATGCGAAAGTTTGTCTGTCTGTTACGCTTTCACGGCTAATCACCGGCCAGATTTGGATATGTTTTTTTTTAAAACAAACCCCTTAGCGCTTGAAATAGGGGATCAAAATTAATATGAAAAATTTAAACCTTAAAATTATAATAAATATTTAAAAGTCGCCTTAACACAGTTTTTTCAGCGAGATGCGTACTCTCTCTGGCAATATATAAAAATTTAAAGATCCCGTGCAACTTAAGAAGAACCATAATGGTCTAACCTTTTAGAAATAATTCATTGTATGCGATAGTAACTGTCTGTCTGTGACGTCATCACGGGCAACCCCTGAACCGATTGTGATAAAACTTTATATAGAGATAATTGAGAGTCTTGAAATGAAAATAAGTATTTTTTTATATTTTTTATATAATTTTCACTACGGGAAAGTGTAAGACAAAAGGAGGTTGAGGACAAAATTACTTAAATAATAATTTAAAAAAAATCCACGTCACCTTGTACTAAGTATTCAACAAATTTAACCAGGTCAAAAATTATTTAAATTGCATTTGAAATAGTTACGAATTAATTAACAAGCTCGAACGCAATTTTCATTACATCAGTTACATATTATGCATATATATTGCTACTGCAACGAAGTCCTTGTTATTTTAGATGTTTATTTTCGTTGCTTAATTCAAGATATGTTTATCTTTATATACATATAGAATATATTTAAATTACACAAGAAAACAAAATGGTAAATTATTATTAATAATACGTAAATAAAAAGCATTCGGTAAATTTTTACAAAAATTGTGTGGATTGAATAGTATGGAATTTGGAATATTGAAAGACGTGCAAAAAGCCAATATCAAGCCAATTAAATTAATAAAATAAATATAACACATACTACCATATGTTTCATATATATATATATACTTATGAATAAAGTGGCATACACGTTGGCAACGCGTATTTTATGAGACAACAAAGACACTAGTTAGATAAAACTTACAAAAGCATATCTCTCTACAGAGATGCTAACAACAAATATAAGTTGTAATAAGCGTATAAGAATTTCATCATGTGGATGTAGAACACCTGTGGCTTAGCGGTCAAGAGCTGCTTAGACAGTTTCAAGGGCGCGAGTTTAAATCCGCTGCGTTCAAATTTTTATGCGTTTTTCTCAATATGTCTTTTTCAATATTATTCTTACGAAAGTTGATTGGCGCAACTTGCTTCGTTTTTACCAGAGAAGAAATGAAAATAATTTCTTAAATATGATCATTCCCCGAGTGAAGTCAAACCCACAAACCAAACGCGTTTACAGTCAGACTGCCACTGTGTCACGATAGCCTCAATACAGTTACTAGCCACTAGGTTTAAATAAACGATAAGTTAAAATCAAGATGTAAATATATTGCATTCAAATGCACTTTCATAGTGTTTAAAATAGGCGTAATCAAGACGACGCATAAGGCATTAGACACTCCATCGACTTTCTTGGACGTGATGCGCCACCTTTCTCGTAACACCTTATTTAGCTGACCGGTTGAAATTAATTATTGTAAGTTTGTACTAATATGAGATGGTACAACTTTAGATCCCTATTCATGTAAATAATGTGGATTAAGGAAATTTGGGTTAGTTATTTTTTTTTTATTAAATTAGGCTGTGTATAAAATTTTGCTTATTTAAGTTTTATTAAATCTGGCTGTGTACGAAATTTGACTTAGTTGTATTTAATGAAAATTGGCTGTGTATAGAATTTGGCTTGGTTATTTATTATATGAGGAAATAGTGCAGAAAGATATTATTTAATATAATAGTACATTAGAAATACATTAAATTAATATAATAAATATTCTTCACATTGGCATATGTTTAAAATCCACTTTTGTATAAATTACATGTCACACACGTTACTAAGAGCCACTAACTATACTCTGAGGAGTGTTTATTTCCTTTTTTACTCTCTTTGTCTTTGCCTGTTTTTTCTTCTTATATCGGATAGAACTCAGTTGAAATGTTTTTATTTCAACTAGTCTAATCGCACTCAAACTGCTATATTACAAATTGTCTTATATATATGTTTTAACTTACTAACAGACATAACAAGCATTATTCTAAAATAGCATTGATTGCTTAATAAATTATTATTATATGAACTAGATGTCCCGTTGACGCGGAAACAACGCGTTGCCCTAGCAACGTGTGTGTCAAATACACGGTAGTGTGTGTAAAATACAAAAATGTATTATTTATTTTACACATTATTTCAAAATTAGGATTTTACACTGCATCTATATGTAAACTAGAACTGTGCCGAATTCATACTTCTCAGTCCGCGTAGTTTTTACATAAAAAGGAGTACAAAGTTTTTTTTCACTTATTGATTTATATGGATTGATGAATTGAATTAGGACATTTTTTTTACGAATGTTATTGCTTTATTGATTTGTCTTTATAATTTGGGCGCATTAGCATTTGTGCAGTATCTAAAACGCACGATTTAAAGTCCTACTAACAAATAGTCCCTCATATAGAATTTCAATGTATAAAAAAAAGCTAAATAAAGATCTAAAACCTAGATTATATTACATAATAAGAGATACCGTCGAAAGTAGATTAATTAAACGACATAGCAGGTAACGGGTTCAAGTTTCGTTACATATTTAATTAGACAGTGTACGCGATAAGCCTATAATTGTATGTAATTGCGATTCGAGGGAAAGTAGGGGCCAGACCATTCGCGCTTTCTAATTCACTATGTATTTCTTTATAAGGGACTTTTTTAATTTGATTTTAGATACGTTTTTTGCTAGTTGGTCATAATGGCGCAGTGGGACGTGTTTTATATGTTTTTTTGTTGTGTTTGGATTCGAATCCCACAACGGAGAATAATTTTATCTCCATTTCTCCGCTCTTATACCTAACACAAATCGCGGTGTTGAGTTCCGCTACTTAACACGCAACGTATCGATTTTGGGCGGGGCGTTGAGAACGGAGTGTCTTGACGCAAGGTTCTCTGCTAAGCTAGAACATAGCGTACAAGCTTGAAGCTGGTAAATTCTGCGTAACAAGAAAGCTTGTTCTAGTCAATTCCTCAATATAACAAGTTTCTTAATAAGTAAATCTAGATATAAATAAACAGCGAGTATACTGGACACCATAAAGTCATAAAGTTTGAGAAGTGTTTTGTACGACTCGAAAGGTTTTTTGTAAATAATAAAGAATATTCCGGTATCCACTTTCTGATTTTACATACGGAAAAAATGAGTGACATATGTAAAGTTAAAATGAAAGAAATTTATTTTAAAAACAGTTGCCTGGCCGTCCTTGCTGTACTGTCAGCGGATCTGGACGCGTGTGCTAATTTTCAAGCAAATTGCACGTCAATAAGTAGGGGGGCGAACTGGGAACACGGAAAACTGGGATAGTTCCCATATGGCCTCGGCCAGTGGCAGTCGAGGTCGAACCGTGATTTTTAGCGGGTAGTTAGGCGGTCTAAAGCTACCAGCTTAGCCACATACCCCATTCGAGTCCCCAATATGGCTAGTACCCGTAAAGTGTTTTACTCAAGAAAAAAAGCATAATATAACGCTAGTTTAATTAAGGTTTTCTCTGAATACCCTGCAAAAGTGTAAATAAAAAAAAACATATCACGACTCGTGTACACAATCGAACGATAATGTTGAAATGGTTTCCTTATGTAATATTTCAGTGTCTGGCCATCATAGCGTAGTGGAACAGCATATGTCTGTAATGGTTATATGTTCGATTTCCACGCGAATGAATTTATTTAAATTTAATTCTAATGCCACGCGGCGTTGAGTTCCGCCATCAACACGCAATGTTTCATATTCAGTCAAAAAGTGGAGAATAGAGCGTCTTACCACTAGTTCATCTCTGCCTACCTTTGCGGGAATTAGTCAAGCTGTATCAGACCAGCTATTGATATTTTCCAATATAACTCCAATAGCTTATTAGAAATACAGCATGCATAATTAAATAATGCAACGGACCCGTGAAGATGGTTTCTTAACAATTACATCACATCTAATCCATTACTGTAATAAAATATTAAACTATCCATGTCTTCCTCATCAAGGTTGCGATATTACGGATTAGCACACAAAAAACAATAGAATTGCTCAAATGAGAAAGATTTCTGATCGTCTGCAATCGCTTACCATAACCTTTTAAGTATCGAGTACATTCGTACTATATATTTTATTACCATTTTTTTAAAGTGTTATTCCCACACTAAGGAAATTGAAAAAGACATATTTAGAAAACGTATAAAAATTGGAACGCAGCGGGATTTGAACCCGCACCGGGCTTTTTCATTCGTACTATATTTAAGTATATTGCAAAGTAGTTTTTGTCGTCTAAATTATTTACCGTCTTCGCGCGCGTGAACTATAGCTGTTTCGTATTTTCGGTCTTTGTCGTAAAACAATGAAAGAAAATCCCAAAAAAAAAAACTAAAAAACCAGGAGAATAGTATCCCACGTCCCTCAATTGTCTCTGTTCAAAATTTCATCACAATCGGTTCAGCGGATGACGTCAGAGACAGACGGACAGACATAGTTAATTTCGCATTCATATAATTTAGGATTAATAGTTATGGATTTCATAAAATAGCCATTTACAATTTTTACTGACACGCTCTTATTAAATCGACTTGTAATTGAAGCGTAACGTTTTAGTGATAATTTAGATTTTAACGAAACCTTTTATGAAAATAAATGAGGACAATTGACATAGCTAAAGTTCATATAGGAGAAAGAAATAATAATACATTAAATTAATAAAACAAATATAACACCTGTATAAAGCGACATACGCGACATTGCTAGGCAACTGGGCGTCTTGTATAATTAAATTCTTAATGATTGTAGTGTCAAGACACTCCTATCTCCGTTTTTCGCCCGGATCCGAAACTCAATGCCGTGCTTTGTATTACTAGAGCGGAGGATAGAAAATGGTTTTAATATAACCATTCAAATGCACCGATTCGTTTCATGTATAATCGTCAATCCTTCTTTGAAGACAAATTTATTAAAAAATAAGAAAATATAAAAAAAGGAATAATTAATAATAGTATTATAAAATTATTATTAGTATAAAAATAATAATTTAAATATTTTCGTGTGGGAATCGAACTCATAACCAATCATGTTTACATAAGTCAATTAATACACTGTCCCACTGCGCCACGGTGCCCTCAAAATTTTATCTTTCATGAGTATTGCATAGTTAAATTCTTTAAATATTTAACCACAAATATCTTTTAGTAGTTTAAAACAAAACAGATATCTTGTTTCCTCGTTGTAATCTAAAGACTCAAAACAAAAGATTCTGTAACATACAGACAGTACAATAACAATAGTGTTACTGAATTACTTCGCACCTATTCTTTTAGAGCCGACGAGCACGTCCAGATTAGGCAATTCTTTTACGATACAAACAAAATAATAAAAAAATGTACTTAATATATATATTATATGTATAGTTTAAAAGTTGTTGTATTTATAAGTTTGCGGGTTAAATTTCCACTCGGTATAATAATTATATTAGAATTATTTTCATTTCTCCGCTTTGGCAAGATATAGCGCTGCGTTGAGTTACGCCATTCCACACACCATGTTTCGATTTTAGACGGTATTTGGATATTGGTGTGTCTTGACACGAGTTTTCTTTGCCTAATGCTATGGGTGAAACTAAAAAAAAAAAAAATTAAAGTTATAAATGGATGGAAAATTTAATTGGAATGGAAAAATTAAAGTTATAAATGAATAAAAACTTTGCAACAACAAACAACTGCGACTTTCAGTGCAATATCTTTTTAAGAATAACACTTTAATATTATTTTAATAATCGCGGCATTTGGTTTCGCCACTCAACTCGCACCTTACAATGACCAAAAAGTGTAAAACGGAGTATCTCAACACAAAGTTTCTTTGTCTACATCACCAAATGCATTAAAATAAAAAAAAGAAGCTAACATACAAATGTCAATGTGACATTTAATGACAGATTGAGTAATACACTCGAACAATATGTAATGATGGTTTTGTAACACCATTACGTTTCATAGTTTGGATTCCTTATATGTAACTGTATGTATATATATATATATATATATATATATATCCACGATGGTCTTATGAACAGTTCATAAAAGAATTCTATTATATTTAAATAATTAATTTTCTCCTAATTTAATATAATTTTGAAAATAAATGCAAAGCGTTTCGCTTTCGCGAGAGCTAAAAATAACTTCGGCATCTACTTTTTGCACAAACACTATCATTCTGTGTTTAGTGACTGAAGTCACTTTATCTACATAGATCTTTAGATCATGGAATAAAACTATTAATAGTCCCGTTCACTATTGACTCGTAAAACACGCGTTACCTTGCAGCAACGTGTTTGCCATTTTATATAAAAGTGTATGTCAAACACATGGTAATAACGTGTACAATCTTCATTTAATAATTAAATTTAATGTATTTCTAATGTATTGTTATAAATAAAACATTGGCTATCTGCACTCCTTCTTCATGTGAACTTTAACTGTATCAAATTCAAAATATCCTTTTAAGGCTCAGAAGCCAGTTCTACTGAGAAGAGCCGGTTAAAAATTCAACAGTTGCTCTTTTCAAATACAAAAGTTACAATTTTATTATTTAATACAGTGGTAGCGAACCTGCACCAGACTTGAAACCATTTTACTTCCACACACTTTTATCTTTCAAATATTCTTCTACAGAGTAATAAGCTTTATTTTTTAATAAGCGTTACTAATTTTCATATTCCTTCCTCTGCATTATTTTCACAAAAAGATTATGATTTTTTTTCCATTGACGTATAATAAATATATAGATTATAATTATAAAATAATTTGAACCTGTAACCATTGCATGCAGTTAGTTAAACGATAACTGTGCGACAGCGTTATACAACATCTTAAAATTTTCTTTTATTTGTTTTACAGCTGTATGCTTTTTCAGAGAGCTTTGTTGTCAGAGAGAACCTAGTGTCAAGACATTCCGTTGTCCAAATTCCGCCTCGACTCACCACATAGCGTGTTGAGTTGCGGAGGAAATGAAAATATTTTAAATATTCCTCCGAGTGGGAATCGAGCCCACTACCAATGGCGTTTACACTACGACGCTATCACACTGCGCCACTATAGTCTAATAAAACACACGTACCAAGTAAAAAAATATGTACTGTATTTCCTTACAAAAATATTAGTAATTTTAATCGTATATGGAATTTTTCCTCAATAAACGGATGTTTGAAACTTTGAAGACGTATTTTCTAAACAAGTTGTTTTTTTTAATAAACAAAAGAAACTGTTGTTTTACTTCCTTTGAACGAAGTTAGCCGTCTTTAAAACATAATTAATGTATATATATATATATATATATATATAAATAATTATACATATTACTTTTGAATTATCGAATCAAATCCATACTAATATTATAAATGCGAAAGTAGCTCTGTCTGTCTGTGACGTCGTCACGGCCAAACCGCTGAGCTGATTGTGATAAAATTTTATATAGAGATTTGTAGGTCTTCGGATGGTCATAGGCTACTTTTTGTCTCGTTTTCTTTTAGTTTTCCTAGGAATTTTATTGTTTCACTCAAATGCCGCCGAAAATACACTCGGTATTAAACGCAAGAGTTTTATACGAAAAATGTATTTTTAGAAAGCGTATAAAATTCTTTAACGCAGCGGTATTTGAACCCGCGCTTCTTGAAAACCGTCTTAAAAGAGCCGTGGGTTTAAATCCCACCGCATTCAAAAGTTCTTAAAACATGTTTTTCAATATCCATTAAAGTTTTATAGGAGTAACTATAGAAAAAGTTAATAAATATTTAAATCCCAAAGTGCTATTTGATCCTACAACCATTGCGTGCACCGTCAGCTACAGGTCCACTGATCCACGACGACTTTTCACTATAAATACTAGTGATAAAAGTTACATAATTCATAACGGAACGCTATTATAATCGTATTATTAACTCCAGCTAATTGTGACCGGGTATCGAACCTGCTGCGGCAATGTAACGGTATCCGCCGTATAGCGGTCACTGATTGTAGTTGTGTAAGGCGATTCTTATGAGATTATAAGTGGACGTATATCCTGTATTTATTATATGTATTAATAGTTATAATTAACGGTTGCTCCACGCTTTTCTTTTTATAGCAGTGCAGAAAGGGAGCAGTGTCTAAAATCGAATTTCGAGAACAAAGAAACATTTGTATTGAGAAAATAATAAACAATTTATTTGAAAGTTGAAAGAAAGAAGTAAATTTCTATATTTCGCATAATGTGCAGTTCCTGTGAAATTGGGAATCCATACTAATAATATTATAAATGCGAAACTTACACCGATTAGGATGAAATGTTATTTAAAGATACATAAGGGTTTTGGGTTTTTAATATACTATACATAGGCTACTTTTTACTTAAATTTTCTTTAGTTTGACCAGGAATTTCATTGTTTTACGATAGGCCGCGGGAAACACTAAACAGATCTAGTTCACACTAGCCAAGGCGTGAGTGTTTAGCTAGTGTGAGATAAAATAATTATTTTGGTTAGCTTTTCAATTATATAATGACATCATTCTGACGGAGTGTCTTGATAATAGGTTCTCTCTGCCTAATTTGCTATGCGGCCAAATACATGTTTATTGGTAATTCTTAGTTTAAAAAAAAACATATAAGCTAAGCCATGCGTTCTACATGCGGTCAGAGCGCTTGGACGGCATTCAAGACCCGCGCCGGGTTCAAATCCCGCTGCGTTCAAATTTTTATACGTTTTCTAAAAATATGTTTTTCATTTTCCTAAGTGTTTGAATAATAACGTTGAAAAAAAAATCAAAAAGTCTTAGTTAAATGTGTATTTAATATAGACATTCCATTGTAATTCGACGCTGTCGTGGCTCAGTTCAAATATTTTGACATTACGCAAAGGGTTAGAAATTATGTTACATTTAAATTGTATTGTGTCCTGGTTTATATTCTTCAGTTTTTTATATTTGTTATCTATACCAATATAATAAAGAGGTAAAGTTTCTAACTTTGTTTGCTTCTAGGGGGTAATCTTCGGAAATACTTATCCGTACATGAAAATTCTTTCACTAACAGAAAGCTATACTATTCAGGGCTGACATAGGCTATATTTTACGACGAAGCCCCAATTCAAATCGTTAGTTATCTATATAGTAATAGACATGGACCATTAACGCCTTATTGATAGGCATGTTCCGATCAATTAATTTATTACTAAAGCTATAAATTAAATATTTACGATGGTCTACTCAATTTAGAGTCTTTTAGATAATATAAAAAAAAACATGATAAGGCTGAACAAACTACAGTCATAGACACAACGAAATTTTGACAATTCAAATCACTATAAAATAATGAAAGTGTTGTATTACATAACATAACATGTGCATGGACAGTCCAGTACGAGTTAGCATGCCAGAGAGAGCCTTTCTAAGTGAAATTCTCTTCGAAGTATTAAAATGTAATCGACGTTTATGTCTCTACAATGAATGAGTAATGCTAGAATAAATGATTTAAATTAATAAAGAGCTTTGGAGATCGCGACTTTTGCACATTTTGATCGCGTATATTTAGAAATCCGACGTTTCGAACACTTTACTGTCAGACAGAAGCCACATCAGTCTACCTGTGCCCACGGACTACTGTCAAGTATTCGAAACGTCGGTTGTCAAAATTGTATTTTCGAATACCAAAAATATATCCGGTTAATCCGGTATCGCATTTAATCCTGTTAAAAATAGTTTTAATTTAAACATGATTTAAATTAATATTCTTTTCCAGTTCCACGCTATATCCCGCATAACAGAGTAGTCAGAGAGAACCTAGTATCAAGACATTCCGTTCCGTTCCGTCCGTTCACGTTCAGTCCGAATTCAAAATGTTGCGTGTTGCGTGGCGAAACTCAACGCCGCGCGGTTTGGCACCAGCTAGTTTTTCTATCGAACCCACGACCAATTGCGGCAAACACTGTCCCGCTGCGCCACAATGGCGATGGATATGTATAATGCTGATCAGTAATCTTATTAGTTTCATGTTCATATTATAGATTAAGCAGGCTTACGGAGACAATAGACGAGTTACTGATTATTATGCCTTGTAATATGTTTAGATAAAATGTATTTTGTTTATTAATACATATATTGTACATATTTTATATTTAAAAAAATATACGTTATTAAGCTTGATATTGTTAACAAGAATTAAGTTAATAAAAATCATTGGCTTCTTAAGATAAAAACTCAATTTTTTGTTATACAAAAAATCCATTTTATGCCTTTTTTTAATGATTAACTTTATATTTAACACTAGCGACCCGCGCGCGGCTTCGTCTACGTAAACTACACGATTAAACTATTCAGTTTTTTCGCCCACCCGCTTTCTCATTTAAATCACAAACGTTCCTTATGTTTTTAATTCAAATAGTAAAAACATTTTTATTTATGAACTGATAGAAATGAAATAAACACTAAATTATAAGGGAAGTTTATCAAAATACAATAGTCAAAATTGGATTTAAATTGGTTGAGTCGTTTCTGAGATAAGCGTGCACAAACGCAAAGATACATAGACTAACAGAAAAGAAAATTCAAGAAAAATGTCCCCAATATGTCCCCATCTTTCATATGGAGACAGCGATCATTTACATTTTTATATACATATGCACATATGTACAGATTAAACGGTATTTATTTTATTAATTTATATATTAAAATGAATCATACTTATGAGTAAATAAGTACTTTTTTTGCGACAAATAAATTACAAATTGGCGCGCAATCAAAAGATTAAACCGCCATCTCGATCGTAATCTTTCATGGCGTCAGCTGTCAACAGAACTTTTTTTTTATCCACGGTTACGCAACATTCAGCCACCATTCAACCTCATTTATGCGTTTATAGTAATCTCAGAACTGGTTAATTGAGGCAATTTTCGCTGTTAAATATTTTTCTCGAGTCATTTTGTCTTCAAAATGGTGCTGCTTTGCGTAATAAAAAGCTTTTTGTAAAATATATTGCTTAATTTAAAACGTTTATGGTTTAAATTATATACGAGGCTTAGTACAGACTAATTTATGGGGTTTTCATAGAGTACTATTTGCCTTTTTGCCACAATTATGTTTTGAATTGAATTACATTACTATACTTGGTTACTTATACCTATAAAATAACTTTTTATTATGAATAACTTAAATAAAACGGTTTGATGATATTGGATAGTGTTTAAAAGTAATCGATATCACTGTCGCGACGCATTTAGGGAATGTACGATTGCACATGATGGTTGTCGGTTCGATTTTCGCCCAGCTTCCAAATCAATGTTTAATTTTAAACAATTTTCTCAATCTCCATTAACATGGAATGTAGCAAGGTTTACATTTCAGTACGTCCTTTCTAATATTTTATATATATATATATATATATATATATATATATATATATATATATATATATATATATATATATATATTTTAAAAACGCACTAGTAGCCTCGTTCACGCGTAAATTTACGCGTTGCCTTAACTACGTGTATAACAATTTATACAAAAGTATATTTTAAACACATAGTAATTTGTGTAATATTTATATTATTAATTTGAAATGTATATAAAAAAAATATCACCTTATTAACTCTTTCTCAGTTTAATTTGGCATAGTTAAAACTATAGCAAATTCATACTCGAGCGTACACCGCTGCTTTTCTCCTTAAACTTTCTCACATAGAATGGTTTCTGGACGATATCACTTTTAGATATATAAGTTATTTTATTTACTGTATATTAGGTTATGTTTAACATAATAAATAAATTAAAAAAATCTGACTCCAAGTAAAAGTATTTATATAATATATATAACATTTGATATCGAAACAGTGGCTTATGGGCATTTAAGGCTTATAACTGATACCATAAACAAAGGTTACATCGGAAACATGCCTCTCACGTTCCAAAGACAATAGGTCGTCATCAGAACGCAATTCGATCTGTATCATTTCTTCAAACGATATTGTATGCTCCGTATTTCCCTTTCAGTGCAGTAAATATATTATATTAAAAAAAAAGACATATTTAGAAAACGTATAAAAATTTCAACGCAGCGGGATTTGAACTCGCGCCTCTTGAAAACCCACGCGTAGAACGCATGGCTAAGCGGTCAGAGCGCTTGAACGGTTTTCAAGAGGCGCGAGTTCGATTAATCTCGAGTGCCGTACTGGTCTTAAATTAGATAACCAGTTTCCTTGATGGACGGAGCATCAAAGTCGTTGTCGATGGTATTTGCTCAGAGATTAAATCCATTAATGCTGGAGTATTCTAAGGTTCAGTGCTATCTCCCACGCTGTGTATTCTGTATTCCAATTACATGTTGCATTCCGGCAGCATTCTTTGCTATGCACATTACAGCACGGGTCATGGTTTTTACACTGGCCATTAATATCCCTCACGGTGTGGTGGGAAAGCGGAGAATACAATTCGAGTACGAGATGGAGTCAACCTGGAACAGGTCTCGGAATGGGGTGGACGTAACCTTGTCCTATTTAACTCCTTGAAAACACTAGTATGCACATTCTTCGCTAAAAAATCCCCCTTCATTTTAGCGACGAACTTTCAAGGTATTTCCCTTTGTACTGTTAAGAGTATTGGAATTATTGGAGTCGATATATAGGATAAAGTGTAGTTTAGGGATCATTTGGAGAGCAAAGCAAAGCCAAGTTGGAAAAGTTCAGGCTTCTAAACATGGCGAAGCAGTACTTCACATCAGGCTATACTTCTCATTTATAAAGCGGAGGTCCGTCCGCATGTGGAGGAGTGTTCCCACCTATCGTTAGTCTCTCTATGGGTAGAATTGACTGTAATTAACGCGATTAATTGTCGATGATCTGTGCTATCCTAAATAATTTAAAAAACTAGCAATCGGAACCAACTTATTAAAATATAATTTATACATAGCGTGATATTTAATTATTCTATTCGAGTAATGTGAAAAACATCAATATTCGACACGCTCCATAAAATCGATATCAATGCATTTACGCTATTTGTATAAACTCATTATATGTAATTAAACATTACAAAATTGAATGCACATCTTTATTAAGTATTTAAAAAAATATATAATTTTTTTATATATTTTGTGCCTTTTTATTATTACACAAGTTATAAATGAATATCGAACCGAACCGAATAATAGTAACAATTTTATTATTTAGCTAACTGTTCCCGCGACTTTGTTCATGTGGAATTCTAAAATAAAAGTAGCCTTAGTTACTCCCTATTAAATCAGCTATCTGTCAGTGAAAGTCCCGTCAAAATCAGTCCAGCCGTTCCAGACAAGCCGGAAGAAACAGGCAGACAGACCGAAATTGTAAAAAAAAATATTTTGGTATATGCATCGTGTATACATTAAGTAAAAAGTGTTTATTTTAATATTACAAATAGATACTCCAATTTTATTTATTTGTATAGACACGTTTCTCGCCCGCTCGGTCGCAAGTCGAGGTTCGAGTCCCGCAGGGGGCGCCCTTGCAACCCGCCCTCGACCCGACAACGACAACCTCTCAAGTACCGTAACCTAGTACCTTCTTCCCGCCCGGTGTCGCTGTCAAGACCAACAAGGCCGACAGACTCACGTTCGCAAAACACGATTTCAACACTTCAAACATACACCATATGTTAAATGATCACAACAAATCGGTCAAACAAAATTGCTATAATAATAGTAATTTCGAATCATAATTTCACAATTCATAATAAAAGACGCGCCTTATAGCAATTTTCATTCTAAACGCATGGAACTTTAAATGGCATGATGATTTAGTGGTCGTGGATTCGATTTTCTCGTTACAAACAATAGTACAATTACATTTTATAGTGTTAATGCAAGAAAGGTTTCCAAGAGGCGCGGGTTCGAATCCCGCTGTGTTACATTTTTTATACGTTTTATAATATGATTTTGAATTGTAATTGTTTAATTGTTATTGGAAGCCATCGTGGCGTAGTGAGTTAGCGTCTCACTGTAAACGCGATTGGTTGCGGGTTAGATTTCACTCGGAGGAGTAGTCGTATTTAAATTATTTTTATTTCTCCTCTCTGGTACTTAAGAAAATGCGGCGTTGAGTTCCACTACTCAGCACACAATGTCTCAATTTCGAGTGGAAAGTGGAGAATGAATGGTCTTGACATAAATGGCATAAATGGTCTCTCTTAGATTGCGCTACGGATAAAAGCTATACGCAATTTTTTTCATATGATTTCGTCATTAAACTCTGCACTCTATTATTATGAATGGGAAAATAGGCAGTTTTAAAATACCAATTATATTTTATTCACATTTTTAAATAGTTATTTACACGGTAAGGATATTAAAAACAATTTTAGAAAACGTATATAAGTTTGAACGCAGCAGGTTTCGAACCCGTGCCTCTTGAAAACCTTTCTCTTGTCTAAATGTTTTTGTATATTATCCATAGTGTGTGAATTACACATTAAAAATGTTGAAAATATTTAATAAATTGCAGTATCTTTGTCTAGCAGAAATTTTAAAACAAGAAAAAGTAGTTGTAATAAAAGTATACGATTATCGACATAGCGTAGAACGCATGGCTTGACGGTCAGAAAGCTTGGACAGTTTCCAAGAAGCGCGGCTTCGAAACTCGCAACGTTAAAATTTAATTAAAAATGTTTTTACCAAGTACTTATTCAGGAAAACTTATTTACCAATTTTATATTAGCATCAATCTCACGTCCTATTAAGTCTCCATATCTTTTCGGTGCATTTTTGATGCAACAATCATATTTGATTGCAACCCAATATTAGTATTCGTAACGAGAAGTGTACGTGATTCGTATTTATAACTAACAATGAATACGATTAGATCTTCCTTTTTTATATATTGTAAATTTAGCGTCAGTATTTATTGGTATTGTGTTACGCCATTCAACACGCTGTGTCGGACGGAAAGCGGAGAACGGTGTGTTTTGACACTAGATTCTTACTGACTGCCTGCTATACGCAGAAAAGTAGTGAAGCTGAAGAAGAAACAATTTGAAACTCATAAGATGAAGTTTATTAGAAAAATACTAAATTTAATATAAAAAAATATATAATAAATATTATATAATATGTTTATTTTCCCAAATTATTTACAGTAACCAGTTACACAGAAATAAAAATTGTATATAAGTTGTGCATTAAATTTGGTATATATGAACTCTGGTACCCATTGTAATATTTAAGTTATATTATGGACACCAGCGCTTAACTTTTACACTTTTTAACAATGACCTTGAAAATGGTAGAAAGTAACCTGGTTAGTAATGTCTTAAAATAATAATAGAAAAAAAAGTAAGTAATCAAAAATTCATTAATTAATTTGAAGCCATCTTGGCACAGTAGGGCAACGTTTGACTGGTATTGCGATGGTTGTGGGTTCGATGGTGGGTGGTTATACATTGTAAATTTCAGCGTTAGGTTTGGTCAAAGTTAAAAAAAAAATTCTAAAATTCCAAGTAACGTCATCGTGATGCTGTAAGACAGCGACTTTATACGATGTGATTGTAGCGACGATCTCCGCTCGGGGGAATAGTTAAGCTGCGGCGTTAATATGCGCTATTTAATACTATATGTCTCAAAACGGACGGAAAGCACAGAACGGAATGTTATGAGTCACACACTAACAGCCTATACTGAACAAAAATTTAATATCCACAAAAAAATATACAATTCTAAGTCCATGTACCGATATAATATAATTAATTGATTCCAAAGTAATTATATCGTTTAGGCAAGTCCAATCGTGTAGTCGCTACTTTGATAGCTTGCAATATTTCGTGTACAGAATACATTTGTTACTAGCTATGCCTTCATATTGCTTAAATAAATGTCATCTTTATTCACGACTCGTAACTAAAACTACTTCTTTATATCTATTATATATATGTATATAGGGCTGCGTCTGTTTGTAAACGCGATTGGTCTTCGATTCCCGCTCGGGGTAATTATTATGTTGAAAATATTTTCATTTCTCCGATCTGGCACCTAAGACAAAGCACGGCGTTGAGTTCCGCCACTCAATGCAATGTCTTGATTTCAGGCGGAAAGTGGGGAACGGAGTGTCATGACACTAGGTACGATTATTACCTATTTATGATATTTTTACATAATGGCTATATAATAAATAAACAAAAACGGCGATTTTAGGATGTATGTGCTTATCTGATATTTGTTTTGTAGCTTCCCGCTTTTTCTATAGTACCTAGTGCCAAGAACGTAGTGTCAAGACACTTCATTCGCCATTTTTCTGCCAATTTGTCTAGTGAAGTGATTATTTATATATTTTCTTTCACTCCTCGAATGTTTTAGAATTATGCTCAATATTTCCAAATTAAGTTAATTTCATACTACTTTTATTTCGATAAACTACAAGAAGATTTTATGTTTCTTAATTTACTTTAAATTTTAACGTAAATTTTTATTATTTCTATTTTTTAGATTAAAATAATATCTAGATTGTTCTAGTCTTAAAATACCAAAAGCGGCGTTAGGTTCTGCTATCTATATAGTGTTTATATTTGCATATTTTCCAATTCTAACTATATATACTAAACAAGGTGCCGCCGTCCATCGGAATCTGTTGTAAGTGACTGCATACCACTTGCACGTTGCAATGATGCGTTCAAGTGTATCCGCTTTCACTGAACTAATGTTTTTAGCACTTGTTAATCGATTTCATACATTATATATAGCCTATATATGTATATTTTACTATTGTTCTGTCAGTTTTATACTATTTTTAAGTTTTTTTCGTATTCTTAGTATTGTAATTTTATTGTAATCTCTCACGATGAATCAGGACACCTTAAATTTTATACATAAATCTCTATCTACATATAATAACAATGTAACTGATCGCTGTCTATACATGGAATATATATGAAATAAAATACATTATTAGGGCTTGATACTTGGTTCCTTTGTGGATCGAAGCTCCAAAAAGGATTTTTCTCTAAACAATACAAATACTATATAAATTATTACCTATATGTATTATATATTGTTGTTCAAATCCAACTAAGTTAAGGTTCATAAAAAACCTTTTCAACAACCTTAGCAAAATTTGAACCTGCGCCTATTGGAATGATTGGATTGTCCGTAACTAATATCATATATGTTTATATCTAGGGTTCAGATCCCCGCGTGGCCACCTGTCGCGGACGCCTGCAGACGCGGCGGTGTCAGCTCAACCAAGAAATTAATAAGGAACTGCGGTTACGCGCTGGTGCGGAGAACCTCTTCAAAGTAAGTATAATTTACTGTTTGTATAAAATAATATGAAATTTCAGTGGCACTGTAAACGTGATTCGATGTGGGTTCGATTCCCACTCAGGGCAATGATTATATTTATAATATTTTCCTTACACCGCTCTGATACCTATCCAACACGCAATGTATTGATTTCGGGAGGGAAAAGGAGAACGGAGTGTCTTGACACTAGGTTGTGACTACCCTTTTATATGGGACAAAGCATGAAGCTTAAAAAAATATGTTAAATCGTGTACTTATATTTATGAACCGATCTAAAAAAATAAACACACTACCAGTCAAAACTGTATTTACATCGGTAAAGCCGTTTCTGAGATTAGCACAAATGCACAGACAATCATAAAAGAAAATTAAAAATAATTGTTTTGAGGTCTATAATATAGATAAACGTCACTAATAATATTTTTTGTCATATATCTTTCATGTACAGACAGAGATCAGTTATATTTTATTATATTTAGAGATATTGTAGCTTTCATTAGTACATCTACATACATAGGCTATATATAATTATTATGATTTTATATTGCAACGTAAACGCTATACCAGCCACCGCAACGCGGAAGCCTGCGCCTGCGCATACAACGCGCATTGCATAAACATTTCATTCTTATGCAAGTTGGTGACAGCAATATTAGAAGAGAATGTTAAACTATTTTCTTTATAAGCTTCATAAGGTATCTGTTTTAATCCATATCGTCCTTTTATAGAAAAACCTAGTTATTAATATACGATTCAAATCATGAATTTTGGACGGAAGCTTTTTGAGCTTTTATTCGACTACTGAAATTTCTTAATAAACTAAAAAAATAAGAGTAAAAATTAATTTCATCGCAATTGGGCCAGCAAGTTGGCCGGTGATGACGTCACAGTCAGACAGATAGACAGACAGAGTTAGCAGTAAAAAATATATATATAAAACGTATAAAAAGATTTTTACATTAAGTGAGCGGTAAGAGAGGAAGTGAATTAGAATAACATGACTTTTATTAGCTTAAAATCTAAACTGTATTATATAAATGTGTCGTACAGCAGGATGTGAACGTATAGCTTAACTGGTTAGATCACTTGTAGAATATACAAGAAGCGCAGGTTCACATCCTGCCACGACAATAAAGAAATTTTGCTGTGACAGGATATGAAAATAGATTAGCGATGTCTAATATGATAATATAAAGTTTAACAAGATTTAATAACTTCTTTGATTTTCACGATTATAATACATTTTGAAATAAAACTATTTTAATCGGATTAATCGCGTATAATTTTGGTATTCGAAAATACATTTTAGAACCCGACGTTTCGAACACTTTACAGTAGTCCGTGATCACAGGTAGTCTGAGGTGGCATTTGTCTGTCATTTGAACTAAGAACAACGGCAACTAAGAAATCGTTGAAGTTTGAGATAATAAATGTATCAAATGACAGACAAATGCCACCTCATTTTCTTTACGTGATGATTGAGGAGTCAATCCATACTCGGGTTAATTAATAATCATTCCTAAAGTTTGGCAAGCTTAATTGCGGTGTTTAGTTCGACCACCAGTTACACAAAGTCTACAATTTAGATGAAAAGTAACGAACGGAGTGTCTTAACACTAGAACTCTCTGACAACACGACAACAACAATATGTAGAAAACAATATGTATGTCGACAACAATATTTAGAAAACAATATGTATGTCGACAACAATATGTAGAAAATACTTGAAACTATGTGTCTAGCTTTTACGTTTGACAGTGTCTAAGGGAGGCGGGTTTATATCCAACCACAGTTCAGTAACAGGACTTAAATATAACTTGTTTAGCCTTACAACGGTCTAAGTAGGTTGGCTATAAGTACGGATAATGATATGCGACTAACGAGTGACAGGCACAAGAAAGGCATCTCTCTATTGCTTTCACAAACTTGATGAGCTGTAATATAATAAAAAAACTAAGAAAAAAGTTTGTCTATCTACTGTTATTAAGCTCTTGTTGTGTATATATATATATAAATATATACGATTAAAACTTTTGTAGAAGCTGAAATTGGGCATATGGGTTCTTTGAAGAGTGTAGGAGTACCAATCAGCCTCATAAGTAACCGTTAATAATTCCTACGAGAACAGGAAAAAGGGAAATGCAATACTAATATAAAAGTAGCCTTAGTATTTGATTATTACATCTGCAAAATCTGTCAAAATTGGTCTAGCCGTTCCGGATATTGGCCGGAACAAACAGACAGACAAAAAGTGAAAAAAAATTGGTATATGCACTGTCTATACATATGCATTTAGTAATAAGCGTTTATTTTAATACTAACACTGCAATTTTATTTATTTAGATAGATGATATTTGGTTACAATTAGGTTATTTGTTTTATGTATTTTGTTTTTTCGTATTCCATTAGATATTTACTAAAAACTTTGCTTATAATATTAATAGATTCAATAATTATCTATTTAAGCCCTTTTGTGCGAGGGGAACCTGGCGACTAGTAACGCAAGCTAAGAGCTTAGTACAGTTGGCAGTCTCACATAATTATAAATTAAATGCTATATGCCTAAATATAGACCTAATCTTTGTTAATGGTAATTTAAATTGTGTTATATGGAAATAAAGATATTTTAATGTTTTATAAAAAAATATATATTTTAAAGTGTTAGCACACAGTAAATTTTTTATACGTTTTATAAATATTATGTTTTTCAACGTAAAAAAAGTGTGTGAATAAATAACACTTTAAAATGTTAAAAGCGTGTTTAAACGGTTTGATTTTTTATTGTGTATATACTTTCTATATATTTTGCTCCATAAAGTCGTTTTATTTTAAGTGAAGACAGTCGCTCTAGACAAATGACATACAGGACTTTTACTTTTGCTCATCAATCTTGTATAGAACGAACTAAGATCAAGTGACAAGACACTCTCTCGTTTTTACACATTAAATTTAAAAAATTAAAAATGAAAAGAGCTTCGAGTCGTTTAGGCTTAAGGAGCGTCTTAATACGAAAGGGACTGCTGTATAAAAATTGACACATTAAAAGTTTATACACAAAAAGTACAGAACGCTAATATTCTTTATATTAGATATCCATTAAACTATCATGTGTCTGATGACACTTTTGTATAAAGTGAGATACACGTTACTAAGGCAACGGGGTAAGTTACGCATCAAAGAGTCTAGAGAATAGAAAGAGTATATAAACATAACATATAATAAAACCGTAACTGATCTATGTCTGTATATGGAAGATATATAAATAAAAAGACAATGATTTTTAACTTTCTTTTCTGTTTGTCTGTTTGTTTGTGCACGCTAATCTCCGAAACAGCGAAAGCGATTAAATTGCATTTTTATTATAGTATTTTGGTATACTTCCTTTAATATTTAGTGTTTATTTCATTTCAATCGGTACATAAACAAAAAAGTTACTGCCATTTAAATTATAAATTTAAGCAAAGTTAGTGATTTAAGTGAGAACGCGGGCGGGCGAATGAACGAAATAAATAGTTTAGTCGTGTAGTTTACGCAGGCGAATCCGCGAGCGGGTCGCTAGTATATAAATATGTTATAAATGCGAGTTTATATGCACGTAATAGCCATTTGTATACAAATAGCCAAAGCTGTCAACGATAAGCAGTTTAGTTATATTCATATTTCCTATCATTACGTGGCCGAACGAATTGTATCGCTTTCTCTTAAAATCAAACCCTAGGGGCTTTGGCGTTCCATAATAATGAAAATAATCATCATAAATGAGAACGTTAGTGAGTGAGGCCGTCGTGGCGCAGTGCGGCAGCGTCGGATTGCCAATACAGTTGTGGGTTTGATTCCCACTCGGTGTAATAATTTTGAAATTAAACTATTTTTAACCGGATTAATCGCGTATATTATTGGTATTCGATAATACATTTTAGAAACCCGACGTTTCGAACACTCTGTGGTCACAGGTAGACTGAAGTGGCATTTGTCTGTCACTAGATACAATTATTATATCAAATTATAAATGTGTTTTCGAATAGCTATAATATACGCGATTAATCCGGCTTAAAATAGATTAATTTCGAAATGTTTAAAAATCGCATCGCATCATTTAAGTTATTTAAGTTGGCGCGGCGTTGAGTTCCGCCACTCTATGCTCCATTCAAATTTTATCATAAAAATTATAAGATCCATTCAAAATAATTAATCGCGATAATCAATATCAGAACGCATGGCTTAGTGGTCAGAGCGCTTAAAATGTTTTCAAGAGGGCGCAGGTTCAAATTCCGCTGCGTTCAAATTGTTACACGTTTTCTAAACACATTAAGAGGATGTTAAAAATAATCAATACTCATTTGTTAAAACTAAGCTAAACTATAAGGTTAATACTGTGTAAAGTTTTTACAGCGTCTGGGTCAAGGGTCGGCAACCCCCAGGAAGAGGGGCACTAGGAAGGGGGGCACGGTTCGGTGCGTCTCTTTGTTTGTAACAACAATACCTATACTGAGAAACGGAAATTGGCTCTCAAATTTGCTAGATTCATATTTTCTTCACAAAAAGTACTTATATATTCATACAAATTTCTGCTACCCATAGATTATTCTATGAACAATCGTATGGCCAGAGAGAATGCTATTTGTTAAATATTTTTAACGTTTTTTAAAGTGTAATTCTCACACTTAGAAAATTGAAGAACATGTTTTTATTAAACGTATAGGTGGGTTCATATCCCGCTGCGCAAATCATATGCTGAGAGCCCTTATGCCGTACTTTATCTAACTAAGTGAAGATAATGACAGTATTTATTAAATTTATAAATAAGTGATATTTGAAGCTATAATAAATTCAACTGGAAGCCATAATAAAATATACTTTATTAATATAGGTTATAACAAGCATTCATTACATTTGTGATCTTCTCTCTGCACCCAACCGGGGAGAGGGGAAACGACATCAGGGCGAGGCCCTCTGCTCGTTAGGGTCAACGCCACCCATAAATTTGGGTGGGTCCCCCTGGGTTAAGCCTTATTGGCCTGCTAATAGACTTGCGGAACCGGGTGATCCCGAGCAGAAACTGACAGTCATAGAAAGGAGTAGCTATGTGCTGCCTGGGCGGTCCACCAAGCTGGGTGAGACCCCTAATTACTCAGAGAAGGCCCAACTTAGGCGACCAGCGACCGCAGAACCAGTACAAGCATTCGAAATGTTAATTTACTTAAAATATCATACTTAAGCTATCACCGGCTCGGATGGCAGTTCTGCTGAGAAGAACCACAGACAAACTCAACAGTTGCTCTTTTCAAGTATAATTTGACAAGAATATAACACCTGTGATTAGTCTCCGGAGTCAGCATCCACAGCGTTTAACACCGCATGTTAATATGCGATCAGATTATTCCCGGACAGCACAATACTTAATTCAATACTAATACTTTCCTCAATAATATGTTTTAAATCTAGATTTTAAATAGTTAAAGTGGCAAGTCTGAAATTGTTTGTCTAATTTTAAAACACGTATCTGACGTAAATAATCTTAGAGATATTTAGTAGTAAATCTATAAATTTATAATCGTATTTTTTATATCAACAATTAAAAGTCAAAGTGCTTTTACCATATGCGGTGTATATAATATCCATTTCTTTATTTTTAAAATTAATTTATATAAATTTGAATTTCACTTCTACTGTATTTATCAATTTAAGACGAATGAAAGACGAAAGAGAAAGATTTCGAAGCTTGTAATTGTGTTTTAAAATTTGTTATGTGTTTATTGTTTCAGGCGACAACAAATAGAAAACTCCGCGAGACAGTCGCACTGGAGCTGAGCTTCGTTAATTCAAACCTGCAACTCCTAAAAGAGCAACTTGCTGAACTGAACTCCTCTGTTGAACTATATCAGAATGACAGGTAATAAAAAAGGCATAGTAAGGCTTTGATTTTCGCGATTAATGCACATTTTGAAATAAAATTATATTTAACCGGATTAATCGCGTATATTATTGGTATTCGAAAATATATTTTAGAAACCCGACGTTTCGAACACTTTACAGTAGTCCGTGGTCACTTCACAGGTAGCTTAACTTTTTTTTTCACCCCGCACAGCATGCTCGTCAGAGAGAATCTGGTGTCAAGACACTCCGCTCTCCACTTTCCATTGCATTACATAGAGGCACTGCGTGCTTATTGACGGAGCTGCACGTCGCGCTTTGAAACGAAATATTATAAGTTAATGAAAATATTTAGAAACATATAAAAAATTTTATGTAACAGGATTCGAACCCGGCCTCTTGGAAACCGTCTCAGCGTGAAAGCGAATTAGGCGATACGTTATTATCGAGCTTCGTCGAAATGTTTATAGGCTTGTTACAACTTATATTTGATGTTAGCATCTCTGTAGAGAGATTTTTACAATTTTCTGCTACCTAAAGATTATTCTACGAACAATTATTTGGCAAGAGAGACTGATATTTATTTAATATTTTTAACTTTTTTTTTTAAATGTTATTCACCCACTTAGAATAAAAAAAAAACCTTTCATTTCCTTTATAAATGTTAAAAATAAATAAATTATAAGACAACAAAAAGAAAACTCATACATTTCTTATTTTCTATACAAAATAATAAAACCTAAATTATTTTATAAGTACTTTACACGAACTCAATAATTAAGTGACAGTGAAATAACAACTTTTACACGAAATAAGTGCATAATAAAACTAAATGAGTGCAAAAAGTTAACGGCGTGTAATTGTGGCAAAGTGGCGGTAGTTAGTTAGTTAGGGGCTAAGAAACTAGCTTTTTATTCATATATAAATGTATGTACAATATAATGAATGTATATATATATATTAAGTAAATATTAAGTTTGTCTCATAGGCGTAGGTAGAAGAACCTACATTTCGCCCAATTTCAAGGCATTGCTTCTTTAATAGCGGAACTAAAGAGTTTGTTTAGTTCCGCTATTTAATATCGTCTGTGTTATTAGGGCGGGGAAATTAAAAAAAATATATAATTTTCTTATGGTCTATTCATGTTGTTACATCATTGTTAACAAATGTGTTAAAATACTAAGTTTTTATACATTTTGCGTATAAAAATCGATATTTAAATGTCATTTCTCGATTTTTTTTATGCCTTTAGTTTATTTTCTTTCCGTATATTTTTCATACATTTAGATTTAGATGTAATGTTCTGTGTAATGCAGCACTTTTTCTAACTAGACTGAGCTATTTAAGTTATGTGTGGCGTTTAACTTAACTGTTTACATAAACATAGCGCAACTGTTATTTTTTATTAAAATATTTAATTAAATATAAAAAAAAGGAAATTGTAATTTTATTCTAATATTATAACATTTATGACAAATTCTTTTTTAAATAGGAGATTAATATATATATATATATTATTATTGTTATATTATTTAATTGCTCTATCGTGGCGCAGTGTGACAGTATACACCATGGTTGTAGGTTCGATTCCAACTCGGAGGGATGAATGTGAGATATTTAAATTATTTTCATTTCTTTGAAACAAAACAAAGCGCGGCATTGGGTTCTAATAATTTACACACAAGATTTCAACATCGGGTGTAAAATGGAGAACGGAGTGGTTTAACACTAGATTCTCTCTGCCTACCCAGCTACTTACAAAAGTGAAGATTAAATAGATAATTAACTATTAAATATTGTTAGAAAACGTATAAAAATTTGAACGCAGCGGGATTCGAACAAGCACTACATAGAAACCGTCCAAGCGCTCTACCACTAAGCCATACGTTCAAGGCGAAGGCAAGTGTGCGAATAACACGATAAAAATAATTATCTGTTAAAAAGTAACGCGGGAAAACTCAACAATGTCGGAAACTTGTACTAGTTACGGAATAGAATATGACTCTTAGTTTATTAATTTTAATTGCCTTGTGAACATTTTAATTTAATTAACGGACTTTGTTACTATTATTAGATCGATTTTAATATAAATCTGGCATTTCTTGTATTGCCCATGGCTCAAGGGGCCCATGCCCAGAGCCCTCGCGTTATGGGAGCAAAAAAGTGACAACGTATTCTGGCATAATATCGTTACTTATAACTATCCAACTGGGCCCTATGTTCGAGAATGGAAGTCCTGAGACGACACTGATCAGATTTTTTACTAGAATTTACTTTAATTTACTTTTGTCAGAAAAAGTATATAAATTTAGTGCTAAAACATTCCGTTTACCACGTTTCGCTTGAATTAGATAATTTAAAAGTATTTTGAAATGAAACTATTTTTTAACTGGATTAATCACGTATTATTTTGGTATTCGAAAATACATTTTAGAACCCGACGTTTTGACACTTTACAGTAGTCCGTGGTCACAGGTAGACTTATACGCGATTAATCAGGTTAAAAATAGTTTCATTTCAAAATGTGTAATAATCGTGAAAATCAAAGAACTTATTATGTCATACACGTTACTAAGTTACAGTAGTCCGTGGTCACAGGTAGACTGAGATGGCACTTGTCTGTCATTTGATACAATTATTATCTCAAACTACCGCCAACGATTTATTAGATCGTAAAAAACCAAGAATTTAAAAGTAACTTAGTACTTCGGAGTAACCAACGACCTGACCAGGAATAGGTTTAGTTAATTTATACGCGGTATATATAATAAGTAGGCGTGAGAGTTTGTTCAATTAAATCTCTCTATAATCCACTAAACTATATATATATATATCTCGTCGTCTCATCCATTAGCACTACCACGTGCACTATAGCTGGCTGGCTATTCGGTTGCCTTTTTTTTTTAACGAAATTAATGAAAAAACTCAAAGACCCAAGACCCCTAAATATCTCTATACAAAATTTCATTACAATCGGTTCAGCGGTTTGGCCGCGATGACGTCACAGACAGACAGACAGAGTTACTTTTGCATTAATATTATTAATGTATTATAGTATGGATTTAATTGCAGGTTAGAGAGGTCTGAATATGCACACGATGGTTGCGAGTTGAATTCCCACTCTCAAGAATGTTAATATTCAAATAATATTTTATTTTTCTAGCAAAGACTGTGTGATGCCGATGATACCTCTCGGTCTGAAGGAGACCAAGGAGGTGGACTTCCGGGAGCCTTTCAAAGACTTTATCTTAGAGCATTACAGTGAGAATGCAGCCGCGTACGAGGACTCGATATCGGACTTTATGGATATGAGACAGGTATGTTGAGTAATGGTTCCAATTAATAGAAATACAGTATTTGGCATATAAAAACAAGGACTGAAAACTAATTTAATCAATTAATTGTAAGTGTAAATAAGAGAGGCCAAGTAAGACAGGGCTCCCCCTGACTCCACCTCGGTTGAATTTCGAGAACACGGTATCGATGATAATGGAGGAAGGTCACGTCTCACTGACTCCCCCGCTAGGAATTAAGTGTGGACCAAAAAAAAGTCAGTATCAAATTCATAATAGGTACAAATATTTCCCCTCAAGTGGAACAAAAAGTAGAGTCTAGAGACAAAAAGTAGAAAAAATTGGTCAACGTAGATGAGTCTTGAATTTTTTTTTATAATAATTAATCTAGAAAATCATACCATCAATATATAAGGTTAAAACTTTACTAATACATTATTTTACACCTGAATGAATAATGTATGAATTAAGAATTAAAACAAAATTGAAGTTTTAAACGAGCCAACTTGAGTTTCATATAGCTTTATTGCTTCACACTTTTTCTCGCATAGCAGGGTCAAAGGCCAAAGAGAACTTAGTGTCAAGCACTCCGTCTTTCAGATACTTTATCGCGCTTTGTCTTAAGTACCAGCGGAGAAATGAAAATATTTTTTAAATATAATCATTCCCCCGAGTGAAAATCGAACCCACAACCAATCGTGTTTATAGTCAGACGAGTTAAATTATGCTAAAATGGTCTCACTTGTTTTTTATTAGAATATAAATTTCAAGTTCATAATACTGATTTTGTTGCATATAACATTGAGTTCGAAGCTTAAAACCTACACGTAATCTATTTATATATATGGAAATGTAGACGAAATGAGGAGAAAGAAGGAGGGACCTTTCACTAGATTCTAACTGAACAAAAGTTACTAGTCAAAGACAAGTGACGTTTAAAGAGAAAAACATGTACATATTGTTTGTTATTATAATTTTTGAACCGTTCGTTATATATAATATACAAGCTATATTTTGGCATTTTCCGCAGGCAATTCGCACTCCCGTCCGTTCAACAGCTGGTGTAGCACTGTTGTTCAAGTATTACAACCAGCTGTACTATGTGGAGAGGAGGTTCTTCCCGCCCGACCGGTCACTTGGCGTCTACTTTGAATGGTTCGATTCGTTAACAGGTAAAAATAAATTGATTGAAATTGTAATATTTGGGGAACGGTCATGCGTAGTGGAACAGCGTCTGACTGTAATCGCTATAATTTTGACTTCGATTCCCATTCGGGGGAATGTATATATATTTAAGCTATTTTCATCTTCCTGCTCTCATAAGACAAATCACGGTAGATTATTGAGTCTGTTATTTCACATAGACACGATTAATCCGGTATAAATAGTTTCTTGAGAATACAAATCTTTTGAATATTAATTTATAAAAATTAATATTATATCGATTTAGGTTAAAAATATATGTTTTCAGGAGTCCCATCGTGTCAGAGGACGGTAGCATTTGAAAAGGCGTGCGTCCTGTTCAACGTCGCTGGCATCTACACACAGATAGGCGCTAAGCAAGTGAGTAGTTAAAGTTTTAACTAGTGGCCCAGTTGTCGAGTGACTCTATGCTATTTCTACTTTGAGAAGTTCTAGAAGTTCTAGAAGAGTTTAGTATAGTCTAATCTAATCGTAATCATCCTTATCATTTAGTTCCTTACAATCCTTGGTCTTTAACAGGAGCTGTTTAAAACTACTGCTTTAGTTACTGGTATAGCAAAATTATTCCATAATTTTAATATAAATTTACTTTTTTTCTTATACCCATATTATTGTTTATTATTAAGTATATCAATGATGGCAAGATATCTGTCGATAAGGGTACATTCTAATGTTCACATAATTCTGTAATTTCCATAGGTTTAAGATGAGGAATTATTTTAAAAAATCACTTTGCCTTATTTGCCTTAGCAACGCCTATTTCACTTTATACAAAATATAATATATGTATAGTGTGTGAAATATTTATTTTGTTATATGAATGTATTTCTTATGCTTCTTATAATAAATGTGGGCTTTATAAAACCAAAACCCTATGTCAACTTGACAATAAAATGTAAAAAAATAATTATAACATATATTTTTATAACATTTTTTTAAAATGTTATTCGCACATGTAGGAAATTGAAAAATATATATTTAGAAAACGTATAAATTTTTTAACGCAGCGGGATTTGAAACCCCGCCTCTTGAAAACCGCTCAAGCGCTTTGACCGCTAAGCGATGCGTTCTACATCCAGCTGCGTCGAAAATCTTATACGCTTATTACAACTTATGTTTGAAAAAGACATATTAAGAAAAACATTAGAAAACATTAATTATAACATGTATGATCAACGATGTTGATCGTGACGCATTGCGTAAGCGCAGTAGGTTGTGGGTTCAATTCAAGCGTGGACATAGATTATAAATTATTTTTTTTACATTTCCCTGCTGTGGTAGCACAAACACACTGTCTTGAGTTCCAGTGCTCTCTCTCCGACCTGTACTCTGGCGAAGCGATGCGTTCTCCACCCGACTGCGTCAAAATTCTTATACACTTATTAAGTTATTTTTGTTGTTAGCATTTCTGTAGAGAGATTTGTACAAATTTCTGCTACACAAATATTCCTCAACAATCGTTTGACGAGAAGAATGCAGAATGCTATTTATTAAATATTTACGTATAGAAATTTATGCATTATGTTATAAAATGTTTTTTTAATTTCCTAAGTGTGTCAATAACTCTTTACATATGTTAAAAATATCAACATTTGTACAGGAGCGCACAACATGCGCGGGTCTGGACGGCGCAGTGGACGCGCTGCTGCGCGCAGCGGGCGCGCTGCGTTACATACACGAAAATTTCACGAATGCACCCTCAGTAGACCTAGCAGCGGACACTTTGCTGGTGCTTGGCGCTCTTATGACCGTAAGATAGCTTTAAATTTTTAAAACCGGAAAAAAATTTGTTAACATAGCAGTATTTGAACCTGCTAGTCTTGGAATAACGTTCTAGCCAATTCCCATACGATTGTAGCTTTTGTTTCTAGCGTATATACACTATCTAATATTAAGAGCCCTTTACGCTTGTTACAGCTTGTTTTTGTTATATGTTTTGTTTTGTAGATGTTACTACTATCTACAAAACAAAACATCTACTACTACTATACCACTACTACTATAACAACTAACCACCACTACAATAACAACTACTACTATAAATTGCTTAATACGCAAATAAAGTTGGTAAACTAAATGGAATATTTATATAAGCATACAGGGGAAAACCTAGATTTTTAATATGCTTATTTTGGCTTAAATCTACAAAAAAATCTTTGTAATAAAATATGATGTATGATTTTATCTCAAAAACGTTAATATATAGTTTAAGAAATGTATTAATTTCCACAGGGACAAGCAAGGGAATGTCTCTTCGAGAAGCTACAGTTACAAGCGAGAGAGGCGTGCGGAGGCTGCGAGAGGGAGCTGCGAGATGATCTGGAGATGTGTCTGGACTTAGCGCAGGAGAGCGCGCAGCTCGCCCATACATACCACCAGTTGTATGACAAGGTGAGCTTTATAAGGACTCCCTAATTACGAAGACAATTATATAAAAATGAAGCATAATACGATTTCGTAGAGACCAAATGTAGAACGCGTCTTAGGTGTGAAATGTATATTTGAAATACAAATTAATTAAACTAAAATCTTTGGTGTTCGCGATTTTAACACATTTTTAATGAAAAAATTTTAACCGGACTAATCGCGTATATTTTTAAACCCTATCCACCTGTGTGTGACCGCAGTACTGTAAAGTGTTCGAGACGTCGGCTTTCTAAAATATATTTTTGAATACCAGTTCGATACGCAGTCGTTTCATTTTAAAAAGGAGATCATCATTTTTATACCTGTTTATATATTGATTAACAAATCAATCAAAAGCGTGGATTGCTTAATGGTATATGGTTTACATTTATAATACTTGTTTCTGATAGAATCACTAATAATTTACAAGACTAATAATTTATAAGACTAATAATTTATAAGACTAATAATTTATAAGACTTAAAATTGACTGCAAACGCGATTGATTGAGTTCGATCCCCACTCGGAGGAAATCTTTAATATTTTTTTAAAAGTGTTAAACACACTTAGGAAATTGAAGAACAAATATTTAAAAAACGTATAAAAATTTGAACGCACCGGGATTCGAACCCGAGATGGATGTAGCATCCATCTCGGGTTTGAATCGCTTAGCGGTCAGAGCGTTTGCAAGGTTTCCAAGAGCCGCGGGTTTCCATCCCGCTGCGTTTAAATATTTATACGTCTTCTAAATATATGCTTTTCAAAGATATTTAAATTATTTTCACTTCTCCGTAATAAAACAAAACGCGCCGTTGAGTTTCCCCCACTCAATGTCTCAATTTCGTGTAGAAATTGGGGAACGGATTGTCTTGACAATAGGTTCTCTCTGACTGTCTCGCTATGCGGGAAAAAGCGTGACGCTATGAAAAAACTATTGTTCGTAGTGTGTTCGTTACGTAGTGTTCGATAGAGGGTTTATTGAAATATAGCTTTCGTACTTTCCCTTTTTAATTAAAATCAATACTTAATTTCGATCTTATTATTTCAGATGCAAACTGAAGGAGTGATCAATTTTGTGCCATACTCGTGGGTATCACTGGTCCACGTAAAAACTGAATTCTATAAGGGTATGTTATTTTATAATAAAAAGAACATGCTTTAATTGTAGCACCAGTTTCTTTTCAAGGATACCTGTTCCTTAGGTTTTTTTAATTGGAAAATATCCATTTACAATATAGCGAAATAATATAATATTTTTATAAATATATTAATAATTAATTTTTTACCTATTTGTTCGACGTAAACGTAAATTGTCGTAAGTGTAAAAATACTCTTGAAAAGCATGGTTTGGACGGTTACCAAAAAACCTATAAAAATCTAACTTGACATAATTTAAATAATAATATTTTAAACGAATTTATTCAAAGTTGAACCCAACGACATGTTAAATTATATATTTAAAAGAGGTTATGCTTTCAACATTTTTTTCATTAACATTTAACTCACACACTTTCAATTTCCTGGAAAACATATATTTGAATTTGAATTTGTTTATGCCTGTTCTAAATATTTTTTTTCAATTTCCTAACTGCACATTGATAGGTCTAGCGCACGAGTACTGCGCGACGGGGCTGCTACACGCGCCGCACGCGCATTGCAGCCGCCTCGCCGCCTTGTACGCGCCGCCGGAACACCACGACGGTAGGCGCCTTCGGCAGACATTTTGACACTAGTATTATAATTATTGCCCCAAATGAGGGTTAGAACCCAGAATCAACACGTTTACATTCGCTGTACTGTACCATGTTGACTACATGTGCCACATTTTCATTGGTTTTCTAATTATAACAGGTCTAAAATACGACGAGGACTTGGACAACATGGCGTTGGGTCGCGCGCACTTGTCGGAGGCATTGGCGCTGTACGAAGAGGCTTTGAGACTACAGCGGATGTGTCGGTACGTTATTTATTACCGTATAAATTAAATAAGAAGTACAATTAGTAGAGTTTTATTGACTTCTGTCTTGTATATTTTAATACATTTCTAGGAATTATAATCTAGTTAAATTTGCCCACATTTATGTGCGGTTGAATTCCGCCACTAACCACGAAATGTCTCGATCGTGGGCAGTGTATGGATAACTGAATGTTTTGAAACTGTGTTCTCTTTGACCTGTCTGAGCCTGTTATGCGTGAAGCGTGAAGATGCATTTTAAGTCGGACTTAAGTAAGGGGCAGCCTACGCTATATAGCTAGAAATAAGCGAGTTTCGAAATAAAATAAGTTTTAAGAATGTACATTGCTCTATTGTCTCTACTGGTTTTCGATCGCTCCAAGTATGTACTGCTTTAAAGCACTGGCTTTTAGTTTTCAGGTGTTCATTTACAGTACAATACAGTTACAGTAGTTTTATTTCTCTGACTTTTGCCAATCATTTTGACAATGCTTAGGGAGCTCCGCACCAAGGAGGCGCTGTCCCGCGTGGTGAGCGCCGCACGCGACCGCGCCTCGCGCCTGCACGCTCCTCCGCCCGACGAGTTCGCGGCGCTGCTGGACGCGCCGCACCTGCTGCGTGAGTGCTTTAGCCCGTTGCAATTCAACTACAGTAGTACTACTGGCCAGTGACAGCGTGTCGGGACGAACCAAGCTAAAATGCCAAACTAAGTTTGGAAATGCAAATTCGAAATATCCTTTATTCAAATAGACTTTCGCAAGCACTTTTAAGCTTCGAAGAAACTAAAAGGTACCACTGGCTCGGAAGGCAGTTTTGCTGAGACCAGCCGGCGAGAAACTCAACTATTGCTCTTTTCAAATACAAAAGTTATAATTTTATAATTTAATACAAATGTAGCTAACCTGCACCAAACCCGAAATCATATTACTTCCACACATATTTATCCTTCAAATATACTTCTACAGAGTAATAAGCTGTACTTATTAATATTGTTTTTATAGTGTCTTTAATGAAAGTGCAGCTCGGCTAACTTTACATTTTGTTAAATGTCTAAACCTTAAAACAACTTAAATGTAGGTACTGTTCAAGTATATCCAACATAAATAAAAAATTCCGTCATTTTTATATATATTTTTTTGCAGCTTCACACTTTTTCCCGCATAGCAGGGTAGTCAAAGAGATCCTAGTGTCAAGACACTCCGTTCTCCGCGCACCGCCCGAAATAAAAACATTCCGTATTGAGTGGTGGGATTCGACGATGCGTTTAGTCTTCGAGCGGGAATCGAACCCACAACTAATCGCGTTTGCAGACGCTGTCCACTGCCACACGAAGGCCTCTGAATATTAATTAAAAATCTATAACCGTGTATTCTTTTTGCAATTGCAGCCGCATCGAAGTTCCAACTGGCACTGACTCCGCCTGACTTTGCTCAGTACAGAGTGGAGGACCTTTTCAAATCCCTAGGACCTATCGCTATATTTTCCGCGAAACGACATTGGAGCGCCCCACGACTAATTCAACTACAGAAACAAACAGACAAACACACACGACGAAATCGACGAAATGACGAAACCAGAGTCAAGCGACGATCAAGCGACAAACGAGACAGATCTGAAGACAATACAGCATATTACAGTCAAATTATAAGAAGCGACGAAAAATATGTCGACGATTACGACAAACACAGAGTGACAAAACAAAATGGCGTCTACATTAGCAGTTTCGATAATCATAATCATTTTGATTATAAGATGGAGAAAGATTATGGAAAGAAGAATGGAAGGGAATTGAGGAGGGTCGCGAGTGAATATAATGTGAATAATAATGAGGAGGGTTTTGGTTTTTCTGTGAGAGGAGACGCGCCCGTTATTATAGCGGGGGTGGAACCTAACTCGTTGGCTGATGTGAGACTTCTTTTGTTATTTTCTTATAATATAATTAAGCTATAATTCAAGTCAGCTAACAAAATAATATATGGGCGTTTTGAATCTTTAAAAAAATATGATCGTCCAATTTCTCCTTGCAAAAAAGAAGAGAACTTATTTTAGTTCATTTGTATAGTACTAAAAATACATTGTATTATTATAAAAAAACCAAAAAACCATTTAACTTCTTACTTAGTATTGTTTTTGAAAATATTTTAAATATATATAATTCCGACCAATTGTGAACACGAACCCACAATCATCGCGTATCTATACAGTCAGACGATGGTAACACTGAGCCACGAAGGCCTCAATACTTAGAAACATAAATTTCACAAAACTATCATTTCACTCGCTTAGCTTTAGCTTTAGTCAATGTAAATAAGTATTAAAAATCAAATGATTCATGCCAAAATCAAACGGCCAAAAAGTAACGTCTGCCAAAACCGCCACCAGGTCGGCGGCATGCGCGAGGGCGACTTCATCATCAGCATCGGGGACCAGGACGCCAAGTGGAGCTCCCACGAGGAGGTGGTGCGCCTCATCCACGCGTGCGGGGACTCCCTCACGCTGCGCCTCGCCACGCCCATGGACCGCGCTTGCGCTAAGGTACACTTGCACACTTTCCACCCTATTTGTTTCTTAAACCCTAGTGCTTAGGCACTTTGTTCTCTTCATTGAGTGGCGGAACTTTTTTTTTACATTTAATAGAAAATATATATATATATATATATATATATATATATATATATATATATAACACGTACAAATTTTATATAAATAGCTTGCTAGGTTTAAAAGGTATGTAGTTATTTAGGGCAAAAAGTTAAAGACCGCAGTCAATGAAATAATGAAAGCTCCGCCTCGCGTCTTAAATACATAATTGTGAGCCCAATTCGAGTGCTTTCTTAGCCTCCCACATGTACAGACACGAGCAAAGAGAGTCGCGGCAGGAAACATAGTGTTCAAGTTTTACCCGTGTGTATTATGTATTACACTTTCGAATTTAGATTTTTAGTACAAGTGGCGGAACTCGAAACCACGGCTTCTTGTCATGCATTACCCTTCTTGAAAAAGACATATTTAGAAAACGTATAAAAATTTGAACGCGGCGGAATTTTTAACCCGCACCTCTTGAAAACCGCACAACCGTTCAAGAGGCGCGGGTACAAATTCCGCTGCGTTCAAATTTTTATACGTTTTCTAAATATGTATTTTTCAATTTCCTAAGTGTGCGAATAACACATGTTATAAAAAATTTAAAATATATCAGCCTCCTTGTTTCTTCCGCAAAGCACGGTAGATGAGGAAAATTTCATGACTTTTCATGACTTAGCGGTCGAAGCGCTTGGACGGTTTCCAAGAAGCGCTGGTTCGAATCCGGCTGCGTGCAAATTTTTAAACGTTTTCTAAATATGTTTTGTTTTGTGTATAGATACTCATACGCATTTTTAAAGCAGGGTGCGTAAGAGAACCCAGTGTTTTGACACTCCGTTTTACACTGCACCCATTTTACGGAACTCAACGCCGTGTTAACTTTGGTAGTTAATAGTTTTGTTACAATTATTTGCAGTGAGGATGGAAATTATAATTTTGCTTAAGATATCACTATTTACACGACAAGGCTTATTATACATTGCTTAGTATTTTGGTTTAATTTTTTTTTCAATGCTACCTTATAAATTCCACCAGGCGTCTCCAGAAGCGCACCAGACCAACTCCAACCAGGGTTCTGTGTCGGCAGCGTCCTCCTCCAGCGGCTCCAGCGCGGCGCGCCGCAGAGCGCCCTCCTGGAACCCCTTCAAGCGGCACAGTCACAGCGCACGCGACGACCGACGCGAGCACAACAATGTTATATTCAGGTAAACGGTTATGTGTAGCTGGGACCGTGGTGATTCGTCACTACGTGCGCTTGTGGTCACTAAGTGTTCAATTGTTTCGCACTAATCACTTTATTATGGGTTATATGTTTGAAGTTATGTGGAAAGGAATTACATATTTTAGAGAAATAAAATATTGTAATATTTGCTTTGAAATTGTTTTTATCATTATATTAGGCATTTTCTATTTCTATGCGTAAAATAACTAATAATACAAATACTATATTAATTTTAATATAACCGAATCTGACACAACTTTCTACTATACAAGGATTTACTACGATATTACTGCTATTGTAAAAAAATATTTATGTAATTGTATGAAAAATTTTGTCAAGAAGACACACACACTATTAAAGAATTCGCGCCTATATCTTGACATTTATCGCAGCGCCATCTTGTATTTCAAATTGACAATATATTTTAATAATTTTATAATAAATGGATACGACAAAATTTGTATAAACGTAGAATAAAAAAATATTAAAAAACAAATTCACTTTATATTTTGTATGTATTATATATTTAGCTTTTAAATATACAACTAGGCTAAGGAATAATGGCTATGACATTCCAAAGTTTTTTATATAGAAAATTCCAATCGATCTGTATAATATTTATTGTTAGGTGCTTTTTTGAAATTTGAACTGGACAAGACAAAAATTTACTTACATCTATAATTTTAAAGATTCTTATTATTTTTAAAATTTTCTTCCTTAAATTTTATTATATTTATTTAAATTTCATTTGTGAAATGTATACTTTGAATACTGTCACATCTTTATCTCGTTAAGAAGTGCACAGTTATCGAGAATTAATCGATTTTGTCACACGACACGATTATTACAAACGATTGTCAAAAACCATTTTTGATTTTGAAAACGTATGAAAATTTGAAAGCAGCGGAATTCGAAACCGCCTCTTCTAAACCGATGCACTCAAATTTCCATATACTAAGCGTGTCAAAAAAACACTTTATAATAAAAATAAAATAAAAACGGTAGGTTCTTTTGTATATTATGTTATGTGTAATCAAATTTATTGTAGAAATAAAACGTTTTTTTGGTTGTGATCGATTTTAAAAGTTACTTAATATTATTGATCGCACCCAAAACTGATTAATTATAGAGTTAAATAAAATGTAAAATATAAACAATGTATAGAAATTGAGAAAGTTTCCATAATCATTTAATTTAAGGTGTTAAATAATAAATATATATATTTTGTGAAAAATCCCATTTATTTTTATTTTTTTTCCAATATTACAATAATAATATTTAACAATTTTTTTTTTAACTATGTATAGTTTATGTATGTCACAAATATGGTAACTTTAGTAAAGTTTAGGAACTTATAGATATCTATAGCAGAGGAAGTTAAACTCCTTAATAACCCGAGACATTTTAAAATTTTCGCAATTAAATACACACTTAAAATGTATGCAAAAAAGGTTATATATATATTTTTAATACAAAACACTGATACAAAAAAATGAAAAGGCAACATTGATCAAAGCCACAGCCACAAATAATCCTTCAATAATCACATGAGGCCCACAGGTTGACCACCCCTGGTCTATAGCGTTACTAAATTCCGTGTAAAAACAGTTAACGGTGCTGGATTTGAACCCACAGCTCTTGTCATTGAAATTTTGGTCAACAATACACATTTTTTACACGAAATTTTAATATATCATAATCATAAACGTGCAAAAAACACTAACATTGTAAAAAATATTAAAGCATTCTTCTTTAAGAAGATTTATTACACAAGTATTTTTCTCGTATATAAAATTTAAGGCTTGAATAGAAACCGTTCACAATGTCTAAATATATGTTGTTAAACGACAAACTGTAAAATTTTTATATATGATTTAATATACTAGTAATTTATACAAAAAATCAAACTGAACACAAGTTATTTATTAAAACAAATGAAAAAAAAAATATCGTCTTTTGTGATACAAAACAGTGAAAACATATAAGTTTATAACTAAACTAAACATTTAAAATGCATCAATTATGCATCAACTCTATCCGAGCTAGTCTTCAGTTAAATTTAAAATATATTCTAAAATCTATACAAAAATAATCTTCCAACACTATTACTAACTAAAATTTTAAAAATTACACAAATTCCCCAATTCCAATGGCATTTCATTTTAACGACAAAATAAATCGCAAAAAGTCGAGTGGGAAAAGAGGAAAAAGTATATTTTAAATTTTATTTAACCAATCAACCAAGGGTGATTAACTAACATATAGTTAAAGAGGCCACAAGTTCGATTCCCATAATTAAGAGAATATTTCTGTCTGTCTTTATTTACTTCAATATATATTAAAAACACACACACAAATATTTTCAACAGCTATATAAATACAATACCCAACACAGGGTGTTCATTTAAACTAACATTCACTTACATTCAAATAAACTACAGCTAACTATTGAAGACCCGTTCAAAATACTTCCTAGAATCATCATAGACTCCAAAAAACACGAATCCGCCCACAAAGAAGGCGGAGAACCGCAGACTGACGCCAGCGAAGAGCCCGCCCAAGCCCTGCTGCCTATACACTTGTGCTAGGACCGTGGGCACTTGTCGCGAGGGCAGAGCCCGGGCCTTCGCACCCGTTTCTGCTTCAGCTAGCTGTATGCGGGTTTTAGCGACGTCGAGGGGCGTAGTGGCGGCTGCTGCGATGGCCCCGGCTAGGGCTCCGCAAGTTGCACTCTAATAGATACAAAAACAGTAGATTAATAGATGCTTATTTGTAGTCAATATTAAAACTAACACAGCCCTGTCTGCGATCATAGACAAAGGAAATTTTAAAAATTAAAAATCAGAAAATAGCCAGAGAACAAAACTGACCCTTGTCTACTTCAATCAATATATCAAATATCAATACAAAATTCACTAAACACACTTGGAATATGGTAATCTGGCCGTTGTTCCTGTCCCTGACCATGGTCTTCAGGAACTCCCACAGCGGCAGCTCTATGAAGCTGAACGGCAGATCCCTTATCACTGTTGATAAGAAACCTCGGTAGACACCTTTCCTCACTCCTTCTGTTCTTAGCGCCTGCAATTACAAAAAATGCATGAGCATTACAAAAGCTTTAAAATATAAAAAAGATAATGGTATTAGGGTTATGATAATTTTTAGAAACGTCTTTTTAGAAAATTTGAACTTGGATACCTTCTAAGCGGTGTGACCACTAAGCCATAGCTCCTATCCAACTTGTAACAAGTTACAACATTTTCAACGAAGAAGAATGTAGAGTCTATGTACGGCTTAGCGGTTGGACGGTTTCCAAGAGGCGCGGGTTCGCGTCTCGCTACGTTCAATATTTTATACGTTTTTCTTATTCCTAAATGTAATCTAATTTTTTATATATTTTGAAATGTAATTTATTTAAACCTGAAAACGAATGAAATAACAAATATCCTATTCTACAAGCTTAAAATACCTAATATTAAAAATTTTTAAATATATTTACGTGTGAAAGTATCCATATAGCGCTTCTCTTCTCAGTACCGACGTAAGTTTGTTTCCTTTGCTTCACTATCTCAGCGGGCACTCGGATGAGGCAGGCTAGCTACAAATAAAATACATTAATATATTAAAAACTAGCTGTGCCTGCGACTTCGCCCGCAGGGAATTCTTAACTAAAAGTAGACTAACTTACTATTTATAATATATATACACATCCAGCCGTTATAGAAATTAGCCAGAACAAACATACAGACAGACAGACAGCAATTGCAAAAAAATATATATGCATATGCATTTAGTAAAAAGCGGTTATTTTAAATTACAATCAGACACTCCAAACGACTTTAAAGCTAGGCTTATAACACTTGTAGACGACGAAGGACGAAGTCGCGGACGAAGCCAGTTTTTTATAAAACAACCCAACCCAATGTTAACAAAAAGGACGGACGGAGGATATGTTTGTTCATCATTAAAAATAATAATAATAAAAATTATATATTACATAGCATATGTTTGAGTTAATTATTTTAGAGGCGTTAGCACAAAACCATGCTCCGTCAACGGTTTCATAAGAAATTTCGATTATTTTTATCAGTTATCTTATCATTCAAAGAATATGGTCTATTTACATGAAGGTCAAATAAGACCGTCTATATGAAATGAAAATTATATAAAGCTTTACCCACTTCATCTAGCATAGCAGGGAAGCGAGGGAGAAGCTAGTAAGTGTTCTTTGTTATATTAAAAAACGATAAAAAAAAGTACTTGATCTGTTTGTAAATCAGTCATTTAACAAAAACATTTTCATAACAATTTAAAATTCATACAAAATAACTGAAAATACGAAAAAATCTAAAAAAAAAAAAACCAGTAAAATAGTAAAACTCACTCGGCCCACTTATAACATATAATAACTAACTAATCTAAACAAAACTCAAAACAAAGAATGTTTGAACAAGAGTATGTTTGTTCGTTTGAGCGCGCTTATCTACGAAAAAGTCAGTCGGGACTTCAAATTCATTTTATATACATACATATATAAGATATACCGAGTTGTAAGAACACCTAAATATTTCACTACAGTTCTGTCTTTCAGTACGGCAATTTCGTATTGAGGTTTTTTGTAACTCAACAAGAGTGTCTTGAGAATGTGTCAATGTCAATGACATTCTCTTAGCTTTTTTTTTTTATTCTATCAAAGACAAGGCAAACGAGCGTATGAGCTAACACGCACGAGGTTTTAATATTATTATTTAAAAGAGTAGTCAAATATTTAAACATTTCCGGACACGATATGAGAGAGCTATATATATAAATATATATACACAATAAAATGAGATAGCTAAAAAAATTGCCGTGTCATCATGATCTACAAAAATTAGCTAAAGTCCACAATGTGATATTGTATAATCTCTTAATAACTTATTTAATAAGCTACAGTGTTAGCGTTGATTAGTATCGCAATTAGATTGTACATATCACTTATTTCAAGCAGTGGTCGTGCCTTCAAATTCCCCTCACATTCAATTCAATTAAAAATTACCTGTATTCAAATATACTATTTATTGCAAGCACGTTTTGAATCGTCGAATGAACGTAAAGCTACCACCGGCTCGGAAGGCAGCTCTACTTAGAAGAGCCACAGAAAACAGTTGGTCTTTTCAAATATATAAAAGTTACAAATTTCTTATTTAAAATACAATGTACTAAACAACATTGTATTTCCAAAGAAATCTTCAATATGTAAAAACATAGTGGGAAAACTTTATATCCTCCTTTTAAATAAGGAATAAAAATCAGAAAAAGTTTAAATAAGGAATAAAAATCAAAAATTCTAATAATACAGTACATATACATTAAATTCATGAAATTAATATGACATAAACCAATAACGTTGTGTTGACGTCGCTAAAGCAAATGTCTATTAGCCATTATTAAAACTTTAAATACTTAAACACTCGACGAATAGATCTATGCAAATAAATAAAATCGGTCTGTTTGTAATATTAAAATAAACACTTTTTTACTAAATGCATATGTTTTTCACAACTGTATTTTTTACAATATTTGTCCGTCTTTATCTCTGGATTGGCTGGACCGATTTTGACGGGACTTTCACGGCTAGTTTAAATATAAAAAAAAACGACAACAAAACACTTACAACTTTGAAATAAAACTGTTTTAAACGGATTAATCGCTTATAATTTTGGTATTCGAAAATGCATTTTTCGAACCCGACGTTTCGAACACTTTACAGTAGTCCGTGGTCACGGGTAGACACTGTGAGCGTCTACTATTAGTATTATACGCGATTAATCCGGTTAAAACAGTTTCATTTCAAAATGTGTAATAATCGCGAAAACCAAAGAACTTACAACTTCTCCAATACTAGCTGCGAACATGTGTACGACGGGTGCGTACTGAGGCGCCACTTTTGGCTGCAGCGCGGCCTTCGTCGCCTCGTAGGATACAAAGAACAGGGCCGTCGTGGGCATAGACGTTGAGGCTACTGTCAGAAAACCTAAACAAAAAGAAGAGGGAATTCGCCAAATGCCTTTTTTTCAGCTTCACTCCCGCATAGACACCTGGCTATCAGAGAGAGGTGTCAGAGAGATGCTAGTCAAGTCAAAGCACTCCGTCCTCTACTTTCCGCCCGAATTCTATTGTCAGATTGGTGGCGGAACTCAACGCCGCTGTTTTATCTTTTTCATCGGAGCGGAAAAATTCAAATAACTTGTACATGTAACAGTTCTCTACCTCTCTAGGAGTTTCTAGAACGTATTTAGAAGATAGCATTAGTAGGATAAAGACATATTTAGAAAACGTATAAAAATTTTAGCGGTATTTGAACCCGCGCCTCTTGGAAACCGTCCAAGCGCTCTGACCGATAAGCCTGCGTGCACGCATGTGTGCGCGTTTAAAATATACTTTCCTGAGTGTGTCAATAACATAATAAGTTCTTTGAGTTTTCTCGATTATTACACATTTTGAAATGAAACTATTTTTAACCGGATTAATCGCGTATTATATTAGTATTCGAAAATACAGACTGAGTCTACCTGTGACCACGGACTACTGTAATGTGTTCCAAACTTCTGGTTCTAAAATGTATTTTCGAATACCAATATTAAAATTAAAATAGTTTCATTTCAAAATGTTTCAATAACATTTTAAAAATGTTAAAAATATTATTTTATTTTAAACACACATATATTGTTTGTAAAGTTATAACTATATTTCCATTACAACATTTCAAGCACATATTTCGAAAGAGGCATTAGCAGGATCTTATCTTTTTAAAATAGTTTAGGTTAGAGCGAGGAGTTTGGACAGTGGAGGTGTTAATGCGGCATAAGTCCCAGGCACTGCTCCGAGCCCATCTAGAGAGATGGAGATGGATGGCATGGTGAACACATGAAATTGAAAGGAATTTCTGCTCTTACTAGTAAGAATTCCTTTTATTCATGCCTAACTAATATTTAACTCAGCATTTGGTTCGGCCAACCACATGTAATGTCTTGAAATTCAACAGAAAGAGAGTAGTGTTTTTTAACACTACATTCCTTCTGACTTTCTTGCTATATATTAAAACATTATAGAGTTATATTTATTTATTACTATATGTTAATAAAGTATTAAAGAATGTTACAATGGCATTATGTTGCATACATTAATTCATTAACAAAATATGTTTTGCAAATTAAATAGTGATTTGAGCACAAATGTTACTGAAATATATTATTTTAGAAGTGATTTCAAGTATATATAAGAAACAAATTTTATTAAAGGCCAAATTTCAACATATACAAACCATAACTGTTATACTGTCTAACGCTCTCACACTGTGCCACAATGGCCTCTGGTACAAAGTTCAAAAAATAATAAAATATATAATACAGATTTAGTATATACTGTGTCTGTATAGGGTGCTTCTGTAAGGGAATTTCATATAAATTAAACACACCTTTATGGATCAATTGGTCTGGAAATCAGCATATTGAAAGAAAAAACTGTTTTAGGCTATTTTGTTATTTTATGTAATAAATTCTTACCTCTATAGACTCCATTGAAACCACCAGTCTTATAAAACCCCTGTTGACTTTGTAATCTAGTTTTTAATGTATCTAGTGGATACAGGGTCACATCTACAGAAATACCTGCCAGTCCACCCGCCTGTAGAGTTAATAAAAAAAGTTTATATGAAATAGTTTTAAAAATTATTATTATGAGGTACAAAAATAATATAATTCAAATACAAAAACAATTTTCATATTTGAATTATTGAACAATATCATATTTTGTTAGTTAGTTTTCTGTTTCTTTATGCTTCACACCTTTTCTGGCATTTTCTTTTATGACTGTTATAGTCATACTAGTCAGAGAGAACTTAGTCTTAAGACACTCTTTTTGCACAAATTCACAACATGAATGTTGAATTTGATTTCATTACTTTTTTAATATAGAAATTGAATCTAATAAGGAGCAGTTTATTTATCTTATTTTTAATAAAAAATATTTTTAATAAAAAAATAATAATAATAGTTTGTAATGTGTGTAATTTATTATAAGGTATTATAATTTTAATTTCAAATATTAATTAATACACAGATATGGAATCATTAATTGCTATGTTCTATGGAATTTCAATAAATAAACATTTATTATTAACATGCATTTAATTATTACATTACATAATATTCTAAGAATATATTGCAAGAGCTTTCAAGGTCTTTTTAAACTTAACAGACCACAAAGACAAACAAAAAATTAAAAGAAAAAAAATTATTTCCAACAATAGTTGTATTATTTAGACATTACATACATTTTTAAAAATACAAACGGATGTATATACAGGGCGAGAAGTCTATTTTTAAATATAATAATGGATACTTAATCAATTTAACATATAAAATTTAAATATTCAATAAAGCAGCTACTGTTTACAATCAAAATATGACTCAACTGAGTCTCCATTGTGTACGTATATTATTTTCAAACTAGTTAATTCAAGCTTTGTTTATATTTTAAATATTAAACATTTCTTTTTTTTTTCAATGATAACATAACCTATCACACTTATGCAACACACCTAGTTGTGTATAAAAGTGAACTAGAAATATATGTCAAAGCAGGCATAAGATATCAAGTGGCTTTCATTATGATGGGAATATACGTTTATATATATTTTTGTGTGCACTGATTTTAAAGATAACTCGCACCCGCCAAGTAATTATCTTAATATGATGCGATTCTATGGTATGGGTTGTCAATTCATAGAATATCGATATTTGCTTATCTCTCGATACTATGATAAAACCGTTAAAAAAATGTATGCCACTGAATAAATTTCAATGAAAACATAATTTAGGAGATGAAAATATAATAATAAAATATTTATTTATGATATTAATGTATGTTTGTTTATATGTATGTTTTTTTGGTCGGTTTAGACGACTGTCAAACAACCAATACAAATAATAGTTACAGTGTACGCATTTTAAACGTTACGCAAAGTGTATACCAGCAATAAAGAGTTAAGATTAAAAGAAGACTGCTAGGGATAAAACGTGATGCTAAAAAAGAAAATAAAATACGTAATAAGTAAGCACTAAATAGTTGTGTAAGAGCTAACTTGATCTTGATCTATGACTTATGTTTTACTTTATGATACCTGTAAACAGCGTGTGCCAAAATACAACGATTGGACAGAATGTGGACCTGTTCATGATTACTTAATAAAAATATTGATGTTTTCTAATGATGATGGTTTCCTAGCTCGCACGATAAAGTGACTGGACTCTTATCGTATGGCCTCCTCACTCACCCGACAGTACGCCGCTTGATTTTTTCAATACGTGTTCTCTCAAAAAGTTTATTTGAAACACGTAGCAATATTAGATGAGCGGCGCCAGAGAATCTCTAAGGTTGCGAATCATATTAATAGAAAAATACATCCATAACAAATAATACGTTCCTCTTTAAGACGATGACGTGCCGCTTTTAATACTAATGAAAAACATTTTGAATATTTACTAATCTTTCTTCGTTTTCGATAACGAATACCCATTTGAGAGAACAAAGTAAAAGGATTCTCGATATTTCTTTGTTATTTTGATTAGTTACGATAACTGTTATTTTTTTTGCCATAGCAGTGTCCATAGATTTTTTACTGCAATCGCTGAAAGTCGAGTAAAAGTAATAGTCTATCAGAGTTTTAGGAAAAACAGTTTTGATTTAGTTCTGTGTAGAAACTAAAGTCTTTCTGGACTTTTTAACAATTACAGTTAAGAATTGTACTACTAAAGTTTCCGATACAGAAAAGAGAGACTGAAAATTTCGGTAAAATTCTGTGGCTGTATGTGATAATTAAAACATTATAAAGGATGTCAACTTTTAAAAGTATCTCTCGTTTTTGTGTTACTCCTAAAATAATGGGATTTAATTTGTAATACTTCATAGATCCACCGCTGATGAACTTTGGGATACGTTGTACATATATAAAAAATATTTTTTTTGTTGTTTTTTCTTAGGAACATAAAATGAATACCGATATCAAAAATTAATATCATAACACCACTAGTTATTTGACATTGTCATTTATTAAAATACACACAATATCAATATGGCAAAGTCAAGTACTTATTCATCCAAATAAATATGTTTCAAAATTTATAATTTTATTTTCATTTTATGTCAATTTTGTAATATTCATTACCAATTCATAATAAGTTTTCATATAAATGTGTAATATAATTTGCTTTTAGGAGAACTCGTGTTTCTAAGTAACGATATTTTTATTGACGAAACTTATTTTAGTAATGAACAGATTTTACATATTATGTTTCTTAGCGACGCAAGTGACTTAAGAACTTTTTTGAGATAAATATATATATATAATATTTTATAATAACTGTAACCGTAAATATGCCGAAAGCCGTAAAAGATTTGCACGAGGGTATAAAGTATCATGCAATTAGTAAAGGCAACGAGCCGGGGTGCTATCAGTTACATAGGTAACTAATTCTAAAGATTTTAAAGATATATTTAAGCTTAAAAGATAATTGAAGCATTTATAATATTATGGTATAAAGTTACGAACGAAGCGAAGTAAATGTACATTGATTTAACATTTAGGATTACTAATACAGTTATAACTGATACATACAAAGTGTCAAAGACGTCGTAGTCTATATACTTAAGATTTTTGCCAATTTTGAACCTTCTCCCACTTCCGTTATAATAAAAAAAAGACATGGGTGTTATTCGTAGCTAAATCGTCTTAAAAATATATTAGTCACGCCAAAGATTAATGAATAATCTTAATTTTACTTCTAATAATCTTCTAGACCATCACAATGTCGTCTCAAGTTCCCTATTACAAACAAACCCATACACATATGCGAGATGCCAAAGCACGAGTACACCTTAGTACCACAAGTAGGTGGATGGAGGAATTTACTAGTACCAAAAACTACACCTAACTTCTATCCCGCTGTCATGAATAAGGACGAGTATGACAGACTGAAAAAACAGGCTAAGGTTAGTCCTTTTTTTTATGCTTGTGGAATTATCGTATTACGGACACAAGGCAGAAAGAATCTAGTATATCACTTTGGTCTGTTCTATCGAGCAGAGTTTAACGCCGCGCTGTTTTACTATAATAGAAAAAAGAAAATATATTTATTTCATATAAAGTTCCTCCTCACCACTGCTGTGTATACAGACAGTTATTTCGCGATAATAAGAGTAATCATAATTGAAATTATATATATTATAAATATAAAATTATATATTATATAATTATAAATATTAAATAAAAAATATCTATTATTATTAGATAGTAACCCAAGAAGAGCAGCTACAAGCAATGCACGCGCAAGAAGCAGCTATACAACGGGCAGCAAAAGAATCTGAAGAGAGGAAGAAACAGTTAAAGGAGCAGCTCAAGCCACAGCCTGGCGCTGAAGCCTCTGGTGCTGCTGACCCTGAACTGGAAGGTCCTGATCAAGCTGCTCACACCTTATCGCGAGCTGAGAGTGTGTACCCCCACTTAATAACTTTTTAACGATTTCTTGGTAATGTAGTGACCATATCGTAGAATTGACGTTTTCATGAAATCATCGACTATATCATCAAATGGTCGTATTCTATGAAATGTTCAATTATACATTGGCCAGATAATGTTTTGCGTTTCTTGTTGTCGATTATTTTACTGAATCGTAAAATAACTGCTACAATTACCGGTAAAGATGTTAGGAGCGCGTTCTTGCGTATCAACATGACAGCTTTGTTAATAGTAAACAGAGTTAATACTTTACTTTTAATACAAAATTTATTACAAAAATGAGGAAGATATATACTGACTTTAATATCATGTTTATATGTTATTTTCAATTCATTTTTATTGTAAGTCGATTTGTTTTAGCTTAATTTTCTTTCAAATGCTAAAGCAACAGTGAACCATAAAAAAATCTAACTTAATCTCTCGACCTACTACAGCTTAAAACTTTACACGGAATAAATCTTAAATTATGACTAGCCTGCTATGCGGGAAAAATTCATTCATTCACGCATAGCAGGTTAGTCTAGTGTCAACACTCTCCGCCCTCCGGTTTCCGCCCGAATTCGCAACAGAATGGCGGAATTCAACGCCGCGCTTTGTGTTCTCGCTAGAGCGAAACAATTAAAGTAATTTAATTATAATAATTCCTCCGAATGGCAATCGAACCCACGAATAGTCGCGTTTCCAGTCATACGCTGTGCCACTGCGTCATGATGGTCTCATTAAATGTATTGCAGTTTTATTTATACCCTACTAACTTACTACTTTTATTTATACCCTACTTAAATTATTAAAATATTATTTAGTTCATTTGATTTAATTCAGTCCTCAGAGCCAACAATATGCAAGGGCCGCGTCTTTGCAACCGCATTATCTTAGCGTCCAAATGCCACGCCATTCGTGACGCGCAAATTGCTGAAAAGGATCTCATAAAGAAAGAGCTAGATGAGGAACAAAGAAGGTGAAATTTATGTAATATTGTAGGGATTAAATACAAACTAGATTTCCCGTTGACGCGTAAACAATGCGTTGCCTTAGTAACGTGTATATCACTTTAAATAAGAGTGTATGTCTCAAACACATGGTAGTGTGCGTTATAAATGTTTTGATAATTTAATGTATTTCTGACGTGTTACTAAATAAATTTGCTTTCTGCACTTTATCTCCATACAAACTTTTACTATGCCAAATTTCATACCAATGCCAAGGTCTAAAGTTTTTCCTTTACTTATACAACTTATATTATTACAATTTTTTTTTAGCTAGACGCACATGGTCTAACATTTGGTGTTTGAGACGTTTCAGATTTGTACTATAAAATTTATAAATATAACATCCTAGTGTCAAGACACTCTGTTATCTGTTTTCCATATTAATTCTATTAACTTTAGGTACAAGAAAATTGAGGAATTACAATAACATTTTTAATATTTTTAATTAGAAAACGCATAAAAATTTGTGCGTTGTGGGATTCGAACTCGCGCCTCTTGGTCGTCAAAGCCCTCTGAATACTAAGCCATTGCTAACAACAAAAATGTTGTAACGAGTACAAGAATTTCGTTCAGATGGACGGACGTTATAGAACGTATAGGACTTTTTTTTTAATGTTTTTGATATGACAATAATTTCATATCTCCCCCTGAGCGGGAATCGAACCTACATCGATCGCGTTTAGAATCAGACGCTGTCCCACTGCGCCACAACGATCTCCATAAATGTAAACGTTTTAAAAAATGATAAATTACACAGGCTTGATGCAATAATGGAGGAGAATCGCCAAGCGGCAGTCAAGAGAGCTGAAGAGGATGAAGATAGACGACACTATTTGCGGCTTCAAAATCTGTCAGCTCTAAAGGAACAGATAAAAGCGCACGAAACAGCAAAGGTTTTTGCTATTTTATTTTTTTCATCTCCACGCTTTTACCAGCGTAGCAGGCTAATCAGAGAGAACCTAGTGTCAAGACACTCCGTTTTCCACGCACCACCCAATTTCAAGACAATGCCTTGTCGTCAGACCTTAGAAATTATATTATGTTATTGCTCCGAGTACGGATCGAACCCACGACCAATAACGTTTACAGACAGGACAGACTCGGACAGACGATGGACAATATTCATATTCAAAATATATATTTATAGCATTCCGTCATCTAACACGAAATACGCTTTTAATTTTCATCATATTGCAAAACTAATATTGGTAGTCCTGGACCTTATTAGATTCGTTATACCAGTGGCGAAGTGTGAAATATTTGTAGAGGAAAGCCCGAGTTAAAAATAAATATATATATAATAAATAATAATAAAAAATGTTAGTTCTCCCTTGATATATAAATATTACGTTTTGTTCACCAAGTTTACCATTTTCGAAATTGTCTTGTGTCAATTAAAATAGTTTTTTGTAACGGTTTCGTTGAATTATTAAATATTAAAGTAACCATTTAATAATTTACAAAAGACAAAGTCATTGAGAATCGTTTCATATTGACACTTCGCCACTGCTTCATACTGTGGAAATTTTCTAACAAAGCGGACGATAACAAGTGAGTTAGAAAAGCGAAAAAGGAAGTCGTACCTTCCATACATAGATAGATTAATATTTTAAAATGAAACTATTTTTAACCGGATTAATCGCGTATAATATTGGTATTCGAAAATACATTTTAGGAACCCAACGTTTCGAACACTTTGCAGTAGTCCGTGGTCACACTCGCGTGTAGACTGAGGCATTTGTCTGTCATTTGATACAATTATTAAATTAAACTATCGCCAACGATTTCTAACTTGCCTCGCGTACTGCCCTGGATTCTTGCAGAACGAGCTGACTGATATATGAGTGATGATAGATTGTAAAAAGTGTGTTAAAAAAAACTAATTTCATTATTTCATAAATTTTCTAGATTATGGAAGCAGAACGTATAGAGGAAGAGAGTATTCGGGTGAATCAATCAAACATTGCCATGCAAATCGACGATGCCCACAAGTTGAAAGAGAAACATGGCAGGCAGGCGAAACTAAAGGAAATACTAGATCAAGGTATTTTATATCTTTTTGAAATGATATATCTGTTCAACTTAAGTTGACTCTATATATTTTTTAACATTTTTTTCAAAATGCTATTCGCACACTTCAACGGTTCTCAAGAGGCGCGGGTTGAAATTCCAGTGCGTTCAAATTTTTATACATTTTCTAAATATATGTTCGAGGCTATGTTTGTTTCAAAATATGTACAATAGCAACTAGCTAGGTAATTGCTAGTGAGTTAGCCAGATAGGGCAAATAAATCCGTTTCACTCTTTAGACCTATGTACGTATATATGGCAATATTTCGTTAAGTTTAAAGTCAAGTTGTTAAAATTAATAAAAAGTTTTCCGCATACCATGATAGCGCGTAGGCGTTGAGAACCTGGTGCCAAAACTAGCGGAACTCAACACCTCGCTTTCTCTTTACCAGAAGCAAGAAAATGCAAATAATTTGAGCACAATCAATGTTCAGAGTGGGAATCGAACCAACCATCATCGCTTTTACAATCAAATGCGGTCCCAATACGCTACAATGGGCAAAGAATACTAAAAAAAAATATATTAGATTAATAACTATTGATACAACAGGCAACGCTGAACTCTTGTACTACAAGCAAGTGCAGAATGAAGAGGAACGTATTATGGACCTTCGGATCGCCAACTTCCTGAAACAAAAGCAAACGAGAGAAGCAAAGAACAGAGCTGATGCTGAAGCGGTGAAAGCCGCTAAGCAGAAGGGCATCGATCATATTGCTAAGGCACAAAAGGTATATCTGTGTCTAAAAATGTTTTTCCATATAATATTTCGTTGTGACGTGGTATTACTTGTTGAAAAGCGACCATTTCATGAAATCGTCCATTCTGCGATATGAGCGCGACATTTACAACTTCACGCGTTTTCATGCATAGCAGGTTTGGTTTAAGAGATAACCTAGTCTCAACTGTGAATACAGTGTTCTCCACGCCCCAGCCCGTCCATTTTGGATAGAAATATTTTGTTCTATCTAGATAGAAAAAAATATTTCTATATATCTGGATAGAAATACTTTATTGCACACAAAGCCAATACAAGGAACAGTACATACTCTTTTATAAGTAGTACAGAGTGTTCAAAGGCGGTCTCATTGCTGGTTGCAATCTCCGCCAGACAACCTTCGATGAGAGGAGCTTGGCGAGATGACTTTCCTTGAAATACTCAAGAATATTTATATTATTTGTTTGTTTTCTTTTTTTTTGGTCTTTTATTTCATCATCGCGAGTCACCGTCTGACTGTAAACGGGATTGGTGGTGGGTTCGAATCCCACTCGTAAAATTTTAAAACATTACATTACATAGACTTTCAATTAATTCCTTAAGAAATTTATATTAACGGTTTACAGAAATGTCAAGGACCTGACTAAGATATTAGGTTCGTGGTATGAAAATATTCTATTGTCATTGAATTCGTACACATCAGATGGAATGAAGAGGGTCAAAATAGCGTTACAAGACTTTATTGATATTAAAAACACTCACGTATTAATTGAAAGCTTAAAAATTAGGCGGAACAAGAGTTGAAAGAAGAACTTGAAAGAATACGCAATCTGAAAATTCAAGAAGACGTAGAGAGGGAGTACCGACGGAAGGAGAAGGAAGCTGCTATCAAACGTAACTTGGAAATGAAGAGGCTCCATGAAGCCAGAGTGCGGCAGGTATGTTCATTTTTAAAGTATTGCTTTATCGGTAAGCGCCTCCCGCGGTCAACGTACTTGGTAAACCACTATATTCTCTATGCTTAGTTAAATAGTGTTCGGACACTCTGTTCTTCGGTGTACTTATGTTTTAGGAAATTTATTGAAGTTTTTTCTTATGTGATTATATTATACCATCGGTGATGGTGATGGTTGTAAGTTCGATTCACGTTCGGGAAATTGCTAAGTGAATTTGTTCAAGTTAGTGTCGCGGCACACAAAACGCAGTGTCTCTAAAATCTGACGAAAGTAGAGGACGAAACACAGCAAATTATATAAACCGACCCCCACTTACTACGGGAGATGAAAATAAAGAAATAAAAATATTATTTTGTTGTTAAAAAAAATTATTTGTATTAATCCGTAATCATTTTTAGTGGTAACGAGTTACAAGTCAAATTGTATTTCCTTAATGTCTTACTTACTTTTCTTGATATAAATCAATAAGGATACATTACAATATTAACATTAATAAATTAATATGTTCACAGATTAACGACATTCATCGTCTGATAGCCCGAGAAATAGCCAAGGATGAGCAAACCTTCAACAACGCGGCGCGTCAGAATGAAGAATTCATTCAGAAAGAGAAACAGGTCAATTCTCATTTTATTAGTTGTGTCCGACCGAAACTTGCCAACGCGTATTAAAAATTTGAACGTAGCGGGATTCAAACCCGCGCCTCCTGAAAACCGTCCAAGCCCTCTGGCTATCGCTAAGCCGTTCGTTTTACATCCGGTTACGTCGATACTCTTGTACACTTGTTACAACTGCTGCTAGCCCAAAAAAATATTTCTACCTACAATCGTTTGGTAAGAGAGAATGCAAATACTAAATTTAAATGAATTTTAATTTTTATACGCATTAGAATTTCTATAATATGTAGTTTCTAGTGTGTTTTTCTATGCAATAATGAGCATTGCATTAGTAATTATTGTATTGTATTGTTCAAGTATTGTGTTTACAATCATATTTAGTACACTTAATAGTATTTTCCATTGAATATTATTATATCAAAGAGCAAGTCGCTAAGGTGCTATCTTGGCTGCTTGATAGTTTCTATGGAAACACTCACTGTTAGTAAAGTGAGATCAACCAGAGACAATATGCCCTAGGTACGCCTTAGGAGTCGACGAAGACACGTTTGACAAATGTCAACTGTTCTATTTTCCATAACATGTCTCTGGTAGTACCTCTATTCCTCTATCTTGATAATTTCACCAATAATTGCACAGACAATACCTTCGTTTTTCTGCAAAAGGTTCCACAGTATGTAAAGAGGAAGTTGTGTCCACATCCGGGCCTATTCCATTATATTCCCCATGGCATGTTCCAAGCACTTATTTCAATTTCCATACGGAAGTACACTACCAACCTAAGCCAGTACTCAGTGAAAGATGTTCATAGAAGATTCCATAAGGCTCTCTGTGCAATTGTGCAGTGTTGTCTGTGCAATTGTAGACAAGTTATGAAATTATTCTTATTTATTTGATTTATTTTAGTTGGAAGAAAAACGTAAAGCTCGCGTCGAACGACACAGACAGGAAATCATGAAGCAAATAAATGATAAGGAACGTTCTCGGTAAGCTGTTCTATTCTTATTGTCTGGTAGTAAGCGCAATGATTGTGGGTTCAGATCCAACCTAGGTAATTAAATTCATTTCTTGTTGTCATTTTCGTCGAATTTGGGCGGAAAACCTCTCTCGCTTTCTCTCTGCGTACCCACCTTGCCATGTGGGAAAAGGCTTGAAGTTTAACTTGCAGTCAGATATATCTCAAACAATGTGCGTTTGTTTGAGATATATCTGACTGCAATTTAATAGTTCAGGAAGTACAAAGTACGGTTTTTTCGAAAAAGGCATTAGGGGCCCAGGGCCTTCGACCTCGCCGGGGCCCCGATTCGCCTATAAAAAACTACAACGTACCTAGTGCTATATAATGTGTTTTTTCTTTTCAAAGTTGCTTGTGTCCAAGGGACCCGACATTGCCTCGTATACTACGCAAACCTACAAATTTCTATTATTAATTATAGTTTTAATATGAAATCCACCATTTCCATTATAATAAAAACGCATCATTCCATATTTTGATAGCAAACGCTTTTATCTTGAAATATAACTGATAACGTTATTTTACAATTCTAGCGCGGAACTGCGTGAGAAGATTCATAACGAGGGCGTCGCTCTCCGCATGGAGCAAGAACAGCAGGAGAAGTATGAACGGAGAGTTATTAAGCAAAAGGTAAGGAGAGAATAGAAAAGGAATGTGAGATGTATTAAGGTACACTAGTAGCAGCGTAAAATACTCGTTGCCTTAGTAACGTGTATGACATATAAGTTCTTTGATTTTCACGATTATTACACATTTTCAAATGAAACTATTTTAACCGGATTCATTACAAAATTACGAGGCCATAGTTGCGAACTGGAATAGTCAGACTGTAATTAATCGCGATCGGTTGTGGGTACGACTCCCACTCGCAAAAATGATTATATTTAAATTAATTTCATTTCCCCGCTCTGGTAACTAAAACAAAACGGGGCGTTGAGTTCCGCCGCTCAAAAGTGGGAAAAAAAATGTATTTTAATAATTTCTTCTAGGTGTACGAAATGAGGCAGCAACAAGTGTCCGAGAAATACGTTAAAGAAGTGGAGCAGACGCTCGCCAAGCACAGCTACTGAGATATATATAGTATTGAAAATTTTAAAGGGGTTTTTTTTTAAAATGCAATCTTTTAATTTTTTGCTAATCAATAATGAAAGTAGTGACGTAGCACTGAATGTTCTCAGCCAAAAGACCTTTTGGAATTTATAGAGGGATTTTTTTATTTGTAGCAGTCACATTTAGAAAAGCCAGTTTTGATATTGTTTCTTAATATACGGACCTAGTCGACAAAAAACAAATAAATTATAAATGATTCAGCACTTTGTAACTGTTTACAGGCGATTCGGGCCCCGTAAGGTTGTGGGGCCCCAGCGCCTTTATTGTACAGACGAAACTGTTATTTGCTTTTTTGTTTCTGTTGCAAATTCTGTATTTTTTGTTGCCTCTGCCTTTTATTTATTGTTGACAATTTGCACTACAAAATTATATGATGTGTTTAATTTATTTCCAATTTCCACACACTTAGAATTGAAAAACATTTTTAGAAAACGTATAAAAATTTGAACACAGTGGGATTCTACCCCGCGCCTCTTGGAAACCGTCCAAGCGCTCTGACCGCTAAGCCATGCGTTTTACATCCTTTTGCTGAAAGCAATCTCTGCAGAGAGATTTTTTAAAATTTCTGCTACCCAAAGATGAATCGAATCGAAAACGAAAAAATCGAATTCAAATTTGTATACGTTTTGTAGATATATTTAATTTAACAATATTAAATATTCATAAATCTTAACGTTATTAGGCTTATTTCTAGAATCTGAGCAAAGAAATTAACCAACGTTTAACAATTTCAAAAATATTAATTTTATAAAAGAAATCAATTGTCCAATAAATAATCGTTATCAGCGTCACTGTATCCGCCATAACAGGGCAGTCAGAGAGAACCTAGTATTAATTTCACTTTTTGCCCAAATTCGAGACACCTTGTCTTCACCAGAGCGGAAAATCTAAAATAATTAATAGTGGCAATCGAACCCACTCGCGAACCAATCGCGATTGCAGTCAGATACTGTCCCACTGCGCCACTATGGCCTCAATAATGTTGTCTTTGTAACAACTTTTTACAAATAATTGTAATAACAATTATATAAGGGAAAGCTATAGGTAAAAAAAACGACAATAATGTTAAATTCAATTATCTGTTAATATTATATTTTATTTAATCAAATCATTCTCATTCAAAAATACACAACATGAACAGCCATAACATGAACAATTGAGGTCAACGCACAAACATTCATTAATACAGAAAAAAAAATACTACTTTCTGCTTTAACATTTTTTAAAGTATTATTTCACGCAATTACCAAATTGAAAAAATATTTTTACTAAACATATAAAAACTTGGGACGCTTTGCAATAGGCGTGCAATAGGCGTATTTCGATACTTTAAAATTTTAATACATTGTCTAAAAATGTTATACACACACCATAAAGCACATTGCGTGAGACCAAATACAACAATAAATACATTCAGCCAAAATGGACCATAGTCGCTGTCCACTTGAATGCAGACACATGAATGGATGATGAACCAGAACCGAACATTTCCCACTTGTCCAGAGAATGTATTGTCGCTTAGATGGATAATGTCCCATATAGCATAGCAGGAAGTACGAAAGATCAGGGAACCGAGCGTCTAGAGTCTAGACACTCCGTTCTCCAATTTGCCCAAACCCAATTTCGAGACATTGCGTGTTGAGTGACTTAATATCATCATTTATGCATTAAATTAGCTAACAAATACATTATAAAGACAAAAAAGAACCCAGTCCCTTTCACCAACAATGCCACTATGAATCGTAACCCTTCACTTCGTGCTCCGCATCTTGAGGACTTTCTCCAGGTTGGTTTTCAGCACGTTGAGCTGGTCCAGGACCGCGGGGCCCATCAGCGCGAAGGGTATGTAGGCCTGCGACTCGCGCAGCTCCCTCGGCTGAAGCGACAGCATTGTACCGTCTCCCAGGAGTATGTTACAATTCGCCTTCTCCTCCTGGTGCATTCTGTTAATTAAATTATATTATGCAGCATTCGCATAAATAACGCTTATATCACATCTATATATAAGGAAAAATCTGTCCAACCATTCCAGAGTTTAGCCGGAACAAACAGACAAACAGTCAAAAATTGAAAGAAAAAAGTTATTTTTGTTTTATTTTTGTAAGTACCCTGTATAATACACATACAGATACTCCAAACGACTTTGAAACTAACACTTATAGGCGACGAAGGACAAAGTCACGGACACAACTAGTGTTGGGTGGCGGAACTGAACGCTGCGCTTCATCTTAGCAGAAAATGAATTCCTTGGCAAAAACGAATAAGCTGCTAAGTAGAGTTCCACATATGGGAAGATATACGTACGTGCATATGGAGGGCACCACCACCGGAGAGCCCGACATGGAGAGCACCATCTCTCCGGCGCGCGGCTGACGGAGGACCGTGATGGGGGTGTGAGGGGTTACCTGCACACAATATTATACAATACACAACTTATTTCATTTTTAAGAAATCATTCGCGTCCTGTTCTGATAAAAATAAGCCATGTCCTTTCCCAGGCTTCAGATTATCAATATCGAGTTTCGTCACAAAGGGCTCAGCAGAATAAGCGTAAAATATACATTTAGACAGACAAACAGACGATACATTCGTTTTTCTAATATGAATGTCACATTAGATAAAGGAAAGTAACGTCTGTATCGTTATATTATGGTAAATTGCACAAAAAATCTCTATAAATTGTATTGTTTTTATTTTTATTATAACGTATACTTACTAATGTAATTAAATCAACATTTACCGTCTCTTAAAAGTAAAACCTAAGTTTTTAACATCTCACACTTAGTGAAATGATAGAAAATTAAAATTATATTTTTCAAACCCGTTGTACCGTCCGGACGTAACTTCAACATGATAATTATCACAGAGCAGTTCTGATTGTTACCGTTGGTCGAAGCTTTTGGGCGTTTTTATATAACACATTCAAGTAAAAATATATATTTTGAAATGAAACTATTTTTAATCGCATTAATGGCGTATAATATTTATTGGTATTCGAAAATACATTTTAGAACCCGACGTTTCGAACACTTTCCAGTAGTCCGTGGTCACACTCGCGGGTAGACTGAGGTGGCATTCGTCTGTCATTTGATACAATTATTATATCAAACTACCCCTAAAATGTATTTTCGAATACCAATATTATACGCGATTAATCCGGTTAAAAATAGCTTCATTTCAAAATGTGTTATAATCGTGAAAATCAAAGAACTTAAAAAATATATATATACATCAAACTCACCTTGGGCGTTATAACGGGGTACTTTAGCGGCGCATTCTTGTTATAGGCGGGCGTTTTGTAAATGGAGCAGGAACGGCGTCGCTCCCCCTTCGCAGTACTACTCCTTGAAATCGCGTCGGCGGAGCGAGACCGCCGTCGTGAGGCCGATGGCGGTGCTGGATGCGCGACATATATACGTATATATATATATATATATATATATATATATATAAAGTGTATGTATATTCATTAAATTTATATTTATTTTTACTATGTTGTACAGAGAAAACTGTAAACTATATAGTATTGTATTAAATATATTATGTAACCCAAGAGTCTATATACATAAATATGTATGTATATAAAACTTTTGTGTTACTGACTTACAGACGGACAACGCGCAATCGAAACTACTGGACGTAGAAAGAAGCTGAATGAAAGCATAGTACATTGGTCCTTTGGGACGTAACGGAAGCGCTAAAGGAGAATTTCTAGAAATTCCCACGGGAACGGGGTAAAATGGGATTTGACGCAAGCGAAGTTGCGGGCTATGACCAGTCAATTATTAAAATACATAAATGTAGCGCCAGTGCAATAGCTTTAGATAGATGGAAATACTTTATTGCACACAATGCCAACACAAGGAACAGTACACAAGGTCTTACAAATAGTACAGAGTGTGCAAAGGCCTTATTGCTGATGGCAATCTCTGCCAGACAACCTTTGGTACCTCTTACTCCACTTCGCTAGGTCTTCACAGATACGGGTTAGATCAAATAAAGAAAATAAAAAGAAATTCAAAATTTAAATTGTAGACTATTGCTATATAGCTTTATAGCTTTACTTGGGGAAAGTAAGTTTTTTTTTATTCATACACCTACTCTAAAACATTTGTAAGAGAAAAACAATTTGAGAATATAAAATGAAGCTCTGAGAATAATACATTACATATTATACATTATCTCCATTTGACGGATTACCGGCGGCCGACGGGACTTAGAACACCTACATTCCATTCAATCAATATGCACATTCAGCAATTTACAGTGGTTCAACACACATAAAATATAATTAATTCTAATTTAAAAAATATATATCGTAGCGGGACTCAAACCCGCGCCTCATAAGCTAAAAATATACGGTTCAAAACACATTTGATTGTAAATTCCAATTCCCCAATTATCCGCTAAAAACCAATGAAAATTGTTAATCGTACATTTGAAATGAATAGGTCGACAAAGTGTCCCCTCCGTGGGTTGTCATGTTGATCCAACGACCAAGTAATACCCTGTATAAGATATTATCGCAAAACAAATTATTACCGACTAGCTGTGCCGTGTGCTGTGTGTTCGTCCTATGTAATAAGAAGTGGGCGCCAAAGCTAATTTTTATTTAAAACTAAATCACGACAAAGTCAAAAACAGCTAGTAGTGACACTGGCGGAACTTTAAATTAACTTTTTCTGAAGATTATAATTAAGCAAGATATCACCTTCATCGTCACGTCCTAAACTCGAACATATTACAATATTACCATACAGAAAGCTGTAATTTAAAAGCCTCATTAGCCTCAGCCTCAGCCACAGCGTTATCTACAAGATTAGTTAAAAAAAAAGAAACAACCGAACTAGAACAGATGAATCATAATGGCGAATGATAAAGGGCACACGGCATGTAACAAGCGTAAAACCGACTCACCCAAGTAGGTCTTCTTGACACTTCGCGCGCCGGAACCTTGCGACGAGTTTTCCGTCAAGTATCCTAGCCCAGAAAGCGCCCGGTTAGTGAAAAATTATGTATGGAAAAGTATATGTTAGATGAAAATGCATGTTTAATAATAAATTTGATTGAATTGATGACTAAGTATTAGGTTCCCAAAGTCTAAGCATTAGGTTCCCTTTAGTGGCATACTCTACGTTCCCCTTAAGGCATTTCACACTATATTCTTTTTAGAGTGTCTTAACAGTAGGTTGCCTTAATTTTCTAACACTAAGTTCACTTCGGAGTACCATATCACACAGACACTAGGCTTTCTCAGACTACCCCCTGCTATGCTATAGATGTAAATCAAATCAAAACCAAAATATTTACTTAATTTTATCATTACAATTTCAATATTGCAAATAAAAATTGCCTACTACACCACTTGATATCTCTGAGAGAGTTTTATATTTAAATTTATTTTCTTTCAACCCTATATCATTTATTATTAAGCATGCAATATGATCAGTGCAAAGAAATACTGTGTAAGAGAACTATTGTGTTGATTTGAATATGACACAACCAAATGAATGAATTAAATGTAACACTAACCAGTACTATGTAAAAAAATTAATAACCACCGTATACATTTTAATAAAAAATACATAATAATATTGTAATTTCAACTTGGTTCAAAAGTTTAAAGAGGAATTTTAATTGAAAGAAAATACTAAAGCTTAAAACTTGTTAAGCTACTTTCTAGTCAAGGTATAAGGGTTAATAGGTTTTTAAGGTAATTTTAAAATATATGTATTTTAAAATTGTATTTCGAGATGTAACTAAGTTTTTGAAACTTCAAATTCATTATATGCTACATAAAATCCGTTTTATGAACTTCAAATTTATAAACAATTAATTACAAACCTATCAGAATATTCTATTTTACGTTTAAACTTGCTATTTTGATTAAAAATGTATTCTTTCCAATAATACTCACATATTTCCAAATTAAGATAAATTTAGAAATAAAAAATAATAATTTGATGCAGGAATTAAACAATTTGTGAAAAATTTTTACTTATTACAGATTATTTTTGTTGTGAGCATCACTATAAAGATAATTATTTACACATTTTTAAAATATGATTTTTAAAGTGTATTAATAACTTTGAAATATAAAAAACATGAATTAATTTGAAGTTCAAAGCCTTTATATATATATATATATATATATATATATATATATATAATAACTTACTAAAATATATATATACAAATGTAACTTAAATACATTTCAGTATTTATAATACTGCCATTGAAATTACACAAAATAAAAAAGAAACATGTACCATCATCATGTGACGCTGATCGAGCTGAATTCCCGGTTGGTGGATCTTTGCCCAAGTACTCCGATTTCTAAATTAAATTAATTATAACATATTATTATTATTACGAAAAAGTTTAGAGTGACATCAAGATCAGCTACCCTTCTTCACATATATAACAGTTAAATAGAGTGAGTGTAATGTTAAGACACTCCATTCTCCACTTTATGTATTTTACACAATTTGTATAGCATTCTCACTCTTATTGTTTTATATATACCTATGGACCATTCTTTTTTTGTTTGTTTTCCATACAATATTACTTAATGATGGGGTGAATATGCACGTTTATAGAGATAATAAGAAAACTAAACTTCAACTTTCAAATAAAATATGTTTACAGAATATTGCATCAAGAATATCTATTTATATATAATATATGAATTATGTAGACTAACTTACCAACTGACCAACAGTTTTCTGCATGTCAGTGTCGCTGATGGAGCCCAACAGCATTTTGAAGACTAATTCAATATTTCTGACCTCCATATGTGCGCGTGCGTCGATTTTCTTCTTTAGATCAATCACTTGAAAATAATAAAAATAATGTAGTCGTTGTTAATGTTACTTTAAATATATACGTATATGCTGAATTATCATCATTATTATATAAGAAGTAATGTGGTATATTACCAAGTCTCTTTACTTTCTTCAAATTTTCGTCCTCTTCAACTTCCTCTCGTTTTCGTTCAGGACGTTTAGTACGTGGCATTTTTTATATTGAACAATATAGTTTTTATGTAACTATAGAGGAAGAAAATTATAATATGACAATTAACTAGAAATAATTATAACTATTTGCTAACAAAATATGAAATGATATTACACTTTCAATTAGAGTATGATAGTAATATCAACCGACGTTAATTTTGAATCTACGGCTACAATAGGATACGTGGACAGATTACATATGACGAAAAAAAAAAACTAAATATAACGTAAAGTGTGAATGTACAAATATTGTTTATTTTAAAAGATATATTAACTTATTTGATTAAAACAATAAAATGACGAGTACATAAATATTAGTATAATATAATTCTTTTTTGAATTTCTATTAGTGCACTAATAATAGAGTTCTGTGAGGCTAATCGTTTTGAATGCACCCGTAAAATTCATGGCCGGAAGCTTGTCCTTTCTGTTGCTTTATAATATAGATTGTGGTGCAGGTTACGAAAATATATCTAATTTATCATTATTTTTATTCAAAATGTTTTCTGGTACGCAATTTATTTGCGGAATTTCAGAACCTTTGTAATTTTGTCTGCCATTTGACTAGTTGTGCATTGTTATGATGAACGAAGAATGGCGGACGCTGTCATAGTGCGATACTTGTTCACATTTCTACTTTTAAATGTTTGTAGAGGTAAGTAAGAATGTAATTGAATATTTTAAAATCAGCGGAAATACGAAACACGTGTGCCTTAAAAGTTTCCACATTGCCTTTCAAGAGGAATTCAAGGAAATCGCGTAGCTTCTCTGGATCAGTTTTTGTCTAGAGTTTTTATTATTGTTTTCTCGCGAGACGCCAGACTTAATGCAGTGTTTATCCTTATGTAAAAATGTTTTAATATCATTACTTTTTAAAGTAAATTTCAATAATATGTTCAAATCATGATTTTGTTTTTTTTTTCGTAATAGTTTAATACATTTTTTTTGTTTTTTATATAAATGCATAGCACTAATGAACACACACTTTAACAAACATTAATATTTATTTCTTAGAGCCACAACTTTAAGAAATATGGAACAATATTTTTGAGGACATTTAATTTTCAAGGCTATAAAATTTATAAATCACCTTTTTTAAATCTTTATAATAATATCTCTGTACACACATATTTGACTGTAAATTAATTAATAATTGAACAACACGTTAGTTATACAAAACCACTTTAATATACACTATGAATCTTACTATGGTCAAAATTATATATATTTATTTATTTACTTAGTAAATACTTAGATAAAATGGCCCAGAGTAATGAGTAATATTGTGATAATATATGAAATGACTATGTAGAGTGAAGGGCCCAGACAGTGCTACTATTATTATAACATCCATTTACTTAATACTCACATTATAATCAAACAGATTACCAAAAAAAAAAACATTATAAATATATATATATGTATTTATAGTCAAACACTGTCCCATTATGCCCTAATGGCCTTAGAATTAAAAAACTATATATTTTTTACAGCAGGGCTGCCAGGCTTGGACAATCTGGAAGACGATGGGTCTCCAAGTACACAGACGGATAATCAACTTAGCGATGATCAGTTCTCCATTGATAAAAATATGGTACAGCATCCGAGGTGAGATAAACATATAAAAAAAATATCTTAAGCAATTTTTTATATCCATATAAATATTTTATATTTTTAAAGTTTTAAACTATTAGCATAAGAAATGTATTAAAGCAGAATTTTTATGTTTATAAATAATATTGTTATCTATTAATCTTTATATCTATTATATAGTGTGACAGCATCTGACTGTGTGTGCGATGGTTGGTTGGGTTCGATTCCCACTTTGAATTATATTGTATTAAAATTGTTTTCATTATTTGCTCTGGTGACAAGACAAAGTGTAGTATTGACTTCTACCACTTAAAAAGCTCGGATACCGGAGAGAAAGTGGAGAGCAGAGTGTGTCGACACTAGGTTGTCTCTGACTATCCTACAAGGTGTGCACAAAATTGAAAAAAAAAGAAAGTTCAGTTCTGTTTTTTTATTTGTGACACTCGAAGTGTGCCTGTTGAGCTCAAACAACTTTATTATTCAGATCATTTAAAAACTTGTACTGGCTACATTCAAATTTGTTTTTTTTTATATACTAAAATGGTAAATATATTAATATTTTCTTGCCTCTTAAATATAATTGTTATGTTTGTTTACATACTTGTATGTATTTACACAAACATAATTGTTTATTTAATTATATTTACTGTCTTTGCTGCTAAGAAGGAGGAAGTATCAAAAAAGGTAAAACAGCCTTTTATTCATAGTCAATACTTATAAGACTGTTCCGTCGTATAGTGGATGTAGTGGAACTGCGATAGACTGTAAAGGCGATTGATTGTGGGTTCAATTCCCACTAGGGGAATGATTATATATAAATTGTTTCTGTTTCACCAATCTTACCAAGAGTTTTGTGACTACATAAATAGATATAGGTAAAACTTTTAACACTGTTACAAATATTTTTTATTTTGTCTTATATTACTGACATAACATTTAAATACACTATTCACAAATGAAATTTGTAGCCAATTTAAATTTTTTGTTTTTTAGATACAAATGCCATCAATGCGAATCGCCAAATTGTGGGGACGAGGATGAAACATACACACATCAAGTGTGTGACTCAGCGCTCTACTGCTTCAAGTCCACTGTGAGGACCCCAGACGGAGACCTACAGCATTCCCGGGGGTGCTCCTCTAAAAGAGACCATTATCAGTTCACATGTAGAACTAATCAGGCTTCAAACGGGTGAGTTGTGTTTGTGAAAAGTGTATTTTTTGTGTCAAGACACTTTGTTCTCCTATTTCCGTATGCAACCATTTGCGTATACGCTGTCCCACTGCGCCACATTGGCCTTATTTGCTGTTTCAATTATTTTTTCCCTTTTAACAATGTTATTAACATTGGTCAAACACTAAAACAATTTGCTGAGAAATATATTTTTCAGTCAGTTTTAAAGTTTACTCGCAGCTTATAAATTTATTTTAGTTGTTCTCTACAGAGATGCTAACGACCAAAATAAGTTGGAAATAAAGCATATAAGAATTTCGACGTAGCCGGATGTAGGACGCATGGATTAGCGGTCAGAACGCTTGGACGATTTTCAAGAGGCTTCGAGGGTTCGAATCCCGTTGCGCTCAAATATTTATACGTTTTCTAAATACTAAAAGGGCCATGTTATATATAAAAAATGAAATAACGAAAGTCTTATAGTAGAGAGAGAGACAACGAAAAAGGGCTGTTATAATGATAGACGGCTAGATGGTGGTATAATTATATTTTGTACTTGATACAGCTGTTTCTTTTTTGTGATAAATTACGGGATAACTTGATTGACTATATTAATGAGGGATCCCGCGGGATTGAAAATTCCTAATCGTGCAAATACCGATATTGAACGCGGACTTTCTTTCTTTCTTAGAGTTACTTTCGTATTTATAATATTAGTATGGATTTTTTGTGGTTATAAATAGAAATACAAAATTATATAGCTAAAATTGCGGCAATGAATCTCGGTCAGAAGAATGACTAATTTAAAATTATTCTCATTTCCCCATTCTGGGAAGTGAAAGGGCGGCGTTGAGTTCCGCCACTAGGCTCTCACTGAATACCCTGCTATAAGGGAAGAAGCAAAAACAAAATACATTCCACGTATAGTGTAGTGTACTCGAGTGAAATGGAGGTTCTATTTGCAGCCCGTCGAAGCGCCACCTGAGCCAGCTCAACATAACCTGCTGCCAGGGGGAGATGTGCAACGCGGGCGCGTTCCCGGCGCTGGAGGCGGCGCCCGGGCCCGCGCCCCCCGCGCCCCCGCCGCCGCACCCCGCGCTGGCGCCCTGCCTGGCCGCCGCGCTGGTCGCCGCGCTGCTGCTGGTGCTGCTGCTCATGTTGGTGCGGAGAGCGCACAGGTACGGTTGTGATGGCGTCACAGCAGACAGACAGAGGTCACAGAGACATTATGCAGTTATAGATGAAAAATTGTAATCAGAGAAGAGAGGAGAAGTAATATGTCATTTTAACGATATTCCGAACGGATTCGGATAATTGATGACGCATGTTTAAAAGTTGACTGATTTAAATTGATTTGTTTGTATTTGTGTGATAAATAAACGGAATAACTTGTTGGACTATGTATTAATGGTGAAACTTGGTGGAGTTGCGTTGATTAATTCGTGGGATTTGAACACGGGCCGTGGGATTGGCAGAGTGTAACTTGCGTAGAAATTAGCAGAAATCTCTACAGAGATGCTGCCAACGAAAATAAGTCGTAATAAGCGTATAAGACTTTGGACGTGCCTTTGCAGGTTGCGGACGTCCCGCGCCGCGCGCAAGTTGGGCGCGGACTCGAACTACTCCACGTCCCCCCTGTACAGTGCACATCTCGCCACCGCTTATTACGAAGGTACGGCACTCATATTCGTTTAGTATGTATTTAATGTACTTTGTAAACGTTTCTTACGCTTTTTCTTTTGCCATGTTTTGTTCTCATGGATTTAGTAAGAAGCCTTTTTGTATGAAAGGTATTGTTGAGGACTACAAAATGCAATATTTTAATTACAAGTTCATAATAAATAAAATTCTATAACTGTGTAATGTAATATAATAATTGTAGAAATTTGCGTTTTCTTGTGAACAAGGCTCAATGTCTCGAATTCGGACGGAAAGTGGAGAACGAGTGGAGAGAGAGTGTTTTGACACTAGTGCGCTAAAAGGAGTGAAGGTGAAAAAGAAATACAATTTCGTTGTATGTGAACTGATTTAATTTAATTATAATTTCCAGGTGTAGAAGGCTCCCAGGGTCGTGACGGTGCCGGTCTCCAAGCGGTGCCGGCTGGTGACTCAACCCTCCGCGAGTACTTGGAGTGTTCGGTCACCAGCGGCTCGGAAGAACTGGGCTGCCTCTGTGGTGCGGGGACACTGGCGAAACAAGTGACACTTATTGAAAGGATTGGGAAGGTGATCTTTAAGTTTTATTCGATTCGCACAGTCCATCTCTTGGATGTAATTTGTTTTCTTGTTTTCTTCTTTTGTTAGAGTACCATATATATACGATAGGCGTTTCTCGGCAGGGCCGCTTCTACGGCTCCGTGTGGCGCTGACTCCGTGGTACGCATGGACAAGCGTATTAGAAGAAAAATTTTCTTCTCGCGCGACGAGGCCAGCTGGCGGCGCGAGACGGAGGTCTACAGCACCGTGCTGCTGCGCCTGCTGAAGCACACATCCTGGCGTACGTGGGCAGCGACATGACCAGCCGCAACAGCTGCACGCAGCTGTGGCTCATAACCCACTACCACCCGCTGGGCTCGCTCTACGAGCACCTCGGCCACTTTTACGACAGCACAGCCAGCACCCAGATGATGCTGGTCTGCCTGTCCACCGTCAACGGGCTGCTGCACCTGCACACGGACATACACGGCACACAGGTGGACTTTATTATTCTAGTTCTAGCTAAAGCGCTCGCGGCTTTGCCTGCGATGCATTTAAATAAAATAAACACTAAATGTTAAGGTGAATTTACCAAAATACAATAGTCAACACTTCATTTAAATAAAAAACGCACAAACATAAAGAACAACAAACAAACAGAAAAGAGTATTTAAAATCATTGTTAAATGCCACCAATAATATTTTTTCTCGTATATCTGCCAAGAACAGACAGCGATCAGTTACATTTATTACTTCCATTTTCCAACACTCAACAAAGGCTCGAACTCGAGCGGAAACTGGAGAAACCAATATCTTGACACTAGGTTCTCTTTGACCCATGTTAAAGATATAACAGTTTTGCCGATAATCCAGTTTCCACTTATACCTCGTATGTTTATATGAAAAATTCCCAGGGTAAACCAGCAATAGCCCACCGCGACATCAAGTCCAAGAATATCCTGGTAAAAGTGAACGGCGAGTGTTGTATAGCGGACCTGGGCCTGGCCGTGACCAGGCAGCACGTGGCGGACAACCTCATGCAGAACCCTCGCCAGGGCACCAAGAGGTATATGAGCCCCGAGGTTCTGGATCAAAGGTGGGTGTTCAAGATTGTTATCATGATATTACTTTCTATATAACAACTCTTTGACATGTAATTAGCTTTTGATATCATTATGTCAATGTCAAATTGGAATGCCATAGAGTGGAATATCTGGGGTTTAACAATAAGGGATGTATATAGACACAAATTGAATTTGTAGTCATCAAGACCGAAACATTTATATGAAGACTGTTTAGGTTTATATGATGAGTGAGAATATCCTAAAAATCACAACAGATATGTGATAGAGTGGGGACCTCAATCGGGCAAAATAAATAAAAGGGAAAGCACCTTCACTATGGCAATGAGAATTACTATTAGAGAAGTAAAAGAATTAGAAATCTCTTTGCCATGGCCTCTGTGCCACTAAATACATTTTTTGTTTTCTTCAAGTCATTCCCATTCTACATTTACCGACTGAACTTTGAGACATTGTGTGTTGAACGTTGGATGGCATTTCAGTGATAAATGAAAATAAATATTTCTTTTTTTCCCAGTATGAACCTGCAATGCTTCGAGTCGTACCGCAAGTGCGACATCTACGCGCTGGCGCTGGTGCTGTGGGAGGTGTGCCGGCGCGTGAGCCCCGCGCGCGAGCACCGGGCGCCCTACGCCGAGCTGGCGCCCGCGGACCCCAGCTTCGAGGAGATGAGGAAGATCGTGTGCGTCGACAACGCCAGGCCAGAGCCGCCCGATGACCCCCATCCGGTGGGTTACAACTATGTTGTAATAAGCGTATAAGGATTTCGACTATTAGAATACTTATATATGGTTTTTAACCTTATGGCAAGCCCACCGTTCTCCTCTTTTGGATGTACTTTATTTGAATAGAGTAAAGAATTAAAATTCATTTATTTATAGCTATAATATATTTGTTAGTAAATTTTTAAACTAATTATTTAATAATTTATCTAGTAAATGTTTTATAAATAACAAAAACACTTATTGTACACTTAATGTATATGTATAGCTTCACGTGTATATATATTAGAGTAGAAGTAGTCAGAGAGAACCTAATGTAAAGACACTCCGGTCTACACTTCCTGCCCGAATTCGAGACATTGTGTGTGAAGTAGCGGAACTCAACGCCGCCCTTTGTCTTGTTCACTAGAGTGGAAAATGAAAATAATTAAATTATAAGCATTCCACCAAGTGGTAATGAAACCCTTAACCAATCGCTATTACAGTCAGAAGCTGTCAGACTGTTTTACAATTGCCTTTTTATGTTAATCTATAAATTTAATAAAAGTGTAACTGAGCGCTGTCTGTACATGCAAGATATATGAAAAAATATATTATTGGGAGCATTTATCCATATAATAGAACCCAAAACAATGATTTTTAATTATCTTTTCTATTTGTATGTGCACCCTAATCTCACAAAACCGCTATACCGATTTAAGTGCAATTTTGACAAAACTGCGGTAAAGTCACTTAACAATAAGTGTTTATTTAATTTCAATCAGTTCATAAAAAAAAAGTAATAACCAATTTTTAATTTAAGCAGTTTGTGATTCAAGTGAGAACACAGGCAGACGAAAGAACGAAATAGTTTCGTCGTGTACTTTACGCAGGCGAAGCCGGCCGCGAGTCGCTATTTATATAATATATTTCAAATTCATTTGTTATAACAACTATAATTTTTTTATATCATTCAGACAATGGTGGGTATGGTGAATTTGATGAGAGAGTGCTGGCATCAGAATGCCTCAGTTCGGCTACCAGCTCTACGGATCAAGAAAACACTCCTCAAGCTAGCGGCCAACGATAATGCTATCAGATTAAACGAAGACAACGAAGTTTATGTGTAAAGTGATAACTTAAAGTAAAATTTATTGGAAAAAAAAGACAATACTGACGAAAATCCATACTGACATATTGATTAGTTGAGGTGACAAACTAAGTTTCAAGATTATAGTTAAATATATATATATTCATATGTAATATAATAATAGTCTTATTAAAATAGAAGGTTTTAGTGTAATATGGAAAGTTTTTTATAGTAATGGTTGACTCGTGCTGATATATATTGATGTTTCTCAAAGATTTAGCTGATTTTTTTAATTTTTTCTAAGTGACATTAAAAACGAATGTATTATTGTATGTGAACATGTGAAAATTATTGTAAATGTTAATAAATGTGTATAAATACATGTATATTTAGTAGTTAAGATACTATTTTAGGTACTTTTAAAAATAAAAGAATTTTTATTTTTCTCGTGCCATGTCAAATGTATTGTACATATTTATTTTATCTGTACTGTCAAATAAATACAAACAAGATGGCGGAGCCGACGCCATTTGGTGCCTTATAGCCTTATTTTTTGTTAAAATCAGTGTATACTAATGTATTGTTATTGTAAATATATAGAATAATATTAGTCATTTAAGTTTTTTTTTGTATTTTGTTTTTGCAGTAGGTTCGAATCCGATAATGACGTATAGTATTGAGTTAGATGATACTTTTAATAGTAAACCAGTTGTGACTGCCACTTTACATGTGTTGTATAGAATTTTTTTAAAGATTAAATAATAATTATTTTTTTATAATTGTTGAAAGGTATAGCTTTGATGGCTTTAATTTATGCTATTCTTTTTGTAACTTTTAAATACAGTTGTATGTATAGAGCAAAGTCATATGACGCTATATGAATATTGGTGTATATATATAGGCTTATTTACATTAGCTTTGTTCTATTTTCTTGCAAATCTAAAATATTGAAGTCTCAAATGGCCGCAAAGTTTTCTTTATGTAATTGATATGTTGCGTTTATAGTTTGAAATTAATATGCGAAGGAATGACTTAAGGAACCACTTCTTTGTCCGCCATATCTGTACAAATACTGTAAAAATAGCCAGTATTTTTTTTAAAAAGTGCCAACTATTGTTTTATCAATCAATTTTGTACAAAATTCAACCATTCATTGTACAAAATATTATATTAGGTATTAAGTTTTTGTTTTTTTAATTTAGTGTATAAATACTTATTATCTATACACAAATGTATGAGAATATAGGCATTTTTAATTATTTCTCATTGCAATTGAAAAAGTTGTCACGGTAGGGCAAAGTAGTGCTTTCCGTTACATACATACACATTTATTGGCACTTTGTTAATATGACAATATCAAAATCAAAGTGATCTAATTTTAAACGTTGCAATTTATAAGAAATGCTCATAGAATATTAGAAGCCATGATATGTGGGATTGTAAAAATTTATATAGGATTTTTTTCAATTTTTTTTTTTTAAATATTTTCTGAATTTCTATGGATGTATGAAGAAGAAATGAAGGGTTTTGTTATAAGTTTATTTAAACTAAACTTGATTCTTTTAGGCAAGAAAATGCCAAATGTACTATTAAGTGCTTATCTTGAAGTGTTAAAGTCGAATAATTGGAAAATGATCAATTCAATTCAATTGTAGTGTTGAAATCTATCAGAAATTGAACACCAAAAGTGTAATTGAAAATTTCAACACTACAATTCTATACGTGCGATACGTTATTTGTCAGGTTTTAAGAAAAAAACATAGTATTTTGAAAATGTATAGAAGAAGCTTTTTTGAACCCATGATGGCTTGGACGATGTAAAAAGTGATGCGGGGTTCGGACCGCGCTGCTTAAAAATTATATACGTTATTTAAAAAAAAATACTTTTCAACCATTGTACAAGCGTGTAAACTTTAAATGTTAAAAAAGTTTTTAAGAATATATGTTATGTAGAATCTCGTTTGCCTTTATCACTTGTTGAATTTACACCGAGCATTGTATTTATTATGTTTGTAAGTTTAAGAAAAAAATATATATACATTTAATATACAATAGTACTAATATTTTATGTTTAAATCATTTGGTTCACAACCATCCTAATAACGGTTATGAGACGTTCAGTACTGGATTAATATGCCTTTAGTATTATTATATTAGTCTAATAGGCTTATTGTATTGAACTTTTTGTCATTGGTTAAAACAAAATATAGTAAGTCACAAGTTAGTGGCAAGCCATATATAGAATAATCGTTGCGGCGCAGTGGCTCTAGCGTATTACTACTGTTAACGCGATGGTTATGGGTTCGATCTTAATTCGGGGGAATGTTTTAATTATTTGACATTTTACTCGCTCGTGGTAAAATAGTAATTTGTATGTATGTTGCCTTATAAATTGTAGTTTTTGCTTGTATTAGTTTGTATGTTGGTTTCTTCTGTATTGTGTTCATGTTGTAAATATTAATTAGCTTAAGAAGTAATAAGTATTGGTTATACGAAATTAAATATTCGTCCTATTATTTGTCGTTTTTTTTTCTTTTAACCATCTTTTTATACACTTTCTAAATATGTCTTTTTTTCAATTTTCTAAAAGTGCGTATAAAACTTTAAAACTACTAACAACTAATATAAGTTACATAAAAGCATATAAAAATTAAGACGTAGCAGGATGAAGAACGTCTGGTTTAGCGGTAACAGTATACCAGTTTACACATAGGACGACACGTCGGTATATATTATAATAGGTAATAAAAAAAGAAAACAAATTATTATAATGGATGTTTTTCTACTACTTTATTAAAAAAAAAGAACATATAAATAAGAATTATGAAAATACTACATAGATTCATTTTGATCCACGTATTATTTATTTTAGCGTATTAATTCATTCTAGCCTAGCATTTTTTTATAAGGCTTTATCGCATTGCACAGAAAAATGAACAGTATAACAGTATTTGAAGGAGAATAAATAAAAGAACATTTAATTCAAAAATTTTATTATAAATTAATATATAAAAGCATACAATAGTCAGAACGTACTTTATAACTAGAAATAAAGAAATGCACTGCTCGGTACGTTCGTTGACAGTTGACAGATGACAGTTGACTCACAGATGACGGACTCGCACTTTGGTATCTTTAGGATCTACTTCATTTTATCGACTTAGCCTCTAATTACTTCCTTGGAAATATATAAAATATTATATTTGAGATTACGCGACGTGGAGGTTTGGTTCAGGCGTGGTGTTCGTCCTGCGCGAGCTCCTCCATTTCCTCCTGGTCGAACTCGGTGTCGTCCTCCGCCGTCGCCTCCTGGTACTGCTGGTACTCCGACACCAGGTCGTTGACGTTGCTCTCTGCCTCATTGAACTCCATCTCGTCCATACCCTCGCCAGTGTACCAGTGCAAGAACGCTTTGCGTCTGAACATGGCCGTGAACTGCTCCGATATTCTCTTGAACAGCTCCTGGATGGCGGTGGTGTTGCCGATGAACGTCGACGACATCTTCAGCCCCTTAGGCGGGATGTCGCACACGGCGGTCTTCACGTTGTTCGGGATCCACTCTACGAAGAAGCTGCTGTTCTTGTTCTGTATGGAGAGCATCTGCTCGTCGACCTCTTTCATGGACATGCGACCACGGAAGATGGCGGCGACGGTGAGGTAGCGGCCGTGGCGCGGGTTACACGCCGCCATCATGTTCTTGGAGTCGAACATCTGCTGCGTGAGCTCGGGCACGGTGAGCGCGCGGTACTGCTGGCTGCCTCTCGACGTGAGTGGGGCAAAGCCGGGCATAAAGAAGTGGAGACGCGGGAAGGGCACCATGTTCACGGCCAACTTGCGAAGATCGGCGTTGAGCTGACCGGGGAACCTAAGGCACGTAGTTACTCCGGACATGGTGAGCGACACGAGGTGGTTGAGGTCGCCGTATGTAGGGTTGGGCACCTTGAGCGTTCTGTAGCAGATATCGTAGAGAGCTTCGTTGTCTATGCAGTAGGTCTCATCGGTGTTCTCGACGAGCTGGTGTATCGAGAGGACGGCGTTGTAGGGTTCGACGACGGTGTCGGACACCTTGGGCGAGGGCACGACGGAGTAGGTGTTCATAATGCGGTCGGGGTACTCCTCGCGGATCTTGGAGATGAGCAGCGTGCCCATGCCGGAGCCGGTGCCGCCGCCGAGCGAGTGCGTGAGCTGGAAGCCCTGCAGGCAGTCGCAGTTCTCGCACTCCTTGCGCACGACGTCTAGCACGGTGTCTACGAGCTCGGCGCCCTCGGTGTAGTGCCCCTTGGCCCAGTTGTTGCCGGCGCCGGACTGCCCGAACACGAAGTTGTCGGGGCGGAACAGCTGGCCGTAGCCGCCGGAGCGCACCGCGTCCATGGTGCCGGGTTCCAGGTCGAGTAGGATGGCGCGGGGGACGTACTTGCCGCCGTTCTCCGCCGTCGCAACTGCACACACAAACAAGCATAATGAAATTATTATATAAAATGAACTGTCATATGTTATACACTTATAGCTAAGGATGAAGATAACTTTCTCTCCGTCCCTTTCCATCCACGTGGAGCATTACGTGTTCAATATATAAGTAGCTTATACGAAATAGTATTACTCCTAATCGAACTTACAACCAGCGCTTAACCCACTTGCCCAATGCGCCAAAAGGGCACACTGATAGAATAAAAATAATTATATTGATTATTAAATTATATGGTTACCTGCTCGTTAAGGCTAGGCTATGGGTATATTATTTAATTTTCAACAACAAAATACCATGAACTGGATCAATTTCCAGAAAAAACGAGGTCTCGATCGAGTTTCAAAGGAAACAGCCTTTGTATTGTGTTAGCGAATTGCAACTTAGGTAATTCTATATTACTAGAGGCCCCGTTGACGCGCAAATTTTGCATGCCTTGGTAACGTGTATTAAGTGTCATATTGACACATGTTCATGTGTGTGATAATAATTTTATTAATTTAATGTATTTTTTTCAGATTCACACTTTCCCGCATAGGGGGCGGGATTAGAACCGACGCCCCTTGGAGAAAATGTTATGCTTGGTGGACAGAGCGCTTTCTTAAAATGATTATTAGTTTCCTAAGTATGTGAATAACACTTTAGAAATGTTAAAGTGTTGGTGTTGTTCAGGTATAGGCCGCAGGTTATATAGATTTAGTACTACGAGTACAAACTCACTGTCTTTTAAATTCCATAAAAAAAAACTATATATAATTCTATATAGATATCTATATTCAATACTGAGGCCCCACTAACTTCTTTAGCATTGTATTACCAGACCGAGAAAATTAAAATGCTTCCTCAACTGGATCTCGAACTGCCAATCATCGCGTCCACATTCGGACACTGTCCCACTGCGCCACAAGGACCTCTGAATCAAATAAACTCTAAAGGGTATGTAACAAGTGATTCATAGTTTGGCGGTCGATGCACTATTAATTGCGTTTGAGACGATGCGCCCGCATGCTTTATGTTCTGTGAAATTTTTAACGGTAGTTCTTAAGAAGACGCTTCAGTGGCTCAGCTAAAAAGTGTTTCAATTCACACGATGGTTGTGAGTTCGATCCCCATTCAAGAGAATTATTATATATTTTAAACTTTCTCATTTTCCTGCTCTGGTAACATGAAACTCGGCGCTGGGTTTTAAATATTCTTTGGTTTTTTTCTTGTTTGGTCAAAAATAAAAAGAGTGACTTATCTGGACTGGACTAACTCTCTTTGCCTATTTAATGTGCTAGTGAATTATCTTTAAAAACACTACTAATATTTTAAATTCGAAAGTAACACTGTCTGTCTGTAACGTCAACACGGCCAAACTGCTGAACCGATTTTGATGATTTTTTTTTAAAAGATACTTGAAAGTTTTTTCAGGAATTTAATTGTTATACGAAAACGGCTATAGTTGAAGCGAATCCGCAAGCGAGTCGCTAGTATTTTGCTAAATTCAGTGTTAAATACAAGACCATGTTTTTCCGCTTTAAGCCTAAGTTTTGAAGATTCCTATTCCTCTAAAATTAAAACTCAAATTCTTATCAGACCGGAGAAATGAAAATTAATTATATTCATGTAATCCCCCAGCGACAATCGAACCCACAACCAATCACATTAGCAGCCAGACACTGTGCCTGCGCCACTATGGTGTCAAAGGAAATATTTGTATCCTGTATTATTTTTTTACAGACATTTGCCTAAAACGCTAATTGTAAATTATATCCTAGGTTAGCTAGTAAGCTCATTAATTAAACAACCACAATTGCTTTAATGAATCTTTAAGTACACCTCACTTGATCTCCATTGGTGGGACCATTATAGAATAGGCGCAAGTGGAATTTAGGTGGAGTTAGTGACAGAATGGTTTATGACTACCGCCGGTGTACACTTCCTAGTTTACGGGTGGTCGCAGCTTCTATTCTTGTATGTTGCATTTATAGATTTCTAACTTCGAATTCAGGAATTTGCATTTACTTCATTCAGTATTTCGTAAATGAAATTCAATTTTTAATGAAGTTGAAGGAATTTGAATTTCAGAATTTGTTACATATTATGATGGATAGTATTGGGTAGGTATTTCGATATACATACTCATTAACTCAACGTGGCGCAGTGTGACAGCGTCCGAATGAAACCGCGATGATTGTGGGATCGATTTCCACTACCATACCAAGGGGTATGATTATATTTTCATTTCTCCGCTCTGGTGACCAGACAACCAAGCGTTGAGTTCCTCCACTCAACACGAAATGTCTTGGATTACGAAAGTGGAAAACGGAATGCCTTGACACTAGATTTAGGAGACTATACATCAACCTGGAAATGTATGAAAAAAAAATCGCCGTATTTGTCGCGAACCATAATGGTTCTAATTTATATCTATATAATAAAAATGTAATTGATAGCTGTACATGGAAGAATTCAAAAAATGAAAATTCATATTTTTAGGGGCATTTATCAATAATATAATAGAACCCAAAACAATGATTTTAAATTTTCTTTCCTGTTTGTCTGTTTGTTGGGGACGCTAATCTCGGGAACTGCTAAACCGATTTAAATGCATTGACAAATATTGTATTGTAGTTACCTTTTCTTAATATTTCGTGTCTATTTTACTTGAATCGGTTGATAAACAAAAAAGTTACAACCATTTGAATTATAAATTTAAGCCAAGTTTGTAACGTAAGGCGGGCGAAAAAACGAAATAGTTTTGTCATATAGATACGAAGGCGAAGCCGCGAGCGGGTCGCTAGTATATATGTAGTTCCATAAAGTTATAAGACTTTTGTACATAATGTACGGTTTGTATAGTAGAAAGGAGTGACGCGTCACTAGTAACATGAATATTTCACTCACAAGTAATCACTGTAACGATAAATAATTGAGTTATACAGATTCACGCAAAAATTGACAATACACTCCGTTGTCCACTTTGTAAAGGGACCTCTATGAAAATATTCTCCTTTCAAATCGAAGAAAGCTTATCAATCTATTAGCACGCTGATCAAACAATTCTATATATACATTCGGTCTCACGGGCATAGCTTTGCTTATGTGCATGTAAATTGTAACTGTAGTTCCGACCGGCGCAGGCGCAGCGCAACGGAGCGTAGCTTTAGACTATCACTGGAACTAACTATATAAAGAAATTTGCTTTAAAATCTGATTGTATACGATATTTGTAGATAATTACAAAATATATATAAATGAGGGCATCGTCATGCGGTACAGCAATCTGACTGTAAATTCGATTAATCGTGGGTTCGATCCTCACTCAGAGTAATGATTACAATATTCAAATCATTTTCATTCCTCCGCTTTGGTAAGAAGACAAACGGCGGCGTTCAGGCGCAAAGTGGAGAGCGGAGTGTCTTGACACTAGGTTCTCTCTGCTATGCGAAAATAAGCGTGGAGCCGATATTTTTCTTTTGATATAATCGAAATTTGTTTCTGCCGATCAACATATAATGTATTTTATTAGGGAGTGTGTGTTTTTTTAATTATATACAATACTAATGAACTTAGTGACAGACCTAGTAACCTAATACTTCGTAGCACAGTGTGCAAGAAAATTACTAAATCGATTGTGATGTATGTACAAAATAGAAGAAAAACTTACCAGAGGCCTCATTGTAGTATACGGATATGCGTTCGAGTTGCAAGTCGCTGGTGCCGCGGTACACGCCGGTGGGGTCGATGCCGTGCTCCTCAGAAATGATTTCCCAGAACTGTTGACAAATAGAAAAATAAACTAAAATTTTAGTATTGAAAATATGTGAAGGCAGCTGGATTTGAACACGCACCTTTATGTAGATATTGCTAAAGAGCCTTAGGTAGTTCTTTTAAATTTATTAATTACGGACACATATATTTTTTTAACATTTTTTAAAGTGTTATTCTCACAATTAAGAAATTGAAAAAGACATAGACGAAGACAAAGACGCGGGTTCAAATGCCGCTGTGTTCAAATTTCCTTACGTTTTCTAAATAAGTATTTTTCAATTTCTTAAGTGTGTGAATAACACTTTAAAAATATATATATTTAATAAATAGCATTCTCTCTTGCCAAACGATTGTTCGTAAAATAATCTTTGGGTAGCAGAAATTTGTAAAAATCTCTCTACAGAGATGCTATCAGCAAATATAAGTTGTAATAAACGTATAAGAATTTCCACGTAGCTGGATGTAGAACGCATGGCGTAGCGGTCAGAGCGCTTGAACGGTTTTCAAGAGGCGCGGGTTCAAATCCCGCTGCGTTCAAATTTTTATACGTATTCTAAATATATCTCTTACGGACACATAATTCATTATTATTAACACGCCTCTTTTTGTTGTGGGTTCGATTCCCACTTGAATAGTGATTATGTATGATTTTGCGTGTTAGAGTAGACAAATAAAAAATAATTTTATGGAAAATGTTATTTAGACTAATTAGTATATATGTATTAACTTTACTTTATTTTATTTAGACTAATTAGTATATATGTATTACTAGAAGCAGCTCAATAACTCAATTTTGTTTGCTGATAAAAAATATAGTTTAAAAACTGGCCAAAACATCTTTAATATTTTAAAATCGTTTAATTGAAAGCCAAAATAAATATGTTTTATTTTTATTAATAGAACCGAATCGAAACCGATCAGTTATTTTAAATTAACGAATGAGAATAAAGTTTTATTATTAATAAGTCTCATCACCACCCACATTTAAGACATTGCACGTCGAATTTCTCATCAGAGCGACAAAATGGAAATTATTTTGAGTGAGACGCTGCCCTACTGCGCCACGATAGCCTCTATTAAATACTTTACTAATATTATAAATGCCAAACAACTCTGCCTGTCTGTGACGTCATCACAGGTTTGGCTAAACCGATTGTGATGAAATTTTATATAGCGATACTCGAGGTACTTCGGATGAATATAGGAAAATAAATATACTTTATTCTTCCATTTTTAATTAGTTTTTCCAGGAATTTCACTGCTATGCGGCTAAAAAGAAATTGATTACAAAGTTGACCTAAGAATTATTGAATCAAAGTATCAACCTCGCGTTAAGTGCAATCGCCCCACATTTGAAACTATCAGATATCACTTATGAGCAGCTAGTTAGCGAGTTAGTAGAGGGTGAGTAATGTACTATTTAAGTGTGTTATGTATGAATGAGTCAAACAATGTCGGCGTTTCTTTGTATTTCTTTGCCAGCTTCACGCTTTTTCCCGCATAGCACGGTAATCAGAGATAACCTACTGCCAAGACACTGTTCTCCACAGCCCGCAATCGAGACATTGCGTGATGAGTGGCGGAACCCAACGTTGCGCTTTATTTTAGGTACCAATACCGAGAAATGAACATAATTGGAATATAATATTTGCCTGGAGTGGAAATCGAGCATAACCAATTGTGTTTACAGTGAAACGCTGTCCCATTGCGACACTATGGCCTTATCTAAAATAATAGTAAGATTGGAAGACATATACAATTTGGTATTGCAATTAGCCCCTATATATACATATAACATATATTAATGTACAGGAAAATACATATAACATATTTACGTACGTACATAAATATTTTATTTCTCCCCAAGGGATTTCCTAGAATGGAGGAAGGATAGAAAGGGAGAATGAATGCGCCACTAAGAGATGATAAAGTCCGTTATACTTATATTTATATTTTTAACCAGCTGTGCCAGCAACCTGGTCCGAGTGAAATTCTAACATAAAACTAGCTTACTCCTTAGTACATCAGCTATCTGCCAGTGAAAGTCCCGTCAAAATCGGTCCAGCCCTTCCAAAGATTAGCCGGAACAAGAAGGTGGTCAGACAAAAATTGTAAAAAATGTTAATTTGGTATATGTACCGTGTATACTACATACATACATATGCATTTTTATTTATTTGATGTACATTAATAAATACTTATATACTTAATTTCTAGCGAGTAATAGCATCTTTTCGAATTTGGTTAGGTGAGAGTGGAGCTAGGGTAATGAAGGCGAGTGTTGATGCATTACAAAGGTGCCCCGGCTGCACTTGGGTCTCAAGTCCCAAGCACTGGGCACCGGTGAATTCACCATTCTCAGGTTTTCATTCAACATTCTCAGAATAACAATACTTTTAAATCGGACAAACTAAACTCGTAGTCAGTCAGTCACTGTTATGATAAATGTCCAACATACTCGTATCTCGGCCCCTTATCCCGTTCGCGGCCTTGACTATAGTCTGCTAGAAACTACGGCTTCGCAATTACTTATACCTACACATAAAAAGTAATATATCTAAAGATGTATATAAGTAAGACGAAAAAGTGACGGCATGCGTGACAAGATACGATGGTTTTCAGTTCAAATCCCAGTTAGGGGTATTTATAGTATAGGTATTTCTATCATGTTATTAGACAAGCTGTAACTTTATGATTATGGTATATAAGAGAGATTTATCACTGTTTTAATGCAATTAGCGTAAAATATTATTTAAAAACACACATTACTTAGTAGTATTTAAAACAAAACGTTCCCTGTGCTATTTATGCGCGCCGTTATCACAATTTGATGGGTGTGTATCAGTTTACAATTAAGTTTTCACCAAATTTAGACCTATACACATATATTTAGTTTTAGTTTAGCTAAAAACATACCTAGATCTAGATTTATTGTTCTCAATCTAGATTTTAAGTCCAAGAGTTTATTCTATTTAAGATTCACAAGCACAAGCTACGTTCATCATCGCTGGTGCCACAACGCGTACTGACGTTAATGTAAAGGCAAAACAAATATTAAATAGCTATTTTTGTTTTTTCCTCAACTGTCTTCGTTTTATTGGAAATTTTAATTAATTAATATTACTTGGTGCTAAAAGTTATATTAAAATATCATAGAATTTGTCATTAAATTTGTTTAAGCGCCGTTTCAGAGAGGATGGTGATGTGTGGTTCTTGGGTTCGATTTTGACAGCTTCACGCTTTTTTCCCTATTAGGGCCCGAATTCGTAGCATTGCACCTTGAGTAATAAATCCGACGTGTGGGTGATGAACCTCAAAATATTGCCATTTTTTCCATAGCCATCTCTTATTTTTTTTAAGTGCTTAATTATACTTGATATAATTATTTATTATATTTATATAATGACTTAAAATCAACCTTGGCTAATAGCTAAAATATTTTCTTTTTGAATTATTTTTTAAGGCTTTTTTGAAAAACATATTTTTAGAAAACGTATAAAAATTTGAACGCAGTGTGATTTGAACCCCACGCGGGTTCAAATCACACTGCGTTCTCTTGGTATCCGTACAAGCTTGGACGTTTATAAGTTTTCTAAAAATATGTTTTTCAATATCCTAAGTCCACTTCAAAATGTTAAATAAAGATATATTTGCTGTTTTTTTTTTAATTTATTTTGTATCCCCGCTCTGGTAAGATGGTAAAAACGCGGCGTTGTGCTCCGCAACTTACGTGATATCGCTAAAGTGTGAGTAAAGTGGCGAACGGAGTCTAGGGTTCTTTCTGCCTTTGTCTACAATATGTTTAAGATTATTATAAGTACATACTGTTAAATAATACTAGATATGTATTTCAGACTTAATGCTATGAAAAATAATAGATTTCTACATTTCAAGTCCATACAAACTTTATCTATTCCAAATTTCATACACCTAGGTCCAATCAATTTTCGTGAAAAAAAAATTCCTTCACATATGTTCGATCGATTTTGCTGATCAGAAAGGGAACTAACTTTCAATTCGATCTCCACTCGGGAAAAATATTTTTTTCTCTGCACTGGTGAGTTGAGTTTCGCCACTCAAGACCGAATGTCTCCGGAATCGGGTGGCAAGTAGAGAAGGCAGTGTTCGGACACTAGGTTCTCTCTGACTATCCTGCTATGCGGCAAAAAGCGTAAATCAGTCCTTTATTATTAAAAAAAATAGATTACCAGCCAGAACTCTAGCTGTCACACAAACTACAAGAAACTTTAGAACAAAGGTCGTTAACAACAAATCCTTCGAATGGCCGACGGCGCTTACATCAGATGAATTATTTATATACACCTAAGGACTACCTGTTATCGGCGAAGATCGATTTTGCTGACGAATTCATAATCAATAATATAGAACTTCCCTGTTGCATGAGAAATCTGTATTCATATATAGACGTCCTAACATGAAGTTTGACATGATTTTTTTATAGTTCAAACACGTCCGCTAAAAACGAATAAACGCGAAATTATGCGACAGGACCGGATTAAGGAGGTCTAAAGGGCTCTCGCTAGTTTTGTCCTTTAGTATTTTGGACTTGAAATTTGACAAAGTAGTGGTTATTACGACGCGGATGAAGTCGTGTGCCACTCATCTGTCTGTAATCCACTCAACTGTATCCTAGTGAGTACAGTACCATAATTTAATTGTACCCTAGTAGCTACATTACAATACTTGAACTGTACCCTAGTGGGTACAGTACCAAGCAGTCATAGTAGTGATACGGTGGTACCGTATCCTACTGAGGCTGCTTAAATAATTTAGTTGTAAGTTCAAATTCAATAGATTCTATTCAGAACTATTGTGTTAGTAAAACTATAGAAAAGATATAACTTGGGTATGTTTTTGCGAATGAAAGACGGCAATTGTTAATAGTAATGTATTAGTACTAGATATTTACGTCATTGGTGTTTAATAATGACGTCACGCGTAACACAGTACGCAAAAATCGTGAAGTCGAATTAATAATTCTACGCCTACACTAATAATGGAAGTCAAAGTTAAAATATTTTTATTCAAAACAAGAAGTTCCATGCTTCGTTTTTTGCACGTCAAACAATTTACCAGCGGTTCACTAAAGTTAAAGCCTCAGACCTGAGAAGAACCGGCGGAAGAAACTAGCTTGAATCTTGTAATTTTTTTTTTCACACAATAATTTCCAGATTTATTAGTGACAATGGTACCTTTGAAATAGACTGGAGCGAGCATCTCGTTCCCAAGGCGTGTTATCATTTATAAAATCGTTAATTAGGTAATAACCTTTAACACACAAACATTTTTTTTTAATTGCGATATTGAGCATTAGCACAATTAATTCACCTTTTCGTATACGCCCTTGAAATATTTCACCCTATATGTGGCATATCGTAACGTCCCCAAGGTACGTACACCCTGTATATTTTTAATATTATAACTTTTCAAGGTCATTATAGTGTAGTGGTGTAGCGTCTGTAAACGCGACTGTTTGTGGATTCGATTCCCACTAAGAAAAATGAATATATTTAAATTGTTTCATCCCTCCGCTCTGGCAAGACAAAGCGCGACGTTGAGTACCGCCGCTCAAACGCTGAATTAATGAAATATGAAACAAGTACAGTATATTACAATATTTTTTTACAATCATATTTAGAAGCAGTCAGTCTTGTCAGTCAAAAACTTTGGTTGATAATAAAAAAGTTCGAATATAATTTTTAGGGTGCAGAGGTCGAGATGGTTCTTTCATAATAGCTTTATTCAGAACAACATCGGATGAAAGGAACAAAGGACACACATACACGTTTTGACATGTTTTAACATGCTTTGTGTATTTAAAAGTATATTCAAAAGATAAGAAGTAAAAAAGTCTTTTTTATCGATAATGGAAACTTAATGTCAAAGTAGCATCTTATTTTATTATACTAGACTAGACTTAGACTTTAATTGTATTATATTTATTATTTAAAATATCTTATTTCAGTGAAGGCAATGGTTGGGGTTCTTAACTCTTGTCGATATATTGTCAGTTTTATTTATATTGGAAATTTATATTGTAACTTCGTAAAATAAAAAATATTAATAAAAATGGTATATGGCAAGTTCATGAAAAAATTATGACTTTAGATTTGACATCTCCGCAGCAGGCTAAGTCAGTAAAGAGTTCAATTATCTTTATCAGAAGCTTAGTTGCGGCATATGACGTCTTCATATATATATATATTTACATATATATACATTTCTTGGGTCCATGCTATGAAAATCTTGTATTCTAATAAAGATACGTATACCAATTTTGAAGTAAATTAGACGAAAACAAGTCCAATCTGATTATTATGCTTACGGGGCCACTATGAAAGATATTTGTGAAATACATTCAAAACCTTTTATTGTTTTTCAGCTTCACGCTTTTATATAGCAAGTTACTCAGGGACCTAGTGTCAAAACACTCCGTTCTCAAATTCGATCCATTGTGTGTTGAATGGCGGACCGCAACGCAGCGCAGTTCACCAAAGCGGAGAAATGGAATTAATTAAATTATTATCATCATCTGAGTGGGTATCGAACCCGCAACCAATCGTGGCTACAGCCAAACGTCATTCCACTGCGCCACGATGGCCACAGAAATAGTGGTAATGAAATAATAACAACATAACATTTACAATGAAAATCATAAACCTTTTAATATATAAACTAAGTTAACTAAATATATTTAAAACTTACGTAAGCTAAAGTATAAAAACGAGTACAAAAGCCATAATTTATATCGATTTTTATTGATGTATAACTAATGTTTGAAAGGCACGATATTATCTGTACCTACCATAATTGCAGGTTTCTAGAATTGCTTGACGTCCATTGGTAGGTCAGTCAGCTTTGACACTTTTTTTTATAATATATTCAATACATATATAGTTTTTTTCAACTTTTATTTTCTTTTGTAACGTAATTTACTATAGCATATCTGATTGTAAACGCGATTAGTTGTGAGCTCGATCCCCACTAACAGAAACAATTATATTGTGCTCTTTATGGAATATAAAAATAATGGTAAAACAAAACGCGGCTTTGAGTTCCGCCACTCATAACTCAATTTCTCGAATTCAGGCGGAAAGCGGAGAAGGTAGTGTCATCAGAGTGAGTTGCAGAAGCTTGAAAATGAAGAAGCGAGTATTTTATGGATATTGTGTATATGAGATGCGCGATCCCGGCTTCGCCTCCGTAAACTGTTTATTTTTTTCGTCCGCCCGCGTTCTAACTTAAATCACAAACTTTGCTTAAATTTATAATTTAAATGGTTGTACCTTTTTTGTTTAGAAATCCATTTAAATAAAATAAACACTAAATGTTATGTAAAGGATTTACCATAATACTATAGTTTAGCCGTTGCCGAGATTAAACTGCACAAACAAACAGACAACAATAAAGAAAATTAAAATTAATTGTTTTGGGTTATATTATAATGATAAGTGCCCCCCTAATAATATTATTTTCATATATATTCATGTAAAAAGACAGCGATCAGTTACATTTTTTATTATATGTATAGATATAAATTATTTATGAGATACAAAATTTAAATCATACATACAACAAAATATACGTTGACAACTACAAAATATATGAAACTCATTCGCGGTACAACACATTGTTACTCCAATTTAAATAAAAAACAATGTCAAAGAAACATATGTATTTAGAAAACGTATAAAAATTTAAACGCAGCGGGAATTGAAACGGCGCCTCTTGAAAACTTGAAACGATTTTCAAGAGGCGCAGGTTCTTTGCGTTCATGCGACACATACGTTTTCTAGACTAATCTTTCAATTACCTTAGTGTGCGAATAACACTTTAAAACATGTTAGAAATATATAATGTCAAAGAAACTTTACTAATTAAAAAAATATAGTCATACTATACGACACGAACATACAACATATAAAAAACAAAATAAATTAAAACTTATATTTATCTATACGCTAGTTTGTGCGCTATTAAATAGTTGTATTAAGGTAATGAAGTTTCAGGTGCTAATGTCAGTTTGAAAGCAATGCTTATTAGGTATAAGTTTGAAATCGTTTTAAGGGAAAATATTTTTAATGTATTCAAATTTCTGATATATATTTTGTTAACATTTTTTAAAGTGTTATTCCCACACTAAGGAAATTGAAAAAGACATATTTAGAAAACGTATAAACGTGCGCTGAACGCATGGCTTAGCGGTCAGAGCGCTTGAACGGTTTTCAAGCGGGTTCAAATTTTTATACGTTTTCTAAATATGTCTTTTACATTTCATTTCTGATATGCAATTAAATGTTGAATTTCGGGATTTAATGTACTGAACTGGCGAAAATTGTAAAATTCAATGACCCATCACAAAGATTGTTTTTAAAATGTAAAAATAGCGAAAACAATAGAAAAAGCTTTACTTAAATAAGGTTGCTTACACACGCCTTTATTAGCTTTATATGTATATATCTAGCATTGTAAAAAAACCTTGCAACACTTTTTCGATTGGCTTGTTACCGTCAAATTTATACAAGTGTCCGATTAGGGTGTCGACTAGACTATGTCATGTCATGTTTTAGCCCGCCAGCGTTCTCACTTAAATCACAAACTTTGTTAAATTTATAATTTAAACTAATGTAACTTTTGTATTCATGAACCATTTGAAATAAACCAAACACTAAATGTTAAAAATTCAATAGGTAAACTGAATTCAAATCGGTTGAGCCGTTTCTGATATTAGCCTGCACAAACGCACAGACAAACAGGTAAGAAAATTAAAAATTCCATTTACAGACAGAGCTCAGTTACGTATTTATTATATGTATAGATAATGCCATTTTCTAAGATAAAAGAAAAAGATAGAAAGATTCAATACGTACATTACATTAACCCAATAAGATGGCAATTGATTGAAGAATCATTCAGAGATTACATTTATTGATGATCCAATCAAATTCAATTTAGGCCTATTGTAAAAGCATTAGTGGCAGACGGCTGTCGATTCGAATCTCAGCTTGCTTATTTAAGATGTTTGGGTTAGCTTCAATCGTAAAGAGTTGTGTATGTGTTTTTTTTAACTTCACTTCTTTTCTTGCATAGTAGGTTAAACGGTAAAAAGAACCTACTGTTAGGAACACCTCGATATGCTAGTGTGTAGAGATTCTCGAACCCACAACCATCGAGTTTGCAGTCAGATGCAATCTCATTGCGCCATAACGGTCTTAATTTGTGACACTCAAAGACTCTAATAAGCTTTTAAATTACATCAAATATTAACAAATACATATATATGTATTTAAATAATTACAAAAAAATCTAATACAATAAGTTAGTACTAGGTATTTCATTGAACGTAATCGAAGCCCTAGCTCTTGATGAGCCATCTGGTCAATGTACGAAGCCATTCACACAAAGGTATATAGCAAAAAGGGTGAGAAAACAATGAAAAATAATCCACCCCCCGCCCTTTTGAAACCTGGAAAGCCCTAACCTATACTTAACAATTTCCTGTAACTGGCGATCGATTTAACTTTTAGAGTTTAAGTAACGTGGTTTAAAATTGAATGTATTCAGTATTGTCCAACTAGAAGAGAGAGAAGAGAGTTTTTGTCAAAAAATGGAGCTTTACACGGTTTGCTTGGTGGTTTTTGCGGTGTTGAGCTTCGCAACGCAAAGTATTGAAAATGAGAAAAACATTTAGAATGGAGTATTCAACACTAAATATCCTTTAATTACTATATATATATATATATATATATATATATATATATATATATATATATGTTTTTTTTATAAAAAATGATATTTTCTACTTGGTAAGATTAAGTGCGGCGTTGAGTTCCGCCTTAAAACAGTATTAAAATTAACTAGGAAATGGAGAATGAATCGAGTGTTCTTACACTAAGTTACTATATTACTATATGGGGGAAATGTGTGAACTAAAACGTGTAGGTACAGGATTTGTGGTAGCTTAAACCAATTAGAAATAAGATTTAAATATAGATTTGGACTTTAGGTCTTAGAAATAAAGTAGAAAATGCATTGGAAAATTTATATTAGGATATTGGTAAATATTTTTTTAATGTACGGGCTTCCCTAGTAGAATCATGAGTCATAGGAAATTAAACCTTACATTTTGTGTATTTATATTCAAATGTAATTGCTACTTGTTTGATGAAGGGTCGGCGTTGAATAGGTTAGACTAATTTCTAGACAAAACGTCTACTAAGTTCGTTATAGATTTTACCTTGATTTTATTTTATTTTAACATTTTTAAAGCATTTTTCACGTACTTAAGATATGACAAGCATTTTGAGAAAACTTATAAAAATTTGATCGTAGCGGGATCTGAACCTGGGCTCATGTCATGTATAGCTTAGCAGTATCCAGATAGCTTGAACGGTTTCCGGTTTGAAGTCTCGTTAAGTTCAAATTATTGTAAATAAAAAGCAAAGAAAAAGCATTTCAATAAGCTTTTTGGGGTCTAAATAGAAGTAATACTAGATTGGTAATATTTTTCTATTATTTTAACCTATACTAGTTCATTCGCCATCAGGGTATTTCAGAACAGTCTAACAGTATGCAATGGTTATGGGTTCGAAGTCAACTCTTTCATATTTATAAATTTCATAGACAAGACACTTCGTTCCATATTTCCCACCGGATATAAAGACAGCCTTTGTTAAACCGGCTGAACGCCACCTTGTCTGAGAAGAGAAATGAATATAATTTAAAAATAATTATTCCCTCGATTTGGGAATCGAGTCCACAACCAATTGCGCTAACATAGACGTTGTCCCACTGCACCACGATAGCCGCATATTGATTTACGATAGTTAAAAAAGCAAGGAAACCAGGATAAAAACACTTATTGTGTTGTAGAGATGTAAATAATAGCTCGCGCTATCGATCTCCAATGTAGACTTCTTTACGACATTCGGGCGCCGTGAAACTACCCTGTAATATACATCTATGTTTATTTACGGTCGATTTACTTAATACCAATTTGCTAGGAACTTCTTGTATTTTCGTGGAAGAAAACGTTTAGTCATTATTGTATACTACCGAACCGCTTGCAACTTCGCCTCTGTGAACTATAGCTGTATATATATTCGTATTTAGACGGCCTATGTTCTATGTTCGTAAAAAGTGGCCTATGTTCATCACAAGACAGACAGACAAGTCTCTATATAAAAAATACCATCACAATCGGTTCAGCGGTTCGGCGGTGATAACGTCACAGACAGGAAGTGTTACTTTCGCATTTATAATATTAGTATATAATTATATTGATTCAGTAGCACGTTAGTTTAAAAAGAGATTCGTTAGACAGATATTGCCTTAATATACTTTTTAGGTTTATGTATTAAGCATGAAATAGAAATTCTGTAGCCATTTAAATATTTAATCAAATCAATTTATTGGGTTTAATTTTTGGTTATTTGAACCCACTACTACTGCCCATAGTCCACCACATTTGAAATGCGTCGACGGTGTATCTTTTTAATTAAACAATTAACAATAATAGTTGTTTTTTTAAATAAACATTTTACAATTTGCTTGTAAATTGCCGAAATAAAGTAATGCTAATAAAAAACATTATAAAATCAGTATTTTAGATTTAAAAATAGGGTTCTCAATACTTTATATTTTGTTAAATTTTTTTACTAAATTAATAAAGATACTGGCATATATTAGATAAACTATTGATTAAACTAAATTAAACGATATCAAGTGGCGCATTTGAGAGCATAGTAGCTGTATGTTATGTTAATAGGTTCAAATTAAACTTGGGGAACTGTATAAATATTATACATATAAATAGAAGAAGTTGAAGAAGAAGAAGAAGAAAACGAATTTATCAGCCTTTAGTGTACAAAACGTGGCCATTCAATAATCGACTAACTGCTTACATTTTTTTGCCATCCCTACAATAGTGTAAGATAAAACAACTCAAGTATCTCAGAGCAGGAAACCTGGCAGGATGTATTAATTAGACACTTTTTGAACGGATATCGATGAGAAAAAAACTTAAAAGCTGACAAACATTAAGATGTCTAAAGTTTAATATAGTCTTCTTCTTCGTGTCAATAAGTGATATGTCAAATAGTTTTTTGCCAGTACTTGGCCACGACGACCGCCTCATCTGTTCCCTCAATCAGGTCGTCAATTGAACATGCATGGATGGTGTAGCAGTAACTTGTGAAAATGGCTATACAGAGATGGATAAGAATTTCGTCTTAGCCAGATGTAGAACGCTCAGCGGTCAGGGCGTTTGGACGGAACTTTTTAAAAGAGGTGCGGGGTCGAATGCCTAATAATGTTATTTTACATTCGATTAGACCTTAAATAAAACAAAAAGTTACTAGTCTAAAATTCGATTCACAAATGTAGTTTAATTACAAAATTTCACGCGATAAGTTTATTAAAAAAAACATTTAATAAATCTCCACACAAATAATATAAAGAAATAAGTGTAAAAAACCTTATAATATGTAGCACAACTTAAAATTTATAATTTCAATCACGACAAAGCTAAATGCACAAAACATTTCCTTTTTTGCTCGGCGGCCATGACGGCTGCAATTTGAAAATAGAACACCAACTTTTTCTTATTGCATCGCGGCTTGGACGTTGACATCAGTGTATACTGCATTATTTTCGGACAGTCTCCCGGAGTGCTGCCATATCTGGATTTATATCGTGTATTTCTGTACTGAGGAAGGCTTTGTTTTTTTGTCAGAAAGGGGAACGTTACTTTTTTATTCTGTGTTAGAGATTAAAAAAGTTGAGTGTAATTGTGTTTCGTATTTGTATCAAATGCAATTTCAATCTATTGTATCAAAAAGCCTGCGTCTTTTTAAAAAAAGTAATTTAAATCCAAGAATAGAGGTAAAAAACTCCTTAGCATTCCTTGTTTTCATTTACCCATCGTGTTGTAGAGAAAGGAGCTCGGGCCAATGCCTGGGACTTGCTACCTAAGTGTAGATTTAAGGGGCCCCTTTATATTGGTCCTTAACACTCGACTCCTCTCCCTACCAAATCAAATTTGAAAAGACCCTGCTAATGCCACCTACGAATGAACTAATACTAGGAATGAACTCGTTTTTCTAAAAATGTTTACTAAAAATATATATATATAAAGATATATTTAAGTAAATTGTAGAGAGATTTAATTGTTTCATTTGATTATGATTATAACATTCGCACTTACTTCTACCGCGTATAAATTAACACTAAAAATTTTTACATTTTTAAAGTGTTATTCTCACACTTAGGAAATTGAAAAACATTTTTAGAAAACGTAAAAAATTCACGCCTTCCGGTCTTCAAGAAGTGCGGTTTCGAATCCCGCTGCGTTCAAATTATTATACGATTTCTAAAAATGTTTTTTTTTTTTAATAATCCTGGGCAGTTCTTGGTAAGTTCGAAGTACTTGTTTTCTTTAAATTGAGAAAATTTGTTTGTAAGAAGACTAAGCGATTTCTTTTTAAATCGTAATAATAATAATCTGTAGATAGCATTTAAAAACATCTTATTAAACTTTCTTAACAAAAATTATATAGTTATAACCCCACAATATATAAATAGTTTTAATTAAATTCCAAATACAAACAATCATGAAATGTGAAATAAACCGTTACTTCAACTTTTTAACTGCTGTCTGTTTACAACAAAGTAATGTTGTTATTAGTGAGGTAAGTGCATATAAAATCGTACAGATGGCGTCGACTGATGTATAACAATCCAACCTATTAGCTACAGAGTTAAAAATACTTTTCAAATCAACGCCTGCCTGAATTGGACCAAGAAGCGTATGTTAGTCTCCGATTTTCACTAGGCTGTTTGATTACCTAAAAAGACGAATACAAGGAAATGTGCAGAATTAAATACATATTTTTTTAGCCTAGGCCTAGCAGGTATCAGAGAGATCGAAGCGCCAAGCGCTACGGTCCCGGCATACTTCTTTCGCCTTGTCCATTGTCATCAATCACTTAGTACACGCCCTCTGGAAGGGTGTGTGTTCATACTTTTTATATGGCCTATCTCCAGTATCATCGATACTGTCTTCTCAAAGGTCAACTGGTCTCTCCCCCCCCCCGCCTCTATTACCGCGCTTTTTCCACAAACTTCTTAAGTATCCTTTAAATGTTAATTAACGGAAAAATGTGTTCTAACAAGAAAACAAGTGTTCACACAAGTAGTACATGATAATGGCAGCACTTAAAAGAAATGCAATTAGCTTACTTAGTAAGGGAACTCGCTAAACATGTGTAATTTCTTCCAGTTAATATTACAAACTAGATCTAATTTCATTGGCAACTTAAAAACCTATAGTGGACCTATCCACTTCTTTTGTTGACGTACAGTTGATTTATATGAGGCTATGATGGCGGAGTTCTTCGGTTAGATTCCCACTCGGGGGAATGATACAATTTAAATTATTTTAATTTCCCCACTTTGGTGACTAGACAAAACGTGATTATGAATTTCACCACTCAGCGCGCAATATCTCGGATTCAGGCGGAAATTGGAGAACGGAGTGTTTTGACACTGGGTCTATCTACCTACCTAAGCTAAGCAAGCAGGGACAACCGTCGCGCTAAAGCAGAAAAGAAGATGAACTTATAACTTGACAGAAGTGGAGAGCTAAGTGACTCACTAGGTTTCCATTGACATCCCAAAATGCAGTTGATGTAAAAGTCTCTAACACTAAGAACTTTAGTTTTTGCAATTTTGACACATTTTAAATAATAATAAAAAAATATAATATAATAATTAAGATAATTGTAATTAAAAATCAAACAGTTGGACAACTCGTCTGAATTTAAAATTTATTATCACAGATTTTCTGGAGCCCAAATATTATAAATAGGTACTCGCATTTTTTCATAATATCAAGTTTCTTCTAACAAGTGGCTAACACGTGTACCATATTACTCTTGCCTCAAGTTTCAATATTAAAAGAAACAAAAACATTATGCGGGCAGTGTTGATATAAACCGAATGGCGTTTTGTAAACAACCAAGACGCTTAAGAAAAAAATTAAACGGAAGTATGCATTCAATACTTAGTTAAATAAATTACGTATTTATTTTATATTACTTTAACGTAATGTCAATTTTGTGTCGTATTTCTGTAACTACTGTATATTTTAAAATAGTTATTGTCTATTATTTACAGATTAGTATATAAGGGACTAAAAAGTAATCGAGTCAATATATATGAATATCGATTTGGTTATGTCGATTTAAATGAGTTGACATAATGTCTAAAAGCTGTTGTCAAATTTATACCATTCAAGTACGTTTACAGAAAAAATATCAGTCGCAACACTTTGAAATTATTTCTTAGCTTTCGGCTTCCGTTTCATAAATGAATTAACATTGAAATTTTATATAAACTTGAATGAACAAAGTTTAAACTAAGTAATTAATACCTTTAAATATGTATATAAATCCATAATATTCGTGCACGCGACATTTTGTGGTGCACTTCTCAGATTTACGGTATAATAATAGTCTAACCACAACAGGAAAATAATTTACAGACGGACAAAAACGCAACGGCCGATGCAATCTGACGCGACGCCATCGCCATGCTATTTGCACAGATACAAAAACTATGATTAAAATCTCGGGTAAACAGCACTACTTCTTGTAATGTTTTAGATTTTAAGGGTAAAATGTAATAATAGATAAAGGCTTCTAAAATTAAAATTTGTTTATAATTAATAATTATATATTGATTTGACGTTGTTGTTGTGCTTTTATTAGAAACCAAATAACTTATTATTTATAATGACATTTTGTTACACATTTCTTTTGACAACTAAAAATAAATAAGGAAATTAGCTCAGGGAGAATACGAAATGACTGTAATGGCATATTATAGTAAATTAGAGGAAATCACTATATTGCTGAACAAGTGCAGGCGCAGTTTATGCATTATATATTGGCATGATGAGCAAAATGCACATAAAATAATGGTTATATTATTACCAGGTGGGTTGTATCTCTTCATCAACGGTTAGAACATTTATAGTCATATCCTCCCCCATACAAAATTAAGATTACTTGTCATATTACATTAAACCGTGTTGTCAGCTAAGTATGCATAAAACCCAAGAGGTCTTTTTTGTTCTAGCCTCTAGTTGTCTAGAGCCATACATTCAAAATGTATGGCAGCTGCTGACTGACAACAATTTGATTACTTACCTTTGTAGATTCCTTTATAAATTATGTTTTTTCTATTAGGTTACCAAAAAATATAAATGGTTTGTAATAGAATCTTCACAATATCAAGTGTGTCGGTAAAATTGTAATGCTCTTACATTTTTAAGTTATTTTTATTTTATATCAGCGCTGTAGAAACGCTTATGACCATGCGTTGAGTCATATAAAAGTATTGTGCAATTAACTATTATTTTTTCAATTTATATTTTTAAGTGTATAAAATAGACGCCATTGTGGCGTAGTGGGTCAGCTTCTGATTGTAAATGCAATTAGATGTGGGTTCGATCCGCACGCAGAGGAATGGATATATTTGAATTTTTTTAATTTCATTTCTCCGCACTGTAAAGTGCGGCGTTGAGTTCCGCCACTCAACACGCAACGTTTCAATATCGATTGTAAGGAGAACGGGGTCTTCGCTACTATTTTCTCTACGACTATCTTGCTAAATTAAAAAGGCACAATATACCGTTCTCTTTAATTTAGTTTTATAATTATCACATAAAACCTCAGGTACAACAGATAAAGTCTATATAATATAATGAATGCACACATTGTGTGTTTTTGCTTCAAAAGTTGGTCATGTGGAACGATGCCTGCTTCTAGAGATCCAAGGTCGACTAGTGACCCAGACTGTGATAAGCCTTTATGACACAGTTGAGGAGCGTTTGAATGGAGTACAACGGTTTTGGGTTTGATTTTGGCTTCTGGAATTATTGCTCTATATGTTATCTTTTAGACAAGATGTAAAATAGATTCATCCACTTAAAATAGTTTTAAGATGGAGTCCATCGAGGTGCAGTGGGAACGTAATAGGTTGTGGGTTCGATTCGCAATCGGGGGAATGATTATGTTTTAATTACTCCACTCTGGTACCTAAGACCAAGGGCCGCGTTGAGATCTGCTACTCAACACGCCATCTCTCCATTTCGGACGGAAAGTTGAGAAAGGAGTGTTTGGACACTATGTTCTCTCTGACCACGCGAAAAAGCGTGAAGCTGCTTTTTTTAAGGAAAGAAGTGGATTTACAGACTCTCTGCCGACCTACCGGAAGGCGATGAGGTCGATATATTAGAAATTATTTAATGTTATTAACATTGTTTATTCATTTTATTATTTTGTCTCTATATGACTAATTAATGGTTTATTTTACTGTATGTGGGAATTACATATCGAAATAAATGGGGAAATGCATTGGAAATTAGGTTAATTATAATTATAGTATCCTACATTAGTATTTATAAATATATCAATTAAGGCAAAAATCTATTTATATAAATAAAATGTAACTGATTGCCGTCTGTATATAGAAATGTATAAGAGAAAATATTATTGGGGGCGTATTTATATGTAATAGAACTTAAAACAATGATTTTATATTTGTTTATTGTTTGCTAAGTTTTAGCACAGTTCTAGAACAGTTTCGACTAATGTATTTGGTAATGTTCCCTTATATTTAGTGTTTATTCTAATTCAATTAATGAATCGTCATTAATAAAAAGATAACTACCATTTAAATTTTATTCGACATAATTGCTACAAAATGTTTTATTAGATTGTATAAAAATTTTTATTTAAGCAGCCCAAGCCGCGAGCGGGTCGCTAGTATAATAATAGAAATATGTCATTAGTTTTTATTATGTCACTTCTAAGAAAAGAGACTACAGATTGAGTCCGACACATAATCTATATAATAAAAAAAACTAAACGACGGTATATTAATAAGGACAGTATTATATAAATAGTAACTTGTAACCGAAGTGAAGTAAAATGCATACAATTTTCAGTCCTGCTATGGAGCAAATTATTGAAGCAAGTGTTTAGATTACAGGCGGTTGTTGTGGATTCGATTCCCTAATTGATTATTCATATGTTATAAATACAATTGCAGTGATAAAAAATAAACGCTACCATGGCGGAGTGGAGAACGGAGTGACTTGCCACTAGGTTCTCTCTAACTACCCTGAAGTGTGAAATAATTATAAATATCACCCCAAATAGGTTTCGAACTCACACACTCTTAGTGTACAGTTGGCAAGTTCGAAATGTGCCACTATGGTGTTTTTTTCCTCACTCACTTATATACAAATGCTAAATTAGTAATAGAGGATTGTTTAATATTTATCAAGCATTAGGATAGCCTAGGCTTTTACGGCAGTGACCTAGTGTTCAATAAATGGCCTGTAACTTAAGCTTTATTAGGTATTACCTAGAAAAACTTGCATTCGCTGAATAAATTATAATGTAATAATCTTATTATCTGTATATCTAGGGAAGGAAAATATTTGATATTAGTAATAAGTTCGAAGTATTTTATATTACTACTAGCGACCCGCTCGCGGCTTCGCCTGCGTCAACTACATGACTAAGCTAATAAGCATTTTCACCCGACGCGTTCTCACTTAAATCACAAATTTTGCTTAAATTTATAATTTAAATAGTAAAATAAACAGAAAGACTTAAAATCATTGTTTTGGGTTCTCTTACATTTATAAATGCCCCCCCATTATCATACACCTTTCATGTACAGACAGCGATCAGTTATATTTCTATTATATGTATAGATTTAATTAATTATAAAGGGAGCACTATCGGTTTTAACCCTTCGCTGACACGAACCAACGACCTACCGCTAGGCTACTCTCAGTCAATAAAACAATAGACCAGCAGGGTAGCCAACTAGTCACGCACCACTGTTCCATTAGTATCAATTATAATCATCGTGAGTCGCTTTTTCAATGGCATACAGGGATAACAGTTTTCCTTTCACTGATTATAAATGAGTAATAGAAGTGTATTAATTATATATCTATAAAAATAATACTCTTGCGCGACTGACTGACTGACTGACAGACAACGCACAACCAAAATTACTGTGCGTAGGAAGCATGCATATAGCATGTAGACCTTTCGCAGTGTTGGTCGGGTTAATAGAGGATTTCTCTTAATTGTTTTTGTCATTTTTTCAGAAAGAACCTAGTATCACCCCGACCTCCGTTCTCCACTTTCTGCCTGAATTTGTTGGATGGCGGCCATCAAAACCAAGGGTTGCTTTCTGCACCAGACTGGTGAAATGAAAATGATTAAATTATGACCATTCCTCATAGTGGGAACCAAACTCGCAACTAATCGCGATAAGACTTAGACAAGTTCCACTGCGCTACTACGGCCTCACGATGGAAACTACTTATATATTATATTTGTAAAGTAAAGACAACAAAATCGTGACTAAATCGAAAAGTTTAACGGAAACGTGTCTAGACGGATGTAACGACGCTTTTTATTATTATAAGAATCTTAAGGTGCTTTCTCTACTGCTTTCAGATGGAAAAGTTAAATATATATTGTAAATACTTAAGCCATTGTAGCGGAATGTTTTACTACTACGTTTAAAACGCGAAAGTTGAGTATTTACGTGGGTAAATTGTTCTTTTTTGTTTTTAAATATAATATAGTCTGTATAACAATTAATAATACTAAACAAGGCATGTAAATTGATGAAAATTAACTGAAGTTATGTGAGTGTTCACAGTCTCTTTAAATTCTCTTTAACCTGTTCAGGAATATGGCTGGGTGAAATTAACGCCGCTATTTCATAACACTAGGTTGTCTTAATAATAATCATTTACTGTATTAGTCCATTGTAGCACAGTGGGCCAGCGTCTTACTGTAAACGCGATGGTTGAGTTCGATTCCCACTCGAAAAATTAAGTATATTTAAAACATTTTCATTACTCCGCTCTGGTACCTAAGACAAAGCACGGCGTTGAGTTCTGCACCTCAACTAGCAATGTCTCAATTTCAGACGGAAACTGGAGAACGGAGTCTTGACACTAAGTTCTATCTGACTGGTGTTCGGGGAAAAGCGTGATGCTGCAAAAAACAATATGAGTGTAATTGAGCATGTATATGAGTATGTATATATATATATATTGTAGAGGGATGATTTACAAGAAATTCTAAAATAAATGCACAGTGGGGTGCAAGCATTCTAATTAAGGAGAGTGTTCGTGAGTTGAACCATTTGAAAACGTCGCGACATTTTGTGTTCTTAATATAAACAAGACAAGATGGACGCCGATGGTTTCCGCTTAGATTCCGTTTTCAGTCAAAGCGTTTATGTTTGTTTACTTTTGTAATTGAAGTGAAGTGGATATTCCGTATTTATAGCAAAGTTTATAGTGATATTTAAGTTTATTTATGAAAAGCGACTTGCTCTCGGCTTCGCCCGCGTGAAATACAGCTGTTTCGTATTTTTCACTGTTCGCAAAACAATAAACCAAAAATCCGAAGTCCTTTAAGTATCTCTATAGAAAATTTACACAGTTTAGCGTTTTGACTGTATTAACAGACAGACAGGTTACTTTCACATTTATCATATTAGTATGGACACTAAGAGCAAATCTAATTTAATACTTATAAAGATGGCGAACAAGGTATCAACTTTTAAGGTACACTTTGAGTGTAAACGAAGAAAATTATATTTAAATAAAGCCACTGTATGAAATTATATGTCACTTGGCAAATCAGTTGTATTTTACGATTTAATTAGTAGGTGCAATGTTATCATTATAATTTCAAAGATATTTTGATAACTCCGCATTTTGATTGTGTCTCGTGTGTTACAGTCCTTGGACAGGACATAATGTTTTTGTATGAAAATCAACATTACTAGACTACTACAAAAAAGTTTTAAAGGTTTTAAAGTATTTAAAAAGTTGTGAAAATAATACTGATAATGTAATATCTAAGAAAGTTATTACGTTACAAAAATATCCATTAATAATATACCTTATGAAGCTAATTGGTAACGTTGCCAGGACGACCAGGTATATGAGAAAATAATTTAAAGCGTGTTTATTTTAAATTCTATTCTAAGCTATTTCTTTATTAATAATGTCATACAGCAATTTTATAGACGATGGCGTCAATATATCTTTTTTAGCTTCACACTTTTTCCCAATAGCAGATTAGTCAGAGAGAATCTAGTGTCAAGACACTCCGTTCTCGACTTTCCACCTGAATCCGAGACTTTGCGTGTTGTATAGCCGAGAGCTCGACCTGTCTGAGAGTATACCTGTGACCACGGACTACTGTAAAGTGTTCGAAACGTCCGGTTCTAAAATGTATTTTCGAATACCAATATTATACGCGATTAATCCGTTTAAAAATAGTTTAATTTCAAAACGTGTAATAATCGTGAAAATCAAAGGACTTATTGTGTATTTTGAATGTAATCGTAAATCGAACCCTCAACCAATCGCGTTCACAGCCACTGCGCCACGATAACCAAACCAATAACATTCAACAAAAGTAATATTTAAGTTATTTTTGAGCCTTTTTAGAAACAGATTGAGGTTTGAAGCCGCACTAATCGTATACGGTTTCTAAACGCCGCCATCATTATTGCATCAATCATAAGATAACATTCTTCTTTTGTTATTATAGATAAATCTGCAAAGTAATAATAGATTTTTTGCACGTTCATCAAATTTTAATTAACTTCGTTGGGCTATTTAATATTAAATACAATACATTACTTCATAATAAAGATTTCATTTAAATGCCACAGATACAGAATATACAGTTAGGTTCATATTAGAAAGATATATTTGTATCCATCGTGGCGCAGTAGTGCAGCGTCTGACTGGAAACGCTATTGGTCGCGGGTTCATCTCTTCTGTGAGGTAAACGAAATCAGTTCAAATTATTTGCATTTTTTAAGCTCTTATATTATGAAGATTTATGAAGACAATATATCGTAGCGGTGTTCTAACATTTAACTCTTAATCGAATTGTAATGAAAAATTAAAAACACACTGTCGTGCCTAAATTGCTATGGAAAAACATGTTCTTATAAACTTAAAACAGTGTAGTCTCTCAATATTTCAATAGTTAAATATTTATTTGTATTGTAGCTTATAATTCAAACTTAAAACGAACTCATAATTATAACAACATTATTTACAATACACTTTTAATTTCAAAGTGCGTCCAAGTGATAATGTTAAAATAAATAAATAAATACATTTCTACCAAACGCTAAGCGTAATAAAAAACTGAATAGAGGCTTGCGTCAACCAACGTATATATACGGTAATCTGGAGCATATACCCAAGGGATCTCCATCCTCCCCCAGACTCCTAAGCTGCTGTTGCGATCGCTGATCGCCTAGCTGGGCCTCCCTCGAGGAACCGTGGGTCTCACCTGGCTGGGTTGATCGCCCGGACAGCATTTGCTTATCCCTATCCCCCATACTCCCCCTCCCGATAACTCGGGACTGACACCCCCAGGCCAATTGGCCGCAACCCCTTTTTGGGGACACGCCTGTATTAGCAGGTGGAGAAGATCTCCTTGGTCATAGGGCTTCGCCTTGATACCAACACCTCCACTCCGCCTCTAGGAGTGTGAACACATCACGTGCTCCGGAGCACACACCGTCTAAACGGTCTAATTGTACGAATTAAGACGTCAAAAATCCATATAAGTAACAGGATATTCGTCATAACTCACAATGGAACGTATTAAGTCCGCGTGTGAATCGCATTCACATCACGGCGTCTACTTCGACGAGTGAATCACGGGTGTTCAATTTAAAATTTTAATGTTATGTTTTTTTTAATTTTCATTTAAGCACATACATACATACATACATGTATTATATTATGAGTGACCAATGATCGATAGAGGAATTGGAAATGGCGATATGCATTGTCTTTGTTTAAAATATTTCTACTCTGTGGTCGAATACTGTCGAATATATGTATATATATATATATATATATATAACGCTATTGTGGCCCAGTTGAGGTATGCTTCTAGCTAAATCGATGGTTACCGTATAAAAAAAATGTATTTTAATTTAACTATTTAACAACAGTTCAAGTCTAGTCATTTGTTATAATAACATTAGTCGTATAACAGACATGAAACGAGTTTAAAATAAAGACTATATAAATGTTTATAATGTCGGATAAAATCAAGCCTACATAATTTAGCGAATAAGGACATTTTATTACTTCCTTTTACATGAACAGGAAAAAATCTCACTTTTAAAGTCAAAGTACTATTAATAAGCTGATAAGTGTTAAGATAATAAAAAAAAAACCTTTAATAGCAAAAAGTATTAACTTATTTAATTGTTAATTAAAAATATGTCTTGTTACATTAAGAACTGTAACAAGCGGAGTTTAAAATAAAAAACTTTATAGAATATAGAATAAAAAAAAATGCTTCAATGATCGTATATAAAATTAAGTTGTGTAAAGCTTTATAAAAAATAATCATTACCTTTTCTATAAAACAAAAGAAGTTGTTACGATCAGACGATATATTAATGCAAATAATGAATCACAATTTCTAAGAACAAATTATAACAAAAATATTTTGATTTATGTGAACTATGATTGTACATGATACAAACTGCTGATAACAAACTGAGTTGTATTGAAATAGCGATAACGAGTTAAATATTTCTATAGAAATATGACGAATTTATATTAGAAGCTAATTGTATGAAATAATAAAGTTTTTTTTTTATAGAAGTCAAATCAATCGTAACCGAACGCCTAGTGTCAATTATAATTTCATTTCATGTCAGTACAGACAGTCCCTATCACTGTACATATATATATTTTTAAGATACATTTTTATTTCCATTAAAGACATGAGCCACATACATGGAAATAATATTAGAATAAGTATAAATATATATAGGTTTCGATCGTACATTTGTTGGGATTTATTTATTTCGGGTAGTTTTTAATAATATACTTCGAAAGTCTTGTTTTGTTGAGCTTACATTCTTTACTTACCATCATGTAAGTTAAAGACATATTTAGAAAACGTATAAAAATTTTAACGCAACGGGATTTGAATCCGCGCCTCTTAAAAACCGTTTAAGCGCTCTGACCGCTAAGCCATGCGTTCTACATCCAGCTACGTCGCAATTCTTATACGCTTTAATACAACTTATATATGTTGCGCGGGTTCAAATACCGCTGCGTTAAAAAATTTATACGTTTTCTAAATATGTATTTTTCAATTTGATTTTCGTTTAACACTTACTAATAATCTAAAAAGTAAGTTATTATAAATTATTAGTTTTTTTTTTTTTATTCATTTCATCTTCACGCTTTTTCCCATATAGCAGGGTTCAGAGAGAACATAGTGTCAAGACACTCATACACAGATTCGGGCGAAAGGTTATTTGTCATATTTTCATTTCTCCGCTCTTGTACCTAAACAAAAAGCGGCGTTGACTTTTGTCAATGAATTTAATCAGGAAAGTGGAGAACAGAGAGTCTTGACACTAGGTTCTCTCTGTGGGACAAAACGTAAAGCTGCGTTAAGTTTTAATGCTTCAAGAAATTTTTTTAATTAAACAGTTAAGGCAAATTTCTAAATAAAAAAACAAAAAATTAGGTAATAATAAAATTATAAGGTAGCTCGTTATTTGCTTAAAAGCTTGCTTAAGTTATTCCTTTTTTATTCTAAATGCACTATGCTATCCAAATGCTGTCTAATTATCTACCATTTTAAAGTAATGCTACTTACTATGAAAGTGTAATGATAAAATAACGGTCGTAACGGTCGCTTCTTTAATAGCAAAGGCGGTTATCGCACTTGAACTCGACGGAAGGGCAATTATTGTATTGTGGTTCCTTTTCGGGGCAATCTTTGGCTGATTAGTTACAACACTTTCTAATGTAATTTTTATATGCAATTTGTATGGTATTACCATTTTTGAATACGAGAATCCGTCGTGGCGCAGTTGGACAGTACGAACGTATATGAGACAGTTGTGACTTAGATACTCGCTCGGCGTATAAGTTATAATTAAATTATTTTCATTTCATCGGTCTGCTAGAATTCAGTTAGACGATGGGTTCTGCCAATGTTAGTATTATGGACGGAAAGTGCAGGTTTGTGTGATTTTTTAAACTGTAAATTGCATAAAGTGCGCACAGAACTAAAATACACGTTTCTATTGCTGTCTTAAAATTATTATTAACAAGGCTTATTCTAAAGAATATTAAGCTTATATATAGGTTTTTTAAAAACATATTTGGGAAATGTATAACATTTTTAACGCAGCGGGATTCGAACTCGCTCCTCTTAGAAACCGTCTAACCGCTAACCTATGCATTTAACATCCAGCTGCGTCGAAATTCTTATATGTGCGCTTGTTTCAACATATTTTTGTTGTTAACATCTCTGTAGAGAGAATTTTACAAAGGTCTGCTGCTACCCAAAGATTATTCTGCGAACAATAGTTTGGCGAGAGAGAATGCAGTTTACTAAATATTTTTAACATTTTAAAGTGCTAATCACACACTTAGGAAGTTTTAAAACATAATTAGAAAACCCATAAAAATTTAAACGCATCGGCGCTTTCGCGTCTTGGAAACTGTCTAAGTTGGAAAATTTAAGTTTTAAGTTTAATTATCGGTTTTTTTTAAATTTTAATCTTAACATGGATTTGCATTGTAAAACTTTTGCCAATTGCTTAAAAAACATTCCTTTTCGAATAAAATGCCGTACTTTTTATGTATTGTAACTCAATACGTTTAAGTTATTATTTTTATTAATATGTATTTTTAATGGCAAAAATCTGAAACAAACTAAAGGCAAAAAAATATTAAATACTCGGAAATGTATAAAAGCTTCAACGTATTTGAACCTGTGCTTTTTGGAATCCGTCCATTTGTATGTTCAAACTTTACACGTGTTTATTTTTTTCTTATTTTAAATAAATTAAATTAATATTACTAGAACTACGAAAGATGGAGAAACAAATAATCGCTGCAATATTAATTTATATATAAGACATAATAGTGGAATTTACTAGACATAGTTTTTCTTACTAATTTAAACTTATTCAAAGAAAAATCATAATATATATTAATACGAGATTAGTATTCAGAGTGTGACGGTCCGTCAAAATTATTTACATATTTTTTTCTGTAATACTCCTTTAGTATAAATTATAAATATACGGTGTTATGGCAGACGTCTTGTTTACTCGTAAATTATTCTTCTAATTAAATTTTAATGTTTATTTCATGTTTTATATAAATATAAAATATTAAAATAAAAGAATTGAGCCAAATACTTTAATATATTAATTATCAAGATATAACTTTACATTAAATATTTGCGAAGTTACTGTAGTTTCACGAACATACAACTTTATTTTCTTTGCAGAACTAATTAATTATCAAAATGTTATTTAAATAAAGCAAGCTCTCCGCATTCTCTCTTGTATTAAAGTATTTCAAAAAGCCAAGACACTCCGCTCTCCATAATTTACATGGTGAGTGGTGTAAATAGACGTCGAACGTTGTCTTACCGCATCGAGGAAATAAAATACATTTAAATGTTGCAAGCACAATTTAAAATATGTCGTTTTAATTTCATTGTAATACACCAAAACCTTATTCTTAGCATTACTTTTGAAGTATAGTGTTAAAAAACTTTGAAAGATTGACAATTATATTAAGTTCTTTTTTCTGTATTAAAATTCGTAGTTGTAAAATTTACCGGGCATACTTTCACCAAGTTATTCATTTCTTTTATAAAAAAAATTCTATTACATTAATAAGTTGAACCGAAACCCAGTCGGTCTAGAGAAAGCATATTATTTGTTTTGCTCCAATAATAAAACCGCGTCGTCACACTCAGGTTGCATGAAAACCGATTTCATCTTTATTTCTGTTAAAATTAAACTATATATTTTTGTTGTATTAGTCATTAGTATACTTGAATAATTAACTTATTCGTGAATAGTGTTGTAGTTATTAAAATATAATATTCGTTAAATAAATATTATTTTTAAGTAGTTATATTAAAACAAACATGAACAATATAAAAATGTCCAGAAAGTTTGAAGCTGGCTGGACGTAAATCGTTGCTAAATTCAAAATTAAAAAAAGAAATGTCACTTACTTTGGCGCCAATCTGGTTTCCGCACTGCCCGGCTTGCAGGTGCACAATTTCCCTCATATTTGTGTTTTAATGTGATAAATAAGATAAAACTTAATATTAATAGATTAAGTTTCTTTTGAACTCTGTATCACGCTACTGCCCGCTTACTGAGTGGCTGAAGCTCGAATGAGGCGACTTAGGATTTGCCGAGTGAACGGGAACGTACAACGTCGCTCAGGGTGGGAATGTGGTAATGCTTAAATATTTTGCCTTGTTTCGTGCAAAAATATTCATTTGTGCAAATTTGTTATTTATATTTGTTAATTAATTGTAGATTTCGGTTTTATATTTCTTAATTTACTGAAAATAATAAAACATTTATAAAATATGAAGAAAAGTTTGTTAATCGACATTTATGTGTATGTATTACGCATATATAATTTAAATTACATAACTGCGTTTTAAAACTGACATTATATGTTATTTAAAAAAAAAACTTAAATATCTATATTTTATATTAACCAAAAAGTATTTTAACTTTTAATATTTATTTTAATTTTAATAAATATTAACCTATTTGGTTAGTATAATATTATTTTTAATATTTTTTTATTACTAAGGTTAGGTAATAATCTGAATGAACCTGGCAGCACTGTCTATGATTCACCGCTCGCGAGTTCATACGCCGACATAACCATAAATTAATTCAAGGACCGTCTAATTTCATCGAAGATAACTAACTTCTGCTTTGTCCAGTTAATGTAACGAATTGTTTTATATTTTTGTAGTTAAGTGCTTATTGTATTCAAATTAAGGAATATATTAAAAAAAAACTTATGTTGTTGTTTTATAAGTGGACTATCTTGCCATAGTTGAGACGAGTTTAACGTTTTTAATTTGAAATCCCAATTATTTTGTATACATCAAAAATATTTATATTGTGTAGATGTTTATTTAGTTAGAAAAATTAATTGCGGCGTTGAGCTCTGCTCTATGATAGTTTATGGTAGTTCGTTTTGCTTTCCAAACCCAGAAACAGGCTACAGATCACGTCTAATCAGGCTAATCTAGTAATAACTTAACTTTCATCTATTCCTTAGAAAATAGATATGTGAATATGTTTTATCTTGCAGGCATTCCTTGTTTTCGTTTTAGCCATATTCGCATTTATTATTGTGATAAGTTACAAAAACTAGCTTAAATTCGTCAACTAGCTAAGAAGCTACTAAGTAAATACTCTTAATAAGTCTTCGCGTTTCATCCCGCATAACCAGGTCAGCACAGAAAACGTAATGTCGAGACACTCGTTTCTCAACCTTTAAACACTGCCCAAAATTAAGACTGCGTGTTGAGCGGCGGTAAATAACGCTGCGATTCACGAACAATGTGTATTAAACTAAACATGACATTTCTGTGATTAATATTTAGTGTCTGAATTTAAATATTTTATATAATTTTTGTAATAGGTATAATTATAAAAATTCAACTACTTTCATAAAAAATACTAAGACATTATCTTGATCTTCAGTAGTCGTTCTTCTGGCCAGGATATTAACAGGCAGGAGATTGTCCCAGCAGCTTCCTTCAGGGCTTAGGGGAAGGCCCTTCTGGTTCTGGCCCGACTTGGTAGCGGATTTTTGAATTATCACCAAGAAGTCCGGCACTTGGATCTGAAAGTCAGTTACTAGAGGCTCATCGGTGACATCCTGTAATGGACTTCAGGGCGACATCCGAAAGTCTCGAAAGAGTTCTTGCCTCTACCGCGATATAAGCCACCTCTTCCTCCGCTCGCAGTCCGATCTCCTCTCCCCTGACATTCTTAAACGCCGGTTCGTCTGGTTGTAGCCAGTCTCATAGATTCCTCGGTATTGGGTGTTACTGCTGACATCTGTTTGGCTGACGCCATTTTTTTTGGGCTTCTCCTGCTCATTATCTGCGGCTGACTTTGAGGCTGCGACCCTGGAAAGATCGATGAAGATAGATACTCGACCTTACTGTGATTATTACATTCCAAATTCCCAGAGATGTGCATCATATTGCCCAGGTATTTTATCGATCGCATATATATTGATCGCACTTGGTGACTAACTGTCATGGGGATTGGACTGTTAATTGAATTTGGGTCGTTAAGGGCCATATAGAATAGGACCCAGCCTAGCAATACTCAACTCCAGGCCACTAACGAGTAACTCTAGACGGCTCTCAGTACAAATGCCGACGTCGTCTGAGTTTAAACACGGTATTCAAGACCCTGCGTACGTACGACCTTGCGTAACCGTTCAGATCACTGCCTAATCAAATGGTTTCCTTTGAGATAAGTGTCCATCCAGAGTTGTCTAAAATGTTTTTTTTCAGCTTGATCTTGCTGGGGAGCATAAGCCGATATCACATTAACGATTTCTCTTTTGAAGTGTTCTTAGGACATTAGTCTGTCGTCAATTCTTATTACTCCCTGGATGTTATCGAAGTGTTCTGTTTTAACAGCAATTGCTACGCCATTTCTTCCATGCACCCACATACATGAGTTTATAGCCCTCTCCGATGAACCACGACGATCCATCAAATTTCTTGCAAGCAAGTGATATCTACTTTTCTTCTATTAAAGAGGGAAGCAAGTTCCTTGGTCCTTCAAGTTAGTGTGTTCCAACATTGAAAGCAGCAGCGGGCTTAAGGGTAACAATTTGGGACTAGTGTCGCCAGCCGAGCCTGTGCTATCCGTGGGTCTCGGTAGGCCTCGAACACTATTTGCAGATGTAGGCCGATGTGTCTGCGCGTCGTTTCGTGGTGACGGCCTATCCGTCATTCTCAACTTATTTTTTAACAAGTGTTGTTGTTTTGTAAGAATAATTTAATACTTAAGGCTATGGCGCCAACATATATAAAAGAAAATTCACGCTTTTTTCCTCATAGCAGGGTTGTCAGAAAGAACTTAGTGCTACTCCTCTATACTTGTAGTATATTTAGCCATATTTAAAGAAAAATTATGAAACAAACACAGATTAGGCGTACATTACGTCAGCCATTTTTATTTTTTTCTTTATTAGATTTGTTAGTGTTATTCACACACTTAGGACACGAAAAGCATTTATAGAAAGCGTATAAAACTTTGGATCGCTAGCTAACTAGATAGTCTGCAAGAGGTGCGGTTTCGAGTCCCGCTACGGTACAAAGTGAGGCGTTGACTTCCACCACTCAACACGCAATATCATGATTTCGGATGGAAAGCAGAGAACGGAGTGTCACGACACTAGGTTCTCTCTGACTAGACTAATATGTAAGAACAAGCGTAAAGCTAGGTGAATTTTATTTAAGAATTTGATAAGTTTTTAAAATTGTGGCAATAAAACTTGGAACTCAATTTTCGCATTCTACCCTTTATTTTGTCTCTGCCGGTAATTGCTTCCTAAGTGCAATAAATAATTGTGTAATAATAATTGTGGTTTGTGGAACACAAAACCCCAGCCCTATGATAAACGGTTCTATGTATATTATGGTCGCTATTTCCTTGAAATATAATATAGCAGAGCACTTTTAATTAATTAAAGTACATGTGGGGCAGTGCCTGTTTGTTGGTGAAGTGATGGTGAAAATTTATATATAAATCCGAAAGGTCACTGTAATTTGTATGGAAGGTAGTTTGTAGGTAGACTTTCGCTAAGAACAGATTTTGTGATAGCGCCATATTATGGAGATCTAAGCAAGCAAGTTTGTGTGTAAGTTATTTTTTTATTTTACTTCAATTCCATATTTAAAGTAATCATATCTCAAATTCTAGCAGAAAGTGGAGAACAGAGTGTCTTGACACTAGGTTCTCTCTAACCACCCGGCTATAAGGGGAAAAGCGTAAAGCTAAAAAAACTAAATTAGATAGATGGCATCATTAAAGCCGCTTAAAACTAAAACATTAAGTTCCCATGACATTTATTACAGATTATTAAGCGTATTCTATCTGAAATTAGAGCTAACTGTACCCGAAACTAATGATCGCCAAACAATGGTTGCTTCGCATTCGCGAAATCGCCATTTTCACTCACAATTTGACAGAACACACGTAGGGCTGTCATTGTTCGACTTCGACTTTGTTTTTAATTTTCATTCATAGAACTAGGCTTTGAATAGCTTTTGAGCAGCCAATTGTTTTGATGTTTTTGGATTTTGTTATGTTAAATGTCTAATAGGTAAATTAAAAGTGATGATAAATAATAATAAAATTTATTTATTTATAATAATTAAAAGCAGAAGCATAAAGAATTTACTGACCACATAACACCCAAACAGAAACGAAATATTTTTTATGTAAACACAGATTCAAACCGACGACTATCGTCATATCACGTCATATAACGGTCATATCACGTTTTCACTTTTTCTTGCGTAACAGGGTGTTCAAAGACTATATAGTGTCAAGACACTCCGTTCTCGGATTTCATTGCGTGTTGAGTGGCCAAACTCCACGCAGCGTTTAATCTTAGATACTAGAGGAGAAAAGAATATGTTTTTAATACAATCATTCCCCCGAGTGGGCATCGAACCCACAACCAATCGCGTTTACTGACAGCCTCTATGACACTGCGCTACGATGCTTCATATAATATCATATAATAAAAATGTAATTGACCGATATATCTGTACATGAAAGATATAAAAAAATATAGGGCGCATTTATATAAAGAATAGAACCCAAAACTAAAATGTCAAAACCGAAAAATGCAGTTTTGACTTTTGTATTTTTTTAAGCTTTCCTTAACATTTTGTGTTTATTTCACATTTGTTGTTTGTGGTTTAATTGAGAACGCGGGCGGGCGAAAACAGAAATAGTTTAGTCGTGAAGTTTACGCGGGCGTAGCCACGAACGGGTCGCTAGTTTAAAATATATTTACTTATATTTTGATAGCCAAATATTTTGTTAATAATATTTTATATTCGTAAATCACTATTGAAGCTATGCCCCTATCTAAGTTATGGATCATGTATTAAAAAGCAATTGTCTGTTTTAAAATTATTGTAGACAGGCGATGAGACTACGAGTATCAGTAAGTCACGATGATATGGCACAGTATTAAATACTGCTATAAATAAACTAATGTAGCAGGTTTTATTCCTATTTGAAATTATATACTATATAGAAAATTTAATAACTAATGTGGTTTTTTTATTAGTTAAAGCTTACTGGCGTTTTCTACAAGGAAGTTTTTACGGTTTAAGTCATTCTTGTTATTTATTATCTGTGAAAGTAATATATAGATACATTTAAAATTACTCGTTTCATTGTTAATTAAAAAAATCTTAATATACCTTACAAAGTGAAATACCATCAGAGGTTTAATTGAAGTTATCAAAATATGCAAAGTGTATTTATATACATTTTATTATTTATTAATATACGCACTTACTAACTAACTGGTACATAATATATAACACTCCACTTTCTTTCTTTATTCTCCACTTTCCGCCTGTAATTAAGACTGTGTTGAGGAAGAATCGTACCCAATACTAATACCCTTTACAGTCAGATGCTATGTCATTGCGCTAGTATGGTCACATTTTGTAAAGTTTACAAATAGAACTATATTTGTAAACCTTACAAAAGGTTTTAAATACTTTTTTCAACATTTTTTTAAAGTGTTATTCGCACACTTAGGAAATTGAAAAAGACATATTTAGAAAACTCATAAAAATTGGAACACAGCGGGATTTGAACCTGCGCCCCTTGAAAACCGTTCAAGAGACGTTCTTGTCTACTTTTCCGCCAGAAATATCTAACTAGATAGAGTAGAGTAGGTTTTAAATACGTTTGTTTTCAGGTATGTCAACTTTGATTCGACCCTACAACCCTCACGCACATGCCAGCGTCATTAAGCATACAAATGCTACATATTCATGCTCCAAAGAAAAAATAATCCTGTATAAATCCACTGCGGTAATAAATCATCGGGCAGGTCCGCACAATGCTACACTGGTGTAGTGATATCGTCGAGAATTGACAAATTTCACAACTTTCTCTTTAACAAAGAAAGTTTATTGTTTATCAAGGTGTGTATTGTGATTATAATTATTTAATTTAGAACCAATGTATAATAAGTTATGTTTTAATAAAAAAAAAGACTTTTAAACTCTCTTGACAGCGTCGGATTGTAAACGCGATTGGTTTCTTGTTTTGTTCTCGAGACAATGATCCGTTATGGTATCTAAGACAAGCGAGGCGTTGAGTTCCGCAACTCAACACGCAGTGTCGCTTTCCGGTGGAAAGTGGAGAACGGAGTATCTTGACACTAGATTATCTATGAGTAATCTTGTATACAATGAAAATAGTAGAGGCAGTGGACAATATATTAAAGACACTGGGCTCCCTCGGTCTTCCTCCTGGCCAAATGCTGGAAATGTGTAGATTCGAGATAGACTTAATTTGATATGTTTTGAAGTGTAAGAAAAACAATTGGGTTTTTATACGTTATAAAGTTGATAGTCTAAGAGGCGCGGTTTCAAATACGGCCATGTTCAAATTATTTTATATTTGTAAATACTTTTTTAGAAATACAAGATTTACGATTTGATTTGCTTAGATTGTACGAGATACAGATTTTTTACATTTTGTGCATTCACGGACTATATCGCAATATATACTAAATCGCAATATTCTATTTCGAAGAATGCCAGCTAATAATAAATTATATTTATATAAATGAAGGAAGGACCCATTTTTACAAAATGTCCACGGATGTGGGAGAATGAAATTAGGCACAGTTAAAGTTTATATATAAAATATACTTCTTTTCTATATAAACTTCAACTCAACCAATCCAATGTCAATATTTTTCATAAATATTCGTTAGAAATGCATTAAATAAATAAAATGAATATAACAGACACTACCATGGGTTTGAGGTACACTTGTATACAAAGTTACATACACGTTGCTGAACTAGAACGCATGGCTCAGCGGTCAGTGCGCTTGGACGGTTTCCAAGAGCCCCGGATTCAAATTTCTATTTGTTTTCTAAAAATGTTAATCTTTATATATACATTTTTTAATTATATTTGAGTTTATAAATAAATAATTTTAATATACGATATAGGGATACCAATTCTAAAGGCATATTAAAAACGCCGTTAGTTGCAGACGCGTGGGCAGTTCACGAGACAAGCGTCGAATTATTCCTTTTTTAGACCAGTCTTTTTGCATTATTCTGAATTACTTAGCCTTTTTGGGATGTCTTCAGTGGTTATTATTAAATACATACATTTCACAGCTTAATATAAGATAACGTGTTTGGTTTTAAATTAAATTATTTCACTCTAACATTTATATTTGAAAGCAATAGAAAAATGTCAGTATTGTCAGTCCCAAGTGTTACTGACCACAATTGGCTCTTAAAGTAGTTCTGTTGAGAAAAAAGAAAATAAATATGTAAATTTATAACAAAAACACAATACTTGAAATGTTTGTCAGTGAGTAAGTGAGTATACAATTTCCCTAAAATTATGATTGTTTTTAATATTTGCTAAACTTAATATCTAAGTTACTTAACTATAAATATCTTCGCGTGTGAAAAGTGTTAATCACACACTGAGGAAAGTGAAAAATACATATTTAGAAAACGTATATAAATTTGAACGCAGCGGGATTTCGGGATTTCGAAGCAGCTGGAAGTAGAACGCTTGGCTTAGCGGTAGAGCGCTTGAACGGTTTTCAAGAGGCGCGGGTTCCATTCCCGCTGCGTTCAAATTTTTATACGTTTTCTAAATATGTCTTTTTTAATTTTAGTGCATTTTTAACGGTTTTTAAAAGTGTTATCGCACTAATTAAAAACATATTTTTAGAAAACGTATAACAATCTTAACGCAGCGGGATTCGAGTCAAATTTCTAAAAATATGTATTATTTTTTATTTTATTGTATTTCAACAAAAACATCACGAAGCTGTGCATTTTAAAGCCATAAAAAAAGCCTAAAATGGTACCACTGACTAATTAAAGTTATAAAATAGATATTTCTAAAAGGGAATAAGAGAGGAGCAAACTTGTAAATTAGACTTAAAACATTTGGCGCGGCGCCAAAATGTCATTGACACTAAGATGGCGGTCCCGGGAATGCGCGTCCTGTGAATCATTTAATTAAAATATCTAAATATTTAAGCTGTCGCAGCTCAGTTAGTATGTCCTGAATTAATGCGATGGTTGTAGATTTAAATCTAGTCATAGGAAAAAACTTATGTGGCTTTAAGTTGCAACTGTTGCAGTGGCAACTGTAATGGGACAAATCCGAATTGTTCTTTAATCGTTTTTTATTATTTGTATGTCAGATTAGAAACGCACATCTCGTATCGTTGTAAATCTGTAAGTGTATGCGCTGTAATAAGTTTAACATTAGTCGTTCGCCTTCTTCTTACATTAAAGTGTAATTCTGTATCTTTCTAAATGTCTTTTTCCCTTTTGACAGTTGAGTAAGTATGATAACAATTTACATGGCACGCCTAAAAGGCATAAATTAGATAACAAAACAAAACAATTACATAATCCTTTGTTGACATTTCCATAGACGTCAGTAGATTTTTGTTCGCGGAGTAAGTATTATAGCGTGTTTAGGTCCGGTCAATCGATTCGAAAAAATATCTCTTTATAGTCTTTGGATTTTATATAACATCTATGTGTCTTTGATGCTTGGTTAGAGCATTGACCCGAAAGAAAGCGAGGTCTGTAAAGTAAGTAATATCAATACTTAACACTTGGCCACTTTATTCGCCATTTGGACACCGCTTATTATATCTCTGTACAGATATGCAAACAACAAAAATAAAATGGTTCTAGCATATAAGATTTTCTACACAGCCTGTGATAGAACGTATGGCTAAGCGGTCAGAGCGCCTGGACGGGTTCCAAACTGCGCGGGTTCGAATCCCGCTGCGCTTAAATTTTTATACGTTTACAGATAATGTTTTTTGTTTTATCAATTTGTTTTCCACATTATTATACCTTTACTTGTTTCAGCTTCACGCTTTATTCCAAACACTCTATTTTCCGTTTTCCACCCGAATTCGAGACATTACATTACATATATACTAAAAATACATAATAATAAAGCTGTCATTTTAATCTATTAATATTATAATTGTCTTATTGTGTAAACTCATAACTTTCGCGATGACGCCAGCTGTTACATTTTTATGTTTCAGAAGTTAAACTAATAACTTAGCTTGTGCGCCTACTGATGCCTATAATTGAAATTTAACCTTATTTTCTTAGTTTTGGAGTATCCTTTGGAGTGAGACAAACAGTTTGAACCATTAAATCACCACTGGTCGCAGCATCAGGAATTTCTGTAAGCTCCGGTATTTTTTTCTATACTTTTAATTTAAAAATGAATATCATCTTAAGACATAAATGTAAAATAATAAAAAAAATATGTTATAGTTGTTTATGGGCCTTTCCCCCCAGGGGCCTGAGTGACCTTATGGTAACTCAGGCCCATGGGGGGAAAGGAAAGGCCCATTCTCGTTTTTTTCCACAGGGTAGTCATAGAGAACCTAGTGTCAAAATGTCAAGGGAGAGATTATTGTTATCGAAGAAAACCTAAAAAAAAATTTCGATTTGAGATTTAATTTATATGTATTGATTATCTCTTTGGTACCCAAGACAAAAGGTGTAACCTAACTTATAGGTTAATTAAGCCCTGCTGTACAGAAAAAGCTGCTGAATATTTCTTCGACTAGTATTTGAACCCATAACCGTCGTTAATATTATGATGAGCTGGAAAAATATTTTCTGATAGGTGATTGACCGTTACACACAAGTTATAGTTCTAAAGAATTGGGATAAACAGATAGGTTAATTACCTCGACTATACGAGTTGTTCGTCGTAAATTAGTTTTCGCTACTAGTAACGTTAGCGGATGTTATTTTTTTCTCTATTTTAAAAGTTTTTACGATTCTGGTTTTGTTTGTATTGGGATATATCCATAGTACACGTGGTTACAGGGTTGGCAGATATAGCTTAATGTCGGAACATTTCATTCTCCGAGTGGTAATCGAACCCACAATCATCGCGTTTACAGTGAGATACTGTCACACTCTGCCACCATACCTCCAATCATGAAAACATCTATATTAAAAATATAAACAATCATCTAAGTGCAATAAATCTACCATAATTAGATTCGAACCCACGTACGTACCTAGATAGTTTTTTTTTTAATTTTTTACATAACATTATAGTATTCATCTCTTTTCAAATGTTACCGACATTTTCAATACAAAAGTTCAATTTGTCAGGTAAAACTTAAAATCCCTTATGACCATAATTCCAATACAGGATTCGAACCCACGACTGTCAGGCACTATCCCAAATAAGTCACAACAATGAATAGCCTTTTGAGTGCTTAAACTTTTACCGCCGACAAAAAGTCGAAGGTATAATGTAAATGGACTTAACATAATTGGCAGTACAATGGCAACCGATCACTTCAATACTTTTGATGGACATGCGACATCAAAAGTGAGCTTCAAAAGTTTTGGCGCTTTTAAAAAGCTATTTTTGATTTATAAAATACTAGCGACCCGCTCGCGGCTTCGCCCGCGTGAACTAAAGCTGATTCATATTTTCCGCGGCCTTCCCTAAAACAATTAAATTCCAGGAAAGACTAAAAAAATTGTAGATATTAAGTATAGATAAAACTTAAATTAAAAAGTGCTTATAAAATTTTTTTTTTCATTTGTCGTATATGTGTTCGTAAACTTTGGTATCTCTATGGTAATGCAATATGGGTGACTGTTTTTTCAATAAATATAAATAAATTGTAACGAGCCTAGGATTTCGAAGTAGCTTAATAAGAACGTATCGCTTAATTGTGTATAGCTTAGACGGGTTCCAAGAGTCGCGGGTTTATACCTTTCTAAATATTTCTCTTTCCTATTCCGATGATATTGTTTTACAAAGTTTATTTTGTTTCGTGTAATTTTTAAATATTATTCATTCATCCATATTTCAGATTGCTACACACAAGAATTTTTCTTATACAATTGCGAGGGCTCTAAGACCTCCTCCCTCCTGTCGCGAACTATTTGCCCGTTTGCCCCTTTACGAATCTGTAATGTATATTAATAAGGTAGGTGGATTACTGATTATTTAAATTTGTCTTCTTTTCTTATAAAACTGGCACAGTACGCACCTATTATTATTACCACCACGAGTATATCACCGATACTATATATACAATTTTTTTTATTGCCATATCTATGCTATTGCATAATTATAATTCATATATGGGTTAGAAAAATAACAAATTTATCAGCTTCTAAATTTATTTAGTGAAGTACTTAATAAGTTTATTGTAAAAAGACATATTTAGAAAACGTATAAAAATTTGAACGCAGCAGGATTTAAACCCGCGCCTCTTGAAAACCGTTGAAGTAGAAATTTGTAAAAATCTCTACAGAGATGCTAACAACAAATATAAGTTGTAATAAGCGTATAAGAATTTCAACGTAGCTGGATGTAGAACGCATGGCTTAGCGGTCAGAGCGCTTGAACGGTTTTCAAGAGGCGCGGGTTCAAATCCCGCTGCGTGCAAATTTTCAAATTTTTATGCATTTTCTACATATGTCTTTTTTAATTTCCTTAGTGTGGGAATAACACTTAAAAAAAATGTTAAAAAAATATAAGTTTATTGTACTTTGTTTTTTTAACACCAGAATATTTTATGACAAAAGTAATAATTTCCGTTATTTAAATTGAAACTTGTTTTGAATGTACACTGTAGGTACTTATAATGTCTAAGTGTTTAAAATAATAAACGGCGCCAATTCCACAGATTAAATATATTATATAATTCGTTCTAAATTCAAAATAGCATATATTAGTAAAGTCAAATTAAGTTAGACGATAGGATTGTATACTCTCGTTGCAGTGTCATAATTACAAGCCACTTTTTATTTATTTTATTTATTTATGGTAGTATTGGTAATACAATTTATTGTAGTGGTGCAAAATTATGGTGGTGGAAATATCATAGTTTAACATATTCAGTGCCACGTCAAAATATGAGAACTTTAAAAAAACCGGCAACAGACACTAACTCATATTAAATTTTTTATAAGTCATCACTTTATTTTATCTTTTTCTTCTTGGCATTAATTCCGGCCTAGCCAGGGTGTGCCTTCCTGCTCAAACTCCTCCACTTTGCGCTTTGACATCCTCGGTGGTAAGTCCATTGGCTCTCAAATCCTGATTCACGACATCCAGCCATCGCTTGGGCGTCCGGGGGTCTTGCTTCAGGGACAGATATATCAAGGCATATTCTTCCGACATAGTTCTCAGGTCGGCCCGCAACGTGGCCATACCATCTCAGGCGACGCTCTTGGAGCTCATTTGTAAATATTTGTGTTTATTTATTTTGTTTTAGGTTAAGGTTGCATGCATATTACCTTGATATCTTAACATTGGCGAAGTGATTCGTGCCCAAGTTGCACGCTTAAAGCCATTCAATTATATAAATCTATTTACCGGTAACAAGTGACAGCTACATTATTGGCTCCTTGTGAGGATTTTTTATCATATTTAAATTGTTTCTAGTTATTTTCGGAAGAATATAATGAAATACCAAAACAGATGTGAGTGTCGTGGTCTTGATTCGTATTTGTTAGTTTTATTTGGAGATATTATTAAATTAATTTCTTATATAATTTAAATATGTAAATAACTATTTAAGTTTTAAGTTTCTTTGCTCTTTTAAGTTTTTCTCCCTTCTTGTACCATTTAACCGACCCGCGATTTACAAACAGAAAGCTAAACAGAAAGATTGAGTTTCATAATGTAAATATGAGCTAGATTTATTTTAATCAAAAGTTAATTGTTATTTAGCTCTGGAAAGTTAGAGCGCGTCGTTCGGTTTCGCCTATGTAAGTGTTAAAAAAATAAAAAATTCTTTTGTCCTTTCTCTGAAAACACAATACAGCAGGGTGTACATTATTAAACAAAAATAATGCTGTATATCATGGTCTCACTTGCAATTCATTGCGGTAATTCAATTCTGAGGGCCTATTTCTGGAGGACAAGGAGGAGGAGGAGGAGGAGGATGTTGAAATCCTACAAGATATTGTTATCATAGAACGAAGTAGATTGTATGTTATAATAATAAAAACGTTCTTTTTTTATTTTATGCACATATCACATATATGGTTTGGTTTGTTTTGCTGAAGCTCGCCTTAGGAGCTCATTATGTTTTTTTTTTCATTCCTTGCATGCTGTATCCGCCTGTAAGTGCTTGGTTACACTTAGATTAAGTTCCGTTTACTATGTTTCTTTTTTTTGTATGTACTGTGTGTAAACAAATGCCGGTGGATCAAATAAATAAATAAATAAAATAAATAAATCACTTCTTAAGGTCACATAGAAATTGTATTCGCAGTGGGACACCATCTGGTTGTTAATGAGATGATTGTTGGTTCGATACCCACTTGGGGAATCATTGTAATAAATTGTTTTGTTTTCCCACTCCGCTAAGATAATGAATGTTTTGAATTTGGACGAAAAATGGTGAACTGTGTGTCTTGACACCAGATTCTCTCTGTCTACTCTTTTTTAGTGAGGAAGCCCTTATGGCCCGATTCTGGATTATGTCCTAGAGTCCCTAGGCTGCAAGATTTAGGCCGCTTAATTACCCACCAAAACCTCACCAGGTACTCCTTCTAGACCGCCTCTGGCCGATGCCACGGGCACTGCCCCAGCTTCCCCGTGAAACCTGCGTGTGGTGAAAAGTGTGAAGCTGAAAAAACAAGAAATTGTACACTTTGACAGACAAACGGTATTATATATGTATTGAGATATACATAGATTATTGATAACACTGACACTTACTCGAGTTAACAGTTAATAGGGCGTTGATAAGAATTGATGAAGGTCAGGTTAAAGATGCCTTTTGTTTATATTTCATTACCAAGCAAGTATCAGAAACACATGTTAGTTGTGATGGTAGATTTCAATTATCCATACTAATATTATAAATGCGAAAGTCTCTCAGCCTGTCTGACTTTCCGTCTGTGACGTCATTACGGCCAAAAAACTGAACTGATTGTGATGAAGTTTTATATAGAGATACTTGATGGTCTTGGCATGAACTAGGCTACTGTTTTTCCCATTTTTAATTTTTTTCTATATATTTCATAGTTTTAAGAAAAGGCCGCCAAAACTACGAAACAGCTGTAGCTCACGCGGGCGAAGCCGCGAGCGGGTCGCTAGTAAATAATATAAGCCAGTGTTTCTCAAATTTATTGATCACTCCTTAAAAAACTGGTTACTTAATAATAAGTATATTGTCTGTTATGGGTTCGATTCCCACTCAGGGAAACGATAATATTTAACTCTGGTGACAAGACAAAGAAAGAAAGGCTTGATTTCCGCCACACAACAAGCAATCTCTTGGATTCGGGTGGAAAGTGTGAAAGTCACAACGGAGTGTATTGACAATAGGTTTCCTTTGCCTGCCCTGCCACACGGGAAAAAGTGTAAAGTTGAAAAATTAAAAAAACATTTCATGAATAAAACCTGTTTATTTATACTATATTTTAAAAATTGTATTGTGAATAAGCAAATGCATGCTTGAACATTTTCATTTCCAACCGAAACCGAGACATTGCGTGTTGCTCAACGCCGAACTTTCTTTTAGGTACCAGAGCAGTGAAATGAAAATCTATACATTTAATAAAAATGTAGCTGATCGCTGTCTGTACATGGAAGATATATATGAAAAATAAATGATTATTGAGGGCATTTATCCGTATAAAGAAACCCAAAACAATGATTTTTAATATTCCTTCCTGTTTGTCTGTGCGTTTGTGCACGCTAATCTCAGAAACGGCTTAGTCTATTTAAATACAGCTTTTGATATTTTTATTTTGGTAAGCTTCCCTTAACATTTAGTATTTATTTTATTAATTAATTTAAATTATAAATTTATGTAAGAATGCGGGCGGGCGAAAAGAACGAAACAATTTAGTCGTGGGGTTTAAGCAGGCGAAGCCGTAGCAGGTCGCTAGTGTTTTAAATATAATCATTCTTCCGAGTGAGAATTCCACTACGCCACGACGGTTTCTATTTCTATTTTGTTTTGTTATAATCTAACTAAATTAAACTAGTGGTAACCAGTAAAAGCAAAGGCTACATACCTACAGTCTAAACATATATAGCTTTGGATATAAATAATTCAGACGCCTATCGATGGAAGTTCGGGTCAAATGGGGTTATTGTAAATACCTACATGTGTTTTTCGATCACAGACTCAAAGAAAGTCTCATTAAACTAACTAAAGCATATCATTAAGTATTAAATATATTATATACTAGCGACCGGCTCGCGACTTCGCTTCCGATTTACTTGGATTTCGTATTTTCACCCGCCCTTTTTTATCTCTTAAACCGCAAATTTATAATTGAGTCGAATTGTGAATATAATTATCATTTACAAATAATGTCCATATAGTTAATTGATTGAAGTTTCAGCCTACTTATTAAAACAGATATTTTACAGCAATTTTGTTCAATCTAAATTTAAATTGTATTAACTTTTTTATTTATGAACCGTATCGAATAAAATAAACAATGTTAAAAAGTTACTAAAAAACACAACAGTCAAAACTGCATTTACATCGATTCAGCAATTTCTGAGATTAGCGTGCACGAACGCACAGAGAAACGGGATAAAAATATTATTTTGGGTTCTTATACATTGATAAATACCCTCAATAATATTTATTCATACATATCTCCCATGTACATACATATGTATTAATGCCATTTTTATTATATGTATAGACATTGATGAAAAGTCTTCCGTTACTGAGTCACTGACTGACATACAGAGCAGGAACGTAACTGGGCGCAAAATACTGTTTGGTACTCAGGCTCTTTGGAGAGTAGACCACCAATAAAATTTGTAGAAAACGAACAAATATTTCGACATGGCGGGCCTCGAACCCGCGCCACTTTGAACCGTCCAAACGCTCCGTTCTTAAAAGTCCACATATCTTATAATTATTCTTAAAGTCCAAGTTGCCAGGTCGCCAAACCTAGAAGCCGGACAGACCAACCATCTTGTCCGTACATTTGGGTAAATAGGTCGAACATCCTACATAATTGATGATTTCGTATATTAATACGGTAAAAAAAAAATGATGTAGAAACCAAGCTTTATTAATTATTTGCTATAAATTTTAATAAAATATAAATATAATCGAATGTCAAATCAGTCTAGGTTTTTATTTAATAATTAAGTATATCAAAAGCTTGACCAGCCGGATACCGTTTATTTTGGGCGGACACGCAATCCTAACCTAAATACTATCTGACAGAAAATAAAAAAATGCAAAAATTAAAATGACATGCAAATTTTGTATGTATGCATTGCATTTGTGTGTGTGTGGGAGAGAGAGAATGAATTGTTGGGCAAATGTGTCAAATAATAAGAGTTTCAATTTTCTGATACTCAAGCCTTGCAATCAAATAAAACTTATATGCCTACCATCTCGGAGAGAACGAGGGTAGTTAAATAACTTTATCAACTTTATTCTATATCCTAGGAGCCAGGTATTCGTAGTTCTGTTCACATAGAGTCAGCCTATTATAGTGGGTTATACAGAAGTCAGATCGACGTTTGCTGTTAACAAGTTGTTTATTATAAGGTGCTTGTGAGCGTAGAATCGTGTTGAGTAAAAATAGTTTCCTGAATATTCTCTACGCGGTATAACTCGGTATTTGAGAAAAATGAGGCTTAAACAAAGCGGAGCATTTTAGTTTTGCCTGTACCCCCTAGACGATAATACAGTACGAAATACATTGAACTAGAGCATAATAAACACTTTTTGGCGACGATAATTCAACGACAGCTCTCAATTTTTTAAATATTTCAATTACTTTTCTTATTCTTCCGCAAATTACATTCATATGTTCCTACCACCACCTTTTACCGTGTACAAGCAGACCAACATAGAATATTATTTTACAGTATGGTAAAGATAAATTAGACAGTTCGTTGATTGACATAAATAAGGAACAAGGTAGGTCCTGGAACACTTCCCTGGCGAACACCAATACTTAAAATTTCTTAATTACTTACGACATTATATCTATAATGACACATTGTGCGATTATTTAAGTAGCTTCGAAAAATGTCATACAGTATGCCTCTGATACCCATCTACTGGCGAACCACGTTGTGGACCGCAGCCCTTTTTTTTACATAAGGAAATCCTTTACGCGCCCGATTTGGGACTTCGACGCAGTTATGTGGGACTCAGGACTGGCGGACGTAGGCCGTCGATTTACCCAGTGTAACCTCACGGTACTCCTCGACCGCCACTGGCCGCAGGGCCACAGGGACTACAATCTTCCGTGAAACCCGGGTAGCCCGCGGGCCTGGGGTTGGACAGCTTTGCACTAAAACGTTTCAGTTTGCCAAGACAAAAAACGTGAAGTTGAAATCTGTAATATATATAATATTATATTATATAAGCGAAAATAACACTGTCTATCTGTGACATCATCACGGGCAAGTTGCCGAACCAATTGTGATGAAATTAATATACTTGAGGGTCTTCGGATGAACATATGCTACTTTTTCTGTATTTTTTTTAGTTTTTCCAGAAACTTCATTGTCTTACGGAAAGGCCGAAAATAACCCACAGCTGTAGTTCACGCGTGCGAAGCCGCGAGTACGTCGCTAATAAATTAATCGGCTACTAAATAAGAAGTTTATTACCAACAAAACATGATATTTTATCGAGTAAAATGTCAGAATGAAATTAAATTAAAATGACAATCATCTGGAACATCTGATGTAGAAGTTGAAGAGACTTTGTGTCAAAGTTTCAATAACAACAGGTGGTAAGTAAAAAAAGTATAGTACTATAGTATATAATGTAGCCACAAGCCCCACGCAAACAAAGTCACTGGCATCAACTACTCAAATGCAATAAAATATATAGATAATAAATAAAGTTTTAATATTCGTTATAAAAGATTTTTGTGAAAACTTGTTTAATTAGGCGCGTTGTACAGTTTTTGTGTGATCAAACATCACAATGTTAAATATAATTTTATATCAATTTATATTTAATTTAAACATATTCAATTTCAAATATCGATTGTACAATTTTAGGTTTTCACTTTTCACTTGTATCGACGGTCATTGCGACATTCTTTAATACTATTTACGATATTTTACAACTTTTTAATAAGCATGAAAGCCGTTATTGTTTAAAAGAAATAGCAATTTATCAAGGTATATTTCTGGTAGGTTCAAGGTATATTTCTTGTAGGTTCGAGGTATATTTCTGGTAGGTTCGAGGTATATTTCTGGTAGGTTCAAGGTATATTTCTGGTAGATTCAAGGTATATATATATAAAATGTTTCACAATGGTGTTTCTGTTAGACTAATTTAAATACCTCTTTCAATTGGAAGTTTTGATACACTAAATGTTTATTAGGAGATAACACAAAAAGCGAAGGTATATTGCAATCGTTTGTTTGTTTTTTTTTAATTAAATTCTATATTTGAATAATATTAAACGAAAGCTCTTTTATTCAAATTCTAATGATATACTTTTAAAACTCTGTCCGATAATAATGTTTTATTTTAGTATTATTATCTATAAAAGTGGAGAACGGAGTGTCTCACTGCCTTGCTATGCGGGAAAAAGTGTGATGCTGAAATAAAAATATATATTTTGTATAAAAAAATTCATCAATGTTTAGTTGAAAATTTAGTTTTTATGTGTTTTTGTTAAGTTATTTATTTATAGGTCTTATATAAAATTGAAAAAATTAAAATTTAAAGAGCTGAAATTCTTGAAAATTTCCATAGTTGCCAGCCAGCCAATACATTTGTATACGTTCAATTGTTGCCACTATTCAAATTAAAATGAAAATTTGAAAGAAATTAATTTTTATTTATATGTTAATTGACAATACACAATCATTTCTGAATTTACTTTTTGGTTATGTATACAGTATACCTCATTTATCATATTCACAAAATCCAGGGATCCGTCTCTCCGTTCTCCACTTCTCGCCAATTTTGTAAAAATTTAAACACATTATAAATATTATCTTAGCGTAAACAATATTAAATAGTAACAATATTCTTATTTTAACAAGATATTGCGCGTTGAGTGTTGGCGGAACTCAACGCCGCATTTCATTACCGACATAGCAGTAATATAAAAATAATTGAAATACAATAATTCCCCTCAGTGAGGCAGGAACTTACAACAATCACTGTTTAGTGAAACTGTCAATCTGTCCCATTGCATCACAATTGCCTCATATCGTTTCATATTTAATATACTTATTTACGTATAATATAATATATTTATTTTTGTACGTCTAGTATAATTATTGTCAACGATGTCGGTAACTTAACAACTAGTGTAGTCAGTAATATCGGCCAGTTACATCGTTCAACAGTAGGAAGACCATGCGTCTTTCAAAAATTCTTACAGGATATATGTATAGAAATAATATATAGAAATTAATAAAAAATAAGTTGTTATAAAATAACTGCTGTGTTTGACGACGTCCTTATTAAAAGAACTGCCTTCCGCCGGTGGTAGCTTCCTGGCAATAATGACATTTTTATTACAATTAACGAGTTGTAACTACCTGTCGCCGAGAGGCGGAATTGCATTTAAGTAATATTGTATAATCCTAAAGTATTAGTTATTTTAGTTTTTAATATATTTTAATTTCTTGGATATATGTTTACTTTACAATACGTTCCCAATTTTTGCCACCAGCCGAAATATTTTGCGTATTGGTGACTTAACAAAGTCATCGCCACATTTAACCTTACCTGTTTAGGGAAATTAAAATATATTGACACCTATATGTATATATATACATACATATACATACAGATGAATCGAACCCGAAACCATCGCGTGTACTGACAGATGCTGATTTTTTTACAAGCAGGTCTGGTGATATGTATGACTGTTATCAATTATCGCGTTCTTTCGCATACTGTAGCGCCAGCTTTGCATTCGCTCTAAAATATAAATCAAAAAGGATAGCAAAAGTGCATTTAGGGTTTATATGTGTTAGTGATTGTTGTATTTTGAGTCTTAAGCGCTACAAGTCCAAAAGAGTTGCATAAAATAGACTTATGATAAATGAATAGATTATTTATTATTTCTTTATTATTATTTATTCACATTCTCACAATAAATATAATAAAAACCGTTAACCAATTAAAAACCAAAACCAATTATTCGCCTACAAAAACCAGGTAATAAGCTGTGTTTTCTCGATCGTTCTGGCCTTATCCTCTCGATTGAAGATATGTGATATTTAAATGTAAATTACCACCCTATAATCTTAGAACACATTTAAAAAATAACTTAATTTCCAGTATATAGAAATGAATCGGAAATAAATAATGTATACAAGCCCAGGACTGGTTCTAAAATCCTAGATAATAAATAATCATGGCGACCACAGATATAGGTAGATCATTAAACTATATAACGAAGTTGTTTATTATTCACTTATAGTGTTCGTCGCGTCCAGACCGCTCAAGGCCCAGACCATTCAAATTGCGCAATTTAAAAAAATTAAAAATAATACTCGGCATTAAAAAGACCCTTTCGAAAAACAGTGGCCTAAGTAATACAAATGTAGTGTTTCAGTAAAATATCTCTTGTGGTAGGCTTTTTAGGATTTCGATTTTGAATCTGTGGATTTTTGTGGTTGGACTTATCGAGGTGAGCCTTTTATATTATTTAAATTATAAAAATGTTATTAATTAATTCAAAAAATATATTCGATTCGAAGTCGATTGAACCAATATTAATAAGTAAATTTTGTGTATCTGAAATTATACAACGGTTTGTTTCAAACGTGTTTTATATTTAATTATTTGATACCTCATTTAAAAAGGTTTAAAATGATAATAATAACTTTAAATAATTAATAATCGCGCATTTCCAAACTAAATACACAAAAACAACTTTCACCTGTTCCAATGGGCAGAGGAAACTTTTGAGTATTTTCGTTTATTAAAATTATATAACCAGTTATAAATAGCCTCTAGTATTAAATAAAAACCGAATGTCATTCGGTTCAACATTCGGGATTACCTCTACCGGGATAAATACAGTATTTGCTACTGAGCTATAAGCTATATATCAACCACGCCTCTGCATCGTGATGGTAGAAGAGAGATGTTGCGTCATAAATATTAGCATTACAATATAATATAGAGTTACTTTAAATAATCTTTTGTATATTAATATATAATTTTATATATAGAGTGTGAAACAATATAAAAAATGATACCAGTTCAACTGTATACCTATATATACTTCTCTTTAAATGCAAGAAATTTGTATTTTATTTATCTATTTACTATTATTTTTTATATATATATATCTTCATAATACAATACATTATATTCTATGCCACAATTAAAAAAAAAATAGATTGTATACGCGATGGTTATGGATTCGATGCGCACTTGGGGGGATGATTATATTTAAAACATCTCTCCGCTCTGGTAACAAGATGTCTCCAAATCGGAAAGCGAAAAACGGAGTGTCTCGACACTAAGTTCTCTGTTAACCCGCTATAGGGTAAAAAGTGTGAAGATGACGTAATTTAAGAAATAGTGTATTAAGTATAAAGGCTGTTACAGCTATTCGCTTAGTATAGGTAGACTTTATCTCTAGAAAAATCACATAACCTATGGAAGTTAAATAAAAAACCATTTTAAAATTAAGAACTTTAGAATTTAGTTACTATTTATAAAATTGCAATTGAAAATAGCTACCAAATTCATATTTTTTCTTAACTTAATGTCAAGACACTCCGTTCTCCACTTCCCACTCGTAATAGAGACGTTAAGTACCTAGTCCATAAATATAAAAAATATATAATTAGAAAACGTATAAAAATTTGAACGCAGCAGGGTTTGAAGCAGCGCCTCTTGATAAACCATTCAAGCGCTCTGAAAATGCATACATGGCTTAGCGGTTTTTACGTTTTCTAAATATGTGTTTTTCAATGACAATACAAAATTTAGTAAGATAGTTTGGTTCTCCCGATTTTTACTCATTTACAATTAAACTATTGATTTCGTATATTGACTGACTACTGTCGAGTGTTCTAAACGTCGTTTTTTTGCTCAAATGTATTATTAATTACTAAAATATACGCTATTAATGCGGTTAAAGTTGTTTCATTTAAAATAGAATATTTTTATAAGTCAACCCTGATGCTCTTGCCAGGACGACCAGTCCAGACCAGAAAATGTTTTTTTTTTTACAATTTTTGTCTGTCTGTCTGTTTGTTTCGGCCAATCTCTGGAATGGTCCAGACCATTTTGACGACAGTTTCACTAGTAGATAGCTGATGTAATAAGAAGTAACTTAGGCTATTTTTATTTTAGAATTCTACGGGCAGTCGCTGGCAGTGGCTTGTACTTGCGTATCCTAAATGTAAAGTGCTTATTAGTTAGTAACTATATATTTTAAATTAAATTTATATATCATGATTCAATATATAAAAATATAGTCATGTAGACTTACAAGTTTTGGCGTATGCGTAACAAGTATGGCGCAATTGAAACGAGTCTAATTTAAAGCGATGGCAGTTGGTTCATAATATCATAGAAATATGGTAGACGCCTATATTTGAAAACACCAAAATATACGCGATCTAATAGTTCCATTTAAAATCCGGTTAAAATAGTTTCTTTTGAAATGTGTAAAGTGATAAAAACCAAAAATACTTGGATGTAGAACTCATGGCTTAGCGGTCAGGGCGCTTGAAAGGTTTTCAAGAGGCGCGGGTTCAAAATACCTTACTGAGGGGATATTTAAAAGAGCATTTTCCCTCCACTTAATATTAATACGGAAAAGTGTTATTTTAGACCACACAAATCAAATTTGCACTAGAAAACTTACAGGCTTATAATTGTAATATAAGTGGGTCAATAAGATTTCAAAAATTATACATCAGCTTATTATTGTATAATAATACAATAATAATTAGTGAGCGATGACACTAGTTGACTATTATCCGTTATAATTAAAGTTTTCAAGGTGTTTCCAAGGATTTCAAGAAATTGGGTTAAATAAAACAGTAAAGGTCGCAACTTATAGCAGTATAAGGAAACATGGCAATCAATATTTTCAATCGACGTCATCGTCATAAGCAATTTTCTATAGCATTCATTAATCTGGCAACATTGTCTGTTTTTTTTAATGAAAACGCGTAAGGGTACGAGGATATTGCATTGTTGGTGGTAAAAAATATGGTAACAAAAAATCTTTACACACAAACTTACATTAAGATAATATTAATATATGAATAGCATTGATAGGGTTCCCTTGTGTATGTTTTGAAATATATAGTTCCGTAATAATATCACTCTTTAATTGCTTTATAATGAATTAATTACAGAAGTCAATAACAACTTAATTTTATATGTATATTATTTATTGACGTTGCCGGGGTTATATATTATTTTTAGCAATAAAAAAAACATTACAGAAATTAATACTTATCTTTGAAAGAGAGTTCTTTCAGCCAATCTATGGAAGTAGGTGAAAATATCATGACAGGTTGTGGGTTCGATTCGAACTCGGTAGAATTATTGTGATTACATTATTTTCTCTGGTATCTAAGACAAAGCGCGGCGTTGAGCATCGCCAGTCAATTTCTTTTTATTAAAAAATGGAGGCACACGAGCGGTATGTCCAACAGATGGTAAAAGGTTCCCTTTGCCCATGAACACCTACAACATTAGATTAGTTGTGAATGCGTTTCTCCTTGAAGTTGAAGTCTTGAAGTGAAAGTCTGTACACTCGACGCTTGAAAGCTACATCAAGACAGGTCGTAGCGTTCAGGAATAACCAGAGACGGAAGATCATTCCACATTTTGCATATGCTGGGAGAAAAAGACCTCGAGTCCCGCACATTAGATGCATGCCATGCGTCCAGGTGGTGCGGATGACATGTAGTTCTGTGACGGCAGGTGTGAGCGTAAAATGGAGATGGTGACACCATATTGAATAGTTCCTTCCAGTATTCCCCAAAGTAAATACTGTAGAATACTAACAGATAACCAACGTCTCTCTGTTTGCTAATGCTAGTACGTATGCTGCGTAAGTTTTGGATCATCGATAATTCGGACTGCCCGGCGCTGAATGGAGTCGAACGCTTGAAGTTGATGTGGGGCGTTTGCCCATAACAGTAGGAACATGGGGACGGAGCTGAGCTTTATAAAGTAAAAGTGTATGTCCTGATGTGAAGTACTGCTACGCTCTGTTCAGCACACTAAGTTTTGAAGGTTTAAAACGTGAAAAAGCAGTATAGCTAGGTGTATTTATATATATCACGTTCAAAGTAAATACTTTGCGGAGCGTGGTTCTCGAAAACATATGTACGAGGTAGCATTATGTTTCAAACCGCAGTTAGTATTAAATAACTTGCGATCGTGTTTACAAATACACTGCCGCGGTTGTACTTTTTATAGTAAAGTCTTACCGTCATCCATACATGACCATCAGTAATGTCAATTAGGCTTTAATTAGACATATTTAGAAAACGTATAAAAATTTGAACGCAGCGGGATTTAAAGCCGCGCCTCTTGGAAACCGTACAAGCGCGTTCCTTAGTGTGCTAATAACACTTTAAAAAAAGGGTAAAAAATTAAAAAAAATAGGCTTTAATTGTTGTTTAATGTATAAAAAAAATACATCAGATTTCCGCTTTTTCTCATAAAGCTATACTAGTGTCAAGACACTCCGTTCTCCACTTTCCGTCTGAATTCGGGCATTGCCTATTGACCCTGTTCATTGTATTACCAGGTAAGGCAATGAAAATATTTTAAACATAGTGATTCCTTACATATTTTTTTTAAATGTTATTCACACATTTAGGAAATTGAAAAACATATAACTAGAAAACGTTGTACATATGGTTTAGCGATCAGAGGGATTGAACGGTTTTCAAGAGGCGCAGGTTCAAATACCGCTGTGTTTAAATGTTTATACGTTTTCTAAATATATGTTTTACAATGATTCTGCCTAGTGGCCATCGTACTCACAACCCACAACCAATCCTGCGCAGTCAAACGTTGTACCACTGCCACTATAAGCTAACAGATTTATTAAACTATTTTTATATTGTAAAATTAACAAACATCATATAAATTATAGCTTTTTTAAAGTTAAGCTATCAAAGCGATGAATCTCGTTACTTCCAGTTCCCGGTCTCACAGTGCTTCTTGTACACTCTCTAATGAGGCTAGATGTCACACTTCATTTTTTAACTCCCAGTAGTTACGCCTGTGCGTTGTATGTCAGTCGGTCAGTCAGTCAGTCAGTCAGTGGGTAACAAGTTTTTTTTATCAGACATGTGTTTGATATTCTTTTTTTTAAATTAGCATGAACGAAATCAATCTCGATAATCAGGTTTATAAAAATTCATTATAAATTCTTCCACTACTTTATAACTATTTTAAACTAAATACGGCATTTCGTTCATGCTAAATTAAAAAACAGTTAAATACAATGTAAAGTATGATTTTATATTAAATTTTTATATCTTTTACATGTTTTATATCCTTTTTTTTACATTTTTTAAAGTGTTATTCGCACACTTAGGAAAATGAAAATGACATATTTGGAAAACATTCTCCCGATTTAGATCTGTTCTGTATTCAGTATTACATATAGCAAATTCTATGTTATTTTTATCGCTTCGCGCTTTTTCCCGCATAGCTGGGTAGCCAGAGAGAACCTAAACTAGTGTCAAGACACTCCGTTTTCCATTTTCTATAGCAAATCGCATCGGAACCCAACACCGCGTTTTACCTTAAGTTACAGAGCGGAGAAATGCAAATATTTTAAATATAATAATTCCTCCGAGTAGTAATCGAAACTCCAATCAATCGCATTTACAGTCAGGCGCCTCGATACCCTTAAATTCTATATAATTTGTAAATATAATAAAAATGTAACTGATCGCTGTCTGTACATGGAGGATATGTGAGAAAAAATATTGTTAGGGGCATTAATCAATGTAATAGACAACGATTACTAATTTTCTTTTCTGTTTGTCTGTTTGTTTGTGCACACTAATCTCAGAAACGGCTTAACTCATTTAAATGCAGTTTTGACTATTGTATTCTGGTATGGTTCATTAATAATAAAGTTACAACTAAGTCAATTGTAAATTTAAGCAAATTTTGTGATTTAAATGAGAACGCGACCGGGCGAAAAAATCTAAATAGTTTCGTCATACAGTTTACGCAGGCGAACCCGCGAGCGGGTCGCTAGTAGTTAATAAAAACTTTATTTCCCGATTGAAATTATGATATATATTTTATAATCTACAAAACAAACACGATTGATATCTAAAAATAAAGAAATAAATATATACTTATTATAGAGTTCGTTCCGATACCTAACGCATATATATCTCTTTTAATACCAGTATACGCGAAACTGGTTTCAGTTCCAACATTGGACGACCGCGAAACTGATACAGTATATTTGTTATTTTTTTTAAATAACAATAATAAAATGAATTATTGTTGTAAGCGATATGTGCCTACATTGCACGTATGCTTTTAAGCAACATTTCCGACCTGTCAATATATATATATATACAAATAAATAAAATTCGAGTGTCGGTTTGTAATATTAAAATAACCGTTTTTTACTTAGTGCATATGTATGTACACATGGTACATATACCAAAGTATTTTTTTTTACATTTTTTTTTTGTGTCTGTCTCTTTATTAATGCTAATCCCTGGAATAGCTGGACCGACTTTGATGAGACTTTAATGGCAGATAGCTGATGTATAACGCGGACGAAGTTGCGGGAAGAGCTAGTTTAATATATAATATTATTTTAACATTTTATTATTTAAAACTGTTAAGAATCACATTTATTATGTGGAGTGTTCTGGGTAACTGTTTGACTTGATACCTACCGCAGAATTTTTAAAACGCACAGTTCGTAGCCGACTGAAGTATCATCTTTACCATCTGGATACGTGGCACTCTACTACTGTGCGTTTTCGTAGGAACTTCCTTCAACGTGCCACTCAACTGTGTAATAAATAGCCTACCAGCGGCAGTGTTTCCAGGTCGATTCGACATGGGTACCTTCAAAAAGCGCGTCTATTTCTACCTTAAAGGCCGACAACATCCCTGTAGCTCCTCTGGTGTTACACAGGGTTTTGGGCGGCGGCGATCACTTACCAGCAGGTGACCCGAACACTCGTTTGCCTTGTCTATAGAATAAAAATAAAAAAAATAGAACCATACGTATATTCGTGGAAACGATTACATTTAAATTATTTTTATTTCCCCTGCCAAAGTGCGATGTTGAGTCCCGCCATTGAATACGTAATATAACGTTTTCGGGCGAAAAGCGGAGAACGGAGTGTCTTGACGCTAGGTAAAACTGAAAAGAAAACACGATACCACACACTGAATAAAAAATCCTTAAACTTGGATTCTAAGTGAAAAGTAATACATCCACAATATTCAACATTTTTTATCTTAAACGCTTTCTTTTAAACAGTTTCTATAAACAATTTCTTATTTAGTTTGTTTTAAAATTCAGAACAACTTGAAATACTATCCTGGTATCTTTTGCCCTCTGCACTTAACTGTAATTATATCTGCATAAATTCCATTTTATATTGCAATTGTACATACATCCTGTCAAATGGACCGTTATTTGGGTGATAACATATTAATATGAGGGCATCGTCTTACTATTAACGCGATTGGTCGTGGGTTTGAACCCCAATCGGGGAATGATTATATTTTATTTCCCCCCTCTAGCGGGACAATGCGCGGCGTTAAGCTTCGCCACTAAGCACGAAATTCGGTTATCTAGTTCGGAATGTGGAAAGTGGAGCAAGGAAGGGAAGTTGTAAACTCCGAGATTGTAGGCATATAAGTATTAATTGGTTGCAATTGTAATTGAAAATCTCATTATTTGATACTCAACAATTCATTCCCTCTCTCTCTCTCTCTCACATTCTCTCACACACACACACACACACGCACGCACGCACACAAGCAAAATACATTTTTTTATACATATATTTTTTTCGAGGTTAGATTAGTATTTAATATATATATATATATATATATATTAGAAATTGTATTATAGTTTTATAATTTTTGGAGGAGGGTGTTAATGACTACAACACAGTTTTAAACTAGAGTAGATATTATCGTGTGTTATTTTCTTAGGTTCCAATGAAGTTTTCTTTTAAACAGTGACATGACACTAGGTCTCTCTGCCTACCCTGCTCTGCGAGAAAAAGCTTGAAGGACATATTTTTTTTTGTTTAGCAGCTTCGCGCATGAAACTTGCGCAACACTCCGTTCTATGCTTTCCGTCTTAAACCAAGACAGTTATTTGAGTGGCCCTGCGTCTAGCTAGAGCGAAAACATTAAATAATTTGAAATATATATAATCACAAAAATCGGTTAAATCTTGTAACGTAACAAACGTTGAACTTCTTAAATATAAATAATTTTTTTATAAATGCGTATAATAAAATAAAATATTTAAGCTAGATCTAAATTTAAAATCTACTCCTTATCATCTGTCGTCGAGTCTAACCTTACTACAGCATTAGTGATGTCTGACGAGTCTAATGTGCAAATAATTATCATGAGTACTTTACAATTGTCGTTAACGCAGCTACAGCACTATTGAAGCCATCTTGATAATAAAATAATGTCAATATAACCAATTACGTCATATTGCACACCGACCACTTCTCTAAACGTCATTAAAATGAACTCGTGATTTAAGTTAATTAAAATATTACAATTTTTTTTTACAGCTTTACCCTTCGACCCTCATACAGCAGGGGTACAGAGAATCTAGTGTCAAGACGCTCCGTTCTCTGCTAGGCGCCCGAATTCAAGAACTTTTGTCTTCCCAGAGTGAAATGGAAATGATAAAATAAATAATCATTCCCCCAGCGCGGATCGAACCCACATTTTAAAGTGAAAAACATAAAAACCCATTCATCACCCAACTGACACGTTCATTAAATTTGCTTGTAATTAATTTTTAAGGTGGTTTTTTATTTAATAGTTTTTTCTCTTAGTAGGTACATATTTATATGATAATATTTATCAACATATTAACTTGACTTGGACTAAATGCTGTCTAGCATTTAGTGCTAAGACACTCGGCTCTCATCGTCAATCAAGACACTGTGTCTTGAACGGTACATAACGCCGCGGTTGTGATTAGACTCACGGAAATAAAAAGTAAAGCTTTTTATTTTCCTCGGGTTTGGGCGGAAAGAAAGAAATTATTTTTTAGAATTTAAAGTGTAGGCAGAGAGGATCAATTGATACGCCTTTTCCTTAATCTTAACATTTAAATTGTTTTAAAATAAAATTGTTTTAAATCGGATAATAATAGTAACTATATATAATAATTGTATCAACTGACAGACGAATGCCACCTAAGTGTAAAAGTGACCACGGTGTACTGTAAAGTGTTCAAAACGTCGGGTTCTCTAAAATGTATTTTTGAATACTAATAATATACGGGGTTAATTTGCTTAAAATTGATTTATTTTTAAATGAATAAAAATCGCGAAAACCAAATATTATTATTTAAAGTGTAGTGTAAACACTTAGGATATGAAAAACATTTTGAGAAAACGTTTAAAAAATTGAACGCAGCGGGAGTCGAACCCGCACCCGTTAGAAAAGGTGTTTTTGTAATTTAAATACATCCCATGGTAGGTAGCAAAACGCAATTTCTCATCTTATTTAATTAACCTGAAAAACTACCTGCACAAAATTAAAGTTCTGTGAATAAAAATAAGGCGGCATTAAAACTTGTACTCTATGTTTTACAATTTAAGTAGAATAGAGAACACAGTGTGAATTTCATTTCATTGAATTCGATTTCTACTCGGGAAATAATTATATTAGAAATTATTGCCATTCCTCCGCTCTATTAAGACGAAGCGTTGAGTATCGCCTTTCAGCACGCAGTCCCCGACCTCCTAAGGAATTGGAGAACGGAATATATTGACACTAGGTTCTCTCTGTAAAATTAAATGTAAATAAGGCTGTAAGTTCGTCCAGGAAAGGATAATACGAAATTAAGTTTAGTAACTAATCTGGGTCTTATTTATACTACAGTAGTTTGTCCAGAAGAGAATATACCTTTCTACTGTACTCGTAGTCTTTAGAGCGCTTCAATTTATGAATCATTTAAGTACTCGACGACAAATTAATATTTATATTCTAAATTTCCATTTTTATTTTTATATATTATATATGTTTTTTACTATTTTGTCACTCTCTTCAAAAACGTCTTGTCTTCGTTTTGTAACAAATCATTCATAACAAATATTTTTTTAAAGTGTGTTTCACTTTCACAGTTCCATTTACACATTACGAATAAAAACTAGCTTAATTAAAAATAACTCAAAGCCACACACACAGACAGCAAAGATTTTTTTGTAGAAAACATTCGAAGCAGGCTGAAGCTTCGAAAGCTTACAAATTCACATATAAACACTTTACTGCACACTATAATATTATAAATATTACTTTAAAAACCCCTATATTTGCTAAGTTCTTGTAGGACCTAATTTTTTTCAACTCACAACCATCAGTTTGCTAATATTTGTTACAACGATATTTCGGACTAAAATTTCATATTTTTATCATTAACAAGAATAAGTAACCATTATTGGGGACTCGGGCGCGGTTATGTGGGACTCCGGACCGGCAAATATGGGCCGTCCGTTTACCCACTAAACCTCACGGTGCTCCTCCTCCACCGCCAATGGCCAGGGCCACGGGGACTACAATCTTCCGTGAACCCTGGCGGCATAGGAGAAAGAACCTAGTGTCAAGACACTGAGTTCTCCATTTTTCGCCTGAAATAGAGATATTGCGTGGGGTGGCGGAACTCAACGCCGCGCTCTGTCTTAGAGGATGGAGCTTAGAAATCTTCGTTCTGGTACCAACAAAATATTTTAAGTATAATCATTCCCCCGAGTGGGTTTCGAACTCACTACCAAACACTTACATTCAGACGCTGTCCAACGCCACGATGATCTCTCCTTTTATTTATTTATACAAAGAAATAAAACTGGAGTGTCTATTTGCAACATTAAAATGACTGATTTTTACTAAATGCATATGTATGTTTTATTAATATACATATACGAAAATAACATTCTTTACAATTTTTGTCTATATATCTGTAACGGCTGGACAGATGTTAAGGTGACTTTCAATGGCAGATAGCTAATTCAATAAGTAACAACTTATGAAAAACAGACATTTACTTGTTTTACTATTCGTGCCGCTTATTTTGTGGGCCTCAAATTTTAAACCTAAACTCATCGCAACCCAAGCAAGACCCTACAATGATATCAGTCGCTTATTAATATTTACATAACTAACGATCCACTCGCGGCCTTGCCGTCGTAAACTAAATTTCAGCCAATTTAATAAAACAGTTACCTTATAGCAATTTCTTCGAACAAAATTTAAATTGTCTTTAATTCTTTATTTATGAACCGATTTAAATTAAATAAACTCTAAACGTCTATGGAAGTTTACCAAAACACAATAGCCAAAGCTGGATTGGAATCGGTTGGGCCGTTTCTGTTATTAGCGTGCACAAAACGCGCAGACAACAAAAAAAAATATAAATAATTGTTTTGGGTTCTATTACATTGATAAACCTTTTTTTTCGTATATTTGCCATAAACAGACCGCGATCAGTTACCTTTTGTTATATTTAGTTACAGATATAGTATTTTACTTTCAGATGGTGAGCAATTTAGAGGAGCTAGCGGTGCAGTTGTTCGATGTAGGGGCCGTGCGTCTCGGCGACATCGAGGCGAAAGTTGGACGACGCACGCCCATATACTTCGACCTGAGAGTCGTCGTATCACATCCCAAAATAATGGTGAATATATATTTTATAAAAAGTAAAAGAAAAATAGTTTTTATATCTATATTTATCGCAACTGCTAACAATGAGCCGGGTGTTAAGTTTCTCATATCGACTCGTAATGTGTCGATTTCGGGCGGAACTCGGGGAACGCAGTGTCTTGACATTAGATTCTTTCTCATATGTGGGTGCAAGCGTAAAGTTGTTTTTTTTACTTATAATAGCATATTATTTATTATTGGCAAATAATAATTTAGTTGTAAAGTTACATTTTACTTATTTTAAATTATAGCCTAAACTTCTTTATAATATTGTAATAAACCCCATTTTCGGAAATTTAACTATGCATAAAGGCAAAATAAATTATGGATTTTTGTATATCAAAAAAAATTATAACTTACTAAGTATAAATATTACCATATGAATTTGAACCCATTACCATCGTGTTCGATTAAGTAAATTTTTAATACTTTTGCGTTTTGTATTTCATTAGAAATACATAAAAAAAGTATATACAAATGGAGTGCTATATTATTGTCTAATAACTTTGTAGAAGTCTAAGAACATCACTTATGTTAAATTCAGATGGCAATCTCCAAGGAGTTACAAGTGTTAGCGGCGGAAATAGAGCACGACATCCTGTGCGGGGTGCCCTACGCCGCGCTCCCCTTCGCCACAGTCATGTCCGTCATCACCAACACCCCAATGATCATGAAGAGGAAGGAAACAAAACTATATGCGACAAAGAAACTTCTCGAAGGCGCTTCGCAAAACCCAACCAAACTGTTTCAAGTTGTTGTATAATGCGTATAATATCGTAGGCAGTTTGCTCGAAACTATTAACACTCTGCGCAACGAATTTCGCTTTCAACTGTGACGCAGACGCTGTCATAGTTCTATGTGTAAAGGCGCGATGGTGGCGCCAGTGCGCCGAAAGCAATGGCGTCCATGTGAAATCAGGCAACATTCTTTACAATGACAGAATTAGTAAAATATACAGTTGAGATGGCAGAATTACAGATGAAAAAGTTCATTGAAATTGTCTCCGATCACATTAAAGAATGCCAATTCGGTATGAAAGATAATTTCGAACAGTAACTTAATTATTGTATTCAGGTATTTATAAAAATGATTTGCTTATGTACTTAGGTATTTATATTATTAGAATACTAAGGTATTACTATATAATGTAAGTTGCAAATATTAATAAAGTACTTTGATGTAGTACCTATGTTGTTTTTTTACCGTACCGTTCACATTAGAATAGAAATCACATTTAATATTAATAATTTCATAGAAGTTTCTTCAATTATGTTAAACAAGTTTACAATACTAACGCACCTACCTCATTCCAAAACACTACATTTAATTAAAGCCTGATAAGTTTTCACATACCCAGTTACTAAATTTATCATCTTATACTCATATAAATATGAACTCATGTAAACTAATCATTTTAATCAGAATATAAAATAGTAAAATGTAATGAGACCGTTAGGAGTTACGCCGGCGCGGCGCGACGACGTGACCGGTGCATGCAAATACCTATTTAATTTGCATCAACGCTATATTGTAACTGTTCACAATTTATATTAGCTGCAGTTGTATTATAAAGCTAATCTACGTCATTTTGATTAATGTATTAAATATCAAATCAATTACATGCCTCTGCCTTCGGTCACATTTAAGACATCCATTGCTAGCTGAATTTCACAGAATTTTTATCTTTAAACCTAATAATATATAATGTTGATATTGACTTAAGAGAGAACCATGACCAAAAACCTTGTCAGAAAATTCCGATAAGTCCACAATTGGCATGCCTTATGCATATTTACCTATATGTAAAATTGTGAGACTTGAGAGAGGAAAATTATTTGACTTACATTTTGCATGAAATACTTCCTGTTTCTAGATTCTTCGATTTAAAAATGAAACAAATATATGTACTACTATTATTTTAGAAAGTGTTTAAATGAAGCTTATATTATTTTATTAATAAAATTATATTATTTATATTTTCTATTTTTCATTAATAGTTCCAAGTTAATTTATTCCCTCACAATGCACTTAAATGCAGTAACTTGCTTGAATTAATTGTAGTTAAATAAAAAGATTTCTAGAAAAACCATGTACTGTTTCAATAAATCTATTATTTTAGTTGTATGTAATTATATTACGATAAGACTTATCGTTGCATAGTAATGTTAATTATAACTAGTATAGTATACTTGTTAAGATTATCTACAGGAAAAGCGAATGAAACAACATGTAAATCATTCATTGTAGTTTATTATTCACCAGCTGGATATATAATAATTAAAAACTTTAATCGACTTCGAAAAATTGTACGACATTGTTATTAGTTTTTTAGTTTCCAAAAAGCCAACATAAACTCAATCACACTGGTTACAAAGATTAAAAATAAACTTAGGTATTAAAAAAATCAAGTTCAGCCTTATCAAACAAAAGATCTCCTTTTGTGTCATCAGTGTATTCGCAGCACCGCGGGGGGTGGGCAGTGAAGGGGTCACGTCGTAAGGGATTAACTGTTTATACCAATAAACATTCCGGAGCGCCCTTCCTTCAAGATAACACTGGGAATGTAAAATACTATGCGCGACATCAGAACGTCCTCTATGTTGGGAACTACCAGAACTGTTAGAAACTTGTAAAAAACTACTGAAGCGAAAACGAGAATGTCCTGATTAGGACGGGGAAAGGGGTGGTGAGTGTGACGGACGAGGGTGTGCTGTTTAGTTCTCCTCGATCTCCTGCTCCTGCTCCTCGTCGAACTCTGCGTCCTCGTCGGCGGTCGCCTCCTGGTACTGCTGGTACTCGGAGACCAGATCGTTCATGTTGCTCTCCGCCTCGGTGAACTCCATCTCGTCCATGCCCTCGCCGGTGTACCAATGCAAGAAAGCCTTGCGCCTGAACATAGCGGTGAACTGTTCGGAGATGCGCTTGAACAGCTCTTGGATGGCGGTGGAGTTTCCGATGAAGGTGGCGGCCATCTTGAGACCGCGGGGAGGGATGTCACACACGGCGGTCTTCACGTTGTTGGGGATCCATTCCACGAAGTACGACGAGTTCTTGTTCTGTATGTTGAGCATCTGCTCGTCGACCTCCTTCATGGACATGCGACCGCGGAAGATGGCGGCGACGGTGAGGTAGCGGCCGTGGCGCGGGTCACATGCCGCCATCATGTTCTTGGCGTCGAACATCTGCTGAGTGAGTTCGGGTACAGTGAGCGCACGGTACTGTTGGCTGCCTCTTGACGTGAGAGGGGCGAAGCCTGGCATGAAGAAGTGGAGACGCGGGAAGGGCACCATGTTCACAGCCAGCTTGCGGAGATCCGCATTCAGCTGACCGGGGAACCTGAGACAGGTCGTCACTCCGGACATGGTGAGTGACACTAGATGGTTAAGATCGCCGTATGTTGGTGTGGACAATTTGAGAGTGCGGAAGCAGATGTCATAGAGAGCCTCATTGTCGATACAGTAGGTTTCGTCTGTGTTTTCTACTAACTGATGAACTGAGAGTGTTGCGTTGTAAGGTTCTACTACTGTATCTGACACTTTAGGTGAGGGTACAACTGAGTATGTGTTCATAATTCTGTCGGGGTATTCTTCTCTGATTTTGGAAATAAGAAGTGTACCCATACCGGACCCGGTGCCGCCACCAAGGGAGTGTGTGAGTTGGAAACCTTGGAGACAGTCGCATGACTCCGCTTCTTTACGTACTACGTCTAAAACAGAGTCTACTAGCTCGGCGCCCTCGGTGTAATGTCCCTTGGCCCAGTTGTTACCAGCGCCAGACTGTCCGAACACGAAGTTGTCGGGACGGAAGATCTGTCCGAAAGGTCCAGAGCGGACAGAGTCCATGGTGCCGGGCTCCAAGTCGACGAGGATGGCGCGGGGCACGTACTTGCCGCCGGAGGCCTCATTGTAGTACACATTGATGCGTTCAAGCTGCAAGTCCGAGTCGCCGCGGTAAGCGCCAGTGGGGTCGATGCCGTGCTCGTCAGAGATGATCTCCCAGAACTATAACAATAATAAATGTCGTTATAGTAAACGCTAATGCATAATCTATATGTATAATAAACGTTTGTATTCAGAGCGTGGGATATAATTTGCCATAAAAGTTACAATAAAGGGGAGAAAACGCAACTGGTACCACTTGGAATGTGACTCATCGGTTTTGTTGCCGTGCGACATAAAGCGAAACAAACCTTTCTTTCGCACGGCGCAATTTTAATATTTACGAGGGCGGTCTACGCGTCTCCTTGTCATCGATCGACGGGACGCAACGAAAATACTTTTGATATAACTTATATTTTATACACTACGAGTATGTAATGACCTTATTATATATAGTTAGTTTTAAATACTAAATATTATTGAAACTTTAGTTTTAGATCAATGTCGACAAGTTTATAAATATTCTGTGTTGGAACAAAGCTATAGCATAAGGAGAGGACGCGAACGAATTTGTTGTTTTTAACCAGATACATATCGTCATCTAAGTTGTGGGCGTCATTGTGTGTGTTACATTTCCGAAAGCATTTTATAATGTTGCCTTAATGTAGAGAAACTCCATGAGATTACATTGGTAAATACGAGTGATGGGAAGGAGATCGTAGATAAACGGCACAGCACTATCGTGGTAAAAGGCAATTGAAAAATAGAAAGCCGACCGACGGCACAATGTAGTGAATGGATCCAAAAATTTAAATTGAGTTCCAACTTGTAACACTAACAGTTATTTCGAAAGTCATCATCTTATATAAAATTGATGAGGTGTCCCCCAGCAGATGACTAAAATATTAAAATGTGCCGAATATAAAAAAAAATATTTATATTGAATTGAAACTAATCAAAGAATTTTTAAGTCTTCTTTTTTTAAATTGTTATCAAACTACAATTTTTGATTTATATTACATATATGATATATTTGTAAGACCAGAAGGTTTTACTTGATTGACCAGAACATTTGGACATCATCATCATCTAATGTCAATCATGATTCATAAAACAAAAAAGGCTTGCGCGCTAACGAGCATCGCATATTTGGTATTCGATAGATATTCTATTCTACTAGTCTATTTATGGCATTCACAGACAATGATTAATATAATGAGATTGTTTGGCAAATTAATTAAATTATAGACGACTTTATTACATTTGTTATTTTTTTTTAATAATATTTACGATTACATTTCTAGACATTTACAGTTTATTGTTACGATATGTATACAAACGTAATATGTTGTTAACGCTGCATTATAGCCCAGTAGATGTCTAATCGCGGGTTATAATAGGTCTGGGTTCTGTAGGTTTTAAAAAAATATTTGTATATATTTATTTACAAGTATAATTTCAAGTAGTGACTCAATCCTATATAAAATATATTGGTAAAACATTGTATTAACGCTTTACGTTTTTGAAATTGGCCCCATTAACTGACAATGTTTTTTTTTGGTTCCTTTATTAAGTTATTTTAAATTTACAAGTTAAGAGTGTTTCATATAGATTCTGATATCACCATCTGCTTCGTTCCTGGAAGAGTGCCAATCTAGAAAGCACCTATTTCATCGCGTATCACTCGCTGAATGAGCAGCGTCGAGAGTGGAATGTAATAACAATATTATATATGAAATAATATTGTATGGTGATTTTATTTCGATTTGTTTTACTATTCAGCTTCGCGATGGTTGCCACTTAGGGTCTAATCGAAGAGAACCTAGTGTTTCAAGACACTCCGCAATCACTTTCCCCGCACGAAATATCGTTTTTTATGGTTGTTTTCAATGTAGCCAAAGTTGTCGCATTCCTCATAATTATATGCTTGGTTTTTTTTTTAATTTAAGCGTACACAGCGTAACATTTCATACACGAAATTAATATATTTTTACATAATAGGTTTATATTGAAAATATTTTGTTGGCCAATGTTCGTATTGTCTTTTAACGAATTTTTTTAGCTCAGAATTTGACGAAATTTGCCAAAAAAAAGCATTAAGAAAAAGGTAGTGACTTGTCACTAGCTTCTTTCTACTATTTAGCTATATTCAAGTGTAGTGTATTTTTTTTTAAAACCTACTGAACGTGTTGCGTGTTCTAGTGTTATAAGTAAAATTCTGATATTATAATATCATTAATAATCAAAATTGTAATATTTTAAATTGAAAATGAATTATTGTTTCACATTTTGCGGATTTGTTTAATCATATGTACATATATTCATATTTATCGGAAAGTGCTTTAGTTGTTTGATTGCATATCTTATCTATCACGAAGATATTGTTTATTATTTTAAACAATATACAATAATAAAGAGCGGAACACTTTGTTTATTCATACATTCATTTTGTTTTTACATAATGAGTCAATCGATTCTTATAATTGTAAACGTCAGCTTTTCAAACGCGCTTCTTACAAATGGGCCATTATACCTATTTCGTTTTGACACGTACACGTTTGCTTACAGAGAACTAGTGAATCAATAAGATATCTAGTCTATAAATAAATGTTACTACCAAATATCTTGGTTCTCATTTTTAAAACAATATTGAAAAAAAAAAACTCATTTAATTTTTTCTGTCTTAAGTGCTTGCTGCCCTGTTTTAATATTGCGAGGTAAAAATAGATAATAGAAAGATAAAGCTTCCTTTATTACCTTTTTAAGGTTTTGATAATTCTAGTCAAAAGTAGTTCTATTTACTTTTTAACAAAGAAATAAATAACACTTAATAATGATTCTACACACTAAACTCAGTATTCGTAAAACCATAATCGTTTCAAGTTTTAAAAGCTTACACCATCTGTCAGTTGAAACATCTAAAAAAACATGCTCAGAAGAGATGTTTCATCATAATTCCCTTTTCTATTTTAGCTACGCGGAAGACGAACGCGGTCATCGAACCCTGGACATGCGCGCTCTTCCTTCCTATCTATTTAGCCAATTATGTTCGCCAATCGATTTTTTGCTACCATTATCATAAATCGATTTTTCTTTGAGGCGAACGCCCCGCAATGCTCTAATCGATAGAGAATTGCGTTTAATATGTATAGTACGTTTCATGAACTTTTATGTTATACTAATCTAAATCTCGTTACAATAATAATTATTAAGACAGACTAAAAAAATTGGTAAATGAAAATGTATCTCAGATTGAGAATCGAACTCTTTTCCACCAATTTTTTACATTTTCTAACGACGACCTTTTTAAATGAAACCAAACTTGTTTTTGTTAATAATCCGTAATAATAACTCAAAATAAATATGAAAATAGGCTTTTTTTTTAATTTTTAAACAATGATCAAGTCTTGAGCCCTTTGCTACTTAATTCTTTCCCCACTTTTATTCGTTGTAAAAAAAAAACACCATATGTTGCGGTGCATCCGTCCGGTAAGCATTTATTTAAGTTGAATTTGGAACGTTACGAATAGAAGCATTTGATTGGTCGGTTTTTATCAGGCGTGGATAACCTTGAGTGGGGGTTGAACTATGCGTGCCCTAATAACGGTTTTTTAATTTTTTCTCGGCCACGGCTGCATCACATAATGTCAGGTAAAAATATTTCTTTCGAAAAATAAAGATTTTTATTATAAATGTATATGCATGTTTTAAATTTATTCTTAATTTTATCTTGATAGAGGTACGTTTGTTAAATATAAATAAAAATATATGTACATATAATTAAATAAATTGATCATTATTGTATATTACGAGAAAAAGCGGCCGGCAAACAAAAAGGAAGAACACGTGGAATCTAGAAGCGTTAGTAAATTTAGTCGTACAAAATTAATGGGTTCCGAAACAATGACGGATTAGTTTTTTTTTCGATAACTACAACAAACATGTCTTATTAAGACATACTTTTATAAATAGTAAATATGTTATAAGGAAAAGACAAAAGATTTTAGTTCATGCGCATTATGGTGACTAAACTTGACCACACCCATCCAGTATATGATAAATAAATGGCAATTGAACAGACTCTTATAAAACTAATAAAATTCACTAGACAACTCAAATAAATAATCTCAAAAGAGAACGTTAAACGCGTCCAGCCAGGCGACTTTTTCTTCATGACGACAAGGCGTCACAAAATGCCGGCCGCATTCCCCTAACTATAGTTTTAGTGAGACGTTAGATTTTAATTAAGTATTAAAAGAGTGTTTTACCTTAGCGCCGATCTGGTTACCGCATTGGCCGGCCTGGATGTGTACGATTTCCCTCATTTTGTTGAATGTGACTTGTTAACTTAATAATTTACTTAACACTACTGTCCGTGGTCGGTTGAAGAATGGTCGGATTTCGTTCTGTACGGTGGAAGTGGTTAGCGGGAAGGCAGATGGTTAATGTTGCGCTGTGGCGCGCTTGTCGATGAATTTTTGCCGCATTGCGACATTTTTTGTATTTATGTACATATATATGTGAATTTTAGTTGTATTAGTTTTTTGTTATTATTTCGATATATATATATATATAAATATATTGTCGTGAATGTATTGTTCTTATTAGTTAATTATAAAAAAATATTGCTTTTAAGTTGTGAAGTTTAAAAAATATTTTTGCTGTTTTATGGTTTTTTTTCGCGTAGCAGGGAAGAGAGAGAACTTAGTGTAGGGATACTAGGTTCCTCAGAGTATTTGATATTTTCTGTTTTAATATAAAAATATATTAAAAGATAAAACGAATATAGATAAAACTAAAAAAAATACAACATTTTAAAAAGTGGGTGATGAATGATCTGAGATCGAATTCAAAAGTACTTAAAATGTTGTAATTTTAAGATTTTCGTTTGTAAAATCAAGCCTTAAACTAACTTTAAATAAACAAAACTATTACTGTGATTGACTTTAATCAACAATACTATAAAAAAGTTATTGTAAATAAATTTTAAAGTTTTAATAATACAGTCTCATAAATTGATATTATAACAATTATTTAATGGTACAACTAAAAAGAGTGCTCAAAGTTATCCGTGGTAAAAGGTAAGTGTAACGTGTGTGAAATTTAAAAAAAATTTTAACAATTATCAAGTACAAAAGCAAAAATTGTTATTTGGTCATTATTAATAGACCATCTTGTAGTGCAGTGTTGACAGCGTTTAACTCTATACGTGATGGTTTGGGTTCGGTTCCAATTCGGATGACAGATCGGAGACAAGGATGATGATGATCACAAACAATTATTAGATAAAAATTACTCTAATTTCATTGCCACTCTGTCGATAAGACAAAACAAGGCGTTGACTTATGTTACTCAAAGTGCAATGTCTCAAATTCAAGTGGATGGAAACCAGAAAACTCTCTGCCTACCCTCCTAATAATATATAAAAATATTTACGTAATAAGTGGTTCATAATTTTATTAATCATTCATTAACAATAATACAACGGTTTAATAAGAGTAGTGCCTTTATTAATAAAAAAAGTCGGTAACAAATATTTGCAAAAGTTAATTATTATATTAAACAAATTTATAGATATCGATATCGACACATACTTTCACAACTCTCATATACAGCTACGTTGCCATTGGTTGATTTTTGGTAACGCCGCCAATGCTGCCAACACGACCGGACTAGCTCATTTTATCGATCGTTTTACGTCTTTTTTTATTTAAAACACAAAATAAAATGTTTCAACTGAAACAAAAGAATAAAAACAATAGTTTATTGTATTATTTGTGTCAACTTTAGAAAAAAATGTTGTAAATAACTAGTTTTAAGTATATAATTGAACAGATGTTTTAGCTTGGTAAGTTGGTATCGATCGCCGGCCGGCAACCTACATACAGGGGTGGGGTCAATATGGAGAATAAAACTAACCATTTTATAACTGTTATTTCGTGAAATTTGCTTATGATATATGAAAATTGATAATAATAGAAGAATTGTATATGTAAAGAATAGAAATTTTCGTTAGTCCATTTTTGCATTAAGCATCTCATTAAATGACACGTAATTATATTGATAAGAGTTGGCAGATGTAGTTGTTTTTTATATATTGTAGAAATGTTTTTGAAAGAAAAATTATTTTGTATTCGATACTTCTATTTAGATCGTTATATTATAATTTTTATATTATAACTAAAACAATTTTGCATACGAGTGTTTTTCTACGAAGGTATCGATGGTTTAAGTAAAATTTAATCGATTTTGTTTATATCGATAAAAAAAAATTAAGATTCTTTTATTCGTAATTAGTTGTAATTCAAAAAAGTTATAATCATCTTACTGTATTAGATACTTTACATAAGATAATTTTATTTTACTTTGAATTTAATGAATAATAATAAATTATTACTTTATATTAATTCTAATTCAAATTAATTCATTTCATTTAAAAAAATAATTAAATTAAAAAAAAGTTGTGCTATGATTTAGTTAATTTATGGTATAAATTACGGTTGAATGTTACATTTATAATTTTTTTGCATTAATAATAATATGTAAAGCAAAAAATGTATTTTAACATATAGCTAGAAAGTTATATTTATTATAGAATTTCGTTTCGTTATAGCATTGGCTTAAAAAAATTATAAAAAAATGAAACGTATTAAAAATTAAATCTTTAGATCATAAACTAATATATGGAATCTTTATCTAAATTTAGATCACAAATAAAAAGACTTACAGACTTGTAAGAGATTTATTTTGTTTTAGAACACTTTTAATATTAAATGAATGCAGCAAACCCAGGCTTCCTATGCGGTAAAAAGTCCGCAGTTTAGGCGTGTCCTGTTACCTAATAAATTGAGTTTATTTGTGGCCTGTGGCATCCATTATTACATAACGTTTTTAAATTTGGTTTTTAGTTTAGTTTTATTAGTTTTTCGCTCAATGAGATTTTCAACATCTAATATTATACAACGAAAATATGTAATACATATAGATTATATATAAAGGCAATACTTAATTCTTTAAGTTTAAGTTCTAAAAAAATTAGGCCTGTCTAGTTCAATTCTAGTACGTAGAATAGAAATAGAATAGAAATACTTCAAAGCCCACAAATACAATACAAAAAACTGTACTCAAGAATAAATACACTTGAATCGCAAATCCTAGCCACTGCTTCGAGCTTCTGTCTCTTTCTGTACGAGGTGAATACATGAAATGCTAAGGAACTCTTTTCTCTTCTCACTCCAGTAGGAGTTGAACCTGGGACCACTCTAACTCACTTAGTAACGTCACAAATGAGCCACTATGGTGTCATGTTGTGATTGTTAATGATATTTATAGTAATTGTTAGGATTGAAATAAGTTCAAGTCAATAAAAATGAAAATACATAGGTATCTTTTGTTTTCGATTGTAGAATATTATTAATTTAATTATGTCAAATGGACGCAATTTGCATTCAATCATTATTGATGAATCAATAATCAAACCAGCGACCCTACACACATATACACAATGCTTTACATTTACACGTAATTGGATTGTACTGAGTATTTTTTAGTAATATCAGCAATTTAACTCAATGACATATTGATAGTGGAATTAATTGGATAAACGCTTATTGTGTAATAATCATTTGACCGCACTTGTTCTGAGAGGGACATATGCGTTATAATTAATATTTGTATATATTTATATAGCAGCTACTAGTCACAGAGAGCCTATTATCAAGAGCGCACTGATTGGCGGAACTCAACGCCTTACTGAAGCTTGAAAATGAAAATAAATATATATAGTTAATCAACCCTGAGTGGTGATCGAACCCATAACAAATCGCATTTACAGTCAGACGCTGTCCCGCTGCGCTACGATAGCCTCATGTATATATTTAATACAGATACACATTTTTATATTACCGTAAATTTACAAAATCTGAAATTAAGCAAAATATTTTGTTTCTTTTTCGGAATTGGATTCGAATTATTTTGTTCGGACAGTCCTATTACAATGTCTTGGCATATAGTACACGTTGCTATGGCAACGCGTGTTTTTTGCGTCAACGAGCCTACTAGTTATATACAATTATACGATTTAATCTTAATAGTTAAATAATAGGCATAGCTATTAAAGTGCTTGATAGCTAGTTCAATGCCCGTTCAATACTCTTATTAAAATTTCAAGAGGAATTAGGCCGATATTGATCTAAATACTGATAGACGTATCCTGGAAAGGGAAATTAAATTGTAGTAATCAAAAATAATCTAATTAGTTACGTATGTGGGTTTAGGTTTGTTTCTTTACTTTCTTTTAGATTCATGCTTTTTTCCGCATACCAGGACAGTCTGAGAGAACCTTGTGTCGAGGCACTTCGTTCTCTGTCATCATATCATATCATAGTGTGATGAGTGGCGGAACTCAATACCGCGCTTTGTCTCGTTCATTAGAGTGGAGAAATGAAAATAATCCAAAAATGATCATTCCAACGAGTGGGAATCGAACCCATAACCAATCGCGATTACATTATATTTTTGTTCGACGTAATTGCAATAAATTTAGTACTAAAATTTACTGAATTCTCAAAACATATACATTCATCTATACTTATGATTACATAAATGTTTCAGGGCTTTGTTTTTAATTTTTCTTATATTTTCTTCTGATTGTGATTTGAATCCTTTACCATTATCATTTATATCAACTGAGATGCGATGGCTTTATAATATAATAAGGATAACTAATAATAATTCATATTGAGCACCATATAAAAAGCCAACAATACAATCTGCAAACTTAAAACTCTCACGTTACTAGCCTACTTATGTCAGTGCAAATTTGGCGACATTTTAATTGTGTATATTGTAATAGTACAGCCATCTGTTCGATGAGAGAAATTCGCGACTCCGCGGCGCCGTACTTGCGTATTGTCTGACGGAAGTGCCAATGACTTTGATATACGTTGCGTTTTATTGCAATAAAAAAAAGAACATATTTCCAGAGACTTTGTTTATAATTCATATGTATGTATATATTTGGCGACAAGGCCAAGAGCGGCGATAAGTTCCGCCACTCAACACGCAATGATTCGAATTCGGGCAGAAAATTAATAAGGGAATGTCGTGACAGTTTTTTAAATTAAATATAGACATAAAAAATTATAATGCATTTAGTCTCTTCCCCTCGTAATAATATATTAGATGTCTCTGGTTTTGGTTTTTAAAAAACCAATCCCCCCACGATGGCAACTAAATAAAATAAAATTAATATTATTTTTTTAACATTTTTTAAGGTGTTATTTCCACACTAAGGAAATCGAAAAAGACATACTTAGAAAACGTATAAAAATTTGAACGCAGGGGGATTTGAACCCGCGCCTCTTGAACACCGTTCAAGCGCTCTGACCGCTAAGCCATGCGTTCTACATCCAGCTACGTTGAAATTAATATTCTTAAAAACCGTGCAATGTATACAATACAATTTGCAAATTACCTCCGGCGTATTGTAAGTAAATGCATACAAGAACTTACTGTGCTTATAACGCAATTCTTCCATACATACATACATACACATAATGTCGTAAACATCGATGACTAAGAAAACTTTCTCATACGTAACCAAAATCGCCGGTTTCTGAACTCTTAGTGTTCGCGAAAATATTTTAATATATGTATTTTAAAACATGTTTCATATTGTACTGTAGAAATATGGTTATCTGTAATTTTTAATTTGAATATGCTACAGACGCTTGGTCCGTAATCTTTTTGTGTAGAGATGCCACAAATTATTCGATAATCAGCTTATTCGCCTAGTTTTTTTAATCGATTTAATTTTTAGCATTCAGCCAATCGGCATGTAAGAGTTATCGGGTGTAGAATTACAATTGTCTGCAGTGGCTACTTTAAAACTTTTCCAAATACGGGTAGTGTGTTTATTTGTTAATTTTGCAGCTTCACGCTTTGTCCCGCATAGCAGATTAGTCAGAGAGAAAGAGATAGTGTCAAGCCACTCCATTCAACCACTTTCCGCCCGAAATGGAGACTTGAGACGTGTGGAGTGGCGGAACTCAACGCCACGCTTAGTCTTAGGAACCAAAGCGGATATAATGCAAATATTTTAAATAATCGATGGTTTATTTTAATCAGAATAAAAAAAATGTTACGCCGTTTCATTTTGAAGTAATACCAGGAAAATGGTTTTAAAACGCAAGCCAAAAGCGACAATCGGATATTTGTCATTTGCATATTTTTTTTCTGAACGTTCGGTCACCGGATGCTCTGAACAGCCTAGAGCATAGTCAAATATTCAGTATTGGGTTATCGATCAAATCATTATCTATGACATTTTTAACATTTTGAAGTGTTAATCACACACTTAGGAAAGTGACAAAAATATTTAGAAAACGTATAAAAATTTGACCGCAGCGGAATTCGAATCTGCGCCTCTTGGAAACCTTCCAAGCGCTCTGACAGTTAAGCCATGCGTTCTACATCCAGCTGCGTCGAAATTCTTATAGGCTCTATATGACATCTCAATGTTTTCCTTATTATTTAATGTTTCTTAATCTATATTTTAATGCTAATATAATTGTTAGTTAGAATTAAGGCTAAGTGAAGTTTAAGCATGTTTTTAGATACACTATACTTATAAATATGTAATTTTTTTTTGCCAATATTCAAGATACATGATTGTATTTTCGGTAACTATCGAGTAGCGCAACCTACCTACGTATTTTGTGTAACTAGATAATATTGGGAAAATATATAATGCATATAATGATTCCCCTGAAGTGAGATTTGAACTGAGAACCGTCGCATTAAGCCATTATTTTCCTAATATGTATTCTTCTAGATGCATAGTTAAGTATATTACTAATACCATTGATCTTCTTCACAACAATTTGTCATACATTGGCTATAAAATGTAAGCCGTGAAATTATAAACGTATGAGATAAAGTCGATTTGAATATTTCAAATATATTATTTGAGAATTTTTTACCGCAGGCCATCAATTCTTACAGTGGGTTCCGTAGGAAAGTCACCAGTGCAAAGCTAGGCTGAAACAAGTCTATCTTCGACTAATTATGAAAGCTAGAGACTAAGAGAGGTTAGTGATCACAGATACACTAAGCTGTCTATAAGTATGACAGCTTATAGCCGACAAAAACCAACAATATATAAACAAAAACGAACCGCATGCCAGTAGTGCATTAATAATACTATTCTTAATAGCTTACATTTTATTTCGCACAGCAGTACCCTGCTAGAGAGAACCTAGTGTCAAGACACTCCGTTTTCTTCTTTCTAGCCGAATCTGAGATATTTTTGTTAAGTAGTGTTCAATGCGCTTTGTTTTACCAGAACGTGGCAATTACAATACATTAAATATAATCATATCTGCGAGTTGGGATCAAACCGACAATCGCCTCAAATGTATAAAGTCCATCGTGGCGCAGTGTGACAGTGTCTGACTGTAAACGCGATTGGTAGTGGGTTCGATCGATTCCCATTCCGGCAGATAATTATTTGTAAAATATTTTCATTTCTCCACTGTGCACCTAAGACTACTATTCAACATACATACTCTGATTAAATATTCATTCATATATAACTAGCGATACTTGATCGAAGGGTCCGTCACTCAATACGCAATGTCTCGAAATCGTAGATGAATGACAGTGCCTTGACACTAGGTTCTCTTAGACTACCCAGCTATACGGGAAAAAGCGTTAAGCTGTTTATGTCATTCGCCGTGGTTGTAGGTTCAAAGTTCAAGCCCATTTGAAGGATCGAATTAAGGAATAAGAGTTCTATATACATTACCCACTTTGGTTTGAAAGTGTTATATAGATTAGATGCTTCGTAAATTTATCCCATCCATAACGTTTTACTAAAGAAATTGTGTGAAGAAATAATAAAATTTAAATATACAATATGCCAATAATAAGCAAACATTTAAAATTATTTACAGTGTATGTCTTTTTGGATTTCAAGCGGGTCGTTATTTCGCCGTAACACCTTTCTAATTTCTTTATTATACACATATTATATAAATTTATAAAGTGTTCATTCAGCACTCACGATGGGACCACATTCCGGGGCGGTCAGTCTGTCTAGGTCACAGCTGTAGCCAGATTTAGATCTTCCTGGGTTTCCGCCTAGGCTTAACACTTAAATGTACAAGCTTTCTTTATGTGATCAATATATACAAAGAAATAAAATTGTAGTTGCTGTTTGTAATATTATAATAACAGCTTTTTAATAAATATATATGTATACAAGGTACATACACGAAGCTAACTAATCTCTGGGACGACTGGACCGATTTTGACGGGACTTTCACTGGCAGATTACTGATGTTTTAAAAAGTAACTTAGGCTACGTCTAAATTGAAATTCCACATGGAATAAGTCGCAGACACAGCTAGTCTTATAATATATACAAAAATCTATAACAGTAATGCCGTTCGCGTCCTGTTCCTATGATTATTTAATGAAGATGTAAATTGTAAATTATCGTATCTATAATAGATTTAATTTATTATCCAGTAATACTGTAATTTGTATAGTAAATTTAGATTAGATACAATTCATTTAGGCGAAGTCAAGCAATTTACAAAAACTGTACTCGAAGCATCTTAGGGCCTATTTGCGTACTGAAGTTGTTAGATAAAAATAGTGTTTTCAGAAAAAAAATATATATTTATGCAATATATACGGATTTTATGACCGTATTGTGTTAATAAAAATAATAAAAACAAATTGAAACTGCTACTCAATGAGTTACTGACATACCCCACAGATTAAACTACTGAAGCGTAGAATGTTGGAATTTAATGTACCCTTGGGGAGAGTTTTACGCGAGTTTTACGCCGCATAGCAGGTTAGTCAGAGAGAACCTAGTGTCAAGACACTCATAGTATCTTCCTCATGTAGTTTCTCCTGAGCGCTACGATCTAGGGGCTTTCAAGCGTCGAGTGTACCAACACCTTCATCCTTCAAGGCCGGCAGCTCATCCACAACCCCTCTAATGTTGTAGATGTGCATGGGCGAAAATATACCATCAGGCAGTCCTTCTGTTCGTTTGCCCCTTTTTTTAATTAAAAAAATAAATGTACTTATTATAATCATTCCACCGAATGGAAATTGAACCCATAAACCAGAGAGTTTGCAGTCACGCTGTCCCATTGTGCTAATATGGCCTCTTATACACTAAGATTTTACGAAATTCATACGAAAACGAAAAAAAACGAGATTTCACATTTTACAGTCGTAATTTGGAAATAGTATATACCATGGTAAGGGTCATAAAGTGCACGCAGCCAAAGTTGCGGGCGACAACTCGTACAATAAATGTGTTATATTTATATCTGCAATGCAATAATTAATTCAATATCAACTATATTATTCCTATGTGGGCAGAGAGGTCTTGAAAGTAATTCTAGGCCATATTTTATGATTCAGTTTAAAGTTTCATATAAATCTTAGATAAAATTAATTTAAAATGTGCTCTTTCAAACATATATTATATAAAGTTTCATTTTACAGAGAGATTCTTGTGTCAAGACACTCTATTGCCATTTTCTGTCCGCATATGCGTGGAACTAAACGGTCCAATAAGTTATTACATCATAATATTATATATATACTATGAACAATAGCCATATGTACATTATTATATGTGTCATATTAGTTTTCGAAGTGCACAAACAGTAATGAGTTGAACTTGAACGGTTTTCAAATGGCGCGGGTTCAAATCCCGCTGCGTTCAAATTTTTGTACGTTATCTAAATATGTCTTTTTCAATTTCCTAAGTGTGCGAATAACACTTTGAAAAATGTTAAAAAAAAAACAAAGCAATGAGTTGACAAGGCATTTTTTTAAAATAAAACATGTTCGATCTATTTTAGGTGTTGATGACTTATCTCGTAACATGTGATAAAACATACTTAATTATTTTTAAATTATAGATAGAGAGAAAAAATATATAAAATACCTTTAATTTTTTTTTTTTAAATATAATTAGTTTTGTTTCAGCTTTACGCTTTTTCTCACATAGCAGGGTCAGGGAGAGCTTAGCGAGACACTAAGTTCTTCACTTCCCGCCTGAATTCGAGACATAATTTCATTTCTGTAATGTTATTTACGTGTAAGTTTTATCAACTGGAACAAAGAATAAATAATAATAGTATTTACTTTAAAATGAGAGTCAGACAGATTTAAAAAAATGTCAATGGATGTCCGCTCTTATAAATTAAAGTTAAATTTGAACTAAATAATAAACATTATGAGGCCATCTTGGTTCAATGTGTATACGCGATTATTGTGGGTTCGACTTTCACTCGGGGAAATCAATTGCTCCGCTCTGGTGACAAGATAAACGCAGCGTTGAGTCCCGCTATTAAACACGCAATGTCTCGGATTTGGGCGAAAACTGGATAACGGAGTGGCTTGACACTATACTCGTTCTCTATACTTATCCAGTTACAGGGCGAAAATAGTGAAGCTCGAAGAAAAAAATATTATTTTTTTTAAATACTTTAAAATAATAATTTATTATAAACATTTATATTTATTTACATCAAAACATTAAATATTTAAACCTGTTTGTACCATGTATTACATAAGCGTGTTTTGACAAACTGACTGACATCATATTGTTGTCTCGTCCAGTTTACCTTGATCTCTGTTAGGAAACTGATTTAGTAACGCTGGACCACACTAACGGGAGATGACGACCTCTTACGTTGGTTATATGCATCTCTATATATAGAAATGATGTCAGGTGCACGAGACTCTAATTGTTATAGTAAATTTTTTGTCTTTTTTGAGACATATTGAGTTGTTAAAGTTGATTTGTGTTTGTTTTTTTTTTATAATGTTTGAATGTTTCCGGTACGGTTGATTATATTTAAATTATTTTTATTCTTCCGCTCTGATGACAAGATAAAGCGCGGCATAGAGTTCGGTCACTCGATACGCAGCGTCTCGGTTTCGGAGTGTGGGGTACGGAATGTTTTGACACTAAGTTTCCTGTCTACCCTGCTTTGCGGGAAAAAGCCTACAGATGAAAAACGTCCTGTATTTAGTGATATTGTTATAATCGCGACAAATACCATTAATTATCCATTTTATTTTTAATACCTGACCAAGGTCTAACAGAGAATATGTTATAAATTTTCTATTGATTGGTGGAAATCAAATTTTGTTCAGAAGAAAATATTTTAAACGCAAACAGAACAGAAATGTCCTAAATACTCTATACAATGGGATCATTTGACAATATTTATTCCAAAATTAGGACTTTAGGTAAGTTAGCGATGTGCTTGCATCACTTAATTCTCACTAGCCATTAAAATTTATTAATTTAATAGATTGATGTATGTATAGGCTTTAAAATTTATGACCTTGTCCAATTTGAAATTGATTAACAAAAACAACTTCCAGATAATAACTTTAACCAAATATAATACTATACTATATAATAGCTCGTTTCTTTACAATAAAAAGATGTAACAAATTAAAATGAACTTTTATGTAAATTGACTAATAAATATTCAAAAAGCTAAAATTGAAAAAAACACCGATACGTAACTAATTATATAAACTGTATAATGATGTATCAATACCGCGGTCACCTTGACTCCTCATCAGCCTCGATCATGTATGATTCACAATTAACCTCTAAATACTACCTAATACCTACATCAAACGATTCTCTTATGTAATACTAATTTAATGTACTGTTTAGCCTCGTAGACAGAGAGAACCTAGTGTCCAAACATTCCTTTCTCCGCTTTCCGCCTGAATCCAAGAAATTACGTGTTGAATGGCAGAACTCAATGCCGCGCTTTGCCTTGCGAAGAAATTAAAACATAAAGTGAGTATAATTCATCCGAGTGGGAATCGAACCCACAACCACCATCACGCCACGATAGCCATATATGTTGTTGAAGCTGTTTTATTGTTTTTAATCTCCACACATTTTATTTCGCGAGATTATAAAATCTAGTGGTAATTCATTCATTCACTTGTCACATCGGCCATTTTGTTTAGCTCTTTAAGCTCATTTAGAGGCATTGTGTGTTGTTTATACCAGAGAAATATCGATATTATGCTTCTTTTCGATTTCAATGAAAGTTGAACTCACGACTATTAATTTTTACAGGTAGGTTCTCATTCATCAATCAACTCAATGTCGTTAAGATTCAGGGATATTAAAACGAAATTGGTAATAAATAAAAATCTTTATTATATACATTAAATTATTGATCAAAACAATTTTAATCGTAATAAAACTTCTGTTATTGAAGCCGACTTAGTTTGGCGTGGCGACCACACGCAACATCGAACGCATATATCATATGTAAGTTTCAGCCTTTAAATTTTCAGAGCTTACATTCAACTTGGTGCAATCGCGAGGATGGTATGAACGGTGTTTATTTAGATGCTTTCACATTTGGGCGGGGTCGGGCTTTTTTAATCGTGCAGTCTGTTAATAGTTAGCAAGCATGTCTTCGATACACAGTACGTACAGGAATCATTAAGTTACTAAAAGTAACGCGAGACAATAATGGCTTGTACTATGTTCTAACACAACGGTAAATAACGTTTAGTGGTCTTCTACTTCGTGCTCCTGCTCCTCGTCGAACTCTGCGTCCTCGTCGGCGGTCGCCTCCTGGTACTGCTGGTACTCGGAGACCAGATCGTTCATGTTGCTCTCCGCCTCGGTGAACTCCATCTCGTCCATGCCCTCGCCGGTGTACCAATGCAAGAAAGCCTTGCGCCTGAACATAGCGGTGAACTGCTCGGAGATGCGCTTAAACAGCTCCTGGATAGCGGTGGAGTTTCCGATGAAGGTGGCGGCCATCTTGAGACCGCGGGGAGGGATGTCACACACGGCGGTCTTCACGTTGTTGGGGATCCATTCCACGAAGTACGACGAGTTCTTGTTCTGGATGTTGAGCATTTGTTCGTCGACCTCCTTCATGGACATGCGACCACGGAAGATGGCGGCGACGGTGAGGTAGCGGCCGTGGCGTGGGTCGCATGCCGCCATCATGTTCTTGGCGTCGAACATCTGCTGGGTGAGCTCGGGCACAGTAAGCGCGCGGTATTGTCTGCTTCCACGAGATGTGAGTGGGGCAAATCCTGGCATGAAGAAGTGGAGACGGGGGAAGGGAACCATGTTGACAGCCAATTTACGAAGGTCAGCGTTTAGTTGACCAGGGAACCTAAGGCAAGTAGTGACACCGGACATGGTAAGAGATACCAAGTGGTTAAGGTCTCCATAGGTGGGTGTGGAAAGTTTAAGTGTACGGAAGCAGATGTCGTAAAGTGCCTCATTGTCAATACAATAAGTTTCGTCTGTGTTTTCTACGAGCTGGTGTACTGAGAGAGTCGCGTTATAGGGTTCCACCACGGTATCTGATACTTTGGGCGAGGGGACGACTGAGTATGTGTTCATGATTCTGTCGGGGTACTCTTCACGAATTTTGGAGATGAGAAGGGTTCCCATACCGGACCCGGTACCACCACCAAGGGAATGTGTGAGTTGGAAACCTTGGAGGCAGTCGCATGACTCCGCTTCTTTACGTACAACGTCTAAAACTGAGTCTACGAGCTCGGCGCCCTCGGTGTAATGTCCCTTGGCCCAGTTGTTACCAGCGCCAGACTGTCCGAACACGAAGTTGTCGGGACGGAAGATCTGCCCGAAAGGTCCAGAGCGGACAGAGTCCATGGTGCCGGGCTCCAAGTCGACGAGGATGGCGCGGGGCACGTACTTGCCGCCGGAGGCCTCATTGTAGTACACATTGATGCGTTCAAGCTGCAAGTCCGAGTCGCCGCGGTAAGCGCCAGTGGGGTCGATGCCGTGCTCGTCAGAGATGATCTCCCAGAACTATAACAATAATATATATATTAATCTTCTATGTATATTACAAATGTTTGTTAAAATACATTATATAAAAATACATGTACAGATCTAAATGAAAAGAGACGATTTAAAAATTTCCATCCAAATTCATAAAAAATAACACCAATGATGATGTTCACAAAACGAATGTCACAAAATTTGATAAGTACTTAAGAAGTTAACTGCTGTAATCTGTGTGTATTGCAATCATTGTATCAAATAGCAGGGCACGTCGACATTAAAGCCGATGAACCATCGCGTAAATGTCCGACAGGATGTATAATGTCCGTTTAACGACTGTAGTTAGGGCAAATGGATTACGCAAGCCGCTCGCTAAGTTATGGAGGTGTACAGCCGCGTTGCCTTGCCGACGGGCGACGCCCACGACCATCCGTATCGGGCTGATCACTCCTTATATGAAGAGAACGTATTGTACCAGTATTTTAACCAGACCATTAACATTTTAATGTATTACGAATCGAATTCAACGCCATATGGTCGTAAAATTTGGCTAAATTCAGCATTTTAAATTGAAATAAAACGTTTAGATGTCAAGAAAAATGGAGATACTGTAAATGAATAATTTATACAGGCAAAGCACTTGGCTGTAATATTGGAAATCATTAAAATTCAAGATTGCGTGCGTAACGGCTGCTATGATGTCATATTGTAGGCTGTATGTGTGGGTACGCCTGACAACGCCATATATAAGTATATACATAAATGACTAATACGGCTTTTGGTTCAGGGTTGCGAGATTCGAAGAATAAGCGAGTATTGCTAAATAGCGAGCCGCCTTGAGTTGTTTAAGTAAACACTTTTCTTATAACACTTACGTCAGGCGACGCTGAGTATCGAGACATTTTTGTTTTATCATCTGTATTTTGAGGCTATGAGAAGAATATTTGGTCTCTTATTATATTTGGTCATCTCTACTGAGATGCTATCAACAAATATAAGTTGTAATAAGCGTATAAGAATTTCAACGTAGCTGGATGTAGAACGCATGGCTTAGCGGTCAGAGCAATTGAACGGTTTTCAAGAGGCGCGGGTTCAAATCCGGCTGCGTTCAAATTTTTATACGTTTTCTAAATATGTCATTTTCAATTTCCTTAGTGTTTTTTTAAAGTTTCCTTAGTGTTTTTTTAATTTTTTAAAGTGATATTCCCATATCACTTTAAAAAATGTTAAAAAAGAATATTTGGTGTTATTCAGTGTATTATTTGTTACGGGAAAGGCGCGGGACTTAACGCTGCACTTTCTCCAATATAGTATGGACTTTTCGCCCTATTGGATTGGAACCTGTTATGTTTCTACATTATGTAAACTATAAAAGCGTGTAGAAAGATTTGTATTTGTACAGATTTATTTAGACAATTTTCTAACAAATGTTAGCTGGACGAAGTACTATATATATTTTTTTATTAAGTTTTATACTCAAAATCGATTATTAAGGTATCGATTATTAACTTCTCATGGCCAATTAAGATCAAGATATTGAAAACACTTTCAAAAATAACTAATGATGTGTATTAACAAAAAGTGAAAGGCGATCGATTGTGCAGAGCTTTCTTGTAACAAGATAAGCGGACGAGATGAAAGTGTGTGAACACCGTACAATGTGCCAGTTGTGGGGAAACTACATACAATAGAGTTATTTTACTATTCAATATCTATTCAACATCAACATAAAAATACACAAAATTGGAATGTCTGTTTGTGTTTTTTAAAAATCGCCTTTTACTAATACATACACGGTATATACGGTACACATATCAAAATAACATTTGGTACAATTTTTGTTAGGCTGTCTGTCTGCTTGTTACGGCTAATCTCTAAAACGACTGGACCGATTTTGACGGGACTTTCGCTGGCAGATAACTTATGTAATAAAGAGTAACTTAGGTTACCTTAATTTGAGAATTCCACGCAGATCAAGTCGAGGGCACAGCTAGTTTCATTATTTAATAAATTAGGTTAAAAAAGAGACTAAAAATCACGCTTAATATTATTTTGTTGTTATCATGGTCGTCCAAGCAAGCACATCAGGTTCCTGCTATGAAAATATTGTAATTACATAGAATCCGGACACGTGTGCAATTTTTTAAATAACTAGTTGGTTAGAAGTGGGTCAAAACGGCTTCGCAAGATTTTATTATAATGAATGATTGATTAATAGATAGATAGATGCAGGTCAAATAAAAGCGTGTAAAATGTATGAGCATTGTTGCGATTTCAATCAATCAGCGGATTAAATATTATTTTAAATGAAAATAACTGCCGATTATAAATTATTCTGTCTAGACTAATAATTAGTTTTAACAAAAGTTATATAAAGATTTTTTTCTTAAAAAATTCATTATATTTAAAGTATTGTTTCTGTAATTGACTATTAAATTTACCAACGTTCCAGAACAAATAGTTATAAATAAGTATTATATCTCTAGCTTAGGTTTTATATTTCTAGCTTCTTTAAGAATTGAATCGCTTAACGATGCAAATGTTTAAGCGGCTTTAAGTGGTAGAGTACACGGCTATTTTAAACTGTATGGCGTTGGCGGGTCGTTGAACCCACGGGCATTGCCACTGATAACATACATATGAGAAAAACACTGTTGAAATACTTAGATTACAATTTTAAAACATTTACAATATATAGTTATTGTTTTATATATATATTTTCTTTATTATGTTAAATTTAAATTGTTATATAAATTATAATAAAGAATTAGGTAAAAATTAAACTAAAAGTTAGTAATTAGAAAGAACCCAGTGCCAACACACGCTGTTCTCTATGTTCCGCTCGCTGTCTGTACATGGATAAAAATTTTTACCAATGTAATAGAGCCCAAAACAATAATTTTGATTTTTTTGTTGTTTGTCTGTTTGTTTGTTTGTTAGTTTGTGCTCGAAATTGTATTGTTAACTTAAGTTCCCTTAACATTCAGTGTTGATTTCATTTCAATCGGTTCACAAATATAAAAGAATCAACCATTTTTTTTTAAATTTAAGCAAAATTTGTGATCTAAGTGAGAACGTTGGCGGGCGAAATAACGAATTAAGTCATGTAGTTTAAGCAGGCAACGCCGGAAGCGACTCGCTTGTATTAAAATATTTAAATAAAATTTTAATTATCAATTTATTTATAGTTTATTACCTATTGATAATTTCTTTAAATAAATGATGGAGTCATTTGTTTTTTAAATGAATTTATACGCTGTAGCTATACATACTTTTTATCCATTATTAATTATAACACAGATAAGATATAACTTTAAAACATTGCACTAAATACATCTTAATCTTATCTATCTTACACAAGTTCAAAACTCTACATTTTTTATCTACCGTTTTATTTTAAACAATGATATACCGTAGTGTCACGTTTCGTCAATCTCTCAAGATTTGTAGGATCATATTTCTGAGATTATATCTAATATTTTACTATCGCATTATTTAAAAATAAATAAGTGTATAAAATAAAACAAAATTAGTTATTTAATTCTTAAATTAATTACGTACTTTTTATTGATGGTTATCCATATAAGAATTTCAAAATATAATTTTTATCTGTCGCTAATTAAACTGTCATAAAAAAATTATAATTGTCAAAAATGCCGCCTAAAGTGATATGAATTATGGAGTAAATAACTTTCAAATTTTCTATCTGAAGTATTCAAATATTATATATATATTTTTTAAAGTAATAAAATATTCATTTAGAGCACGTAGAATTAAAATTACAATATTATGCTTAATTTGCAACCGTCAGACTAGAAAAATATAGGTTTGGTCGTGTTTATTTTGTTGTTAAGTCAAATTGAGTGTAACGCTGACGAGGCCTTCGTTAAATCAAAGAAGACACGTTCCAAAGTAAATACTCATTACAAAGTGAATATGTACATGGTTAGGTTATGTATAACACAATAGTCTTTTTTTTCCAGCTTCACGCTTTAAGCCGTATAGCAGAGAGAACCTAGTGTCATGACACTCCGTTCTTCACTTTCCGCCTATTTTAAATATATTATCGTGGCGTTGTTTTCAGTAATAGACCAAATTAGGAATTGAGTTCTGCTCCGAAAATCGCAATTTTTGTAAATGGGCGGCAATTCAAAACACAAAATGGCATACTGCACACTCTGATAGACGAGGTAAATATTAACGCATTAAGATTTTTATAAAAAAAATATATATATTTAGAGCTTTTGTAAATAATAATATTTTCTGTTAGACTATTTTACTTTGACGCAGCTGTTTTGCATCTTATTCTAACTTATATGGAAAATAATCCATCTCACTTCGCCATTGAAATTCCAAGGCAAATTCTGAGTCACGATGGAAGTAAAAAGATAAATGGAAATACAGACGCTACGATTATGTTATATTCACGTATGTCCTTATAATCTACATGCATTTTTCATATTGTTATAGATTGTTTTTGATTTACATTGATTTTTATGTGCAGCCAGACAGACAGACAGATGAGAGCTGTGTGTTTGTTTGTCTGTATAAACATATACACCAACTATCAAGATGGTCAGTATTGAATGGCGGAATACAACTCTAGCGATATATATATATATATATTAGCAGCTAGATGTATTATGATGTAAATATCAATATATAATTAAACCAATATCTCTTATTATTTTATTTTCTATTTATAACTAATGTTCAATGTGTTTTTAGTAGGTTTTTGACGTAATATCTATCTAATATAAAATTAACTTGTTCTTACCTTTTTTGTACCGTATGGTATTAAAAATATAAATAAAACTATGGAGGTGGAGGTTCGAATCCTGGTTAGCCAATTTTTCACAGAAATCCGGTAATTTATTCTTCTATAATAATATATTAAAATATCGTAAAATTAACAATTAAGGTTTTTGATGATTTTGTAATGATCTAAAATTTGGTAGTTTTTTAAATCATTGCACTCTTATCTATGTTATCAGTTGATCTATTATAAAAACAATAATGCAGTTGCCATGTCCTTTATCGGAACTGTTTTTCGCAATTTACATTGCGTGTTGAGGTGCGGAGCTCAACGCCGCGCGTTTTATTTGAAAATTCTAGTGTAATTACTTTGATTCGTTTCTACGTTGAATATTTTGAATGTTTCTATTGACTGATAAGGATGCATTCAATTTCGTGAAAGGCAATTTATATTGGACATATTCATTTTAACATTTGTCCTATGTATAGTACTAGGTTGCATTATACTTTAGAAACTAAAACCCGATCATGATAACTAATGCAGTCGCCACGGTCTTCAAGTCTTGGAACATTTTTACGCTATTTTATTTTCATATGAAACGTGTAATTAAATATATACATAAATAGTGTATTTTCTAGTAAATTCATTATTTTATTTAGCGTAAGGCCGTCGGTATCCACCCAAGACAATAAATATCCTATTCCTATCAATCCAAGACAGTCAGTCAGTGTCAGTTTTGTCAGGTAACTCATTACTTTTGTTAATGCCTAAGTTAGGTTAGTGTTCTTATTTCAACTTCACGCTTCTTCCCGTATAGAGATTAGGCTAGTCAGAGAGAACCTAGTGTCAAGATGTTCCGTTCTCCGAGACTAGTTATTGGTAATAACTTCTAATATATCCAGTTATTTATCAAATATAGTCTGCGACCAACGAAATAAGTAGTTATAGAAGCGTAGAGAAGCGTTTTTTTTTAAATAATTACTGAATTTAAACAGGTTCACGTTCAAGCCTAGTGTCAAGACACTGCGTTCTCGGCTTTTTAATATTTGAGACATTGCTTGTTCAGGGGCGGAACTCAACTCCGCGCATTGTCTTACCAAAGCTGAGAAATGTAATGAATAAAAACAACATGTCTTGTAACAACTTAATGGATGGATATTCAAGGCAACAATGTGTCTAGATTTCTTTCGTTTTTCTAGTCCAATAAGATCAATTAAGTAGTCAACAGATAGAAAGTGATGATTTCAGCCTGTAAAGATTCGCATCTGCGACCAATGGCGGATGCTTTCATGTAAATCAGGTTTCACCGCGGTACTTGAAAGCTATAATTAGTTTGCTGAAAATAGTGGAGAAAATAGTTGTCTCCAAAAAGTCGACAAATATTTGCGTTTTGTATAGGACAGCAGCTTCACGCTTTTTCGGATAAAATAGATAGAGAGAAACTAGCGTCAAGACACTCTGACTCCGCTTTCTGTCAGAATTTGAGACATTGCGTGTTGAGGGGCGGAACTCAACGCCGGAATCAAACAATCATTTATGATTGTGATTGATTTCAGCGTAGAGTATTTTGGTTGTGTCTAACTATTGATTGGTTGAAGGTTGCACGTTCAAATCTCGCAAGGCAATATATTTATGGGGCGAATACATTTTTAAGTTTTTCCTATTTGCTACAGAGACTCTGAACATGCGATACTTATATTTATATAATGTAAATTTCCATTGGCTTTTAGAAATAAAAATGTATTGAAAATATAGGCTGTTTATATGAAATCAGTGGTTATTTTTTTTTTTTTAATTAAAAGGCTTTACAGAATGCAATCATTGCTTTTCTAAGCGCAAAATAGCGTTAATTATTTTAAGTATAAGTACTCTAGTTGATTCACATACATGGAATTGTTTGCAAAAGAATTAAATTTAATAATGGTTATTTTTGTTTATCAGCAAACGTTCAGCCTTTGTTATTTAATGTGGGTCGATAAATGTAATCGAATATTAAGTCATTGCTTCAGACATAGCTAAAAAGTATTTTTAATTTTTGGACAATAAAAATAAAATAGTAGTGGAGAAGGAGTTATTATACTTTGTATAGAGTGTTAACTTCAATATTCTGATTTATGAAGAATTTAAACAAATGCTTTAAAATTTTACGATTTTCCGCTATAGGCAGAGAGCACCTAGTGACTTGACACTCCAATTGCCACTTTCCACCTGTATTCGAGTGCTTGTTAAAAGTGGCGGACCTCGACGCCGCGTTTCGTCTTACCAAAGCGGTGAAATGAAAATAGTTTATATATAATTAAATCATCGAATTCACAACCGTCGCGATTACAAACAGATGCTGTTCCACTGTGATGACCTATTTCTAAATATTCTCTAAGCTTATAGTAATATGTTTGTACAAGTATACAAATATTTTTTAACTTCAATATCATAACAACTGTGTAACGCAAAGATTGAGGCACTTTTAACCTCATTCGCCCCTAAAGTGAGTTGCGCGAGGGTAGGGCCCGGTGGCCGGCGGCAGCGTTTCGCGTGATATTAACAATTTACAAACCCATTTCCCAATAACTGAACGATATAATGCAACACGGTACAATCGTCCCCTACTTTCTCTAGTTTATAAATTAGAAAATATATATATATATCAACTGCTAAATTCGATGTAATTTTCATACATTATGTATATTGGTAGGTGTTAGATAGAATTTTCTAGACTCATTACCATAAACAGTGCACGTACCGTTACACCGCGGCGTGGCTGCAAGAAATATGCAAATTATTCAATACTTTACTCACTTTAGCTCCGATCTGGTTGCCGCATTGCCCGGCCTGAATGTGTACGATTTCCCTCATTTTAATATGAATTTATTACTTATACACTATACACGTGTCTCTCGCACAGCACTACTCGGTGTTATGAGCGGGTTGCAGCTCGCTCGCCTTTTTTTAGGCTAGAATCGCCTCCGCGCAGCGTGAAGACAGCGAGCGCTGATTGGTTACAAATCTAAACTTGTGGCTAACTTCATGTTACAACAATTCAGCTCATTGTATAGAGATGAACCAGTTACAATGTGTATTTAAAGAAAAATAGTATTTGTTGCGAAGGCATTAAGACTACAGCTTAATTCGCCGGTATTTGGCTAACTGTATTGGATAAGGCAAAATTTTGCCTCGCTATATATGGTAGTGTTACTGCATAATTATTTTTAACGCAAGGGTGTAGGGTCGATTTAATTGTGTTTTTTTTTAAATTGTCTTTTTGGTTCTCTTTTGCATGTCGCCTGTGAGCTCACGCACTATTTTTAGGTAACAAGTTAGAAAACTCACTGTTCTGCCCTAATGTTTGTTTATTAGTTTTTTTAAATATTAATCTATATATTGTTATTCTAATATACTATTTAAAATAAATATTGTTTTTGATACCGTGGAGGCGTAAAACTTTGGTCATACAAAAGTTGCTTTTTAAATGAAGGCGACCAAAACAAGATGACAGATGGTCGTAAAAGTGCAAATAAATCTAACATTCGACGTTTAAAACTTGTTTCCAGCCTAAAAACATTATTCTAGCATTATAATAAGCTAATATTTAAAATGCCTTGTTTGATTTTACATATTTCGTTTTGTGTACACGTATGTGCCATTGTGGCGTGTTTTGGATGTACTGGACCGATTGCGACAGTTCGGGGTTCGAATTTGACTTATTAAAATATACAGAGGTTATTGTGTCGCATTGGGTCAGCGTCTGCCTGTATACACAATGGTTGTAGGTTCGATTCCCGCTCGGTGGAATGATTATATTTTAAAATTTAAGCAACATACCAAAAGATTTTTAACTTTATCCGTAAATTACGGAGAGACGGAGAGTTAAAAAATGACACTATATTGTAAAAGTTAAATAGATACATTAATGCAATTTCTCTTTACACTAATGCCACATGTAAATTCTAACTGCACACAAGTGTTTCCTTCCTTGCAATTTAGTTAATCTATCAGTTATTCAATTGTATGCAGGCTTAGTTTGAACGTACTAGAGTACTTTCAACGGTCTTTGAAATTATTGGCGCACATTTTAGTTTATAGAAGTTAGTGTCTTGTCACTCCGGCTTTCGCTTTTGTCGTTGTGGATGGTGAAATGCAATGCTATAGTTAGTTGGTTGCACTTGATATTGTGATATTATCGAATACGTCCGGATGGTCAAACTGTTTAGTCAAATTATTTGTGTACTAAATATTCCTGTTGTACAAATGGTCGTCGTCGTGTTTGGTAAATACAGTCAATTAGAAAATTTAATAATATACCAAATGAAATTTGAAAACCTTTCAATCGCTCTGACAGCTAAGCCATGCGTTCACGGTTGTGCTTGACATTTTTACTTAACATTTTTTTCAATTTTTGTCTGCTTGTTTGTTTGTTCTGCTTGTTTGTATCTCTGGAAGGACTAGACTGATTTTGATGGGACATTCACTGGCACATAGCTTATGTAATAATGTCTAACTTAGGATACTTTCATTTTAAAATTCCACGCGGATTAAGTCGCGAGCACAGCCGGTAATAATATATGTATTAAATAATAAGAGGTATTAATTAATAACGAAAGTATTTTAAAAGTAACTTTCTTTTAAGATAAACAGTAAATTAAGCATATCGTAATTACCTATAATTAAAAGCCACTATATTTTTTTTATTTAAATATATATAAGAAATGTGTAACTGATCGCTGTACATGGAAGACAAATGAAAAAATATATTATTAGGGACATTTATCTATATAATAGAACCCAAAAAAATATTTTAAATTTTGTATTCTGTTTGTCTGTTTGTTTGTGCAGGCTAATCTCAGAAACGGCCTAACCTATTTAAGTGCAGTTTTGACTATTGTATTGAGGTAAGATATCTTTGACATTTAGTGTTTATTTCAATCAGTATAAGTATCTAGTATAAGATAGAACCACGAGAAGAACCAGCGGAAAAGATGCAGTAGACTTTTTAAGACAATTTACAGATCTACATTTATCGATAAGTGACAATGATACCTTTGAAGGCTTATTATTCTATATTTGTATATATATATATGTATCATACGAATGTAACTGATCGCTGTCTGTATATAGAAAATTTATAAGAAAAAATATGATCAATGTAATAGAACCCAAAACAATGATTTTATTTTTTTTCTGTTCGTCTGTGCCTTCGTGCACGCTAATCTCAGAAACAACAAATTAACCGATTTAAATGCGATTTTGACTGTTCTGTTTTGGTAAGCATTCCTTTACATTTAGTGTTTGTTTTATTTCAATTAGTTTATGAATAAAAAATTTTCAAATTTTGAAAATTTTGGCTGAATGTTTCAACAATTTACTAAATAGATATTGTCTGTAAATGTAGTATGAAAAAAATATAAACTTAAACAAAGTCGAAAAGATGACATAATTAGTAGCAGCCGTGATGTTTACGCAGGTGAAGCCTCGGCCGGATAGCTAGCCATTTACAAAATCCTTTATGAGGTTCAACACACAAACGTACATTCAAAACTTTTTTAATAGTGATTTAGAACGTTCTCGGACTCATTCTCCTCGGTTCGGTAGAAAATTCACCGGCGGATGGCGAAATAATTTATTTTTATGTTCTCGTATAGTACTGTCGTGCTTACATAGCGTAATCGAAGCAGATCGCATTGCCCCTAGTGACCTGGAAAACCGTTATCGCGTATAATCAGCATTTATTTATTTTTACTTATTGCATGTACATATATAATGTGGCACAGAGGCAATGGGATTTTGTAAACGCGATTGTTTTTGGGTTCGACCTCCACTCGGGCTATGGTTGTCTGTATAACGTATATTTAGAAAACGTATAAAACTTTTAACGCAGCGGGATTTGAACCCGCGCCTCTTGAAAACCGTTCAAGCTCTCTGACTGCTAAGCCATGCGTTCTACATCCGGCTACGTCGAAATTCTTATACGCTTATTACAACTTATGTTTGTTATTAGCATCTCTGTAGAGAGTTTTTTACAAATTTCTGCAATCCAAATTTTTATAGGTTTTCTTAATATGTTTTTCAATTTCCTAAGTGTTTGAATAACAGTTTAAAAAATGTAAAAAGGTTATCTGTATGTAAATTATTTTTATTTGTCCGCTCTGGGAAGACAATACGCGGCATTGGGTTGCATTCAACACGAAAAGCTTCAAGTTCAAGCGAAAGTGGAGTGGAGTTAAATATTATTCGGGATATTTCTTAATATAATAGAACTCAAAACAATTATATATTTTTTTTGTCTGTTTGTCTGTTTTGTCTTAACTAATTTAAATGCAGTTTCAACTACTGTATTATGGTAAAGTTCCCTCAACGTTTACTGTTTATTTCATATCAATCACTTTACAAATAAAAAAGTTACATCCATTTAAATTATAAATTTAAATATACAAAAACTACATAGTTTACTCGTGTAGTGTAACGCAGGCGAAGTCGCGAGCGGGTCGCTAGTAAGCAATACATTTGAAAGTATGAATCACATGCCCTTGAAAATATTGTCCTCTTTCTCTCACGATTTATATTTGAACGTTTTCGCTGTAAATGATTTTGTTACAGTACACGCTCTCTTTTAATCAGTCTTGTTTAAGTCACTTCGGAGGACACTATATTTAAATTATATGGAATCATTTGTAATTTGCTATTTGTGTATGAATAACTTTTATATTATGATATTTTTACACTCGCTGTTTATTGGTTTTAGACTGATGCATGACATGAGGCAACTTTGGAGCAGTGGCCACACACAGTGTTTGACTAAATATACCATAGTTATGGCATTAATGCATTTAAATGAGCGAAAATTTAAGATAAAAGTATTCTATCAATACATTTTATTATATGTAAATGGTTTAAAAAAAAAAATTCTACACTAGGATATTAGTTTTTGTATCATTAGATTTTCCAAGTTACTGGAGCTTCTAGAACATACGTCCTATGTTTCTAAATTCATTGTCATTCAGGGGAATGATTTCATTTCAATTATTTCATATCTTCTCTCTTAAACTAAGCGCAGCGTTAGGTTCCGCCATTGAGCTGAACACTGAGCACTCTACCGACCTTCCTGTATGGGTAAAGAAGTGAGCCTAAAAATAAGAAATAAGAGTTTAACAGATCGCTCGTTAATTCTGTTTTTATATTTCCAATGTTACACTCTTTTCTTTCTTCTTGTTCGAATTTTGTTTTTTATGATAGATATAATACGTTTTTTGTTTAATAGTTTTTCGACTTTCGATAACTTTTAGAACTTTTTGATGTGTTTGTGTATGTGTCACACACATACACACACACAATGCAAATGTGTGTGCAATACTTTATATATAAATTATGTAATTGAAATTTTAAAATATTTCATCTTATTACTAAAGTACTTACTATAACAGAAATTATAGCAGTAGCAATAATGCATAACAGTCATTAAAACCAACGTCTCACGTCGCCGACATAAATATTTTTCAATCAACTTTTGTTTAACGACTAAACTTAATTTGAGAATATTCATAATATTTATTACATATATCTTTTTAAAATATGTCATTACGGATACCTACTCAGTAGTTACATTCACACGACCAAACAATTTGCAACAATAAGCGTTGTCTGCGCACGCGCATGCCTGCATCCCTCTCTTATTCACAATGAGCGTTTTGTACTGTTGCATATTTTTAGATATGAGCTAACAATTTATGTTTCGAATATAGTAATTTATTTGATTTTTGTATATGGATATATTAAATAAATAACGTCGACACATATACATGTGTCGACGTTACCAGACTATAAACGCAGTGGCTGAGAGTGCAATTACATTGATAAATTTTATTCTGATGTAAAAATATTTTTGTTGCTTCACTCTGCTTGGCTATATGTAGTGCGGTGTTGTGTTACGCCATCTTACAGGGTCTTTCTAATGGTTAACGAGCATTATATATAAAATATTTAACGTTTACAAAAAGTGGCCACTCTTTTTAGTTTTGAGAATATACTTGAATAATAAATATTTTGAGTCAGATTTTTTTTTTGGTGCCCCGTTCTAATCCAGAATAATTTATAAACACACAATTACACTATAAAAATACACCGCACACTATAATCACTCGTAGACTAGAATGGTTCTGTGAAATTATTATTTTATAAATTAAACTATAGGAAATAGAAAGTCACGATCCAGTTACAATAATTTGATTAGGTTAATTACTCGTACACAAGCAGGTATTACAAGAGAATTTTCTACCGTAGGCTGTTTTATTGATATAGATAATGCCTATAATAATGTTAATATTTCTAGCCTTATTGCAATTTTAGATAATGCACGGGCTGTGGCTATTACTGAAGTATATAAAATTATCTATCCAAATTAATTTATATCTCAGTGTGCAGACGATTTTGTTCTTTATAGTTCTCATGTAAATTGGGCGTACAATAATATTTAACAAGCTTTAAGTTTATTTATCAAATGAATAGAAGAGTTTGGGTTAAATATATCTTATAATAATACAATTTTTTTATATTTTAAAGATATAATCCAAGAAATAATCATTTAGTATTCATATAATAGTCTCATGAAGCAAGCGAGTAGTGTAAAATATTTGGGTATATGGTTAGACAGTAACTTAAAATGGGTTAAGCATATTAATGAAGTAAGGAATGAAACTTTAAAATTTATAAATATTCTAAAAATTTTAGCTGGTGCATGGAAGTTCATCTGAAACACCTAAAACAATATATCGCATTAATACGAAGTAGATTGGACTATGGCAGGTTTTTTTTTTTGATAATAGCACAAATATAATAGTAGTTTAAGCAAATTATAAAAGATTTAGAACCAATGCATGCGAGTCATCAGTAGCTTTACTAAACCAATTCATGCAATGCACTTTGCCTCAATTACAAATCAGAAGAAAACATCTTGTTTGGAAGTTTTTATTGAAATCTTTATCGTTATTTATAGCGGAATCTATTAAATATCCCCAGAAAAACTTAATAGTATTTGCAACAATCAATATTGGAGACGTGAAAAGTTACTTTTACTCATCTCTCATTATAGAAACTTAAGACAGTATCATATTTTTTAACATTTTTTAAAGTGTTATTCGCACTCTAAGGAAATTGAAAAGGACATATTTAGAAAACGTATAAAAATTTAGACGCAGCAGGATTTAAACCCGCGCCTCTGGAAAGCCGTTCAAGCGCTCTGTCCGCTAAGCCATGCGTTCTACTTCCAGCTACGTTGAAATTCTTATACGCTTATTACAACTTATATTTGTTGTTATCATATTACTTCCAAAAATAAATTACCATTATATTCTCTGTTTTCATGGATAAGTGCTTTTAATGTTTCGAAAAATATTGCATTGAGGATATCACTGGGCCTAAATCAAATCAATAACATTCAATGTAAAATCTTTAATCCCTGTGAACTTTAAATGTATGTGAAATTTGTTAAATAGTAAATATTCTTCTTTTAACACTTTATATACTCTCTCTAATGGATGGCTCTAAAAGTGAATATGGCTGGATGGAATGGAGCGGCTGTGTTTGATCCTCAATCTGAGATAGTATTAAATTTTAAAATAAATGTAAACATTTCGATTTTGCACGTCGAACTTATTGTTATCTATGAAACACTCATTGATTTTATCATATTCCAACAAAAAAAAATTATATTTTATCGGACTCCAAAAGCGCCCGCCTACATTTGGCTCAGTTAACCTCGTCTATTCAAGGATACCCTACAGCCTATTGTACATTAAAACGTATTTATGAAATTGAAACCCAAAATAAAACTATATATATTCAATGGATATCCTCACATGTTGGAATTATGGGTTACGAGAAAGCTGACAGAGATGCCAAACAAGCTATTGATGCCGGTATTGCTTATGATGGTGTGCCTCTATATACTAATATTATAATAAAACTAATAGAAATATGCAAAAGTAATTGGTAAGAATATTTAAGGTAGAACGGTCGCGACATAAAGATATTTAGTATAAAACAATGGTAAATTAACTTCCTCATCATCCGTGGTTCCATCACTGATGATGATGGAAAGGAAATATATAGTGTCATTGTAAAAACTTCGCTCCGGCCACATTATTTCAAATACATTTAAATTTATGATGGGTCTGTCTTATACAGAGAATTGCCCTCAATACAACAGAAACGATACGACATACGACGACCACCTTCCTAAAATCTTTTAATATTGGTATGTGTAATAGCATTCTTGCAGAACTATTGTCAAGTAATGCACTTGAATTGGTGGTCACAGGTAGACTCTACCGTCTACCTGTGACCACGGACTACTGTAAAGTGTTCGAAACGTCGGGTTCTAACTTGTATTTTCGAATACCAATATTATAAGAGATTAATCCGGTTAAAAATAGTTTCATTTCAAAATGTGTAATAATTGTGAAAATCAAAGACCTTATTAATTAGTATATTGATTACACCCGTGTAAGAATGTACCCGGGTATGTCACTACTGTGACTTACTGACTAAAAGTCACATGTAAAATAGAGTTTAAAAAGAAAGGAACACACAATTTTGTACATATACATTTGTGTAGGTTCTAAGTTCATACTGATATGATATCATATTTGTTATCAACAATTACGTCACTAGAGCCGACGACTGTTTGACTACTACGGGTTACAATAATCCATAGGTATTATACGTACATAAATGTGTACGTGATACGTGTAGTGTATACAATACACACATATATATATATATATAATAAATTAATGTGTTATACAAAAAATTTAAAAATATACACAAGTAATATTACACATTCTTCCGCATATCAGTGTGGGCAGAGAGCGCCTAGTGTCCAAAACACACCTACACTTTCCACTCCATTTTATGACTTGGATATTGAGTGGCGGAACTCAACGCCGCGCTATGACTTATACTAGTGTAGAGAAATGAAAATAATTTAAATATACCCTGATTCTCGATCCCATTCACAACTATCGAGTTTACAGTCTCACGATATCCCAATGCTCTATGATGGCCTTAAATTGAAACTCCATATAATATATTTAAACTTTGACCCAAGATAGAAATGTATAGGATAAAACTAATAATACCCCGTAATGGGATTCGAACCTGCGTTACAAGGACAGTACAGGACTTGAAAGTAAAATAAAATAAATAATTTTATCAAGCCGATTTATGATAACAATATAAAATAAGATACGAAGTTATATTGATTATCTCCATACAACAAGTGTTGCTTGGGATAGGTTAGTTAGACTATTATTATTCAGGATTGTGTAGACCTTTCTATGCATTTATAAATAAGCTAGTTCAAAGTCCCATTAAAATGGGTACAGCGATTTTTAACTTGTACAATTCGGCCATCGTGTCGCCGTGGGAAAGCGATTCGTTGTGGGTACGATGCCCGCTCGGGCGAATGATTATATTTCAAACTATTTTCATTTTCTCACTCTGTTAAGACAAAGTGTAGCGTTGAGTTCCACTACAAAGCATGGAATGTCTTCATTTCGAGGGGTGAGTGTCTCGTCTCGTTTTCTTTGTTCGTCGTCTTTGAGTGTGAATATATATATATGCATACTCTTTAATAAATAATTCCTCTATACAGATTTCCTTGTAGGTAATATCGATGTATAAGTTTAAAGAAGAATTTTGTGAAATTCGTGTTCGTTCTTTAAGAAGATTTATAAATTGTCATATTATTTTTCTTTATTTGCCAGTTTTGAGCTAGAATCAAGTCAAAAATCGTGCCAAGTTGGATCAGCTCCAAAACTAGATAGCAGTATTTTTTTACATAAGATGCACTTGAAACAGTATCTTTATATTTCTTCTTAGTTTCACGCTCTTTTCCGGTTCAAATCCCGCTGCGTTCTCATTTTTATACGTTTTCTTAATATGTCCTTTTCAATTTACTTAGTGTGCGAATAACACTTTAAAAAATGTTAAAAAAATACACTCGTTTTCCACTTTCCACCCGAAATCGAGATATTGCGTGTTAAGTGGTGTTATAAAAAATTTAAGTCTTTAGATTTGAACCTACAATTATTGTAAACGTTTACTTAACCGTTTACAATAGAACACTTGATCTAGTCAAGTAAGCTATGGATATACATTATATTGAATATAATTAAAATATATTAATTAATCACTTTCCGGCCGAATTCGAATGACATGAAAATGTTTTAATGTAATCATTCTCCGAGTGGGAATCGAACCCACATTCAATTGCGTTTACAGTCACAGTCACATTGTCCCACTGCGCCACTATGGTCTTATCTATCTATCTATGTAATAATAATAATAATAGTAACTTAATTAACACTACTTGTTTAACAATATATTTATATATTATATTCGAACTAGTTGTCTGTATTCCGGTATATAGCGCCAATCTCCTCGGTAAAAATAATTAAATAGCCTATCAAAACGCGCATATATATTATTTTTTATTTTGGTTTTAAATGATACACCGGTATTTTTATCTACATTTTTCTGTCCGATTTGCTTGAAAATTTGCACATCAACTCCGTGGTCCATGTGGTGGGGCCTATTTGCCTGTTAGTGGAGGTATCCTTCTAGGGATAGGGTAGTGAAGAGAGGGGGCATATACTGCCTGGTCAGTCCACCCAGCCAGGTGATTAGAAGAGGTCCAGCTTAGGCGACTAGTGACCATGAGAGCTCAGAAGTTGGGGTTAAAGAGGAAATATCTAAAGTTAATTGAACTTAATAAAGTACCTATATTTGAATTAGCTGTAAAATTTACACCCGTTTAAGGAAAACTACGAGTGTGTCAAGGACATTGGCTAGTATAACGTGAAGCTGTTTACGAACTGCTTTATACTGAGAAAATGTTATCGACACCTCATTTTTAGTAAATAGAACAAATATATTATTTCATTAACAAGGTTTTAATAAGTATTATTCAATCAAACAAACGTTGTTTAGCGAAGCTTTGTCTAAATTTTTCCTTTAGAGTTAGTAAAAACGAAACGTTATTAAATTCGTAGATATCATAATTTATTACCTAGCAAGCGTTAGTTTCATTTAGTCCTCATTATTTTTAATGTAAACGTAATGTGTATTGATAAATTTCTAACTAATATTTTATTCAAATTTAATCAATTTTATCACTTTTTTTGAATATAAAATTATTTTTTTTTCGTAATTTTTGTCGAGTATTTTAAACAGGCTTAGACTTTTATTGATACTTGTATGACAACAATTTCTATATACAATTATTTGTGTATCATAAAGCTGTTACAAAGTATTGGTATGACAATTTAATATCAGTTTCTTCGGTCTGGTGAGCAGAAAAATTGGGGTCAGCCACTCAACATAATGTATGGAATACTGGTGGAAAATGGAGAACGGAGTTCTTGACACTTGGTTCTCTTTGACTACTCTGATAAGCGGGAATAAGATATTATAAATAAATAAATAAAAGATATAGTTGTCAGTCTTAAAATATTCTCTGTTTTTTCATTCATACATTGAAATTGCTCGAGACATCAGATTAACAAAATGCTTATATTTTTTTAACATTTATTCAAGTGTTATTCGCACACTTACAAAATTGGAAAAGACATATTTAGAAAACGTATAAAAATTTGAATGCAGCGTGATTTGAACCCGTTTTCCGTCTTAGTGGTTTTTCTTACTGTTCATGTATTTTTAAATGATATTTGCTAAGTATATAAGATAGTAATAAAAAACATAAAAAAATTGCACAATCTCTCCAGAAGTCCGTAACATGTTAACTTCGACAAAAGAGTTTTGAGAAATTTTCTACATATTGCAGATGTTTATGATAAATATAACAATTATATATGTATGTGTACTATATATAGTTATACATGGTATATTTTAGTACCAACTGCGTATTTTGTTCACACCCAAATCCATTTCCTTCCCTTTACTTCCAAAGCTCTAAGGTTACCTGGAAGAGATGGCTGTTTTAGCGATAAAGTCGCCTATTTTATAGGTTAATTATTTTCTGTTTATTGTTTATGCTTCTGGGTGTACAATTAAAATGTTAATTGAGGCCATTTGGGGACAACGTCTGGCTGTAGTCGCGATGGTTATGACTTATGGATTCCGTCTTTCCATATCTCGCCTCTGGAAAGACAAAACGTGGCGTTGAGTTACGCCGCTCAACAGGTTTTAGAACACAGTATTTTGACACTAGGTTCTCTAAAGTAAATCCATTTATAGCTAAATTCTAGCTAAAATTCAATATGTATGTTTTAGTTTGGAGGTCGCTTCAACTGCATGTTCTGCGATAGGACCTCTGCTACGCTGACGTCATGTAAATGAGCTATATACCTGTCTTATTATACCTTATTTGTAATTAAATTATTATATTATATTCTATTATCTATGGTATATACATATTATAAACTAGATGTACGTATAATGTATGTACTTTAAATCATTATTAGAGTTTCCTATTTAAAACCTATATAAATAATATATTAGTTTTAACACGTTCCTTTATTATAATTAATATTTTTTAATATTAATTATAATTAAGGAACGTGTTTTTTCCACACGTCGAGTATGAAATAACTTTTTTAGATAACGTATAAAAATATGAACGTAGCGGGAGTCGAACTCGTGAACAATGAAAAAATGTTGACATATTTATTAAATAGCATTCTCTCTTGTATATCTTTGGGCACCATGTAACCACGATAGATTGTGTTCGATTCCAACTCATTGGCATGACCATGATTATTAAAAAAAAATTAAATGCGTCGGCGCTTGCGTTCAAATGTTATTGTCAAGTGTATGAGTAACATTTTGAAAATGATAAAATATTTAATAAATATCATTCTCTCTTACCAAAGTATTGTTCGTAGAATAATCTTTGGGTAGTAAAAACTTGTAAACACTGCAGAAATGCTGACAACAAAAATAACCCGCAATGAGCATATAAGAATTTCGTCGTAGCTGGACTTAGAACGTATGGCATAGCGGTCAGAGCGCTTGGACGGTTTCCAAGTTTCCCGCTGCGTTCAAATTTTTTCGATTTTTCAAGAAAGTTTAGTCTAATATCCATTTAAACCTTTAAGGATTTAAATTTTCAATTTCCATACACAGGATTGAATTTTAGTTAAAATTGACTTTCGCATTTTTTAATTATACATTATATTTGTTGAACGGCCAATGTTTCAAAATTTACCTCTATATTGTGCATCTTCTTGTGGTAACTTTTATAAGAGTTAGATGAGGAAAAAGTACATATTTTTCAGGAATTACAGACGTACCTTTAAGTGAGTTTTTTGCTATAGCTTAAGAAATTTTATAAAATTCAGATATATATTTTCTTTATTTGCGCATTTTACCTGAGAATGTTCCTGAGGAGCTATTTAACAAATTAAAGCGTCTTCAACATTTCGCTATAAACTTTATTTACAATCTACGTAAGTACATATACAGTCGATCTCAATATAATTTTCCTATGCGTTTTCTACATGATTTACATATCCTGCCTCTATTTTTCAAGATCCTCAACTACCAAAGTTCCATTCATATTTCTGTTCCCAGTTTAACATACTTCCTCCTCCCACTCCCATGCCGATGCTGGACATTCCAAAGAACAATATAAATTCCTGTTAGACTTCTTTTTCGTACATCCTGCAGTGATTTGAAACAACCCTCATCCCCCCCCCACCTCTTAGCCATTCAGAAAAGTCCCTTTATATTGTCTTTCAAATCCTCATTACAAACAATTAATTTCGAAATCAGACGGTACTTTTAATTAAAATGACTATATTATATTGATATTTGTACATATTTAGTTATATATATATATATATATATATATATATATATATATATATATATATATATCTGAATATTCTAGTTTTATTTATAATTTAATTGTACTCGTCTCAGTTTTGTTTTTCCGCTACGTATTCAGCCACTCCCACAGATTGGCTGAAAGAATCCACCTTTGCGAACATATAATATAATTTTATTTATCATAATTTCTCTGTATGTTTCTCAAGTGCAATAAATAATATATAAAAAGCTTTTCAATTAAATCCAAGGCATTCATTTCCAATTTGAATAAAACAAGTGCATATGGACACTCGTACATCGTCATTTGTCAATCAAGGATAACTTGTACGCTTATTCACATTTAAGTGGTGATGCAATTTTTGTAACTGGATTTCATTCATGCAATTGCAAGGTTTCGAATTGCTCAAATGTTGTTATAACTTTTTTTGAACAACTGTATAAGGACACAGTTATTCAGTGCCTATCTGTTTCCAAATAAAGGAAAGTCCTGAAAACGGTTTTGTATTAAAATATGATATACGTGAAGGGATGTGAACCTGGGACCCTTTTGGAACCATCAAGACGTTCCAATAAGTATACTATACGTTTATATCATTTTATTTAATTTTTTTAATTGGACTGTTTCAAATTTTTGTTATTAGCATTATTTTAAGAAGTTTTAGATAGCTTTAATACTAAATGTTTTTTTATTCCTTAATAAATCTATAAAATCTTTAATATATAATGTAAAAAAAAATATCGCTTTTTATATATATACCTACAGTATTATGATATTGTAAATCTATTTTCGGCGTCACATTTGCCTTACATAATATGATAGGCAGAAAGAACCTAGGACTTTACGCGCTTAGTCGGTTCCGACCCATAACCATTACAAACTTTATACCGCTTCGCCACAATAGCTTATTTGTATATATTATGTATGTATGAGGACATCTCGGCGCAGTGGAAAAGCATCTGACCGTAGTAAACGCGATTGGTCGTGGATTCGATTCCCACTCGGGGAATGATTATATTTATATTATTTTCGATTCTCCGCTCTGGTACCTAAGACAAAACGCGGCGTTGACCACCACTCAACACGCAATGTTTCAATTCCTGGACACTAGGTTCTCTCTGGCTACCCTGCTATGCGGGCAAAAGCGTGAAGCTGAAAAAAAAAGATTGTATGTATAATAGCATTTTTTGTTACGTTGATAAATAGAATAATTGATTAGAATATATTATATTATTATTGTTTAGAATATAAAAAAAAACAATATAACAACATATGGTTACAAAATATAAGTATATTTGAATAATCATGAAGAGTGTACCTATAAACGCCCACAGCTCGTGCCGAGTGCCGACTGGCAGTCGAGCTTGCGGCTATATTAGGTAATGGCGGCTTTTGTCTCCGAATTTTAATCGAATAATCGACAAGACACAAAATTGATACATAAAAGGAAAAGAAAGATTAAACATGTTGTATTTTAAGGGGATTCTTATATTTTTAAAGTTTAAGCTTCAGCACAAGCTAAAGCAAAGTGCGGCGTTGAGATGCAATGTCTTGATTTCGGGCGGAAATTGGAGCATTCTCTACAACTCCATTGAGTTGTGGGGGTTATATTTAAATTAATTGCTCTTCATTTTCTGTGAACACACAATACATCTAGTAAGAGTGACGCAATACATTTAGTATTGCGTGCTAGTATTTAAAATAATATTCCCACCAATGGCTTCGGACCTGCGACATCGGTTACAGCCCTACTGTACTCTTACATCCATATTTATTATATTTTTTTTAATACACATATAATAAAACATAGCCCAATAAAATTATACATAATTACTGACGGAACTGTACGCAGCGCTTGGCGCTTACCAAAGGAAAGATATAAAAATGATTTAAATATAACCATTTCCCCGATTGGGAATCGAACCCAAAACCGCACCACGAAAGCATCTAAATTGTATAATTGTGGCGCTATAATTTTCATATAAGTTTCTAAATATTATTTTACATTAAAACAAAAAAAAACTAAGTACATTTTGTCTCCGCGCTCTACAAAGCATGAAGGGCGTCATCTGCACACCCATCCACTTCCGTCTATAGCGAGCGTTGTTTAACCATTCCTATATGTGTTATTGTATTGTTTTTAATATATTCGTTATATGTACCTGCTTTTTTACGCATTTCGTTTTACGAAAACCTAACCTAAATAAATATTGAATTTTCTAAGTACCTAGTCGCTAACCTTTACTTCTTTATGTATAAATCGTGTAACTGAACGCTACAACTTTACTAAATTTGCGCTGATTTTTTTCCAGTTTACGCTTTTCCATATATACCAGGGTTGGCTCAGAGAACCTACTACCTAGTGTCAAGACCCTCCGTTCTCCACTTTTCACCCGAATTCAAACATAAAAACAGTTGTCTTTAAGCATTTCCTAGAAACGGATTTGAAGACGTAATCACTGTTTTTTAGTTTACATTTTCACGCTTTTTTAACCGCATCGCAGGCAAGTCAGAGAGAACCTAGTGGCAAGACACTCCGTTCTTCACTTTCCGCCGGAAATCGCCGTGTTGAGTGGCGGAACTCAAAACCGTGCTTCGTTTTAGGTACCGCAGCAAAGAAATGAAAATATTTTAAAAATAATTTTTGCACCGAACGGGACTTGAACACACAACCAATGGCGTCTACAAATCCGCTTAAAATCATTAGGCGCTTTTCCATTACGCGGATATTGCCTCTGGCGATGGAAGGTGATTTTATAATAAATCTTATTAGTTTAGTTTACTAAGGACATACATACACATATTCTGTATTTTTTGTTCATAACTATGACTTTAATATTATTATTTTTTAATTCTCAATATACAAGTATACCTACAAAACGAACAATCGTATGGCAAGAGAGAATGCTATTTATTGTAAAAATTTATACATTAATAAACACACTTACATCTTCGTATACATTTAAAAAAAAATTACATTTAAATAAAAAAACATTTAATAATAAAATAATTAGGGTTTTGGGTAGCAGAAATTAGTAAAAATCACTCTACAGAGATGCTTACGAATGGAATGAGAAATTTTGACGTAGCCGGACATAGAACGCGTGGCTTAGCGGTCACAGCGCTTGGACGGTTTCCAAGAGACGCGGGTTGAAATCCCGCTGCGTTCAAATTTTTATACGTTTTCTAAAAATATATAAACAGGTCCCCTATGTGTGAATAGGATTAAACGAGATTATACATTTCACTTCATATTATGGAATACACGAATGGAACTAATATGCCAAAGATCAAAGAGTTCATATAAACAGATTTGGAGACATCTTGTTTATTATAGCTGAATTTTATATACAAATGTTATTACTAGGAATTTTATATAGTGGCAACAAGGACTTGTAAGCCGGAAGTTTTTGTCACAATGGTCAATGAAAGTGAATGGTGAATGAAATATACAGACATACATAAGTTGGTTAGAGAGAGAGAGGCTCGGACAGACAAGTGGAGGCGTATTTTGAAGGTGCCTCTTATAATTAAACTTTCGTCGTAAGTCAATGCGATGGGCACGGAAGGTCCATGAAATAATAGGGAATTTCTTCTCTATTGTACGAATGTATAAGAAGAGAAGAGAGGAAAACAAGTATTTTCCTTATAAATTTTAATATTTTATGGATAAAAAAATATGTTAATTTAAATTTAACTTGGTTTAGCTCATTTTAATTATATTCAACGTTCTAATCTTCGTGAAATGGACAAAGATACAGGCGAAAATATTAAATGTTCTTATTTGGAGCCTTGGTCCTTATGTCATTGGCAGCTTAAATATAAGTTACAGTCAACAACTTATTTTAAGAAAACGTATAAAAATTTAAATGGAGCGGCATTCGAATCAGAGCCCCTTAGAAGCCGTTGGCGTTTAAATTTTCTGTACGTTTTCTAAAAATATGTTTTAAAGTTTCCTAAGTGTGTGAATAACACTTTGAAATGCTAAAAATATACACCAGCTTATTTCAAGTGTCACCTTATTTCATATATGTATTCATCCATTTGAGAGAACTCAATGTCAAACTTTAAATAACACTGTTTAATTCCAGCACCAAACTTTTGAACTGTTCTTTAGAATGCAAATAAAAGTCATATTATATAAAAACAGAATGAAAAGACTGCTCATCTTTCTCTACTTTAGAAGACTACACATTTCTACTTTTTCCTTTTCACTTTTAGACTTGACTAAGACAAATTTCTCTAAATAGGTTTAACAATGGCCAGTGTTAAGCTCTCTCTCAATCACCATATAGCATTAGTCCAACAAGTAGTGTTGCTGAAAGCAGACTCTAATCTCGTAAAGTAAGGAAAATATATGGAGGCATTAAGATACATCATCGCTGTACAGGAATTAAGATTCATTTAGAGTTTAGACTATAATAGGCTCTCTACAATCAGCTCAATCTATTCCTTTGTTGATTAATTTAACTCTGTAGATTCTTAGCAAGGTTTGTTATTATATGTAGGGTTGTAACTTAGTACTTTACATATTATATTTTATTACTAATATACTATATTTTATTACTAAAAAAGTACACAGGGATTTTGTTAATAGGTATACGGTCTCGTGGCCCGTGTCGTAATAAATAAATAAATATATTTTGTATACTAATAATGTTTTTACTAGACACTATCCTGATGCACCTTTAATATTAGAATTTAATGCAGTTAGCTACTTTTGTTTTAAATAATACAATGGTATCTTTTATTTTGAAAAGAACAACTGTTCAGTTTCTCGCCGACTCGCCTCATCAGAACTGCCTCCTAAGCTGGTAGCGTTATGTTTATATGGCGATTCAAAAATGCTTGCAAATGTCTAAATTTCAGATCTCAGATAAAGAATATTTTGAATTTGAATTACACAAATCCTGACTTAGCCCATTGGTCGTGCGTCGAACTCTCGCTAGAGTTTGTTTGTATTTATACAACTAATCACGCTTTGTTTTCACATATGACGGCCTTAGATAAAGGTAGAAAGTCCTCTTAAGCCTCTTAGGCGGTAAACGTCAAAATAGATAAAGATATATTTCAATTTCCTAAGTGTGCGATAAACACTTTAAAAACATGTTAAAATATGTCCAAATAGATCTCAGAGGTCAGAAATTTATTTAATTTACTTGATACGTTCGTTGTATTATTTCCGTTGTATATTTTTTTTCAGCTTCACAGGTCTTCCCATATAGTAGGGTCATAGATAACATAGTGTTAAAACACTCCGTTCTCCACTTTTCGCCGATTCGACACATTACTTTGTACAATACAAGCTATATTACCGTAAAGTATCATTTAAATCTGTTCAGTAGCTTTTGCGTGAAATAGTAACAAACGTACATCCATCATCAAATAGAAGTATACTGCTATGATATATAGAGCAGCTACAAATTATAATGTCATTACCCACCACGCTAAGGAAATACTCATTCAATAAAGAATAACAATACACGATGACCTTACAAATTGTATGAAGTGCGTGTCCTTATTAATGACACCCACTAACCTCTTCAGTGACATAATTCTCGTAGAACTTCGTGTTCGTGATTTTTTGTCTAATAAACAGCCGTCGTGGCGCAGTGGCAGTGGCGTCTGGCTGTAAATGATGATTGTGGGTTCTTTGATTTTCGCGATTATTACACATTTTGAAATGAAACTATTTTAACCGGATTAATCGCGTATAATTTTGGTATTCGAAAATACATTTTTAGGACCCGACGTTTCGAACACTTTACTTCAGTAGTCCGTGGTCACAGGTAGTCTACCTGTATTTTCGAATACCAAAATTGTACGCGATTAATCCGGTTAAAATAGTTTCATTTCAAGATGATTGTGGGTTTGATACACAAACGGAGATATGTTTATATTTAAGTTATTTTAATTTATCTTCTCGGTGTTAATATTAGCCAACCAACACACCATTTTTCTAAAGAAAGCGAGGAAGGTTCTCTATGACTGCTCGGCTATGAGGGAGAAAAAAGTGTGAAGCTGTAAAAAAACAAATTTTGCGTCATACTAGCAATGTATTTATATTTTGGTTTTACGCATTTTGCATCATGTGTGGTAAAAAGAATTTATTGTTAAAATATTTCGTTTTGAACACACACAGGGTTGAAAATACATTTTTTATAGTACCAACTGAGGGAACGCTTGGTAAATTCTGTATTAACAAAGCGCGGTCTTAAGATCGTTCACACGACACTTTCTAGAAAAATCTAGAAAATAAACTTTGCATATCTTCTTTAAAAAGAAACGCGGACGGTGGTTATAGAGTAGAAGTCCAGAAAGCCAATATAATTACATAGGAATGCATACATTAAATTAATAAAATGAGTAGTACACACAACAACATGTGTTTTTTTTCTATAAATCAACATACACATTGCTTATGTAACATATAATAAAATAACATATCAATTTTAATGACAAGTCAACTAAAAACAGAAGTAATTGTTGAAACTAATGGAATGCGCAAAAGTCAAAACCTTGACCACACATTTATTAATATACTAACTTATTCTATAATCGTTTGTCCTTACGTGACACATAGATGACTTATTGGACCGACTTTAGAGAGATCGAAGTAAAATCAACTTTATTTTCAATAAGAAAACCTTATAATTACAATATAATGGAGTATAGATATATTTTAAATGTTCATTAGACATTTATGCTTTAGAGTATATATAGTGCAGTCGCCGTCTGTATGGCGCCAGACTAACTGTGTGAAAAGTATGTATGTCAAGTTATTCTGATTTAATCAATTGTTATTGTAATATGCTTAAGTCATTTCTAAGTAAAAAAAAAATACTCCTATAGTGCAATTCTTAACAATTCGTAGAAATAACGATTTTGACGTGATTCTATGTGCTTCGCTTGTGTGTCTATTATTGTTCTTGGCGTCTGATTTTCTTGAAAATTTGCACACACCAGGTGACAGTACAAAGGACGAAACTGACACCAGACGGACGATATGGATAAGGAGATTTTTAATTTTTACACCGAATTATTTAGTATTCTTCGCACACTTAGGAAATTTAATAATACATATTTAGAAAACGTATAAAAATTTGAACGCAGCTGGATTTGAACCTGCGCCTCTTGAAAACGAGCGTTCTCGTTCTTTCGCTTATTACAAGCGTCAGAGCGCTCGAACGGTTTTCAAGAGGCGCAGGTTCAAATCCCGCTGCGTTCCAATTTATATACGTTTTCTAAATATGTCTATTTAGTATGTAACTTTTCTTCTCCTGTATTTTTTTTGCATAATTTAAACAATAATAGTATAAAGTTATTTTATTTTTTTTCCTATAATAGTGTTATTCACACACTTAGGAAATTGAAAAATATATATTTAGAAAGTGCGCTTGAACGGTTCAAATCCTGCTGCATTCCAATTTATATACGTTATCTAAATATATGTTTTCCGACTTACCGTGCCATCATTAAGCACTACTAATATAGGAGATAATCTATATTTTTCTATTTCAATAAATCCGTTACCTAATATAATATGTTAATACATTACACAGAATGTATATCAGATATCCAAAATAAAAAACCATCCGTACCCGTAACTGAATTTGATATACAAGTTTCGGATAATTTCGAATATGGACGGAGTCTTAATAACTCTATATTATGTATCAATATATGTAAAAAATATCGTCTTCACGAAGTGTTATTCTACCGATAATACCTGGTAGGTACTCGATACTACCGACATTGCTCGAAGAATTGCCCAGCTGAAGTGGCAGTGGGCGGGAGACATAGCCAGGAGAACCGATGACCGTTAGGGCAGTAAGTTTCTCGAGTGGCGACCACGAACCGGACGATACTTAGTGGGCAGGCCCCATACCAGGTGAACCGTCGATCTGGTCGCCGGATGCCGCTGGATGCAGAAAGCGCAGGACCTTCGTGGAGATCCTTGAGGGGAGGGGGGCTATGCCCAGCAGTGAGCAGTGTAGTTGTCTGGTTCACTAGAGCCGAGAAATGAATATAATTATATTATAAGGAATGGGAATCGAACCTACAACCAATTGCGTTTCGGCTGTAATTTATCATTTTTAATTTGAATCCGCTTTTGTTTCACTTCAAACACTCTAGCCTATTACCTATATTTAAATATCATAAGCTCTTAGTGTAATTGGTAAACTCCGTTTACGTCACATTTAACTAACAAATTACAAGGACAGTTTATTTTATTTATTTATTTCTTTATTTATCACAAGTACAGTTACAGTATTAAGATATAGAATGGAACACTGAATATATTTATAGTAAGTTAAGTATATGTTATGAAAAAATCCACATTTATAGAAAAAATTATAACAGTGAAATTCATCCTTACAAAGATTATACAACAACTAAATTCTTCTTCATATTTAAACCTACATTCGTCGTGTTCACTCGTGAGACGTCACCACTAAGCCATCGTGGTGGAATATTGAGCATATTTCAAAAGAAATCAATTAAAACTCATGTTCTCGTTTATTTCTGATTACGTAACGGTCTTGTAAACGTCAATGCTGAATTTCTTGGCTTGGCAATGTACTAGTAAGTACAGGTTTCTATATATGTAAGTGTATTTGTGGGAGAAATTATGATTCGTATAAAAACTTTGTAATATAAGGAAAACGATTAAATAATTAAACTTTTTTACGTTTTTAATGTATGTATTTACAATATAATTTATTGATGAAACAGCCAGCGAATTTGGGGCCTAATTTGATAGTTATATAATAAGAGAATGCATTGTATTAGTTTACAAGTCATTCGCCAGCGTTTGTTGTACAAAATGCTAAGGGCCTTGTTCGAGCCCGCAGCATTTGAGGGTTGGCCCTATGGCGAAACTGCAAGTTTCACTGTATATTGGAACTTAAGTGCAGATTCTTGCTTTATATTTTTTAGTTATTGTGTTACTGTTTTGATTCAAAGAACTTGAATATTATTTTATCCATAAGCGACTCTCAGTATACAAGTAAAACCAAAATAGTTTAATTAAATCTCCTTCGTTTTCAGACGGCCAGATTATATAGCTCTGGATTTCAATATATTTTTTTTCTATTGAAACTCGAAAAATAAATGCCTACTGGCTAACTACGGCTCCTGCCCGAAACCAAAGGATGCAACCAGTCAGTCAGTGTCAGTCACGTATAAACACCACGATTATATTACTTACAACTAAGTTTTTATAATTTTCCTATTTAAGTCAATTGTTCAAATGTAGCTCATTATGCGCTTTTTCTTGTTAGTTCGAAGTGTAATGGAGCATTTTGTAAACAAGTATTTTAAGATTCATTACGTATATTTTTGTATTCTATAACAGATTTTAGAAAACCCCAGGCGTTTTGACTGTTTTGTGGTCGGTAGTAGAATCTACCTGTAAACCACGGACTAATATAAAGTGTTCGAAGCGTCGTGTTTTCTAAAATGTACTTTTGTATCCAAAAGCAAACGACGTAATTACTTTTAAAATTGTATCATTTAAAATATATTTAAATTGCGAAAACCAAAGATATTCTTATATATCAGAATATTTGATTAAACTTGTTACGTATAAAGTAAATCGGTAAATTGGTGAAAACTGCATTCAGTTTTCACCAAATGACCATTGGTAAAACTGATATACTGGCCTTTTGGTTTAGTGGTATGCCTCTGACTGTTAAGTTTCTGAACTAGAGTTTGTATATTCAATGTACACCCACGGCTTTAATCTAATATTTGCAAGGGTATAAACATGTGTAAAATGTGTATATATATATTTAAAGCCATTGTGGCAATTTTTTTTTTATCCTTCAATCAATTTCCTTGCTCTGGCAAGGGAAATCGTATCGTTTAATTCCGCCAAAAGCCCTCTCGAGTCAAACTTGCCAGCTACGTTCCAATTTTCAAACGAGTAAACCAGTAGAAAAGAGCTTGTGGATTAATAAAGTATTTAAGTTTGTCATTTCTTGAAACTGCAGTAAACGTGTGCAACGATCTTTAAAGTGAATGTAATTTGGTTTTATATTTAATTTTTTTTTTTTTTTTTTTTTTTTTTTTTTTTTTTTTTTTTTTTTTTTTTTTTTTTTTTTTTTTTTTTTTTTTTAGTTACGTATTGCTACTCGTGATTCGGACATCTAGTGCCAGTTGGATACTGCAAAGCATTGAATACTTCAAACCTGGTGCCAGGATAGGGAGTTTTTTAATTATTACTAAATCGTAAACTTAATTTAGTACACAATGCAAGGAACGCTACTTTGTGATATTCTAGCTAGTTATATCCTGTAAATATTACAATTTTTTTTTACGTATATACGTATTCCAGCTATATAGCTGAAAAGAATAATTTCGAGAAGTATGCCTTAGTGGTGAAAGAGCTTGTACAGTTTTCTTTTTTTAAATCACAAACGATTAATTTTTTGTATAATTAAATATTTCTTAGTGTGGTTCGAAGTTACTGATGATATAAGCCTTATGTAGAGCAATGGATGCGTCAAACTAAATACAATAAAGCAAACATTATTAGTAATATCTAATGCTATATTACAGCTTCACGCTTCGTCACTTTCGAAAAACTGCGTGGCTATGTGTTGTTAACCAGAGCGGAGAAATGAAGGTAATTCAAATATAATAATTACTCCGAATGGGAATCGAACCCATAACCAATTGCGTTTACAGTTAAACACTGTCCCACTACACCATGATGGCCTCAATATGCTATATAGGTAAAAAAAACTTTCTTGAAAAAGTATAAAAATTTGAACGCAGCGGGGTGGGAAAATATTTTTTGTACGTTTTCTAAATATGTCTTTTTCAATTTCCTAAGTTAAAAAAAAATACCTTGTTTTTATTTCAATTTTTATACATACAACAATGATTGCACTACTTTGAATTTCAAATCTCAATACCAAATATTTAGGTTTTAGGTTCAATCCACTCTTTTTCATCTTTCTATTACCTAAATCTGCAACTGGAAGAAATCTCTTCAAGAGATAAGTCCACATTTGTACTTTTTGTTCCTTTATCATTTATTTTATCTTATTTTTGTAAGTTCAATAAAGTATATAATAATAAATAAATTGGTATCCAAAATCAATTTACTTGGCACATTGGATTTACGATTTCCAATTTGGCAACGGCGAAAAATTGGAGCACCCGTCGCGTCGCAGTCCTGTCGCATTGCGGAAGTACTACATGCAGGAAACAAGCTACCTTGATATATCCTAGCTACACCTAAGAGGTGCAAGTTCGAGTTTCGCTACGTTCAAATTTTTATACGCGTTTTCTAAGTATATTTTTCTCATAATAAGTGTGTGAATAACATATAAATATATAAAAATAACAAAATATGTTTGTGTGTTCTATTTTATTTTTAATTATGAATTACAGGCGTTGATTACTAAGGCCACCGTTGTGCAATGGGACAGCGTCCTCATTTTAACCTCTACACCGGTATAAAGCTCCAGATATAAAACTTTTATTTTTAAATTAAATGGACTTATCAAAATAATCGATTGTTATAATACTGTCTTTAGGCCATAGTGTCGTAGTAAATCAATTCCCACTGAGGAATATTTCAAATACTTCCATTTCTCTGCTCTGGTAAGCCAACTCGCGGTGTTGAGCTCCGCAATGTTTTATTTCGGGCGGAAAGTGTAAAACGGAGTGTTATAACTAGACTGGGCTCTCTGAATACCTTTCTATACTGAAAAAAGCGTGAAGCTGCATTATTCAATACTTATCATTAAAAAAATAAATTTGAGAATGAAGAATCAATTAGAAGCTTAAAAGATAAATCTATTCAAATAAATAAAATTGTAGTGTCTGTATATAATATGATAATAACCACTTTTTACTAAATGCATGTGTAAATACACATGCACAATTTTTATATATTTTTACAATTTTATATGTATCTGTCCGTCTGTCTGTTTGTTCTTGCTAAGCTCTAGAACGGCTGGACTCATTTTGACGGGACTTTCACTGGCAGATATAATAAGGAGGAACTTAGGCTACTATTATTTAAGAAGTCCACGCGGGCAAAGTCGCCGGTACAGCTAGTTTGAAATAACTTCGAATTTAAAATCTTTATTAGTTTAGCATTTGTTACCGATTGTCTTGTGTTCGTTACTTGTCGGTTTAAATAGCCCTCGAGGGAAATATTATAAGTATTTTTCTTCAGTTTGATCAGACGAAGTGCAGTGTGTTTTGCTTCCCTCACTCAGCACGCAATGTAACTCTATGGGCGGAAAGCTAGAAGGAGAGGTAGAGGAAAGAAAGAAGGAGTACGAAAGAGTAAATATGGCAAGCACGTTATATTCATACTATGAAAATATTCAATCTTTATTTGTAAGATTAAAATAACCGCTTTTTACTAAATTTATACACTCGTATAAGAATAGACGGTACATTTACTAAAATAACATATTTTACAATTTTAGATTGTATGTTTGTTTGTTCCGGCTAATCTCTAGATTATAGACGGCTAAGTCAATTTTTACAGAACTTTCACTGGCACCAGCTGATATAATAAGGAGTAACTTAGGCTACTTTTATTTTAGAATTCTACACCGACCAAGTCGCGGGTACAGCTATTAAATCCAGACAGACGGATGAACATATGTGTTATTACCCATACACGTTGCTAATGGGGTACTAGTTCTAATACAAATCTAATGAAAATATCTAAAACTTCAAATAAAGCACCAATCAATAATATTACTCTTATTATATGTTTATGTCACACGTTCCATACACATACTCGAACAAGTTTTATTAGCAAAGTATTTTTTTTTTTTTTTTATAAATTTAGGATGAGGATCGAGTACAAAGTTCCACCAAAATGGTAACACAGGGTATATAAATGTTAATCAATTATTTAATATAATATAATATATATTATAAAACTTTTGCGTAACTGACTGACTGACAAACAACGCACAGTCGAAACTAATGGCCGTGAAGGCTGTAGGGGTGTACTGAAAGAAAATTAAAAAATTCCTTTAGGCACTTAGAGAAACGGAATTTTACATTTACTACGAGAACATAATTGCGGGCTTAAACCAGTTATATATAAATGCTTGTTATTGGGACCATCGTGACGCAGTGGGACGGTGTCTAACTGTAAACGCTATAGATTGTGGGTTCGAATCCCACTTGGGGAATGATTCAATTTAAAATATTTTCATTTCTCCGGTCTGGTACCAAGACAAAGCGCGGCGTTGAGTTCCGCCACTCAGCACACAATGGCTCGATTTCGGGTGATAAGTGGAGAACGGAATGTCGGGACACAAGGTTTCTCTCTGGCTACCCTGCTATATTAAGCCCGATTTCAGATTTTAATTTTAATCCAGATATAGCTTATTACATATATATATATAGGAAGCCATATTGCTAGCATTATTGATTTCCCGAATACGCCCTGTCGCGACTCACAGCCCACAGGGGTGACTCATACATGCGAAAGAGCGACTACACTGTTACATTTTGAAAGACTTTTATATACTTTAAATTAAGATATTTTGAAAGATTTAAATGAAACATGTTATTACAATAATCTACTGAAACATATTTTTTGAAAAATATTTTGAGAAAACGTTCAAAAATTCTGCAGGAATTTGAATCCTGCATCTTGGAAACCGGAAATCCCAGCGCACTGACGACTAACCCATGAGTTTTACGCCCGCCTACGTTGAAATTCTTATACACTTATTGCAACATATTTTTGTTGTTAGCATCTCCGTAGAACGATTGTTACAAACTTTTGCCACCCTAAGATTAATCTTCTAATAATCGTATGGCAAGAGAAAATGCTATTAATTAAATTTAGAGTGTGCAAATAACACACTTAGTAAATTGAAATTTTCAGAAAGCGGGATTCGAACCTGCGCCTCTTGGAAAGCATTCCCAAGCGCTCCGACCGCTAAGGCATGTCATATTTCTCTTATTATGTTACATTACACAAAATCTTAAATAGCTTTAAAGTATCATTTTAACAAGGATAGACAAAATTGAACTACGTTTCTCAAAATCTTCATAGAAAACTAATAATGCGATTTATCAGTTTAAATATATTTATGTAAAAGGTGCCAAATCTTTTTAAATATTCCCTCCATGGTTACCCTAAACCTGACGTCACGTCCCCACCCCTCTTAAATCCGTATAACGAGACTGAAATAGTCTACAAAATTACGAAATATTCGATACATTTTAGTAACTAGAGTATGAATATAAATATTATATGCTTTTTAATTGTTTATTAGTTTTGAACGAAAAAGTAGAGAACCCATCCCAATACCCTCAAGTAACTCTACAAGAAATTTCATCACAATCGGTTCAGCGGTTTGGCCATGATGACGTCACAGACAGGTTTTTTAATCGTTATCCTGATCATCCCGGCAAGGACATTAGGATCATATATCAGCTTCACGCTTTCCCGCATAGCAGGGTAGTCATAGAGAACATTGTGTCAAGACACTCAGCTCTCCACTTTGCTCCTGAACTCGAGACATTCCATGTAGCGTAGCAGAACTCAAGTACCATACGTACACAGTCTTAGGTACCATAGCGGTGAAAAGAAAATGTTTAAAATATAATTATTCCTCCGGGTGGGAATCGAACCAACAACCATAGCGTTGACAGTCGGAAGCTGCCCCTTCTGCGCCACTATGAGACCTCTAGTTTCATTCTTTGGAAATATTGTATTGCTACGATGAACGGTTTTCAAGAAGTGCGGATTCAAATCCCGCTGCGTACAAACGTTTTCATACGTTTTCTACATATGTCTTTTTTAATACAGACTTATGCAGCCTAGTGCAATCGTCTCCACGTTTGTATCGAGTATCTCCACAAACATTAACACCTGATACTAGTTCCTTAAGCCAATTTCAAATATAATTAACAATTAAATAAAGAGATTGATTACATTTTTACAATTTAAATTACTGCTTATATTAAAAATTTATACACGTGTCGTATTATTTTATATTTATAATACTGCTACTATTATAAATATAAAATAATACGACACGTGTATAAATTTTCAAACCAAGCAAACGGCATCAAGTTTGTTAAATTAGCGTTGTATGATTTTGTTACATTTATAGATAGACACATTGCACTGATAAATAATAGATAGACTTTGAAACTGTGATCACAGGTAGACTGAGGTGGCATTCGTCTGTTAGTTGATACAATTATTATCTCAAACTACCGCCAATGATATCTTAGTTGCCTCGCGTACTACCCTGGATTCTTACAGAATGAGCTGACTGTATCTTGCTCTTAGTATTGGGTCCCAGGTGGTAGAAAGTTTCCAACCATCTTCTCTATTGAAATTTGGGTGTATTTGTATTTAGATAGATAGATTTAAAAAACTAATTTGTTCAACCAATAATTTCCGAGTATAGTTAAATTACTCATATAAATCATCTCTATATAAGTAATATTGGACATAAAGTGTATATGATTCTTATACTGTATACATGTCGTCGCTGTCTCAGCCCTTCGACTTCCACTGCTGGATATAGGCCTCCAAAACGACCGGCCCCGCGCTTCCCGCATCCTCGGTCCACCCGGTAGGCCTGCTCATTCAGTGTCGTCCAGTTCGTGGTGACAACTCAAGCCTTTCCGCCCCAATGACAATCGGTTCTTCTCGCCATATGTCCCGCCCACTGCCACTCCAGCTGGGCAATTCTTGAGTATATATATCTTGACATTTTTATAGAAATCACAAAGTAGGCTAAAAATACTTTTTATTAAATGCATATGTATATGTATTACTATTGTTTTATTTTAGAATTCATCAAACCAAAAAATTTACTGCATAACCAGAAATCTAAATAAGGACACGTTCATTTATAATCCTTGAGCCTTTCCTCGATGACTTCACGTCGAACCCGCACCTACGCTAGTACTGACTCATACTACCGCCTACTGTTACACAACTTATGTAAGTACAAAGTTATTGTATGCAATTCAGATAAATAAATGTATTTGTTGATTTTATTCCTCCATCTCTTTACAGGCTATGATTGTGAGTTCGATTCCCCCTTATATGGTTCTTTATTTATTTTACAGATTTACGCTTTTTCTCATAGCAGATTAGGTAGAGAAAATTAGTGTCAAGACACTCCGATCTCCACTTGCCGCCTAGTAAGAACGGTTGATACTGTAAAAATATTGTATTGTTGTTTAAAGCAAATCCAACATATAGATGGATAGATATAGGTGATGCTAATGAAAGTGTGTAAAAAACACCTCAATGCCGTTGGTGATGGTAAAGAGGGTAATAGGTTCAAATACATATTATTTTATATGCACCAAAACCTTTTGCATAACAACACAAGTTTCTTATACGAAAATTTAATGTTATTTTTTTATTATATGACGAGACTGGTTGTGGGTTTGATGCCACTCGGGAAATGATTAAATTTCAATTATTTTCATTGTCCTGCTTATTTTTAATTACATTTATTTCTGTCCAATAATTATAATATCCAACACAAATTTACAAACAATAATTATAAAATAAAATATACATACTCGTAGATAATGAAAAAGGCCTTGTATCGATTACGCCTAGAATTGGACAATCGCCTATCGCGACTTATTGTGTGTAGGTGTTACCTGCTTGTAGAGTTGCTTTTGTTTAGACACTATTAGATTATCTCAAGAAATTAAGATTATTTATTATTTTTCTGTATGTAAATAAATCTAAACGTGTATTAAAATTGTTTAATTGCGAAAGAAAGCACCCCCCCCCTTCCCCCCAACTGAGGAGGACATGTATACAGGGGCGAATGAAATATGCAGGGATTGTAGCGTTTGTCGCTCCGTTCCCCCTGACTACCCGGCTGGAAATAAAATTTGAGCTCTGTACATTGAATACAAGATAAAAAACTTTTAGGAGTTTTCATTTTAGTAACAAAAGCCAAAACTATAGATTTTGAAACTTTTCTTTCTTGGTGTCTGTGTTTTTTTTTTACATTTTTTAAAGTGTTATTTGCACACTATGGTAATTGAAAAAGACATATTTAGAAAACGCATAAAAATTTGAACGCAGCAGGATTTTAACCCGCGCCTCTTGAAAACTGTTCAAGCGCTCTGACCGCTAAGCCATGCGTTATATGTTTTCTAAATATGTCTTTGTGTCTGTTGTTCGCATTTCACGCAAAAAAAAATGGACTGATTTTGATGAAATCTTTTTTGTATTAGTCCTCGCTAACATTTAGGCTATCGTTTACTTTAAAGATATAATTACTTCAGATATTCTAGGTCTTTTGGGGATTCCGATTGAAACTAGCTTCCGTAAGCTTCCGTCAGACTAGGTCTGAATGTAGCGCCTGAGGAAAAGCTGTTTTTTATATTTAACTACTTAAACGGGATATCAATGACTTTTCCATATCTAAACAATGACAATATACTCTATCCCGCTCGCGGCTTCGCCCGCTTGAGCTATAGCTGTTTCGTATTTTCATTGGACTTTTCTTAAAACAAATTAATTACAACATAAACGGGAGAAAAACTAGCCTATGTTCATTCCAAGACCATCAAACATCTCTGTATAAAATCCGAGAATGATTTGGCCGTGATATATATAACTGAATTTATTTGTAAATAAAAAGGCACTATATTAGTACTAATAAATCAAGTTTCTACGCGCCCCTTACACTGTAGTGGGCACTGCGTAGGCGTCAAACCTATTGCTATACCAATTTTCACAAGGTCCCACTTTCAAAATACCAAAAACACTCTCTATTACGTCACAGAAGAGATGAAAATCGATTGAATTTTCTTCTAAACAACACTCGACGCTATAAAAGCCAAGACGTATGTACGTTTGTCTTCATTTACGCCTCTACACCGGTACAAAATCCCTGATCTAAAGTTTAGATAAAACCATTTGCTTAATAAGATAATCGATTGTTATTTTGAGGCTATCGTGTGCAGTGGGACGGCATTTGACTGTCGACATGATGCTTGTCGGTTCGATTCCGCCGCAGAGGACAAAATCTGCTTAGACAAATTGCGCTGTTGAGTCCCGACATTCGGGTTGGGAACGGAGTGTTTTGAGACTAGGTAAAAGCGTGAAGCTGCTAAATCTTCGTATATATTTTATGTATGAATTTGTTTTTGTCTTTGTGTAAATTAACTAAGATAAAAATTTCAATTTTTTTTTTTAATATTCGCACACTGTGGAAACTGCGAAACACGCGCCTCTTAAACGGTTTTCAAGAGGCACGGTTTCAAATCCCACTGCGTTAAAATTTTTATACGTTTTCTTTATATGTCTTTTTTTCTAAGATAGAAGAAGCTTTCACTCATACCTCATAAGTGACGGGTTCTATCCCGCTTCTTTATTTTTGCGTAGACAAGTGACGCTATCGTGCCGCAGTGTCACTACAGTGGTTGTGAGTTCGATTCCCAATTGGGTGAATTATCATATTTTAATTATCCTAAAAGGAAACCTAGTTTCAAGAGACTACGTTCTTTTATTACTAGAGCGGAGAAATGATAATATTTATTTAAAAACAATTTCTCCGACTGGAATTGAACCCACGACCAAGCTCATTGACAGCCCAGACGCTGCTTCACTGCGCCACGGTGGCCTTTATTTCTTTAATAATAATAGTCTATTATAAAAACCACCCACCAGTGTCCATAGACAGTGCAAACGACCATATATAGGCAGATGAGTTAGCTCCACACAATATTTATTTAAGTTTGTTTGACTAAGACTCTTCTAGACTTTAAAGTATAGTATTAGTAAATATTATATAGTGCTAGCACGTGTCTAGCCAATGGTGGTAGGTTCAAATCCCAAGGGGAATATATACTAGTAGCGTATTTTAGCGTATTTTCGACGACCTTTTCATATAAAAATGAAATGACAGGATTTTTTTTTAAATAATAGATAATATTAATACCTATGTTTATCCTAAGACCCTCAATCTATATCTCTATATAAACTTTATCACAATCGGTTTACCGGTTTCGCCCTGATGACGTCATAGTCATACAGACAGAGTCACTTTCGCATTTATAATATGATGATGATGGAGTAAAGATTTCATACGCATTAGTAATATTTATTTCATAAATTAAATATATTTTGGTGCATTATTATATGAAATATTCAATTTCGGCACTTCTGCTCAATATGAAGTTTAATTGTGCCAAATTTCGTAGTCCTTTCCTCCATAAAGGGTCAGATTGTGGATGAAAAAGTGGAGAACGGAGACACTCCGTTCTCCATTTTTGACATAAATTTCCTTCACTTCCAAAGTGCGGAAACCACGTACCAGTAAAAAAACATGATGAAGTCAAAAAGAGAACTTACAATTTTTGGTTCGTATAAATAAAAAATTACAACTATTTAACAATTTTAAATACGTATATAAATATTACTTAAGTATCTATTCTAGCATTTGATTTTCCACCGTTGCTAGGCAACGTCTTTTAATTATATTTGAAAATACATACTGCACAAGCCTACATTGTTACAACTTTTTCTTTTATAAATTAAGAAAAAATCCATTAGCTTTTTAGAACGTAGGACTTACCGGTCAGTACGCTTGGACGGTTTTCAACAGGCGTGGGTACGAATCCCGCTACATTAAAAAAACTTTTATTTTTACGGGGAAAATAAACGAACAGAATATACACAAGTCATGTAAAAATAAAAAAAACTACAATTAATAATTATTTTTATATTTATTTCTGAACCAAAATCTTAAAATAAATTTAAATACATAAATTACAATATGTATTTATTATTCTTAAAATATATATGTATATATATTGAAATATATATATGAAATTCACATATATATGGATTAAATGTATATATAATCCTAACAAACTCCCGCATCACGACTAGCATGGCAACTCGAAAGCGTATCACAAAATCGATAACGCCGCAACTAGGTCTAGAATCTATCTCATTATCTGGGCTACTTGCCGTTACCATGACGACGCAGCATCCCTAGCGCCCATCTCTCTCGCTCGTACAACTATTGAGAGTTGCCACGCCTACATGGAACCTAGGTATATATCGGGGTTGGTTACACAAAATTTATTGTGGTGTGTTGATTCACAGTAAAAATATATTTAATCTATAGTTAAAAGAAAATGCAGATTAATAATAATTTATGTTGAGATTAATTTTTAATATTTTTTCTTAAAGTGAAATTTAAGAACTTGAGTCATTATAAAAGTTTTACTGATTAAGGACAACAAATATTCTCCAAGCCATTTTTTTAATATCTTACCCTGCAACCTCATTTTTTCTATATTTCTATATATTATTTTTAATTAAATCGATTAGTCGTATGAGCATGCTTATTGCACCTGTATAAAAAATATTACTTTAATTTCTCCGCTATGGTGGCAAGTATTGTTAGTTGAGTTCCAGCACTCAACTCACAATGTTTCGGATTCGGGTGGAAAGTGGATAACGGAGTGTATTCGGTATACGACTATACGGTAAAAGCGTGAAGCTGAAATAAATAATCATGCATATAAATGAATATCAAATGATATTGATGGCAGGATAACATTCAACACTGTGAGTGTTTACATGAATATGATTATTTTTAAATTATACTAATTTCCCTGAGCTGGCAAAAATATGTATATTGGTTGTCTAATTAACTAATGCCACCGTGATGCAATATAACTGTATATAACTGTATATAACTGTAAACGCGATGGTTGCGGATTCGAGGCCTCCACTTGAAACAAAAATGATCAGCCTATAAAAATCCGCAAGTAATTCTAAAATAAAAGTAGCCTAAGATACTTTTTATTACACCAGCCAGTTAAAATCCCGCCAAAATCAGTCCAGCCGTTCCAGAGATAAGCCGAAACAAACAGACAGAAAAATACGTAGGTATATGCACCATGTATACATACATATGCATTTAATAAAACGCGGTTATTTTATTTATTTGTATAGATAAACATAGCTCAAGATTAAAGTACGTTTAAAAACACGGTGAGCCCGCCCAACTTGATTCCAGACTATTGATCTCCGGAGCGTCGACCGCTCAGACCTAGCGCTAGACTGGAGATATTTGTTATAACAGCCTTTATTTGAAGCTAGCGTTTCCTTTATTATGTCAACTGTTTGTGACAGAATTCCTCAAAGTGAGGTAGGTCCTTTACGTAATGAGGGCTAAGCTGCCGTAGTAGGTACGAGTATACTGGTCGAATCCAAGACCTTTTGCTCGATCACTCGATAAACGAGGCAATAAACACCTTATTATTTCAATCTGATGCGATGATAGAAATATTTATATATTGCCTTTTTCCATTATTTTATTCTATTAGTTCGCTGAAGTGTACGAGGAATTATAAATTTAAAAACTCTAGCCATAAATATGTCTCTGCTTATCACATATGACCTGACCCATCCGTCATATATTTCTAAATTATACCATTCATTTTTAATATTCTTTTCTAATGACTTCGGACACGAGGTCTATAACATTTGTTAAACATTTATAAATCTGTTACTTAAATTGTGTAAGAACTCAGAATCTAAACTAAAAAGTAATATTATTTGGATAACCCATTTGGTGTTAATTTCTCAAATGAATAATAATCGGAATACAAGAACAAACAATACCCAAAGCCAAAGATTGGTTGAGGATTCGATTCCCACTACCACTTAAAACTAGCGCCTGCATAAACTACACATTTAAAGTATTCTGATTTTTCACTTGCCCGTGTTCTCATTTAAATCACAAAACTGCTTAAATATATAATTTAAATGGTTTTAACTTTTATATTTGTGAACCGACTGAAATGAAATAAATACTAATGGAAGTTTACCAAAATTCAATTGTCATAATTGCTTTTCAATCGGCTCTATTACGCTGATAAATACCGCCGATACTATTTATTTTCATATATATATCTTAAATACACAGGCAGCGATCAGTTACATTTTTATTATATAGATATTTTTAACTCTTCACTCTGGTACCTACGAAAAACTCCGTCGTTGAGTTGCGCCACTCAACACGGAATTCTATCCAAGTTCTATCTGACTTGTTAAGCTGAAAAAAAAGAAAAAATCTATATACTAAGAGCAACGAGGTTACTTTCTAAACCTAGCCATACATTATGTATATTATATCCCCACTTGAAACGTCTGAGGGCGCTCGTTGTAGAATAACTTGGAGCATGAAAACTCAAGTACTTTCGTCAAAGGCATTTTAAATTAGACTGCCAATGCAGTTTATGGAGCTGCCTTTCATTTTCTGAATAAGTATTATAAATTTTGTTCAGTTTTACAAGTTAAGTTCTTACTAAGAATTAGAACTAGTTTAGTAAAATTTACTCCTAGGACCGATCATCGTGGAAATCCTTGGGGGCGGCAAAGTCCAGCAGCGTCATATGGCTGAGATGCCGACGACGAGTATTGTTATATATTTCAACTTATTTCAGGATATAGAGAAGCCGCTGCATTAAGTTTTTGTCACATAATAGAATGGACAGAGAGATTCTAATGTCAAGACACTCCATCTTCTACTTTTCATCTGAATTTGTGACACTGCGTTTTGACTGACGAAACTCAACGCCAAGTTTTGTTTTTCACCAGAGCGGTGTAATGATAATAATGAATAATGTCAGTCCCCTGTGTGGAAATCGAACAAGCAGCTTGTTTTCTGTGAGTTTTATAATTTCTCATTACATAACGAGAAAAACCTGATTCACGATGAAAATCCAGCAAAACCTTCCACGGCTATCCAATTAAATTTTGTGAAAAGTCTGCAAACTGAAAACAATCTCGCCGCTTGCGCTAACGAGCTCCAGACAGACGTCGTAGTATGCAAAGGTCACACTAAAAGCACGTAGACAAACTATATATTAAACATACTAAAAATTTACACCACTGTGACGCATTCGAACAATATCTGGCAGTTACAGCGAGGATTGTAGGTTCAATTCCCACTCGGGGATGTTAAATTAACATAGGTTTCTCTGTTCACCCTCTGTATTCATACTGTGTCTATCACTGTTTTTAATATAATTGTGTATATTTTTGCGGCCAAACAAAATATTACTGTACATACATATGTATTGTTCGTACATACAATAGGTACATGTTTTATGAAAAACTTCTCGCAAAGAATCCCCAGCTCCCATGCTGTAAATGGGGCTAGCCTAGGCCCTAGTGTAGACCCATAGGACAAGATACGCCGGGGTTCACGTTAGATTGGGGTCGTCTTGGCCCGGCACTGTGGGGGCCAAGAGAAACCCAATCTACATGGCATGTTTTAGTTGGTATATGGACGGATGGTGCATTGCCTGTCCGGAGTCACACATAACCATGTCTGAAGCACTTTAGGAAATCGAAAAACATATGTAGAAAACGTATACAAATTTGAAAGCAGCGGGTTTCAAACCCGGACATGGAACCCGTCCGAGAGCTTTGCAAAACAAATATTAAAATCAACCATAATAAAAATGTACGTTTTCTAATTATATTCTTCTAAAAACTTATCCAGCCGATATCTCTGTATTTTTTTATAAGAAAGTATTTGTTTGTTTAGCTGTTGTAAACGGTGTTGGTGTTACTTTTAATACTCTGATATTAAGCTTTTTTTATATATATATTATTGTAATACTGTTTGTTTACCCCAATAAATAAAAAAAACCATGCCCGACCTAAATCCAGGGACAGCATCTGACTATAAACACGATCGGTGGTGGGTTCAATTCCCACTCGGGAGAATGACTATATTTAAAATATTTCCGTTTCTCCACTCTGGTACCTAAGGCAAAGTGCGACGTTGAGTTCCTGAGTTGGTGAGTCTTGATTTCGGACGGAAAGTGGAGAACGGAGTGTCTTGACACTAGGATCTGTCTGACTACCCTGCTATGTGGGACAGACGTGAAGATGCTTTTGTTTAAGTTTCATAGCTTCTAGATAAGACGCAAGGCTTATTTTGCTGCTACGTAATAAAATGTGCTTAATGGTTTTAACATTACCTTGGTTTTGAGGAATGAGAAAAATATTTTATTTGCTGCAGCCATTTAGAATGTTTTTAGTATGAAGCTCAGTGGGACAATGGCTGTCTGTAAAAGCGATGTGGGTTCGATTTCCACTTGGGGGAGTGGTTATATTGATTATTTTTGTCTATGACTTGTGTCATGACGACTTCAGTCACTCAGCACATCAACAGGTCGGAACTGGTCGAAAAATAGAGAACGGAGTGTCTTCATAGGTTCTCTCCGAGTACCCTGCGTTTTGTGGACAATGCTAAACTAAACAAAGAAGTTGTCGAATTTGTTTTTGCGTCTTGCTGATTCCCTAATCAGAGAAAACCTAGCTATAAGACACTCCGTTCTCCACTTTCTGTACGAATTCGAGACGTTTCGTGTTGAGTGGCGGACTTAAGGTGTGCGTGCGCGTGCTTTGTCTTGTTAGCCAGGGCGGTGAAATGAAAATAATTAAATTATAATTATTCCTTCGAATGGAAATCGCACCCACAACCAATCACGCTGTCCCACTGCGCGACCATGTCTATGTAATTTTAACTAAAATTTGAAGTGACATCTAAATTAACATATTTTTCTAAATAAATTTGTGGCCATCGTGGCGCAGTAGATGACTGGACCTAAATCCAGGTAGGTGGCGCAGTGGGACAGCATCTGACTATAAGCGCGATCAGTGGTGGATTCAATTCCCATTCGAGGTTTTTATAATGCACTTTCGGCGAAATATGGAGAACGAAGTGTCCTCTCTACTGGACTAGACTCTCGCCTTACTTTTCCCTTACTTTTCGAGGAAATGCGTGAAACTGTATAATACGCATTTATTCTAAAGAAATCAAAACTTTGTTTCTTTCACTATTAAATATTGAAATTAACGTCATCACCAAGAAATAATAACAGAAATAAACACAATTTTAAATGAAAACTGCATTATTTATTCGTTTAGTGTATTTAAAACCGCCATGCATTTATTAGCGCCCACTTTAAAAGCGCCACTTGAGCAATAAATTACAGAATTTATGGCAAGAAGTGTGTATGATACATGATGTTATGAAATGAGGACTAATTTAAGTTGGTAACGTGTTTGAAAGCGACGGTAGCGGGTTAAATTTTCACACGTTATTAGCTTTAAGCGCCACTTTCGGCCCTTTGAAGAGACACTGCATAACATAACGCCGCGTTTTGTTTTTCCAAGCCGTAAAAATGAAAAATTTCCAATATCCATACTATTACCAGTAATTACTAGAGTTACTAGTATAAAAACTCTGTCTGTCTATCTGTGACGTCATCACGGCCAAACCGCTGAACCGATTGTGATGAAATTTTATATAGAGATGTTTGATGGTCTTAGGATGAACATAGGTATATGTTTTTCTCACATTTCTTTATTTTTCTCATCAATTTAAAGCCACCTCAAAATATGAAACCAACTAATGGCTCTAACAATAGTGAACAAAGAACCATGAAACATTTTTCCTTACTGAAAAACATGTCGTCATCTACACGGTGTAATTTAAAAAGATTTATTAGGATTGCATGTTGAAATAAAAATAAAAAATAATCCATTTCGAGTCCCGCAAGACGGCGCCACGCGCCGTTGCGTGGAAACAATACTAAATAGCCAATCTAAATTATTGCGGATGTCTGTCTGCATGTCATACGTTAATTATGTAATTGATTTTGTTCTTTTATAGTACCTGGATAGGATGAAGATTATGGCTTTGATTGTAGGCTAAAATATTAGTTGAGTTGTTTATTATTTAAAATTGTTCTCTAATCAATAGGCTTAGATAAAATGGGGAATCGAGATCCGCCACTCAACGTGCAATGTGTTCATTTCGGGTGGAATGTGCAGGACAGTGTCTTGACACTAGGTTCTCTCCGGGTACCTAGCAAAGGCAAGAAGCAAAACATCGGTATAATTTTTGTATATATGTATGTATATTTTTTATATTTACACTTGTACTTATACCTACATTTAAAAATAATATTTTATATTAAATTAAATTTATATAATGTTAGATAGAAAATGTTCAAGTAGTCGAATATAGGATTTCAAGCTGAGACCCTACAACAGCCATCCATACAAACTCAATATACAGAAATCTCTATACTAGAAGGTGGTCACACTTTAAAGAATCTAACTAAATTGAACCTCCAGCAAACATTATAATGCCTATTTTACAAGTTTTTTTTATTAACTTGCATTGTATGTACGTTTGTTCGTGTGTAGGTCTAACGTTAAAATGTTTGAAACATCGGATTATCAAAAATTTTCTTTCGAATACAGTATATGTAATTAATCTAGTTAAATTGTTTTCTTTAAAAAGTAATATTGTCTTCCATAAGTAAATATTTAGAAAAATTAGCTTCCTTTTTTCCACACAGAAGGGTGTCAGAGAGAATCTCATACCCTGCTTGACCACATGGTCAAGACATACCATTGTTCACTTCATGTGGACTTTCATATTTTTATTAGAAAAAAATAAGTAATATTCAGTTGTCTTGCAACATAAACCCTTAACCGATTGACACTGCATGGTTAGCTGTCAGGTTCCAAACTCAAAATGGCGGATCACATAAGATGGCGGACTAGCTATTTTTAATGCACTCTTACGATATGTATATCAAATGAAAGAGCTTGACGAGAATAATTCGAAAAAAGCTTGTTTTTAATAACGTTAAAACCTAGTTTTCCTCTAATTGGAGATGAAACCCACAATCGCCGCATTTAGTCGAGACATTGTCCTGATTGAATTATAGAAATAAATAGCAATAAAATGCTCGTAATTTGTACCGATATGTAAAAACTGACTCGCAATCAGCTTAATTCGTTATAGATAGCGCTTTCTTTATGTAACGAAATGACAATATGGCGTGACGTGATTGGCAATTAGGCAATGAAATATAGGTTATATTTCGCTAATTTTATGTCAAAAAAGGAATAATTCGCTAAAACATTTTTTTTATTAATAGGGAGAACCTAGTGTCGAATTTCAGCCGGAATTGGAGACATTACTAGTAACCAGAACAGGAGAAAAAATGAAAACAATTTAAACGCAATCATTCACTCAAGTAGTAGATATTGCAATATATATTTATAATATTGATTAATTGTAATATTTATTTTACAAATTTAATGCATTTCTATTACAATATTATAAAATATACTGGTTTTCCACAAACTTTAAATATACCAAGCATCATACTCCTCCTGCATAATTTACGTAAAAAGTATACAAATTATATTTAGGTAACACCCTCATAGCATAATTTAAAAATGCTTAACCAAACACGACAGTTACCAATTCAAATCTCTAGAGAAATATTATGTACAATATAAAAAGAAGATGCAGAAAACACAAGTTGTAACACTAGCTTCTCTCCCAATCTTACTACATACACATCTCCCATTACTTAAAACTAAAAAAAACAATGAAAAATAAAACCAACTAATATTTTAAAAATATTTATTAGGCAGCTGTGCCTATGCGTCGGCAATAGTAACTTCTACTTCTACACCGGGCTCAATGTTGATGGATGTAATCTGTTTCACGATCTCAGATGGCGAGTGGAGGTCTATCACACGCTTGTGGATCCTCATCTGGAACCTGTCCCATGTCTTCGAACCCTCACCACAAGGTGTTTTCCGGGTGGTGATACGGAGGATTTTGGTCGGCATACGAACAGGCCCCTGTAACAGAAAAAATAATATCTGTAAGATGTTTGCTTAACTTTACTCGCTTAGGTCTTATTAGTGTTTAAAATATCAGGTTTCCTAAAATTTTCTTTCAAACACAATATATGCAGTTAATTGTTTCTTTTAAAAAGTTATATTGTTTTGTGTAAGCAAATATTTAAAAAAGCAACCTCCTTTTCCCTCATCTCACTGGCAGAGAAAGAACATAGTGTCATGTCATAGTATTATCCACTTTGACATCAGAAAGAAATAAGTAGTATTTAAAAAGACATATTTAGAAAACTACTTATGTGGGCGCGCAACAGTGGTCAGAGCGCTTAGAATGGTTTTCAAGAGGCGGTAGGTTCCAATGCACCGCTGCATTCAAATTTCTGTTTTCTAAATATGTCTTTTCAATTTCCTTAGCTGTCCCGCAGATAACACTTTTAAACTGTTAAAAAAAAGTAGTATTTTAGCTAACTTGTATCTTGTAACATATTATGTAATGAAGTACAAGTATTTTAACAGTTCATGCTGTTTAACGTACAGAAATTTTACACTTTTGATGATTTGAACACAATTTACTAATTTGAATATTGCTCTACATGTTACTGACATTTATGCACAATTACAACAATCACATTATTCCCCTATAGCAGGATAGTCAGACATAACCCTAGTGTCAAGGATTCTGCTTTAGAAGAGACATAGTGTTTGAGATGCAGAACTCAATTTTGCTTTTTGTCTTTATCGCAGATTGTAGAAATTAAATTATTTAAATATGATCAAATTAGATTCGCCAATTTTAGTGTGTGTAAATAAAAGAAAAATTCTATTTGTGACTTTACAAAAAATTTGTAAAGAAAAATTCACTTACTTTAAAATACCAATACTTACCAATACCAAAACAAGCAAATTTAGTACTGTGATGTTTAAATATTTATATAATAAATTTAAACATATCCTTTTTTCATATAGATAAGCAAGGTTAGTTTTACAAGTATTGTTTATATAAGTGATAAATTTAAAATGATGAATTTTCCTTTTGCTCAGAGAAGCAGAGTGTACCAATTCCTTTGAAGCTTTCACTATTACTTTTCCGCATTTGAAGCTCATCTGCACGGCATGCCTTTAAGGTGAGAACTTTCAATGCTTTTTTACATGGCACATTAATCTCATCTTTTAGCGCAATTTATATAACACGTGTCTTAACATAAGGTTCTGCCTATTTACCCGGCATAGACTATAAAGTTTTTTGAAGCTACTTGTTTTAAATGTAATTTTTTTTATTGCCGCCATTGTACATATAATTTGTTGTGCAATAAAAAAGTGTTATTATTATATTAAACATTACATTAAATGAAGAAAAACATGCCAATAGCGTGACAAATTTGCAGCTAATGCTGGTTAATTTACGAATTAATATAAAAATATTAAAGTCACCTTCACACGCAGTTTCTGTTTCTTGGCACCATTGATCAGATCGGCGCAGACCTTTTCCAAAGAGCGCACATTACGGGATGTCAGTGTGATACGGATACGATGGATAGGCGATACCTCAGCCTGGGGTTTCTCAATGTCCTTGCCTGACACAACGGCGGCTGCCTGTAATAATAAGTTTTGAATTTATGAATAATAAAAGAACTAGTAAAATATTGAAAATGTAACACGTGTTACCATAACCTCTTATGTTTCAGTAATATTAGGTATTTTGTTAAAGTTTATAGTACATGATATTTTTAATTTTTAAATATAATTATATAGAAATATTTACCATGTTTATACGATTTACCGGTCAGGAGTTAAACAACTTTTCAATAAAAAATTGCTTTCAGCGCTTTAGACGCGAGATGAGTTCAACTCAAATGTCTGCGAAAGAGAACTATTAAAATGGCGCTTGTATGAATGCTGTCAAGCATAGATTATAATGGTATAATTGTTTATAAATTTTACAGGCACAAACCATTCATTCAGCTGTATAAGTTAACTTATTAATTTCTATCTTGTCCTTCCGGGAATTGGACGTAACATACCTGAAAGAAATTTAGCAGAACTGGCACGCCATATCTATGACCAACACTTTGTAATTAATTTATAATTGTTTTATTTTTCATTCACTTTGATTTTGTTTTATAAAATGTTATAGATATTTTATAAATAAAAATAATTCAAGTAGAAAATAAATATGTATAAGGAATAATAAGAAAAGTATTCAATAATCAGTGATATTTATTTTATAATGGTTTTATCTTCAATATAATTCTGTTCTTCTACACAGCTAAAACAATAAAAAAACAGAAATGTAAGTAATACAAATTCAACAAGCTGACAAACTTATTTAAATATAACATACCTACACATTATCCTAAATTCTAACAAGAAAACCAAATAAGAACTATGAAAAAGTAAGTAAGTTATGACTCTATAAATATAAAGCTAGAACAGTTTAATATATTGTAAACTGTTTACATTTATAATTACATAATGAATAAAATAATGGAATTCCTAGAGTAAATAATTTAAGTGACGTTTCGTTTTTAAAAATTTTAATCAGGTTCCTTTAAACATTATTAATCATGAGGTTTTTCACTTGCTTATCGAATTTCCTGTTGAAAAAATATTTAAATTAGTTACACATTTAAAAAAGAGATTTACCAACCGTTACAGACAACATTAAATATATACAACTACTTACGAGGAAACAATTTGATCACCAGGAAGATGGAATGGATTACAAATTGCATCAGCATAGAGAGCGTGAAGTCTGCGCAAAGCAGTTCTGACTTCTGCATCTCTTATGTTACTTCCACTAGGTGATGTAGAGCTTGTTACGAGGACAAGTTTTATTTTAGTATTGGTAACATAGCCATAGCTAAAAAACAAATAAAATAAGAAACATCGCGAATTGTTAGTGGATTCAAGTTTTCAGAGTTGGAAAGGACTTAAGTATAAACGAGATGTTCTCGATTTGGTTAAAATACAATTTTAAGTTTCGCCATAATATATAAGACGCTACATTAAAATGGTTGAAAAAATGGAAAACATAGTTACGACGTATATATTCTCTTTGGATGAAAATAAGCTTAAGCCTTACATCTTATGAGTATCAGTAGAGTAAAGAAGTCCAAGGTAAAGATCACGTAAATCAGTTCGAGAATTATTTCCACCAGTGTTGGTATTGCTGGGATTTGTACTGGCCAATCGTTCCTCCAAAGCATCTAGCGCAGTGTGAACTAGCCATTGTCGAGACAGTTCATTGTCGGTACTGCTATCGTTACCGATCCCGCCAATATAAAGTGGTGAATTCTGAAATTTGGAATTAGTCATAATTTTTTTAGAGAGTATTCAATTTGGCCAGAGAGATGCAATAATTAAAAATATTGCAGCAAGATTTAGCTACGAAATTACTATATAGTTTACATGGAATTTTAATACACAACCAGAGTTTCTTAGATATGAGTATATTTGCATTGCATACTATATATAAATAATAGAGTGAAACATTATGTAAATAGAACTATGTACAATGAAATTAATAATATTTGTGTGCTGTGATTTTTTTAATTTATTGACTGAAATGCGTAATATATATATATACTACTTTAATTTACTCCAAAGGAAGCATATATTTGCATAAGAACATATAATAAATCACAATTAAAACCGATGAATATAACGTATAGATTGATATAGATATTATACTTTATAGAATATAAATGCATGCGAATACAATAGAACATATATATAAAAAAAGAACTTGTCTCTGGTCTATTATGTCAACAAACTTTGACGTACATAATTACCACAATTGCTTTGCCAGTATACAAAGAAAACTTCTTACAGACCAATCGGGTTATTTTCATTTAGTTAATTTACAACAAAATACAAATAAAATGCGAAATTAAGGATTCTAACAAAGAATAGTGCATTATACTTACATCTTTGCCGATAACAGCGACACAAACAGCCATTGTGGGCGAAAATCGAAGAGGAAGTGAATCAAACGTCAAGTCACTGTCGCAGAATATAAACCGCGGGATTATTTAAATAAATTATTTTTATGTAGCCTACAATTAATTGTGTTTGTGTTTTTCAAATATGTTCGCTTAAAGACTATTATAAAACATTTTTTTTATGCTGTAAAAGAACCGGCAAAATTGAGTTTGCGCTAATTTATCGTTTGATGATCATGGCGGAGAGGCAGGAAGCTGCCGATCTTATATACGAAACGGATGAAAAAGGCCAGCAAGTGGTTGTGAAATCATTGCAGTCGCTATCGCGGGCCTATTTACGTTTCACGAACAATACGTCCCGTCCGATAGACGTTTGGTGGCGGGACTTCCATGGCGCCAAACGGCATTATGTACGACTGGAAGCTGGCACTTTTTACGATATAAATTCCTACATAACTCATCCTTGGGAATTTACTGATGTTGCTACAAAAGAACGGTATGTTATTAACAATAAGCATATATTTAGACCCCCAGCTAATATTGGAGGCATGATGTATCGAACTAACTGGAACATTACAATTGGGGTGAGGAGTCTTCGTCAGACGGCTCTCTTGAAATTGGCGCTCCATATAAATCATCCTCAGAAAGTTGACTCTCTTGGCTTGCCTAAAGTCCTTAGTGAGGAGCTGAAGAAATTGGTTTCTACCATCCACAACCCGCCCACTGACCCGCCCGTGCGACGTGATTGACGCCAGATAATATTTACCATTCTGGTAATGATTATATTTTTATACTTGACTTGGTGTTACTTCCACTACCTTGTCACAAAAGTATTTATAAAACTGTTTAAATAACTTAGCTTTAATATATTATATGATATGAACATAAATTTTGCTGTGATAGGTTGAATTTGGCTGAATCTCTGAAAGTTTTGCCCTTTTTTATTTTATTTTTGCAATTGTTCTTAGATGTTTAATCTAATATTTGCAATTTCGTCTGATACATAATTTTATCTTATACATACCGTGATCAATCTATCTCAGCTATATTCATGTAAAAATGCATTTATATTTTTTAAACTGTGATATTTATTTGGCACAATCAACGAGAGTCTTATATGTATTGACTTTGTTCTCATAACTTAATATTATTATACTTTAAAAACCACATGTTTAGTCTAAAAGTCAAATTCACCCACTAAAAAGTAAAGTATAAAAACCTTACGTAAATAAAAATGACCTGCAAAAACCAATTATATTCTAGAATAATGCCTTACTCTCATTCTAAAGATCTTTTAATAGGTAATATCTTATCATATTATATAATATTAAAAAGTAGATATTTTATACTTGTATATGCCGTCTTAAATGAAATTGAATTTCTATAGAATATATATAATGTAATATATATTCTATCTCAACATTTGTATTGATATGGATAAGTTGCACCCTCAGAATGAAAGTGAATTTGAAATAATATAATATCACCATTTTAAAAACAGATATTACATTGTACAGATATAATATGTCATTTTAATTTTAAGTCCAAAGTTACAAATAAGTTAACTCGATAAGCATATTTCAAACTTACAATGCACTTTACACAAATAGCAACATTTTATTTTTTATTGTTCATTTGAATCGTTTAATTGTGGCTATCAATTATATATGAGAGCTGATCACTTATCACTTCTCGAATGTCAAGCTGTGTGGAGAATATATGAAGTAGATTTTTTATTGGTTATTTTTTTATTGGTTAAAAATATACCTATTATTAAGATATATATTGTATGTACATATTTTTTGTATGAAAAGTTATATACTCTTTGTTTTGTAAAGTTACAATAAATCTGTCACTGCCTGGATATAATAAAAAATATATCTATATATTGCACTTTATATAATAATTAGTCTGCCTTTTTATTATACATATTAATCAAAAACCTCTTGGTTAAGCTTAATTTCTGTAATATTTAATTTCCTCCTCTCTTTTCTGACTAGGTAATGTGTAATGTGTTCTTTTGTGAAATGACATGATGCCAATGTGTAATTATTAAAAAAATATTTTTTATTTTAAATTTGTACAATATATATGTTTTAAATCAAATAAAGTAAAAATTTACTTTTTAAATTTCTTTTAAATGATTTGTAAAATTAATGAAAACTAATGTGTTAACAACAAGTTTTTCTTACACTATATATTATGTAAATAAATAAGTTGAAAAAATGTTCATATATAAAATTTTTAAAGCCTGCTTACTATAAACTATATAATATATATTTATTGTATAGTACTTTGCTTCAAAAATTGTATTAATATAATTGTGAGAAGGCCCAAAGTATGACATGTGTTGCGAACAACTTAATGCTACTACTAAATGTAAATGGTCACACATCTCTTATCAATATTCTATTTCAACACAAATATTTATTGTTCCTTTAGATGAAATTATTTTGTAATGGTTTTGTTTATATAAGATTATTATGTTGGTAACTGCATTAGAAAGTGTTAGGAAAAATACACTCTTTTATAATTAACATTGATTGGTTAATTGTTAAAATTAATATAATAGTATTAATTTAATTTGAGATATTGTAATATTTATGCATAAGGATTTTCTAGCATTAAACTTTTGACATCAATATCTTTGATTTTGCTTAAAAAAAATTGATTTAGATGGAATTTTTTTAGATATAGTAAGAAGTTCAGATTAGTTATTTGTAAATGATTTTGTTATATATTACTTTGTTAAGTTTAAGTTTAAAAAAATTGGTCATATTTATAAAAAAATTGTGTATATTTAAATATAGATTTATATAAAGATATAAATATATATTTTATTATCAATATTATATTATATTATGTAAATATAAAACTATATATGTGCCTAAGTGTATGACCCCACATTTTATATACATTATGTAAATAATAATGTTTGTTTTTAAATTCATAGACTTTTTTTTAAGAGAACCTAGCGTTACAACACTGTTCTCCAGTTTTGATATGCTGGGTTGTTGGAACCTCATATTGCTTCGTCTAAGTAAATACTTGAAGTGTTTATATTATATGAATTGGTTGATAAATTGTTAAACATATTGCAATATTCCAGGGGCAGCCAAATTGCGGCTCGCGGGCCAAATGCAGCTCTTTAAAGAATGATTAGTGGCTCTCGATAAATGTACTGAGTTCCCCCTTTTTATTAATCAACTATTACATGAACTTAAAAAAATGGCTCTGGCTATAAAAGAACTTGGCCACCCCTGCAATATTCTATTGAAATTTGAATGCAGCAAGTTTTGAACCTGATACCATTCTAGACAAAGTTTTATAAGTCTACAATAACTTTTTTTAAAAATTAACATTAAAGTGTTACATATGTTATTGTTAGAAAAACACTTAGATTCTAAATGTAAATCGATTGAATATTATTTATTTCTTTGTATGGGGAAATATAATCTCATATTTCACTTTGCCATAAGATATATATATAAGTTTTTTTACAATAACATACATAACACTTTAATGTTATATATATATATATATATATAAGTCAAGATGTGTGGATGACAGTAATATGTTGTTAAATTAAAATTTAGAGGAAAGTAGATTTTGAAGTCTTTTCAGCTTCAAAGTGTCAAGACTCCCTGTTCTCCAACTACCGTATTTACAGTCAGACGCAGTCACTGCCCCACGGTGGCCTGAAAATTAAAAAGTTTTACATTTTAAATGATTGTTGAATGACTTTAAATTTTTTTTCATTGTAACAAAACAAAAATAGATTTTTTTAAGTATGAAGTTTATAATAAATATTTAAAATGCTCAAATACTATAATGCGACCGATACCATTTTCATCCATGCATATTTTTAATTTTTCCTTGAATCAAAGTCAAGTTTATCAATACAGTCGGACCACTTGGCTACTGAGCTGAGATTGTGTAATATAAAAGGTTATAAATGTATGTATGTTTTAGTCGCGTTAAGTATTTCCCGCGCATATATCAGGGTAGGCTGAGAGAACCCAGTGTCAAGCACTAAGTTCTCCACGTTTAAGATTATTCTAGGCTAAACCAAAGTTATCCTTACATATTATATAAGTGTAAATTGCAAGAGCACGGAGGAGTGTAGTGTGGAGGCGTGCATTGAAGCGCAATTTAAAGTGCCTCTTGAGCCTACACTTTTGTCGCAAGTCACAGGCACTACTCCGAGTTCCTCTCTGCAACGTTATTGGTACCAGCTCGGTTTCTTCTGGACTGATCGGGACATTGGTCGAAGGTGCAAAGCTCATTTGAGCTTGTTTTTTTGTGCCGTTACTATATATATTTTTCAATATTTTAAATATTGTTATTGTATTGTATGCTGAACTGTTAATGACAAAAATTATGTATATAGAGATTGTTAGATTGTGTACTTATTAAATACAGTTCTTGAATCATCAACGAACACGGGCATCTAGTCCGGAATACGAAAAGAAGTCCTATTTTGTTTTGGTAACTTTTTATTTTCAGCCTAATAATTGTTTATCAAATATATGTCAAAAATCTATCGGGCATACTAATAAAGTTATCAAGTGAGTTTCATAAGCGCGTAAAAAGTTTTAAGAACTTCGACGAAAACTAGCGTTTCCACGCGTCTTCATACAAGTCATACTTTTTTAGTTTTAAACTCTGCCAATTCAAAATGTCTGTAGTACGTTTAATTTTAATATTTTTAGCACGTTTCTAGTTGTTTTGTTTCAGTGTGTCAATGGTAGGTTAAAATAATATTGAGATAAAAGGACTTTTGTCTGTAAAAATAACAATTTGAAGTTCTAAGTTGTAATTATATTAACATCAATGTACTAAGAACATTGTTATTGAGTTCAATTACAGATGGTTTATATGATATATACATATTTTTTCTTAAAAGGGGCGTAACTAAATAATAAAAAACCGTTTTCAGCTCCAGGCTTTGTCCGGATGGTAGTCGGAGAGAACCTAGTGTCAAGGCACTCCGTTCTTGTTACTTTACTGCTGCTGCTGCTTTGTCTTAGTTACATTAGAATTGAAAATCATTTATTTATAATAATTTCCCCCCTAGTGTGGATCGAACCCACGACCGTTTATATTCAGACGCTGTCCCACCACGCCACGAGGCGGTCAATGAAAACGAACAAAATTTTTGTGGGAAATTTGAAATTACAAAATTATATGTTAAGTAATTTTCATTGTAAAGATTTGCTCATATTTTTTACTGACTGACTGACTAATTATTGTAAAGTTTTGTAAAAAATACCTATAGTTGTATACAGGTGTAGAATTGCAAATTAATTATGGAATACATTTAGTTAGTTACAAGGACTGTTAAGTGGCTGCCATTACCAGTCGTTTTACTGTGTATTTAACACTAACAACCGCACTCAGAGATTCATTTTAGTGGTTAAATGACATTAGTGATTAGATGGATTCTTGTATGTTGAAGATTTTTAACCATAATGAACTCCTCCATGTGCCGTTTGTAAGTGAACGGGATTTGAACCCACGACCATTGTATTCAGTTAACTTTGTATGTTTAATTTTTATATATTGTATTTGGAATGTTTTAACGATATTTTTTATATATTTTTGCGTATTTTATTTTTATATTATATGTGCCATGGTCTTATAGTTATATCTGTAATGTATGCACCTACATGACTGTAATAATGAAATAAATTTTTTTTTTATTTGTAACGTGTTTTTTTTTTAATTTACAATTTAATTTAGAATTTAAACGCAGCGGGATTAAAATTTTTATACGTTTTCTAAATATGTATTTTTCAATTTCCTTAGTGTGGGAATAACACTAAAAAATGTTAACAAAATATAAATCTAGGGTAATCCTTTCCAATGTTATAATCTTTTAAATGCATTGGTTTTTATATAGAACACAAGTTTTCGTTTTCGTATGAAAAAAAAATCAAGAAATCCCCTCCCAGCACCCCTACACCCTCAAAGCCCTACTTTAATATTACAGCTTACAGCTTTTTACATGTAGTTTTGGTTGTAAATTGTGTCAATCACGCAGTCATAATATAAGAGATAAAGAGTTATATAATAAATATAGACCACGGACGTTACGGAGCTCCGTATCCGTAATTGAAAGCATTGAATATTCGAAATAATAATAAACCTCTGTCTGTCTGTAACCGATTTTTTTTTTAAATAATACGCACCACAGGTATTATTAATATAATTAATCTCTCATTAGGTTAGTGGCTGAAATTCCTTGTAGAGGCAAGAGTTGATTACTCGAAACTAGCGGAAACGGGATTAGACAAACGGAGTTGTGTGTGACTACTAGTTATATATATATATCAATATTACACTGCTATTATAAAAATTAGGTGCCCTGAGCGGGATTTCAACCGAAACCTGCCGTATAAACTATTTTCAATTTATTTTTATGCATCTTTGTTCTGTAAATTATAGATATTAGTATATGTAACTTAAAGTGATAACCTAATGGCCTTCACTTGGTTCATTTGGTTAAAAGTCCATTTTTAAACAAACAATTGTACGCTACCTCTGTAATGGGTGTTTTGATAAAGAGACACAAATATTGGAAGAGTGATTTTTCTCTTTGATCTTGCATTTTTGCAGTTCTATGCATAAATTATGATAATCTATATATATGAAGAAATTAATATATATAATGGCCGAAATTTACTTAAATTGCAACCGTTATATTACTTTGCCTATATCCATATCCGTATCCGGTTTCTGGACAAATCCGCAAGTATTTTTTTTAGCTGAACCTAGGCTTCTGTTGCAGCAGAACGCAAACAACTGTCAAACAGCCAAAAGGATAGGAGCAAGAAATAAAAAAAAACGCAAGTGACTGCAAGGCGTTTATTGTGGGAGTCAGTGGGCCCTCTGGCGGTGTGCGTGCGCAACGATGGCCAGCGCGCCACCCGGGATGAAGCGCATGAAGTTGTCGGCCGTGAGGGGGCCCAGTGCGTACACGCCGCGCGCGCGCAGCGCCGCGTGCGAGGCGCCCTCCACCGCCAGCGGGTTGCCGCGCCCGTCCACCGCGCGCGCCTCCTGCACGCCCCAGCCCACGCCCGCCCCCTCCCCGCCGCCCCCGCCCACGCCCGCCCGGCACCTGCAGCTCTGGACGCCTTGCGCCAGAACACTCTTTATGTAATGCCAGTGGCTCTTCACGAAACACTGCTTTTCGTCTTCCTCCTGTTTCTGTATACATTTGATGCAGTCTTCTTTCCCTGCCGTGTCCATGTCTAAATTTGTGTCTAGACTCGTCTGTAGAAAGAATAAATCCGGTCTGGATCCTATGAGGACTGCTACCAGAGAAACCGTCAACTCTAAGGTCTTATTAGTTCTAAGATTGAGTAATTTGACTCGTTTGAGAGTGAGGAGGTCGTCGTGCGACGGGGGGGTGTGGTCCGGGGGGAAGGGGGTGATGTCGAGTACCGCGTGCTCGGGGTAGGGGGTGTAATTTGGGTGGTCACCAGAAGGTCCTTCTAGCATCATCTTGTATACCTGTGGATACAAATAAGATTATTATTAGTAGTTTTTCATCTACTCATCAACCACAAAAATGTGCAGAAAATGGAAAACCTAAAATAAGTAATGAAATTTTAAGTGCATATAAATTATAATAAACCATTAAACTTCACAGTTTTTTAAATATTTTCTTATTAATATTTTCTATTAAAACCTTTCATACACAAATTCTCTTCTAAAAAGACGATCGTGGCGACTGACAGCGTTTTTATACGCGATGTTTGTGGGTTCGATTCTCACTCGGGGAATGATTATATTTGAATCACGCAAATTTTCGGCTCTAGTAAGCAAAGCGCGGTGTTGAGTTCCGCTACTCCACACGCATTATCTCGAATTCAGGTGGTGCTTGATATTAGATTAGGAAAAGGTTAAAAACCTACAATTACTTTCGCCCCTGTATGTATTCAATTGTTGCAAAAAAAAAACAAAAAGACTAAAAGGAAGTCCCACCTGACAGTACTCAGGATACGCGACGGGCGACAACTTGGCCAAAGAGTCTGCCGCCGTCCGGTGCACGTGCACGACGCGCAACCCAACGCCACGGGCGAGCCTCACCGCATCCGCCGCGGACACCCCCGACCCCACCACCATCACCGTGCCCCTGCCCGCTTTGCCGTCTGCCACCGCCCCATTGCCCTTCGCCCCCCACTTTGCAAGCACTCGTATCCCCCGCTCGGTGACCAACAAGTCTCTGGCTAAGATGTTCTTGCCCTTGAGCGTGGTGGGAGACGGCAGCTTCAAGGTGTTGGGCCTGTCGCCCACGCCCACGGCAAGCACCAGCCGCTTGCAGGCGTAGTGCGAGAGACGGCCAGTCACGTCGCGCGCGTGGACAAGGAACGTGGGGGTGAGGGGGGTGCTGGGGGTGTGGTGGCAGGCGCGGCAGGGGGGCGCGCGTGTCACGTGGGTCACCGTCACGCCGTTGCGGAAGTATTTCTGTCATTGGGGAAAGGGACTTTTTATATTATTTTAACTTTTTCTATACCAAGTGACTGATACTCTTAGGGTATACACTAAGCTTTTAAGTATAGAATTTTTAAAAAAAAATTGTTTACACCGAATATTTTAATAAATTAAATATTATATACATATAATATATGACCGTAGTGTATCAACAGTTATAAAAAAAAAGGATATTTCTGGACATTCCTATGGGAACAGTTAATAGCGGAACTAGACGCCGCGCAATTGTCTTTTTACCAAAAAAATATAAATAAATTGAAAAATCTAAATTAACAACCATTTTGAGTTAAGTTACTTTTAATGTGTGATATATAATATTGTTCTAGGCACTGACCCAAAAACCATGCCAATATTCATTAATTTCTATGCAATAATTTAGGCTCAAGCTTCTATTAAAAGTAGTTTAGACAGATAAATAGACACAAGCAAAATTCCACTGAGTGATTTGTTTTTCTTATCTTACAATACAGATTTATATATATATATATATGAATATAATTTTACTTTAAAGTGCAGTACTTTTAATACACAGTACACTTAGGAAATTGAAAAACTTATATTTAGAAAACGTATAAAAATTTGAATGTGACAATTACCTGTAACTTGCAAGCATGGACATATCGGCGACAATACGCCGCAACCGCTCGCGCCGGGACTCTCTCGCTCACCCCCAGGCCCACGTCCACTCCCTCCCCCACTCCCACGTGCGGGGGGAGAGCTAGCCAGGTCCCGGGCGATAGAGACCGCACAGCCCCCGGGAATGTATGCCAGGCGCCCCCCGGCGGGCCTTTACCCAGGACTATGTGATCGATCTGGTGAAACCATTGAGGTTTGAGGTTAATTTTCATGTGAAAAATATCTTGGAGAAGCGTATAAAAATTTGCAGAATTCGAACAGGCACCTCTTGGAGACAATTCAAGCACTCTAGCCAATTAAACTATACGATCTTATCGAGCTACGATGAAATTCCTATACCCGTTCTCCACTCTCCGCTTGTATACGAGACATTGCATGAAGACTGGTGGAACTCCACGCTGTCTCCAGAGAAATTCTTGCGGAGAAATGAAAATAATTCAAATATCATATACACTGCGCCCCGATGGTCTCAACACTTGCTTATTACAACTTATTTTTGTTGCGAGCATATCTGTAGGAAGATTTTTAACTAATTTCAACAAAGAGTATTTCTAATAGGTATTAATAATATAAAAACGTGTGGCTTAAATGACTAAAGTGTGGACGGACGATAAAACATGTATCTTATACATAAAAAAAATTAAAGTAAATTGAATGTTTATAGGAGAATGGTTGTAGATTGATTTTGGACTTTCAAAACTTCTGTAAGTGTAGTTGAAGTTTAATAGTATCATATATACAATAATTATAATTACAAATTTGACTATATAATGTTGATATTAAAAATATATATACAAGGTGGGCCAAAAGAAATCACCCTATTGGAAGATGCTCTTATTTTTGCAAATGGCGGCCAATGTCAAATCTGGTTTGACATTTGTGGACGGTGGACGATGCGCGCTATAGGGCCATGTTTTTTCTGCCGCAATTGAACGAATTAGGACTGAAGGACATGTGGTTTCAATAGGACCTTCTAAAGGAGCAACCGACATTCTAAAGGCGGCGTTCCCGGGTCGCCTCATCTCTCGCCCGAATAAGGCCCGTGTCTACGTGAACAAGCCCGAGACGAGAGGGAGTGCGAGAATCTGTCGCCCGAAGTTCTCGCCAAAGAGATGAAAAATGCCATAAAACGAGCCCGCATAGCAAACAATTGTGACGGCGCCCATTTGGCCGATATCATCCTCTCGACTTGACCAGTAAAGGTTCTAAAGGTTAATATATATATATATATATATATATATATATATATCTTTTATGATATATGATGTAAATGCTACTTTAAAATTGGCTAGTGTCTCTGTTTATATGAAAAGCGGATAACATAGTGATGTGGCAATACATTTTTCTCTGCCTATATCAGAGTAATGCAATTTTAATTAAATAATAAAAAAAAAATGCATTTTAACTAAGTTATATTTAGTCCTTCGAGAGATTTTACGTTACAAAAATACAATTATATATTTTGCAACTTACAATTACGCCATTTTTAATACTTATATGCAATAGTATAGATTTTAACAACAAATTAGTACCAGTTCATAATTAATTTTCACATTTTCAAAGGCAAAAACACCACTTCGCTTCGCTTAAAGCGAAAATAATTTTTAATAAAAAAAATTATTAATTCAAGCAAAAAACTCAAAAGCGATAAGTGTACGTACAAAACGTTCAAATTTAAATGTTCTCTTTATATCTTAGTTTATGTGTATGTGCACAATTATGTGTGTATTGCACACAATATTGAATACTTATTGCTTTTGTACAATTTTTGAAACTATTATAATTTAAATGATACTATTTATATTGTATAATAGAATATATATTAGAATACCTGTTTTTCGACATCGTATCGCCATTCTATGAGAGATTCTGCTTCAATCCCCATATCGGCACACGGTCTAAGTAGCGTGTCCACCTGAAACGAAAACGTTAATTTACATATTTAAAAAATGTTACCGACCGCCGTCTGTACATGCAAGTGATATAAGAAAAAAAATATTATTCGGGGGGCATTTATCAATATGTATTAACCCCAAAATATATAATGAATTTTTTTATCTGTTTGTGAAATTGCTAGACCGATTTAAATGCAAAGTTGACTACCGTATTTTGGTAAGCGCCTCCCTTAACATTTAATGTTTATTTTTATTTCAATCGGTTCAATATAAAAAAGTAACAACAATTTTAATTATAAATTTCAGTAAAGTTGAAGCTGAAGTTATTTGCGGGGAAACGCTTAATAATTGACGTAAACGCTTAATTAAAGTCGTTCAGTTTTCGCAGGCGAAGCCGCGAGCGAGTCGCTAGCAAATAATATATATGTACATATTTTAAACGCCATCGTAGCGCAGTGGGACAGCTACTGTCGCGTGGGCTGTGAGTTCGATTCTCAGTAGGCTGTATAATTGAGTACTTTTCATTTTAATGACTAAAATTTGTCGGACTTGAATAACTTAACTTTCAAGCCTTCATTAAAATTATGAAGGTACTAGTTGTATGCGTCGTTGTTGCTTTGTAAAATACTTTCTCAATTTAACCTTCGGACCTAACCACACCGGAACACGCAGTATATAATGCTAGATCATTTAATTTATATCAGTAGGAAATACTAATTACACAGTCTGTCTGTGCTCAAGGCTGATCTGCCTTAAGGACGGATGTGTTAAAAACTTCAAGTATAGGTTTTAATATATTTTTTTGTAAGTTAGTTAAGAAGATTGAAAATATATATTTAGAAAACGTATAAGAATTTGAATGCAGCCGGGTTTGATCCCGCGCCTTTTAAAAAACCATTTAAGCGCTCTGACCACTGAGCCATGCGTTCTATCCCACTGCGTTCAACAGAACGCAGATACTCATACACAGAACAGAGTAACAAAAATAATCAAAAAAGCCCAGAACAAAAAAGTCATGGACTAAATTGTCCGTCCGTGCCGTGTAAAAAAAAGTTACTACTACATATAAATTAACCACAAATTATTTGCTCAAGCTAAAATCGAACCCCTAACTATAATTAAATCACGTGTCCAATTCTATTTTAATACAATTATTATGTATTAGATACGCAGAATAGCCTCATTGTTATACGATAAAACATCTGTGTATTGTTCTTGAACTTGAATTTTTTTTCTATATACATTAGATATTACCGTTTGTTTTAACTTGTATTAGGTAAATTTACAAGAAACCCCGGAGCACCCTGAAGGCGACGGTGTTCAGCAATAGGCGGGCCGTCTATCCAGGCGTCGTAGTAGAGGTCTCATGATGGTAGAGAGGGTTTCCGCTGGGTTTCAGTGGGTAGTATAGGGTTCACGGATGTATTCCACAGTACCATCCGCTCGTAAGGACAAATTATTATACAAAAAAAGCTTTTTTCGGTCTAATTACGTAATATACGGTGTTAATTTCCGCCACACAACGCGTGTAATGCCTCTAAAATGTCTGGAAAATGGAGAACGGTGGAACTTGACATTAGATCAGCTTTGCTTTTACCACTCATAATGTAAATGCGTAAAGGTTCAAGAACATACCTTCAGAATTATCAACAGAAGCTTGTCAGTGATGGAACCTATCATCAGTTCGGAAAGCAGTTCTGCTGAGAAGTACCGTACGAACGTACATGAATATGTTACTGTCAAAGCCCGAACTACGCTAAAAATCCCAAGATTTTCCAATGCAATAGATCACAAATTTAATTAAAAACTTAAAAAAAAAGTCGTGAACTGTTTCCAACCTTACCTAATCAACATTTAATTGTGTCTTTTACAAGTTACAGCTAAGTTTAACCGAATAAGCCAAAGAACATAACTTTACCATAACAGTATAATGGTAAATTTTAAGATTAACTAGAAAATCGTAAGTTTTAAGGTGGTATGTGTCTACGTTCGTTCGTGTACATTATATTTATATGGACATACATATTACATACAAAAATATATATGTATAAACCAATCTGACGCACTAATACCAGTTATTCATAATCTTCCTCATATATCATTATAAAAAAAAAAAAAACAGTTTCCACGCCATCAGATATATTGTACATATTTTTTGCTCACTTTGAAATTTTAACTTGAACAAGGTACAAAGTTTATTTTTTTTATGCGATGCGTTCTTTTATAATTGGCACCACCTTGGGCGTGTAGGTTCAAATTGGACTTGGAAAGAAAAAAATATCTTGTAGTATATTGTAATACTGTTTTTAATTTAGTCCGCCAATTAGCACGCAATGTCTCGATATTCGGCGAAGAGTTGAGTTGAGATGGGAGAGTTCGACACGATTAGATTAGATTCTCTCTGACTATTCGGCTGTAATTTTTTCTTACATTATCGTTCAATTTCATTGCAATATTTGCATATTGCAATAATTGCATAATGCAATAGGCAATGCCTCTTAATGATAAGAAAGTGAAGCACGTAGTGTTTTGACGCTATCTTCTCTCCGTAAATTCCGCAGAAACAATGTTAAAAACCATTCGTATATGTAAAAACGTAGTAGTAAAAACCATTCCTATACAATTAATCAACGAAAACACTAACTATATAGAGAAAAAAAACACATCTTTAGCTCGTGATTAATTGGCTACGATATAAGACCCGTGTGTTTGACCTTTGAACGATTCAGACCCGGACTTTAGTGGGTAGAGGAACAAATGTAACCGGTCATTGCTCGAAGAATTGCCCAGCGCAAGTGGCAGTGGGCCAGGAAACAACATTAATGATATTTTTTAACATTTTTCAAAGTGTTCGCACACTGAGGAAATTGAAAAAGACATATTTAGAAAAAAAAATTGTAAAAATCTCTCTACAGAGATGTTAACAAATATAAGTTGTAATAAGCGTATAAGAATTTCAACGTAGCTGTATGTAGAACGCATGGCTTAGCGGTCAGAGCACTTGAACGGTTTTCAAGAGGCGCGGGTTCAAATCCCGCTGCGTTCAAATTTTTATACGTTTTCTAAATATGTCTTTAACATTAATGATGAATATTTTTTCGTAGATACATTACAAAAATAAGCCCCTGAGTTGTTAAAATTACCATACCATTATTAATTTATTATATTAATACCTTTTTAAATATTAAATATTGTTTTTTTTTTTGTAGTAACGTAGGGGAGCAATGTTGATTTTCATACAAAAACACTATGTCCCGAAGCGCTGTAACAAGTGAATTACAATGCAGAGTTTTCAAATCACCTCTAAAAATATAATTGCCAAGTGATAATATACATTGACTTTATAAACATATCCATATACATTTGTAACTAATCAAAGGAAAGTTTAGGCACCTTAAGTGTAGCGCTAAAATTTGATTGGTCCCTAGATTTGATTGGTCCCTAGGTACCTAGGTACAGTTTCATCTATATGAAACTTTACTGTAATATAAAGACGACAATATACAAATTTCCCGCAAATACTTAGAAAATTCCTCATCCCGCAAACAATCTAAATATGTAAAACAGATTAAATAACAATACCGTGGCTTTTTTAATTAAAAACATCTAATTAATTATATTTATCTGTTTACACGCGGAAGATATATAAAAAAAATTAAAAAAAAACGAAATTCAAAAATCGAATTTAAAAGGTTATCTTATATTATCAGTTGGTAGCAAAACATTTTCTAAGAAAGTCATCGTCATTTTGTGTTAAAGAGGCCTAATTAAAAAAAAAATGTGTACATTTTCTTAATGATATAAAAATATATATATCTGATTAGGTCAAAGTGTAGACTATTTTAGTTTTATTTTGATTATAGTTCACACACCTCTTGCTCACATGATTGACGATTGCGATCGACTTTCCAGCAAAGCCAGAGAGAATTCAATGTCCGTTTAAAAATAAAAACTTTCATATTTTAACTTGACAAAATTAAAAAAGAAGAGCTTACAAGCTTTTTGTTTCTTCAGCATTGAAAATTAGTGGCCGTTTAAAAAAAAACAGTCACAAGGTGAAAACAGAAGTAAAACTTGTAACTTAGAACTTGTAATTTCATATGTTTAAATCAAAACAATCAACGGGTCTGGTTTTTACATGTACTGACATAAAACTATATGCTACGACATACGACTATTCATATACAATCTATATTGGACATTAGGCGTTGACTGACGATGCGCGAGTTCCATGATTTTTGTTCACCCAAAGACTAAAAACGTTTTGGCATTAGAAACGTTACGTTTTCAATATTAAAATGTAAAAACAATCGTGGCGCAGTGGGGCATCGTCCGACAACACGCTACGGCCGTAGACTCTCTATCTTTGCTCGGAGAAGATTATATTGAAATCGAAGTCATAGTCAATTAATATTGCGTGCTTAATTTTTTGCACGTCGAATAACTTACCACCGATTCGCTAAACTTAATGCCGCAGACCTGAGCAGAACCGGCGCAAGAAGCTCAGCGGCGCTTCTACTTGTTTATTTTTTTAATAAAAAAATATTTTCATTTCTCTACTCTACTTTACTAAACCAAGCCCGGCGTTGAGTTCCACAACTTAACTTAATAGACAATATCTCGATTTCAGGTGGAAAATGGAGGATGAAGTGGCTCACCACTAGGATTGTACCCGACTACCCCCCTGCTACGTGGAAAAAAGCGGATATCTGCATAAATTTTAAAAACCGGTCTAAATAGTCGCGTAAAGCGCGTCGTCGCCTTTCAAGTTTTTGTATGACGTTCATCGGCACTCTATCGGTTAATATATAATAGTCTGTAGGCCGTTGACGCGTATACACGCGTTGCCATAGCAACGCATATGTCACTTTACACAGACGCGCACGTCAATTAGGTATTTGATACAGTGTGTGTTCCGTAATTTTATTAATTCAATATCTTTTGACATTATTAAATTTTTTTTATCATTCCTTTTTTTATAATTTCATGTTCTCTTTGTCAGCGTTATTATCGTAAAAAGGAGCTTAAGACTTTATACAAAGTTTTTGAACCAATAATTCGGTTCGCAATAATTTCCTATATTAATGTAGTTAACACCGCGCATTAGTCAGTAAAAGGGAAGTTTGTATAATTTTTAAATTAACACCATAAACATTACTAAACTATTTGTATAATATATAAAAAAAAAATTAAGTATCTCTATACGAACGTATGACTTAAAACAGCTAAGTGAGGCGCGGGTTCGAGTCGCGGCTAAGTCAAAACTGTAACACATATTCTAAAAATATTAATCTTATTTTAAGTGTACTAGTTAAAACATCTCTTAGCCTTTTAAGAGTTAAATCTTTTCTTATCAACATCTTGATTTGTGTTCAGAGTGTTGATATAAAAGTCCGCAAATTATGTAATTAAGACAAAAAATAACAAAATTTCTAATATATTATCTTAAGACACTCAACACGCAATGGTTCGAATTCGGGCGGAAATTCAAGAAAGGAGTGTCTCGACACTAGGATTTCCTCTCTTACCTATTCGCATGGTATTTATTTATTTATCCTTTATTACTTTTTAACGGTTTTCTTGTGAATATTCAATAAATAATAGAGATAAATATATGAACAAAAAAAAACTAAGATTCGAACTAACAACCATCGCTTCAAATCGGTCTAAATCACACAAAAACCAAGTCACCTGTTCAGAATACACAACTTACCAATAACGGCACTGGATTCTGACTCCTCCCCTCCAAACCCTCGGCCAGCGCCATGAGATCAACTTCCAACAAATTTTGTCCAGACGGTAAATTTTGTAATCTAGAACGATTACATATAAAACATTAATTAGAATATCCATACTAAACTGTATTTGTGAGATTTTTATAATTTCTATCTAGTTGTATATATTAGTGGCCCCGTTGACGCGTAAGATTCGCGTTGCCATAACGACGTGAATGTATCAATGTCAGTTTATACAAAAGTGTATGTCCCATAGTAAATTTCAGTAATGTTTATTTTATTAATTTAATGTTTTTTCCATATTACTGCTATATGCCAAGTCTCATACTCATCCGTCCGCCATAATTGCTCTTCAAGTATTAATATGACAATACTGGACAGAACCGTCGGACTGAAGAAGAAGTTGGTTGTCGATTCGATTCCCGCCTGGTACACTGTTGTACATAAAGTCGGGAATGGAGACACTCGATTATTTTAATAGACGTGTGATGATAACTAAATATTTATTTTCTAACAATTTATTAAAATTAGGCAGAAGGAGCCTGTGTTGACAATACACTCCGTTCTCCACTTTCCGCCCGAATCTGAGACATTGTGTGTTGAGTGGCGAGACCAGAGCAAAGATAACAACTCCCCCGAGCGGGAATAAAACCCACAGCCATCGCGTATACAGTCAGACGCTGCCCCACTGCGCCACGTCGGCATTCAATGAAATGATGAGTATTTTCCATTTAAGAAAATAAGTTGAACAACCTGCTAATATACCTATATCGATATTTATCCTCATACAATTATTGCAACATACAAAAAAAAAACTATTTTTGTAAGTAATTAAGTCAATATGCAATGAATTCGCATATTTACTTATATCAAATTCTGAGACGGCTTTATTTTCCTTCTAATATTTTGCAAACAACAAATACAAAAGCAAATGTATAAGAACACGAAATACGTTCAGATTAAAAAAAAAAATCTTTGAAGTGCTTTTGTTCTATCAGAGAGGAGAAATGAAAGTAATTTAAATATAATCATTAATCATTCCCTCCAGTGGGGATCGAACCCGCAACTAACGCTAGACGCTGTACCATTGCGCTACGATGCGATTCAATAATTATAATATTGTAAAAAAGGTAGAAATTATTATATTTTATTAATATATATTTTAATAGAAGACGTTAAACGTCAGTTTTTACGTTTCGTAGAGGTTCAAGTCACAATGATCTAAGGGAAGTTTCACTTCAATAACTAGTTTCAAAGTTTTCTTTTGGTAAGTCTTATATATTTAACATTTTTTATTATTTTATTAATTGTATATAAATTTTATTTTTGGAAAACGCACAAAAATTTAATAAAAATTTGAACGCAGCGGGATTCGAACTTGCGCCACTTGGAAACCGTCCAAGCGCTCTGACCGCTACGCCATGCGTTCTACATCCACCTGCGTCGAAATTCTTATACGCTTATTACAACTTACTTGTTGTTAGCATCTGTGTAGAGAGACCTTTCACATTTCTGCTACCCAACGATTATTCTACGAACAATCGTTTGGTAAGAGAGAATGCTATTTATTAAATATTTTTAAAGTGTTATATAGTTATATATATTTATTTACTTTTTTTTAAACTAACCTAGCCTTAAGCATTTCGTCAATGGGCAAAGTGTCCGGTATTTCTTTTAAGTAGGGTATGTTTCCCGCCAGCATGAACGATGTAACCATTCCGCTTGGTCCATTGCCTGTAACAGATAAGTAAGTTTTGATTATCATTAATTATTTTTGAAAAAAAAAACTGGTTCTAGTCGTTCTTTGTCTTAACAAAGCGCGGCGTTGAGTTGCGCCACTTAGGTCTTGAATTAGGGCGGAAAGTGGAGAATGAAGTGTTTTTACATTAGGTTCTCTCATACTGCACCGTTATACTAGAAAAAGCGAGAAGATGACAATTAAATATTTATACTATAATAGTATAAAAAATATGGTTCTTGGAATGTCCAACATATAATACAATTTGTATAAAAAAAATCTTTTTACATTAGCAAATAACATATAGTAACAACACCCAATGTAACATTTTTGCTAACCAATCGTGTCTCATCCACTGTCTGAGATTTGAACCCACATTCACCAAGTTTTTTAAACACCATGTGTCACATAACAATACTTAATAATAATTTATTATTATAGAATATACAATATATAATTATAAGTTATTTTTTAAATATAATTAACACTAGTAGTGGAATATTAAAAAAAATAATTGAAAACGTGAAAGCTATAAAATATATATTAAGTAACTAAAATTACATTGTAAAAAGGAACTATTAAAGTTTTGTTAACGATATTACGCTCAGCTCAGTTAAAATGTTACTAACATATTTACGATGAGGAAAATGTTAAGATACGTAAAAAAAAATACTTTTAAAATTTGAACCTCATTTGAACCCGCGACACTTGGGGACCGTCCAAGCGCTCCAACCCAATAAGTAATACGTTTTTATCAAGCTTGATTAATTCTGGGCCAACTGAATATAAATCTCGACTATAAGAATTTCGACGTAGATTGATTGATAAGAACGTATAGCTTAATTAGGTAAAGTTATTTATATGTAATTAAGAATGTTGGCTACTATCACAGCAGCAAACAGCTTCACGCTTGAAAAACATAAATTTAGAAAACGTATAAAAATTTGAACGCAGTAGGATTTGAACCCGCGCCTCCTAAAAACCGTTCTACCGCTCGGTCGGCTCAGCCATGCGTTCACGCTTCAGCTTCGCGCTTTTTCCGCATAAATTCAAGACAATGCGTGTTGATTAGCGGACCTAAACCAGCAGCGCTTTGTTTTATTACCAGAGCGGAGTAATGAAAATAATTTAAATACAGTTCTTCCCCCGAACGGAATTCGAACCCACAATCAGTCGTGTTTAGTTTTGACACTGCCCGACTGCGTCACGATAGACTCCAATTGGAGTACACATTGTTCCATTATTAGATTTTCTCTTTAACTACTACAAACAATCCTAACTCTACAAATAATATACGTATACAAAACACGTGTATAGAAATAGAAGTAAATTGCATAATATGTTAATATTATGTACAGAAAATATAATAAGGTAATAAAATTTAACATAAAACATCCATTTATTAATTTACTGTAGGTAACGACGTTTACAGTACAAAAATTTTACTATAATCTGTCAAATATTGAATGATTAAAGATAGAAGAAGAGGTATTCTAGATAACCATAACTAATAAAAAATCTCGATTTGTTCTATTATTACACAATATTGATCTAGAAAGAAATAGGTATAAGACTTCTAATACTAGAATACTAAATACACAGAGTACAGAGAGACCAGTGATGAAACATTCTGCTCCCTGTCCTCATGAAACTTCTCCAGGTGAGATTTGAACCCACGTTCCAATGAAGAAGAAACGTCACAAATATAATTTGAGGCAAAATTTACATATTGCAAGTCACTCATCATCAAACTGGCTAAATTTGATAAACGATAGACAGACAGACAACGGACAGTGTGGCAGCATCACGCTTTTTCCCGCAATGCAGGGTCAAAGACAAAGAGTTTTTAGTCCGATATCGAGACATTACGTATTAAGTGGCAAATCTCAACGCCGCACTTTCTATTCGTTACCACAGAGGAAAAATGAAAATATTTAAAATATAATCATTCACCCGAGTGGAAATCGAATCCACAACCAATCATGTTTACAATCAGATGTTGTCCCACTGCGCCACTATGGTCTTTTCTAAGACACCGGGCGGGGTAACAATTACTAAAATCTTCTTAGAACAATCAAAAATCTTGAAAGCTCAAAAGCTTAAGAAAATATAATTAAAAAAGTAGCTCACCGACTATAACGACTTCTTTATATATCGCATCATCTGGTAGCGTGTGCCGGCAAATCTTCGAACCGTCTCTCATTCTGACGGCGCTTATATTAACAATAAATAGGTGAGTTTATTAAAAAAATATATTATATTAAATGCTTTTTTAACATAAATATATATAATTGTATCACATGCAGTTTATAGTCGTGCGGACTTCTCTTAGGTTATAAGGTGCTAGGTGGTTTGATTCAAAGTCGAGTGAAGTCTTCTAAATTTCTGGTGCTTTACGAATCTGAAACAAATAAATGTTTATAATTAATTAAATCTAGAACAGTACTAACAGATCCTCAAAGCACGGGTAGGTAGAGAGAACGTAGTGTCAAGTCACTCCATTCTCTGTTTTACAAATGATATGCGAAATTTGAAATTCTTTTACATAAAAAAACATTTGAGAAACGTATAGAAATTTGAATGCAGCGGGATTCGAACCAGCTCCTCTTGGACTTGGACTCGTTATTCTTCATAATTTCTTTATGTTTGTTTTGATATTTATTGTGATAATTTGTGTTAATTGAAAGAGATTAATAATATTTATATTATGTAAAATCAAAGTTCTATACAGTCCCGCCTTTACCCTACGAGAGCACAGGGCCCGAGCACAATCTCACGGCACCCCTGAAAGGCAAGTGCAACCGAAAACTAAATTTTATGATTAAACTTTTAAAGTATCCTCAACAAAACAAGCATTTTAGACTAGCTAACACAACTAAATATCGCACTTTGCCTATCCAGACCGAAAAAAAATCTAGATATATTATAAATATTTACCTGAACGTAATTAGAACGTACGCTCCAGCCACGCTATTTTAAACAAATACATCATAGAATTTACCAGTAATGGTACCTCATGTTATCTATTTCATTGGAGTACTTGTCGTCTGAATGATAAGTGTATAAAGCATTCGTCTTAATACTCTTATCAGTCTGATTCAAGCATATTTTTAATAGATTAAACGAGATTTGAGATATTACGAAATATTTAAATCACTAAATCGAGCCGGGCCGATTGAATAATTTAAAAAAATACTGCCAATTATTGAAATAAACCTTACAGTTGTTTTTAAATTACTATTTTAGCTGATGTAAGACGAACGTGGCTGTTTGTTATAATACCAACACTTTTATATATTTCTGAAAGCATGGGAAGCTCAAAAAAACTTCAACAATGATAAATAAAAAAACGATATAAAAAAAAGTAAAACATTTTTAGTAAGCGTATAAAAATTTGAACGTAGACTTTGAAACCATTCTAGCGCTCTGACCACCAAGTCGTACGTTCTATATCCAGCTTTGTCTGTGCGTTCTCCTTCAGTCACTCAGTATACGTAATAGCCAACAATAAGAAAAGATAAAAAAAACTACGATTAGATATCGCAATTACAAGTAAATTTATTGTTTTATTAGAAGCCTTGCCCTGAAAAAGATTAATTAGACATCTTCACGCATCTCATTTAGGTACGGAGGTAGTGCCGTCTTTGAAGCCAATAAGCTATTGTTTTGTAGTTATTTACAGGCCATCCGGGGTCCCTGGAGCACGGCACGGAGCCTCACGTGACAGGCAAACAGTACCTGGATTCCTCACAATATATTGATAACTTAGACATGGTGAATAATAAGTAACATATTTGTACGAAAAATAAAATGCATAGTACAATTTTAATACTTCCTTTAAATAATAATATTACAGCCACTCAAATGTGTTGATTGCCGTTTAAGTTACATTACCAGCATAGCGAGTGTGTAGTGTCGAAACACTCCGTTCTCCACTTATCGCCCGAATCCGAGAATTTGCGCGTTAAGCGGCGGAATTCAACACAGCGCTTTTGTCTCACTGGAGCGGAGAAACGGAGACAATATAAATATAGTCATTCTCGCGACCGGGGATGGAACCTATCGCGTTTACAGACAGACGTTGTCACACAGCGCCACGTGCCACTTTGACCTAAATGTTAGTTAAATTAATTAAAGTCTCTGAGTGCGACTGTAGATAAGTGAGCCAAGAAGTTTCCAGTAATTAACAAAGCGACGTTGTTGCATGAATTACGTTCAATTACATATATATCTTGCTCTTGATATCAGTCTTCGTGCCCCCACTTAAGAAGTTAATTAACTGTCCGATGCTTACTCCAGCATACGCAAAGCATCTTAAATATTATACTCTGTTATGGTTCTACTTTTCAAAATCAACCAAAAAAAGGTTTCATTCAAATTCCTCCAGTAGTTCCAAAGTTGTGCGCGTAATAATATTATTTTTACTGTTTTATTATAGTACTATCACATTGCCACACGACTTCGACTGCTGGTTCTAAATAAAGTAAACTAAGGTTGCTTCAGTATTCCTTAGCTCTTTCCATCTGCTTTCCAGAAAAACACAGTTCTTCAAATCAGTGGACCAGGTCAGTTTCCAAAGGTCCATGGAACTCAAAGAAAACCGAGCGAACATTTTATAAAAGAATTTTGTAAAAATATTTTAATTATCCATGCATCAGATTCTATACATATTTAAGAACTGCAGTAAAAAAGCAGGATCTATTTTATTATTTATAGACATATTTTTCAAATCTGTTTATTATCATTGATCTTTTACATTACATAAATACTGTAATAAATTAAAAATGTTTTAACAATACTTTTTTGGTACAGAATCTGTCATTTTGTGCAGTTCTATAAAATTACATGTGCTCTTGACATATAATATATTGCCCTCTTAAACCATTTTTGATATCAAAGCGGAAGTAATAAAAGCCCTAATATTGATTATTATAATGGGTGCTTAGGTATAATACAATTGTGAAAATCTGCAGCTTGGATCGATATATAATAATAATGCAATATAACCTCTTTTGTTTGAGACCAGAAAAACAGCTGGCGTTAAAGCGATTAATGCGAAAAAATAGTCCAAAAGTAAGGAAAATTCAGAAGAATACATTAAACTTAAATATTTTATTTTCGGAGAGATGAAGACTTGTCTAAGAATAATATCAGCGCATGTTTTAAAAAAATGACTCAAGGGATTCAAGAAGGGGATCTAGTTTTTAAGTGTATAATTAAAAGAAAGATAAGGATATAAATCATACAGCTTCATAAGAAGCGTTACAGTATGGAAGTCTTTTTTTTTTTAGCAGTGAACAACATTTATTCTGTCATTTCTTTCATATTTATGCTGAAAGCTCTAAAGAAGCTTCCCAATCAGTGAACAGAGTACAACGTGGGCCTTATACGACTTCAGTGATGGTTTGGTGGGGTGTTAGCTAGGAAGGAGTGACTTAGCCATTTTTTTCTAAAAAGGTATCAAAACATCGGCACAAGTGTATCATGATACCATTCTTGAGAAGGAAGTTAAGCCCCTTGGCAACCGTTGAATAACTAGAAATGGTCCTTTCAGCACAAGCGCCGGGTTATAAAACTCAATCCATCCAACCTCGGTTCAAAACGAACTTTCCGGACTTCATCAGAGCTGAAGACTGGCCGTCATCTAGTCCTGATCTTAATCATTATGGATTTATGGACAGTTTTAAGAGTAAGGCTTGCTTGATGCGCCATGATAATTTGAAGTCCCTAAAACAATCTATACGATTGGCAGCGAATAATTTTCCCATAGAAAGAGTGCTTGCTGCTATTTATAACTGGCCTCAACGTTTAAAGGACTGTATTGCAGCCAATGAGTAAGCTCCATATATATTAAATGGTTGTATATTAATATATTAAACTAACAATAACAAAATGTTAGTTTTCTTTGTAACAATATTTATACCAAGACTACGAGTATATGCAACAAGCCCAATGGAAAATATTTAACAATTTGGTAATATATTTTTATTATCTATTCACATATAGTATCAAAGCGTGCGGTTCGAACGCGGTGTGACCCTTGTCAGATAACGATACGTGAACTAAAAACCAACCTCTCAATACATTGTAAACTACAATAATTAATGGTACGAGTGTAACGACTATTGATGTATATTGTATAAGATATTTAGATATGCTTGTGTAAAATTGTAAGTCTTGCTTTTATTTCTGGTCTATGTCACTCCCACATCATGCAGTGTGACCCATTAGGTTTAACAATAATAATAATAACACATTATTATCTGCAAGGTTTCTACGTAAAAGACCTGTGTCCCACCCTACCTTGATGGGTTCTCCTGAACCTCTCGAGTACAGTGAGTTCGAACTTATGACCTTCACACACGGTGGTACTATGTCGGTGGTGATGTTCAAACATGTCCCAACAAGGCTGGGATAATCGTAATATAAAGGCGAAATGTTTAATTCTGTTTATATAGCTTTTTATACGGAACTTCTAGTATTTTTATAAAATTACTTGAACACGCAAACCTTTAAAATATTGAAAAACATTTTTAGAAAACGTATAAAAATTTGAACGCAGCGGGATTTGAACCTGCGCCTCTTGGAAACCGTTCAAGCGCTCTGACCGTTAAGCCATACATTCTAGTTATTTTTGGTGTTAGCATCTCTGTAGAGAGATTTTTACAAATTTCTGCTGCCCAAAGATTATTCTACGAACAATCTTGTGGTAAAAAACATCTCACAGCGTCACGCTTTCTTGTGCATAGCAGTGTCAATACACTCTGTTCTCCTCTCTCTCTCCGGCCGAATTCGAGACATTGCGTATTGCGCAGAAATCAACTTTGCCTTGTCACCAGAGAGGAGAAATGAAAATCATCATAATTATTATAATTGTGGGAATCGACCCACGGTAACCAATCGCGACGCACGTTACACTCAGATGTTCCACGGTGGTCTCAAAAAAAAAGGTCTTAATATGTCAAATATAAGATGGGAACTTGCGAACGACTGGTATGGCAATACCAATACCACTGTGCCATTTGTGAGTATATTTTTAACAAAACAGTCTAGTTAGTATTACTTAATTCGTGTCACTTGCACGCACGCACCCCACGTGTATATCAAATGCACAGTAGTCTGCTAGATTCTGTGCCAAATTTTTGTTATGACGATACAAACTATTTTTTTTGTATGTATGACTAATAAAAAGAATACTAAATACATATTTATTTGCAGTTTCATCTTAAAGCTGATTTGATACAATGAAAGTATTTTTTACTACTGAGGCAATGCAAACCTACTACAGGTTCTATTCAGTAAAAATTTTGTCTTTAGAACGTTGTAACAATAAAAAAAATAACAATTATGCGCGGAGAAAATAGTGAAATTACTTGTTGGTTATTATTTTATTATTTACATCCGATAAAGGCCTCCAATATATTGCAGACTATAAAAAATATATACTATTCCATATGAAATAACAAAGTAAACTTTCAAAACTTTAAAGCGCCTTCACTTTTTTTTGTTTTTTGCAATTGCACTAAATACTATAGCTTTATAAGCTTTGCAACTTGTTTTCGAGCACAATCTGAATTGATAGTAAAACAGGTGCACACGATACGTGGAACATTCTGTATAACATATCCATCCGGTTAAATAAAAAAAATCATTAATTTTTATATATATTTTATTTTACAAAAGCAAAATGTAAAAAATCATGAAATAAATCTCTAAATCTCAGACGTGATACTTTAATAACTTTGATATCTTTAAAATTGACTCGATAATTACAATTATGAACTTTTAATATATACGAGACGTATTCATACGACGCAAATTACGTAATGTTTTGTTTTAAATATTTTATGGCTATCGTAGCGCATTGGGACAGAGTCTGACTGTAAAAGCGATTAGTTGTTATGGGTTTGATTCCCACTCGGCGAAATAATTATATTTAAAATTTTTTACATTTCTCCCCTCTGGTCCCTCGTCTTAGACAAAGGGAGGCCTCGATTGACTGCGGAACGTGGAGAACGGAATGTCTTGACACTAGAAGTTTTCCGACTATTCTGCTATGCGGGATAAAAGAATGAAGATGCCAAAACATATATCTTTTTGAAATGAAACTATTTTAACCGGATTAATCGCGTATAATTTTGGTATTCGAAAATACATTTTTTAGAATCCGACGTTTCGAACACTTTACTGCAGTCCGTGGTCACAGGTAGACTGTCACCTGTGTAATAATCGCGAAAATCAAAGAACTTATTAAAACATATATCTATATATATTTTATAATCATTTCCCCGACTGGGGATCGAACTCATAACCAATGGCGCTTACATTCAGACGTTGTGCCACTGCGGCACGACGGCCTCTACAAAAATATGTAAAGTAAAGTAGAATAAGGCACGAGTCGCTCTAGACGACGCGTTGGCACGTTTCCACACGTGCATTTCACAATACAAGGGTTATACACCCACGTTATATAAAACAATCGTAGTTAGGTCAGAGGTTAAGCGTATTGACTGGGTAATGAAACGTCTGAATGGAAACTTAAGTAATATTGGTAACACTATATATATATATATATTTATATTTTAAACTATACGTATTTAATGCGCGTGAAACAAAAGAGAGAAGGAGTGGGGATGGGGGGTCTAGCGAAACATAAGGTCTGACACCTTGTGTTCTCTTAGTATGTCTATATCAAATCAAAGTTACTAATTATTAAATCTGAGATTTAGAGATTTATATATATATATATATACCTTTTGTTTCTTACTGAAAAAACATTATACATTTTGCTTTTGTAAACTACAAGGTGGGCCAACAAAAGTCATCCGATGTTCGATTCTGTTGATTCTGTCAAAAATATGTTTAGTTCTAAGTTCAAAATAAACATAATCAACAAAACTGTTTAGAAAAAAAAAAAAAAATCTCCAAACAACATCGGATGACTTCTTTTGGCCCACCTTGTATATATAGAAATTAATATTGTTTTCGTTTTACAAAATTTAAATAAAACGCGTAATGATAGGAGCTCGAGCAGTGTATGCGAGCGCTAATGCGCATTTTAATAGGGCCCTAATCCTCCATTTGAGTCACGAGTCCCAGCATCTGCACGGTAAATCATTGGAAGGCTAAGATATTAGAAAGAGAGATTAGATTTAGACATTGAATTTCTTATTGGAGGCCATTGTGGCACAGTAATTGCCTCTCAAAGAGCGGGGGTAATGAAAATTATTCAAATATAATCACCCCCCGAGTGGGGATAGAACCCACAACCAATGGCATTGACATTTACTGCCGCTCTACTGTGCCACGGCCAAGAAGAACTAAAAACTAGCATATAGACATAGATATTTACTTGCAGTCAGCAGTCGCAGAATCTGGACTGGAGCCATGCTTGCCATGATTATAAATAAGTTCCAACATACGTTCAGACAGTAGAACGTACAATTGCACGATCTAATAATACTTTTCTCTAGTGTTAGAGCTCCGCTACTACTACATAGGTTACAGGTTTTTTTCCCACGCCCCACTCAAATAATAGTAAAAAATTAATCTAAAATAATTACATGTCCTGTCTTTTGGATATATGTTCCTATATGGAAATAACTTTTGGGTTATATTTAGGTTTAGTTTATACGTTCAAACTCAACTACGAAAAATGATATTTATTTAATACCCAGGTCTAGTTCAAAGTAACGCGTTCAATTTTACTTTTCTACACTAAATTTCCGTATTTGTCCGTAAAATGGATAAACAGTGTTTTATGATTCGGTTTACTCTACCCATCGGTTAGACCAGAATCTCTTCTAAGTAAATAAGGGTGTAGTGTTTTGTTTTAAATTAAACTATACTACATATATGTAATTAACTTCATTAGAGGATAACAAGCCAGACTACTGTAAGTGTTTGAAACATTTGTTATTCTAAAATGTCATATTTGTCAACGTCCATAAAGCCAATAACTATTGAAAACCTCTTGTTTTCTTAAATTAATGTTTCAGACAAACGCCGTTTAAAGACCAATCGCATCAATCAAACGCGACCCATATTAATATACGAGTGATGCTCTATTATTATACTTGAGTCAACGACACTCATTACAATCGAAAGTTACATATTTTAAAAGCAAATACACTTTTTAAATGAGTTTGTTATTTACAATTATACATAAATAAGTATATATTTCAGCTAAGTGTATGTTACTAAACACTTCCTTGACTATTTCAAGAAACCTTAGAATACTCTAAAAGTAAGTACTCTCAATGCAAAATTAATTTATAAAGAAAACGCATAAACAGTTATTTCTCTTGTCTTTGCGAAGAAATGCTATGAAAATATGTTTCGTTATCCGTATCCGATCGGACACGCGTCCCAATTTCTAAGCAAATCGGACGACAAGTTGGCCAACATATCGTTGCAACAGTTCTTAAATCTATACAAATAAATAAAATTGGAATGTCTGTAATATTAAAATAACCGCTTTTTAGTAAATGCATATGCATGTATGTATACACTGTACATATACCAAAATAACATTTTGTATAATTTTTGTCTGTCTGTTCCAGCTACCGTCTGGAACGGCTGGACCAATTTTGTCTGGCAGATAGCGGATGTACTAATCGGTAAATTAGACAGTTTTTTCAAAACTCCACGCGGAGCAGTGCAGTATCTGTCTGTGGACACGATAGAAGACACGACTTGAAGTTAAGAAATAAATATTGTAGATATTAATAATGTTATGTTTTAAAGTGTAGCAGACAGAAGAAATCTAGTCTCAAGAAACACCATTCACCACCTTCTGCCCAAATACGAGACATTGTGTGTTGAGTGACACAACTCAGCCCCGCGCGTTGTTAAGTAAGAGAGAGAGAACCTTTGAACTGATATCGAGCCCTCAAACAATTGAGTTTACAAATAAAAATCCACAAAAATCGCTTACAATCCGACCGTCTGTTGAACTAAAGGTTTAGTTGATGTTATTTTTAAACGATTCAAAATAACGCGAAGGGCAGACGAATTAACAAGGAAGCGATTATCGCTAGAAAATACTTTAAAATAAAACATTTGTTTTTTTTTTGCGTCTTACCAATAGATGTTTTACTTTTTTTTTTCATAGAATTTAAAAGTGGTTCCACTTTGAAACATGTTATATATACGAGAAAAGGCAGTGGAATAATGACTGTTACTGTAAATGAGAATGGTTTTAGGTTCGATTGCCTCGCGGTGAATGATATTAAAAAAGTGCGGGCGTTGAGGCCCATGTCCCAAATCCGGGCGGAAAGTGGAGAACAAAAGGTCCTAACACTGGGTTCTTTCTGACCACCCTTCTATAAGGAAAAAAGCCTGAAACCGAAAAAAAAACATTTCTAGTGCAAGGACAACTTCTGGAACACAAGTTCTTCTTTTTTTACATTTTATTATAAGTACTGATTTCTTATGACGCTTTCCTGGTGCAGTGGCATTTGACTGTAAACGCGATGCTTTGTTATATTGAATTTTTTTTAATTGCAAATATTTTAAATTTGGAATATTTGTACTAAGTCATCTCTGCTTCCCGTTATGCGAAGGGAACGTGAAACTACTTGTTTGTTTGGGTATATCCGCCTACCTATCTCCTATAAACTTTACTTTTCCACTTTCCGCCCAAACAGCCATTGATTAATCGAACGACAAAAACTAAAGATAGACGATAACAACGAACTCAAAAGTTCTTAAAAATAAAACTTATACCTTCAACCATTGGTGTTACGGGTGCTTATATAAGAGTGGTTAAAATTCATATTTCGAAGTCAGAATATTGTAAACAATACTGACCTTTGGGAGAATCGATTCATTTTACCGTTACTATTTACATAATATACAAATACTAGAACTGAACGTTTACATATCGATTTTGGCCTTGATCTTGATGTACATTAAAAACCTATATTTGAAACGAAATTAGTATGTATATTTAGTAAACAGAAAATGTAGTGGCACAGCGTCCGGCCATAAACGCGACTGGTCGTGGATTCGATCCCCGACTAAGGAATGATTCATTAAATGATTTTCACATCTCCGCTCTAGTAAGATGAAGCGCGGTGTTGAGTTCCGCCATGCGAGACACGCAATGTCACAGTTTCCGGAGTAACTTGACAGGAGGTTGTCAACCAACTCTGCTACGAGGAAAAAAGCGTAAAGCTGAATTTGGCTAATGAATGCTATCACAGCGTAGATAAGACGCAGCTATTTTATAACATGGGTTCATATATCACTCTATTTAATAGTTTAACGCTTACAATATGGGGGTCAATCTGATAAAAAGAAAATCACAAAATATAAGTAATTTTTTCTTACTACAATTACCGGAAACACATACAACTTAGCCATTACAAACTCATTATAAATTTACAACTACTTAATTATGCACAAAGTTTATTTCCACGAATCGTTTACGAAACGTCTGGCTTTGTTATGCATTGTCTTAATGGTAATTAGTTTGATTTCTGAGTAAACCAAAATTTATTTTTCGACGTTAAACCTTATAGCCGATATTTAGTAGTAGCTTTCCGCCTGCGACTTTGACTAGATTCTAATTTAGCCCCATAAAAGTGGATGGTTCAAAAATGAAAAACACAATTTTTTATCATATATAACAATAGTTCCGATTTGAAATCATTATTGGGGACGTTTGCCATTATTTTGTTGGTATGTCGTTTCTATGATTTCAAACAGCGAAATTTCAACCCCTAATTTACTGCCTCATATAAGGATTAATTCCAAATTTATACCAAAATTACTTGCTTTACGCTCACTTACACTATACAAGGAGCCTATGTACAAGATTTCAGGAATCTAGGTTCCTCTAGTTCTCCAGATTCTAGTTTGGGCTGAGTGTTGATCTCTGGGAAGTCAGTCAACTCACTGACTGTAATCTCTCTATATTAAAAACTGGAGAATAATTGATTACATAAGCTATCATTCTGAATTTATATATATAGAGGGATTGCAACTAAAAATTTCATTATGTTCTAGACAACAAGTTATTCAACAAAGCATATCTGAATATATGAAAATCATTTATTGCATTATTTCTCCCATCGAATCCACTATAGGTTTATTTATTTATTATTAATAGGCATACAATAGGCATGTGGTTAGACAAATAGAAACAAAAGTATTCCAATGTACAATTATCACAATTATAGGCTAGTTTTTTTCAAATTACATTTTATTAACTAAGTCTTTGGTTTAAATATTATTCCTCTTTCATAAATGTCAGTTTTATTTTGTAACATTTTCAGTACTTAAAGCCAAGTTTATAAGAACCATAGATAGCTTAATATCTCTATGTAAATTCTAAAATAGTTTGTGTTAATTAGTTTGCATTGCATTTGCATTTGCTTAAATTAAATGTAATTAAAAAAAATTGAGATTCTCTACTGTACAAATGAGATGCGGAATTTCAAATTCATTTACATAAAAAAAAATATTTTCAAAACTTATAAAATTTTGAACGCAGCAGGATTCGAACTCGCGCCTAATTGAAACCTGCCTCGTGATTGTTAGCATATAAAAAAACATTAAGTTGTAATAAAACGTATAGAATTTCGATGTAGCCGGATGCAGAACGCATGTCCTAAGGGGCAGAGCGCATGGACGGTTACTAAGAGGCGCAGGTTCGAATATCGCCCCTTTTCCTGAGGGTGTAAATATATAAATAAATAAATGTATTATACAAATTACAGTATAATTTCATTTCAATTATTCCATTAACTTCTATGTAGGTTTGACTTTGTATGCTGTTTTAAAATAGAAATTGTTAATAATTTTACTAATTATTAATAGTGTAATAAAAAAAAACACTTTTATACAGCATGAACCTATGCAAAAACTAATTGAAGCCTGACAAGTGACCTCGTATGAATGATTCTACCTGAATATGGCACGTGATGCTCTAAGCTTATTTAGAACACCATTTATAGTGAAAATTATTTATTTATTTATTTTCATTTTCCTCTTACGCTATTATAACTTTATCTTGGCTAAGTTGACAAAAATAGACGCGACGGTCATAGGAACGATCCAAAGGCGGTAAAAAAATTAAATCTTTTTTATATGATCACACGTATGTATATATATATACATAACTTACACATTACTACTTATATCAGCTTCAGGCTTATTTCCCGCATAGCAAGGTGTCAGTAGAAGAGAAGACTTAATTCCCCCGAATGAGAATCGAACCCACGACCAATAGCGTTTACAGTCAAACGCTGTTCCACTACGACACGATAGACTCAACTACGCCCAACTAAGGAGGGAATAATAAGATATGGAAAAATGTACCACACAATAATTTATAACTAATGAAGCACTCATTGTTACCAACATACTAAATACGCAAAGATTTATAAACTCTACAATTAACAACATACTCGCGAGAGCTGTCAAATAATTGTCTATTACTTTTAAATGAGATAAATTATGCTTTAATAATAGAATATTAGCGTGAACGCCTAGTCCAGTAACGTTGTTAAAATTACAATTAAAATGTACAAACGAATCTTTTGTACTCATTGCGTACTATGAAGGTCGTAATCATTACAGATAAATATTACATTGGATGCCATCGTGGCGCGTGGATGGTTTGTGGGTTCGATTCCCACTCGGGGAACATGCAACATGTCGATTACAGGCGCAAAGCGGAGAACGGAGTGTCTTGAGACACTCAATCTCTCTGCCTACACGGACATGTAGGAAACTGTATATAAATATAATCGGAACTAATGACAGCTATTTGTACATGGTACAACTGCATGGAATTTAAAATATTTTGTACTATTTACAATTTTTCAAGTGTAAAGTATGTTTCAGCTATAAAGTTTAACTAAATATATAAATAAATTGTTATAACAAAGTACAGTTTGGCTTCACGATTTTTCTTGCTTAGCGGGTAGCCAGAAAGAACTCAGTGTCAAGACATTCTGTTTTCCTCCTTTCCTCCCTAATAAAAGCTTTGCGTGTTAAGTGGCTAAACTCAACGTCAATCGTTGCCTTGAACGGGAATCGAACCCACACCTATAGCGTATATAATCAGACAAATATATATTTAACTTATTTATAGCAACGTCAAGGTGATTACAAAAATGAGGTTGTATATTAAAAAAAAACATTGACGGATCTCGCTCCATTCAAGCATTGGAAAGTCAAGGCAAACGTTTAGTTCTCAAAAATAAAACTAGATATATAATATATATTTTTTATAATTATATATTCAATAAGCCTTTTTTTATAATGAATTGAGTCAAGTTTAATTTTTTAATAGGGAAATTGTAACAGTTAGAACTAAGGTTAGTCTAGAACTAGATTATAAGAAACGGTAGTTTATTTATAACAGTTCTAAACGAAAAATGTCAAAAACATTTTTAGAAATTTGTAAAAATCTCTCTACCTGGGTTGCTAACAACAAAAATAAGTTGTAAGTAACAAGCCTATAAGAATTTCCACATAGCCGGATGTAGAACACATGGCTTAGCGGTCAGGGCGCTTGGACGGCGCAATTTTTTTATGTGTTTATATGTTTTCGTTTAAGTGTGTGAATAACACCTAAAAAAAAGTAATAAATTAGTGATAATGTCATTTGTAAAAAAACTGTTGAAAAAATATTTTACATTCAAATTTGAAACGAATCAAATCGTTTCTATGTTAAATTGCAAAAGAGAAAAATGATTTAATTAAGCATTATTTAAAAACTTATAAGTTTTCATTATGAAAATTAGAGAGGTTTTTAAAAATGTTCCTCCTCTTGTTGAACAAAACTCCAGCACGCATAAAAGGTGAATATAAGACGTAGTGACAAATAAAAAAAATATTAAAATGCAATATCTACAATTCAAAATCCCTAGTCAAGTAGGCAGTCAACGGAATCACAGTCTAATTTCATTATATAGTATAAAAATTACATAATATTGTGTAATATTATTATAATCGATTTTCGTAATTATTGTCCCGTGTAAAAGAAAACTCTTTTTAGAAGTCTATACTGCACCAAAATTTCAACAAATGATTTAATCTTATTTTCAAAAGGGCCTCTTAAGAATACGCCACCAAGCACTGTCTCCAAATCGATGGACACCCCTTATTACATATATATATATATATATATATATATATAAATATGTATATTCTTTTATGAAATATCAAGTGTTACATGGAAATGAAATGCACTTTTACTATATCATGGTTTAAGCTAGTGTCTCGACGCTATCATATCAATGCAAGTGCCACATTTCAAATGACAAGGTTTATCAATTTCCCTACTCATGTATATCTAATCACACCACAGCAGATTA